>NC_047564.1:55573517-56193517 GCF_902806645.1 Magallana gigas
AACGAGAAAAGATCTCGTTATTACGAAAAAAGATTTATATAAATGGTGCATTTCTGAAAACACCTCCAAGTCGACTGGTTCACTCTTTTTCTTTCCATGAACGTTAATTCAATTCTGATTAATGTTTAAATAACAACGGACATTTTTCATTAATTTTTAAATAAAATGACCGGATTTGACATTTAACTAATATGAGTAAGTGGAAAGAACTTCATGTAATTCTCATTTCATCTTATTTATTATAATCCCACTCCGAAGTAAATACCAGGTAGCCCTTGTCGTAAAAACACAATTCTATCGTTACAGTTGACTTTAATGACTATGTAGTTTCAATCATTGATATACAGGATTTACGTGAATTGTGTTCATACACAACCTATATGTATATTGAAAATAATTGATTTTGTATATCAACAATTTGGAGTCTGAAAACAAATTACACGTATCCTTCTAATCAATAAATAGTCAATCAATTCATCAATCAACCTGCTTTGCTCCTTCTTCTGAAATTTCGTTAAAACTGATTGGTCCGATTTTATGTCAAATTCTGTTTATGCTACTAGGTGATGATTATGCTAAGTATGTGTATAATAAAAGACATTGCAGTAGTTCATATTATACACTTGACATAAAGAGAATAGAATAATGAAACGCGCCATTTTGAAAAGATCTTCTCTCATAATAACGAGATCGTTTCTCGTAATTACGAGATAATTAACTCGTAATAACGAGATCTTTTCTCGTAATTACGAGAAAATTAACTCGTAATAACGAGATCTTTTCTCGTTATAAAGAGATAATTAAGTCGTAATAACGAGATCTTTTCTCGTAATTACGAGAAAATTAACTCGTAATAACGAGATCTTTTCTCGTTATAACGAGATAATTAAGTCGTAATAACGAGATCTTTTCTCGTAATTACGAGAAAATTAACTCGTAATAACGAGATCTTTTCTCGTAATTACGAGAAAATTAACTCGAAATAACGAGATCTTTTCTCGTTATAACGAGATGATTAAGTCGTAATAACGAGATCTTTTCTCGTAATTACGAGAAAATTAACTCGTAATAACGAGATCTTTTCTCGTAATTACGAGATAAAAATATTTTTTTATGTGGCACTATTCGTCTTTCGTATTTTGGAGACCTTTAATATATATTTTGTTATTTTTTAGATGGTTTAATTTTAATGCACTTATTCATTTTCAAGACAAATATTAATGAATCAAAATAACAAATTAATCGAAATGTTTTAATTTAATTAAATTAATTTTTCCCAAATAAATAAGTAAAATGGTTTAATTCTATTGTTAATACTGTAAATTGATTTAAATGATACGATTTATTTTAGCGTGTAAGTAGTGTAATTCTTATAGAATTTACTTGCACAGTGGATATCAAAATTTTTCAATGTTGAATATTGATACCAAAAGGCAAGAATATTATACCCGGGATTTAATTTTAACAGCTTGAATTTCTTTCTTATCTCTGATGACCTGCGTCCATTGAAAATCTTGTTGAGAATTGACCCCAATTACAAAGGTTTGAACTGTCTTTGAACTGGAACTTGTTTTACTTAATTTAAATAAATAAACATATAATTAAAACTCTCAGACACTTTTTCGTGGTTATGTCAAAGGGATGTCTGACATTCTGAAGCACTTAATATAACAATTTCATTGACGAAATTTTTCAAACTCTGAAAAATCTACAGGAAGGGACTGCACCTAATACCTACCCTTACGCATGTAATCATCTGTTTGCTTGAGAAAAACTTATTTAATAAATTAAATTGAAAAAAATTGCATGATCGTCAAACTGTACTACAATTAAGTTGCTACATGTTGATATTCTTTAATGCATAATTTTTATTTATAGAAAAAACCGGGTATTTTTTCAATCGTGTTCATCATACATGTTTATAGTATATACATGTAACATGTAAACGTTTTATATAATACTTTAAACTACCAAGAAAAATACCGATTTATAAGATGAATATTGATAGTTACATGTACTATACATGTAGCATTGTAAAGGAATGAGTATGCATGGAAGTGTACATGCAGCATGTTTCAAAACTAATGTATACAAAATCCGTTTATTTTGCTGTAAATTTACTCAGATGAATATCATAATGACAATTTTTTAAATATACAGTTTATTGGGTGTAAGAACACAATTCACAATATCAAATACAACAGTTAATTTTGTATTTACACACATCAGAAAAATGTACAATAATTCTGAGAGTTTCCATTCACTGGGTACGTGTTAATATAAAATAAAAATAAAAATAATGAAGTATTGTAAATTTTATATTTACACACTTGGTCAATTATAAGAAAGGGGATATTCCTTGACAGAATCTTACATTTAGTTCATGTAACCATATAAACTAATAGAAGAATTGTTCTTATTAAGAGGGTTCGATGGTCGTGGCCATTTTTAGACTGTTTTGATCTCCTTTGGAGGAAGAACTCTATATGAAATATAGGGAAATACTCAAATTTAAAAGGATGCATGCATGGATTTTTCTTAATTATTATTTATAGCTAAAAGATAAATCATATTTTAAAATCTTAGGAAGATCTGAGGGTTATTTTGTTGACCATCTAAAGATATATGTTTAAAAAAATTAAAAATCACTAAACATAGCGAAAAAGAAAGCACTCAACCGTAACTATACCTTAGTTTAAGCACGCTTTGTTTGAATACAAGAATCATTAACTCTGTGTTACCTGAAACAAGTGCCACGTAAAAACATAGGTAATCACAGATTACAAAGCTCACCGAGTTGAGACATCACCCTTCTGAGATAACACCTTTATGAGACCACCTTTATCATATTATATGAAAATCATACTTTATGATCTTGGATATTCATGGATTTTGTTTTGACAATATCATATATCATCTGTTAAAAAATTGTATGATAATCAAATGTTCATATGTTAATCGATACAATAATATAAAATTAAATATTGCATCCTATCTTATTTACAATATATATCATATAATACAATAAAATATCGAAATAAACAATGATAAGATATGATATTGTAACGTATGATATGACATTGTATTGTGTTATACATTATTGTATTTGATCACATAATACAATATCATAATATATAATACGATACGATATAATATTGCATCATAATATACAATACTAGACATAACAATATCATGATACAATATCATATAATAAAATATCAAAAAAATTGATACAATATCACATCGTATCATATAACTTTTTATAATATAACATATGATATTATGTTGTATCATATTAAAAAATATTGTTTCATACCATACAATACTATATCATAGGAATCATGTTATATCATTTATCAACAAACAAATCTATCTATTTAGCAGGTTTGAGTGAGGTAGCATCTTTAGCATCTTTGATAATTGAGATCAGGCTCTGCATCTGAAGCAATCTCTGCGTTTCATTTATTATATAGTTAAATCAACTATGCAAGCTATCATCTATAAAACATGTGACCTGTTAAAAAAACCTAAACCTCATCCAGCATCCGAAACCTATGGCTCAGATTCAGCATTCAAGCCTGTCAGGTGCATCAGTATCATAAGACGCATCATCCATGCAATAACTAAGAAATCATCATCAGAGGGCACTAGCAATTAAAACCTTAACCAGCTCTAAAAACCTAAACCTCCTCAAGCATCTGAAACCTATAGCTCAGATTCAGCACTCAAGCCTGCCTGGTGCATCAGTATTATAAGACACACCATCCATGCAAGTTTAGTGAAGTTAGGACCTGTAATAACTTAGATTTTGCTATCAAAGGGCACCTGCAACAAAAACTTTAACCTGCTCCAAAAACCGTATTACCTTAACCTCCTCCAGCATCCGAAACCTATAGCTCAGATTCAGCACTCAAGCTTGTCTGGTGCATCAGTATTATAAGACACACCATCCATGCAAGTTTGGTGAAGTACAGACCTGCAGTAACTTAGATATTGCTATCAAAGGGCACCTGCAACAAAAACTTTAACCTGGTCAAACAACCTTCACCTCTTCCAGCATCTGAAATTTAGAACTCAGATTCAGCATCCAAGTCTTTCAAGTCCATAAGTAGGTCCAGATGCATCATCTATGCAAGTTTGGTGAAGATAGGACAAGTAATAGCTAAGATACAGGACCTGCAACAAAAACTTTAACCAGGTCCGGACGCCGACGCCGACACCGACGCCGAGGGTATAGCATAAGCTACCCTTGACTTCGTCTCGGTGAGCTAAAAAATCATGCCCTGCAAAAATTTTGCGTTTGCCTTTCCAGAAAGGGCATCTATAGGAAATGGTACAATTGTGGGAGAAGTGCTGCAAAGTAGATGCAATTAATTCTTTGCAAAGAACGTGTGCATTGGTGAAATTTTATGCAAAAAATGCAGTAGGTAGGTTTATAGATTAGAGAAAAATGTAGATGGGTCAGTTAGACAATTGACAACAATTGCTAGTTCTATAAATGAATAACTGAACAATATTCTATCATTCGATCCTGTTCAAGCTGTAGGGCTTTATTTCAGTATCGACACAATAACATTTTTCGAAATTAAATGTATCATCTCCAAAGAAATTAGTTGTAAAACGGGATTAGAAACGTCTTTACCGCCACGTTTACATTTACTTCAGAAAATATCATGCATGTTTTGAAAAAATTGCAAATTTTGCCTTATCCTTCCACATTAAGGACCACATCGCGTACAATTGTTGTGGAATAGATAAGTTCAAATACAAAATTAAAAAAACATCTTGTAAAAACATTGCTAATGATTAAAGCAAATGAATGTGTTCTTGCTGATACGGATCTGTTTCATAAATTTTGATTTATCATGTTCAAAACTGAATGAGGAAAAAAAATACTCGTATACCCGATTTTTACCGTCATTGGGGACACGGCATAAGTTAGAATTACATTATCGTAATTATAATCCTATACGGGAATGAAGTAAAGTAAAACATTCATTATTTTTTAAAGATATTGTGTTAATGTTTCAATAGATGCATAAAACGATCTTTAAAATCGCGTTACGCGAGACTTTCGATAGTTGCTATTATGTCCCTTGTTGTAAATAAACGTATAAAAAGTACAAGTATCGTATTATAGAAAGTAAACTGAAAATAAATTTTAAAGATAATAAAGTAAAAAAAAGCGCCCATACTCATACTGCTCGGACAAAGACTGTGAAACTTTTTTTTTCAATCACTATGCATTATGAGAACTGGAACCCAACAGTTTAATGTGTATGGCTTAGAATTAAGATATGCTATTTCCAAAGACAGAAACCAATACCGGCTTATAGGTCAATTCAATTGTAATAGACACTTGATCCTTTAGAACACAGCTAGGGTTATGAATATGAGGTATATCTTGTCAAACTTGTCAAAAGTGATTTATCAAATACATCTAATTACCTAAATTAAGTTCTATGTGTTCCATGATGAATTGTTCAAGTTTCAGCATTGTCTATAAAAAAAACCCAATAAATCGACAAAAAGAAAAAATTATGTACTGATGAATACAGGTATATGCATCCTGGGGGTGTTATACATTGATTTTAATCTTTACTGGGTTTCCATTAAAATTTTTTTATAAAAATTGAACCAAAAAGTGAAGGCGAAACCCTCCTATGGGGAAAACTACTTTATAGTACCCCCCCCCCCCCCGGAGAAAAGGCTACTACGGTATATAGCAGGTTTTCTATGATATAGCAGGTTTTCCAGGGGGGGGGACTATGGGGAGAAACTGCTCTACAACACCGGTTTCAAGAATCAAAATTCCACGCTGCAGGTCAGTTTTCAACGGACTAGGGTCTTTATTCAACACCTTTTGTCTTAATATTTAACGTTGAAAAATAATTATCGGGTCAATTTTGAACTCGTGTCAAAGCTTTTCTTATGCCCCCTTTTAACAAATCCTGGATCGTCCCTGACATATTATGTGTTCTTAGTACAAAGTTAAAAAATGCTGGATGATTTAAAAACAAGAAACAAAGAAGATGGGGGGAACAAGATAGCGCAAATGCCTAATTGGTTTTGTCGTAATAAAAATTCAAATTATTTTTTTTCCCAACCAAATATAGTAGATGATGTTATATTACAAGTTTACAAAGGCACAATCTCTAACTATATTCAGTTTTGAATATTTTAACAAACGATAAAAAAAATTCTAAAGTTTTGTTGGTACATGTATCGAACCCACAACCTAAAAACCTTAGCTAAGCTAGCTTAGTTAATGTTACCTAATGTCTGATGCTCTAACCACTGAGCCATTTCAATCACAACAAACTTCATTGTTAAATGCTAAATGCAATTTCAACCACGAATTTACGGACTTGTGGTATGTCTTTAAAACGTTCAATTGTCGGGATATAAAATGACATTTTTAAAGTAAAGTGGGTCATCTCTCCACGTTTTTGTTGATTGACTGAAATCGGTTTGATTTCCTTTAAACCTTATATCGACTATGACAAAAATATGTAGCCTAGATCCACTCTATAAAAGAGAAGGCATTGAAGTTCTAAAAATGACACTATTTGGAGGTTTTGACACGCATACGCCAGTTTAAATCAACCTATTCTAAATATTTAACACATTTAAAGGTAATAAATCGATGTTGTGGTAAATACATATTGTTTTCAATAATTTAGAAAAATATTATGAGATTTTATCATATTTTAATTTAAAGTTATATGTGGCGTATTTGGAGTAAAATTTTTGATATGAGTTTTAGTAAAAATATACATCATGCTTCTTATAATTAGACGTTTCACAAACTCTAGGCCCGTAAAACATGTTCTTTCTTTAGTTATTTGTCTCTAAACTTTGCTACACGTCTGGTGAATATTAATGTGATCGGCCATTTGTAACGCCACTGCGCATGAGTGCGGGAAAACCTAGTATTGAAAACACGATGGAAGAACAGTTTGTTTACAAATTAGAATCACGTTTTTCATGTCTTAAATTAGATAATTCTTATATCAGATGATACCCGAAGCATTATTATTCCGTTATTCATTAATGTAGAACGATATAAATTGCTAATTGTGTGTAATAAAGATGAAACACTATATTAGCATCAACGACACGGTATAATGAGTGAATATCCCCTCTCCTGGGGGATGCATGTACTGAGAGTGTTTATTTATTCTTTATTCAAAAATTTCTCTAAACGAAAATCCACTTGTGGACTGGTTCATAACTTATAAAGTAAAGACATTGAACAGATGGAGCATTACGAACCTGACTAGCAAAACCCCTACAACTTCATGATAAAAACTTATGTTAATTCGGATTTAATTCCTATTCCATCAATCTACATGGTCTCCGATGACAATCTTCCCTTTGTTCATATCCTTGTTGGTCTGTCTCTTTTTTCTTTCTTGGCAAAGTCTGTCAAACTTAACGGTATATTACGGGTATACCTATATTTCTCGTCGTCGCCATTGTTGTTGTGATAGACTGAGCGTGGTATCACGTGGTTTATTCAAATGCTGTATTTACATGTATTGTGGACGCGAAAATAGTAAAAAAAAAATTCTTTTGTTAATTTCTATATCGTTTTAACCTGATTGATATAAACTGCGTAATTTATTGTGAAGATGTATCTTTATATAACATATTGAAATCAATCAAATATTTCTGAGCATGAAAAAATACGCCACATATACCTTTAAAAGTATCTTATCTATCCCCATATGGGCAGTTTACACGCCTTATTCACCCATCTTCTTTGACACAAGCGTCAAAAAATTGCCACAAACCAGTTATTCCTCTAATGAAAATATATTTGAAATGAAAAAGGTCAAGTTTTTGCATTATATGACAATATTCACTCATAGACTTATTGACAAAGATGTGTACATCGATATCAGCATATACACATCCGTATATCATCATACGTGCATAAAAGATTATACGTCTTTACAGGTTATAGTTTGAAAAAAGTCAACAAGATAAATTACAGAATTTTAAAACACTACAGAACACATCGAACACCTTTGTTACAAAAATAACTACATACTAAATACGTTTTGTAAAGCAAAATAATGTCCTTTTTAGTTGAATCCCTTTTTTGGTAATGATTTCATTGGAAAGTTAAAAAATACCACCACTTTTACTAAAATATGTTAAACTTTTTCTTATTTTTTTAAATATTAGAATTACGTATAATAAATTGTATAATAAAAAGAGTTGCCCCTCCCCCTACCTCTACACAACATTTTCTTGGGAGAATATAAAAACTAACGGAATTCACCTTTAAAAAAGTTAAGGTACAATCTGTCTGTTTCTTTTTTGTTCGTTTGTTTTTGCTCGTCAAGAAATCAGACGTTACATGGAGAGTTATACAGGGAGTTTTATTTGGTCCCCCATTTACAAACACGAAAGACTGTACGCCTGAGAAGAAAGATAATTAAATATTTTGTTAATGACGTGCATCTGTTTCAAAACTAAGGTATGAGCAAAAACTTCCTAAACTTCTTAATAGGGTTTGAGCGACAGGTGCCCTGTTTAGACTCTGTATGGCAAAATAGGGTCAACGCAGCGTCCATGCGCCAGTAAACGGTGCTAATATTACCAATTAATTTTTGCCAGGGATTCCAATAGGATCCCCTTGCGCACTAAAATCTGATGTAACCAATGTAGCACAAGTCCTAGTTTAAACGCTAGGCATCCTATTTAGACTCAATATATAACGGAATATAGGGTCAACTCAGCGCCCTGGCGCCAGATATTGGTGCTTATAATGACTATTTTTGTGTCAGAAATCTCAAGGGGACACAAAGCCCCTGTACATCCGGTGTCATCTGAGTGATATAAGAACTGCTTTGGGTGCTAGGCGCTCTGTTTAAACCCTCTATTTGACAATATGGTAAGGTCAACTCAGTTTTGTTTTCTTTTTTCTTTGATTTCTTGTTTCTGGCACCAGAAATCACTGCTTATATTGACACTTTTGGGGCCGGGGATCCAAGGGGGACACCCATGTCCCCAAGAATCCGGTATCACCTGGGTGTCACAAGTCCTAGTTTGGGCGCTAGGCGCTCAGTTTAGACTCCCTATTTAACAGTATGATAGGGTCTACTAAGCGCTCTGGCGCCAGACATCAGTGTTAATATTGCCCGTTTTGGGACCGGGGATCCCGGGGGAACACCCGTGCCCTCAAGAATCCGATGTCACCTGGGTGTCACAAGTCCTAGTTTGGGCGCTAGGCGCTCAGTTTAGACTCCCTATTTAACAGTATGATAGGGTCTTCTCAGCGCTCTGGCGCCAGACATCAGTGTTAATATTGCCCGTTTTGGGACCGGGGATCCCGGGGGAACACCCGTGCCCTCAAGAATCCGGTGTCACCTGGGTGTCACAAGTCCTAGTTTGGGCGCTAGGCGCTCAGTTTAGACTCCCTATTTAACAGTATGATAGGGTCTTCTCAGCGCCCTGGCGCCAGAAATTGGTGCTAATATTGCACCTTTTGGGACCGGGGATCCCGGGGGGACACCCGTGCCCCCAAGACTCCAATGTCACCCGGGTGTCACAAGTCCTAGTTTGTGTGCTAGGCGCTCAGTATATACTCCCTATTTAACAGTATGATAGGGTCTACTCAGCGCCCTGGCGCCAGAAATCGGTGTTAATATCGCCCCTTTTTGGGACGGGAATCCCGGGGACACACCCATGCCCCCAACAATCCGGTGTCCTCTGGGTGTCACAAGTCCTTGTTTGGGCGCTAGGCGCTCTGTTTAGACTCTCTATTAAACAGAATGATAGGGTCTACTCAGCGCCCTGGCGCCAGAAATCGGTGTTAATATCGCCCCTTTTTGGGACGGGAATCCCGGGGAGACACCCGTGCCCTCAAGAATCCGGTGTCCTCTGGGTGTCACAAGTCCTTGTTTGGGCGCTAGGCGCTCTGTTTAGACTCTCTATTAAACAGAATGATAGGGTCTACTCAGCGCCCTGGCGCCAGAAATCAGTGTTAATATTGCCCGTTTTGGGACCGGGGATCCCGGGGAGACACCCGTGCCCTCAAGAATCCGGTGTCCTCTGGGTGTCACAAGTCCTATTTTGGGCGCTTGGCGCTCTGTTTAGACTCTCTATTAAACAGAATGATAGGGTCTACTCAGCGCCCTGGCGCCAGAAATCGGTGTTAATATCGCCCCTTTTGGGACGGGAATCCTGGGGGGGAACACTCGTGCCCCGAAGAATCCGGTGTCCTCTTGGTGTCACAAGTCCTGTGTCACTTGTTAATACAAGTCCTAGTTTGGGCGCTAGGCGCTCTGTTTAGACTCTCTATTAAACAGAATGATAGGAACTACTCAGCGCCCTGACACCAGAAATCAGTGTTAATATCGCCCCTTTTGGGACGGAAATCCCGGGGGGACACCCGTGCCCGCAAGAACCCGGTGTCCTCTGGGTGTCACAAGTCCTAGTTTGGGCGCTAGGCGTTCTGTTTAGACTTTCTATAAAACAGAATGATAGGGTCTACTCAGCGCCCTGGCCCCAGAAATCGGTGTTAATATCGCCCCTTTTTGGGACGGGAATCCTGGGAGAACACCCGTGCCCCCAAGAATCCGGTGTCACCTGGGTGTCACAAGTCCTAGTTTGGGCGCTAGGCGCTCTGTTTAGACTCTCTATTAAACAGAATGATAGGGTCTACTCAGCGCCCTGGCGCCAGAAATCGGTGTTAATATCGCCCCTTTTTGGGACGGGAATCCTGGGAGAACACCCGTGCCCCCAAGAATCCGGTGTCACCTGGGTGTCACAAGTCCTAGTTTGGGCGCTAGGCGCTCTGTTTAGACTCTCTATTAAACAGAATGATAGGGTCTACTCAGCGCCCTGGCGCCAGAAATCAGTGTTAATATCGCCCCTTTTTGGGACAGGAATCCCGGGGGGACACCCGTGCCCCCAAGAATCCGGTGTCCTCTGGGTGTCACAAGTCCTAGTTTGGACGCTAGGCGCTCTGTTTAGACTCTCTATTAAACAGAATGATAGGATCTACTCAGCGCCCTGGCGCCAGAAATCAGTGTTAATATCGCCCCTTTTTGGGACAGGAATCCCGGGGGGACACCCGTGCCCCCAAGAATCCGGTGTCCTCTGGGTGTCACAAGTCCTAGTTTGGACGCTAGGCGCTTTGTTTAGACTCTCTATTAAACAGAATGATAGGATCTACTCAGCGTCCTGGCGCCAGAAATCGGTGTTAATATCGCCCCTTTTTGGGACGGGAATCCCGGGGGGACACCTGTGCCCCCAAGAACCCGGTGTCCTCTGGGTGTCACAAGTCCTAGTTTGGGCGCTAGGCGCTCTGTTTAGACTATCTATTAAACAGAATGATAGGGTCTACTCAGCGCCCTGGCGCCAGAAATCAGTGTTAATATCGCCCCTTTTTGGGACGGGAATCCCGGGGGGACACCCGTGCCCCCAAGAATCCGGTGTCCTCTGGGTGTCACAAGTCCTAGTTTGGACGCTAGGCGCTCTGTTTAGACTCTCTATTAAACAGAATGATAGGATCTACTCAGCGTCCTGGCGCCAGAAATCGGTGTTAATATCGCCCCTTTTTGGGACGGGAATCCCGGGGGGACACCTGTGCCCCCAAGAACCCGGTGTCCTCTGGGTGTCACAAGTCCTAGTTTGGGCGCTAGGCGCTCTATTTAGACTCTATTAAACAGAATGATAGGGTCTACTCAGCGCCCTGGCGCCAGAAATCGGTGTTAATATCGCCCCTTTTGTGACGGGAATCCCGGGGGGACACCCGTGCCCCCAAGAATCTGGTGTCCTCTGGGTGTCACAAGTCCTAGTTTGGGCGCTAGGCGCCTTGTATATGATTATTTTTTTCAATCGGGATCGGTAAATTCTGTTTATATAGTCGATAAATGTAAACAAATTTCGTTATTGCTGAGTAGCTTATTGCTGAGTAGCTTGACTTTGGTCGATATTATTACTGACAACATACTTTCCTCGTTTATTTGATACACACCGAGCCCGATAACGAACCCGAACATTAAAAAATTGGAATATAAAAAATCAATTTTCTCGAAAATATGTCAACCAGACGCTACAAAAGTATAAACTACATCTGTAGTTTGACATTTTGAAGCTGTTCAGCAAATTTCATATTATTCCTCAAACGCATAAAGAAAAAAAGTGTGGAAAACTGAAGTGGGACAGACAGACGGACGGACGGACGGACAGCCAGACACACAGACAGACGGACGGACGGACAGACAGACGGACAGACGGACGCAGAGGAAAGCTATAGCCCCTTTCGGGTGAAAACCGGTAGGGGACTAATAAAGAAATAAATAACAAAATAAAATGTATTTTGAAATTCCGCTAATATATTATTTTTTATTTTATGCGGCACCCTGGTTTTAGTTTTTGTCTCTAAATTAATTCAATACGGAAGGTCATGCTCTACCTATGGACAGTTTTTAAGGCGAGGCAAGCTACTGACAAACAAGTTGATAAAACAAGACTATTACTAATTTCTTTTCGTAAGTTCTATGGACGATATAACGACCTTGTCAGCAAATACAATCTTCCACTGGGTCGCATGCTGTTTGGCGTTTTGAATATTTATATGTTTTGTTAGATTATAATTAATCACATATATTAATTGTCTCTGGATTTTTCCGTTTTCCCGATTACTACAAAGAGAACACAGCGGGTGTGACCGGTCAGAAGAGGATGCTCACTCCTCCATGGCACCTGATCCTACCTCTAATTTTTTTTAGGTCCGTGATTGCTCTGCTCCTGTTTAGTATTTTCCTTTGGATTTGATTTTGAATATTGTTTGTGAACACCACCTGTCATTTGTTACCGATTACCGTCATTTCGACCGAGTACATTTAATACATGTGAATGTAAATTTAAAGCAATTTAAATTTTGCAGAGGCGGGGGGGGGGGGGGGGGGGGGGGTCTGGACCCCACCTGACCCCTCTAGATATGTGCAGGTTAAACGATTAGAGATTGTTACCGCTAAACTCATTGTATTTCGGTCAATTGTTGAGCACTATTGTGGCCCAGTGGTCCAGTGGTTACAGAAGTTAGGCCAGTAACGACAAGTTTAAGCCCTTTGTGCCCTTCGACAAGGCACTGTATTCCTATTTGTCAAGTCCACCCAGCTGCAGTCACTGTTGGGTCCGACACATGCTGGGGGTTAACCCGCGATGGACTAGTCAAGTCAATTTCTTTCATCCGCTTTACACCACGGAAACCAGGGATAGGCACCCGCCTTATGCATTTTCATGGCTCAGGAAAGGATTTAACCAATATCGGTCGTTTGATAATTAATGACTTCTTTATCGTGCCAGCACCTACCTCTTGTTTTGTCACTTTCGAGTCAAACTAGTCAAACTAACCCGCGCCCGCATAATATGTTCTGTAGATGCACAGCTATGCATGGGCAATCATTAATAAAAATCACGTAATTTATGAATGATATTTTATGATGCACATTAATGTTTGCAGTGATGAACTCCTCGAGATTATGACAAACATTGTCACATTCACAAACATAATAAACCAGTACCAGCCTGTTTGTACCATTGACTTTTCTTTCAAATTAATAGACGTCTGTCTCAAACAGACTTTTAGCCCCTAGAATAGAATTAACCTGGTCCAAATACCCCCCCCCCCCTTTCCTTAGTAAAACTGTCATAATTGTAATCTCCTTATGACTCTGTGTCCCTTCTTACAATTATGCTAGTAACTATATACATAATATAGTCGTTTTCGATTCTGTGACTAGAATCATCTTCAATTCTCCAATCGGATCACCTCGCCCTTTTCTGTGGCACGCTAGAAAAAAATCGGTGCATTTTTTTTTTATAGAAAACTAAATGTTGAATGTATTTGCATCTTAGAAAACAAAACACGGTATATATCTTTTAGTGGACTTGCTACGAAATTCCAAATCCACTGAACAAAGATAAAATCGTATGGGAATCATAAGCTAATATATTTTTTTAATTTCGGTGACTAATTCTTTTCTTTTCCCCAAGTTCCAAAACTAAACATAATCGTGACCATGGCATCACAAGAAATTATAATAAATAGTATGTTGAAATATAAAAAAGCTTCTGTATGTTATATCGCAATTGTTAATGGCCACTCGATAATCAACCACAGTATCTCGGGTCGACAAGCCGAAGTAAATTTGAGCTCTGCGAGAAAAGCACGAGGAGAATTTCTTGTTTTGAGAAAAAAATATTTAATACGTTTGGAGTTTCAACTTCAAGGTAAAGAATTTAAACTATCAATTGGTGCCCTCAATATGTATTCAAATTTCTAACTAAATCCTATTGAATGCTTTCGATATGATGATATACATAATTTAACATTTATCAATACAATCTTTGCCATACTTGTTGAGTTTGCATACTAACCCATACCGTGTCCTATAATCATTTATCGCATTTCATTGTATATATTTCATAGTTTAGATATGTTGCACTTATATAACAATTATTGAGGAAAACAAATAATGTGTGGCAGCTGTGAGAACAACCTGAAAAGAAAGATATACATTTTAGATATATTACTATGTTTTCTTTAAATCAAAAGTATACCTTAAGTTTGAAAAATTATGATCTCAAATGTAGCATGCTTATCAAGTTTTACTAATGCGAATTTAACATTTACCAACATTAAAACCATCAGACTTGTACATTTTTGACAATCATGAAAAAAAGTCCGGATATACCTATTTGCATCCTCCGTACTGCCCACATCCATAAGGTCCACATCCGTTTCCTCCGTGTCCCCCGATAATAGGAATAGGAGGTGGATTAGGAAGTGGATTAGGAGGTGGCCTTGGTGGAGGTCAGGGGAGTCGACTAGGCAGCATCATTGGAGGTGGCAGCAGGTGGTCCAAGTCCTGGCAGTCTGGTAGGCAAGGAGGTCTAGGTCATCTCGGTGGACAAGGACAAGGGGGGATTATCGGGGGGCACGGATAAGGAGGGATTATCTGGGGACAGGGAGGAAACGGATGTGGACCTTCTGGGTGTGGGCAGTATGGAGGCAAATATGTACGTTGAGTTTTTACGGACAAATGATATGATTTCAATATCATGTTAGATATTTTTTTAATTGTTTAGAAAATGTTTTGAATTTTATAATCCATCACAATGCATACGAAGTTATAATTTGTATTTTTTTTCTATTTTTACGAATTGTATGTAGCTTAACAGTCGTACTTGGGAATATTTTTTGATAAGTAAAACAATTAAGATAGTGAATAAGAGCTGATAAATTATTTCTATGCTATAATTTTCTTTATGCCAATTTCATTTCATATCAAATACCCGTCGATTATTTTCTATGCATTTATATTACATGTACTTCCCGTTGCATTTCTTTCTATGCATTTATATAACTTCCCGTTGCATTTCTTTCAGGTTCCATAATGCATTGCCTCTGTTGATCGACAAAAAGCCAGTATAATGATTTATTTATCGTTTTTGTGAGATATAAGTTTTTCTGTGTTCTGATTTTTTCATTCCTATTAAACTATGTACACCATTTTGTTTTCGTTTTGTCTTATTCTTGTAAAAATCTAAAACCCAAATCGAGAGAGAAGAATGATGAATCATATATGAAATACATGTGTATGATTCAAAATGCTATCTAAATCATTTATGCATAATGGATTATTTTGTATTGCTTATAAAAACGCTTTGTTTAAGCCCAATTTACAAAATAATACAATAAAAAGTTTTTTAAAACTTTACACTAATCAACATAACAAAACTGCTCTAATAAAACCCTGCTTTGTTAATTTAAGAAATGCAAAATAAGTTGTGTGAGCTTTTATAAATACCAAAAAGTGTACACGAGGACATAACTATTAGTGGAAATGATCGATTAAAACTGGATATACTAGTGTTTGTAATACCTAAACTATCGATGAGTATCCTCTTTTTGCATAGAAAACCCCACAAGCATTGGGTTTTGCTGAGAACATTAAAATCATTAGATGAATTGTATCATTATAATCAAAAAGATTTTTTGGTAGAAATTGTTTTTTCTTTGATTTGATTGAATCTGAAAACCTTTTTATAATTAATTTATAGCATGATATATAAAAAGGTTCAGACACTAATTTATTCAGCTTTACGTGTAAAGATTATACAAATGTCACAAGCAAAGTTTTTCCTGAAACTTCTAAAACTAGACCATTTATCTTTTGTTTTTGGGTGATGATAATCTAAACATAAATTTTTTAGTTTAATGTTAATTCTTTAAAACTACAGTTGAGCTAAAAAGGGCAGAAGAGTGAATGTTTTTTTGGTAAGTGTTCTTTGATATTCAATTATTTGATGAGCCATGAAATTTAGATCGAAATGTGAACAGAAGAATATAATTCTAATTGAAGTATAAAAGATGTTCAAGAGCAAGTGGGAACATAGCTCGAATACAATCTCTACTAAGGAACAGTTCACTGGCAGAACTTGCTGTTTCTTTCCTATTACTAAGACTGAGCAATGTAGGACATTCCTTTTGCAACAAAACAATCACTGAAATAATATGGGATACAGTTCAGAGACATGTTCTACATATGCAATCATAATGATTTGAACATATTTTATTTTATTCTCAAGAATGAAAAAGGCACAGACACAAGTTCTGACAACTTAAGAGGTTACCATTAAAACAACGACGAATTGTACAAAACCTTACAGTTGTTTGACGGAATACATACATGTATGTGATTAAAATCACAAAAATTAAAGAAACGAAAGGCACAAGCGAAAATTCTGTTGAATCTATCAGTTTCTTGTATGAATGACTGAGCAAATTGAAATAAGGTTAATTATTAATATCAGTAAACAAAGACTAATTATCGAGATTAAATGATATGTATTGATTATATCAAAGTGGTCTACTTTAAGAAAAAAAGAGTTTTTTAGCAAAACGTAATCAAGAAGCATGTTTGTAGATTACAATGTTGAAAGAAAATTAAAGGTAGATTTAAGTTTGATTTTTCATTGTAAAGAAGGCAACCTTGGTTTAGGTATAATTGAGGTTAGACCATATAAATTGGTAATGCGTACCATACATGAAATATCTTGTGACGCATATTGGATACAATTGTCATCTAAAAAAAAGTCTATAAAAAGGAGCCTGATATATGCAACACTTTACAAAATTAATTACAAATGTCCCGCTATGAAATTAATACACCTTTTGAGATTATTGTCAAAAATGCTTGCACTTAACCTATATCATCGCCTACAAATTAAGGTAGTACAAACTATAAAAGCCAAGCTTTTATTCTGAAAATATAATATTTTGTTCTTTGTAATGAAATTGAAAAAAAGTCTGACCTCAATTTAAAATCTATAAAAAGATTGAAGTTTGAAAACTATCAAATCGCCTCAAACCTAACATTTCAACATCCTTTAGGTTGGGTGTAAAATGGAACAGTCACTGTTAGAGTTTGGTTTTAAGAGTTTTCATAACAAATAATTGTGCTGCTTTTTTAAACTGGGGATATTTCTTTTACTTAAAGACACTGAAATGAACTCCTACTGGAAACCTGAAATAAATATTTTTGTATGATGATATAAAAAAAGGGCTTGTAATGATCTTTGAGGACGAAAAATTGAAATACTTTAAGATCTCTATACAGAAATTGTTTGATTCAGACCAAGAAAATTTTGACTGTATGATTGACATGACTATACTGTTCCGATATATCAATATGGAGAAACTTTGAACTTACAAATCCAAGATGTAGTCGTTATATATAAATTTCATGTCTTTTCTATAATAGAAAAATACTCGTTTTTAAATAATATGAGGATTAACTGCACAAATTAGAAATCAAATGAATACCATTCAAACGTAGGTTTCAAAATTATTGAAGAACGCTGTATTTCGATTGTTTCCTGCTTCGGGTAAATGACGGGTATAATAAATTTTTTTCTTAAGAGAATGGATTAAAATTTACATTTACGTAATATTAAATCACTGTTTTCTCCTTTTGAGAAAATATTTGAAATAGTCAAAATTACAGTGGTTGTTTTTTGTACTACCTTAAAATATTTATTAGACATCCAATTCATAGGATTAAAAACTTGATTGGAAAAGTTCACGCTTTATTTTATTAACCCATTTTGCCATATTTGCTGTTTGAAATATATAAAAATATTGACTAGGGTTTTTCGGGCAACATTGATTATTTTAACCCTCTATTAAGCTGAGAAAATTAACGCACACCTTTCTGGATTTTTTGGTTTGTCTCTTCATATAACAAAAAAGTTGTCTGTTTTTGGGCAACAATGATTATATTTGCCCCGTGTGGCGAATGTATTGTCCTCTGCTTCGTAATAATTTGTCCATCGGGGCTATTATAATCAATGAGAACTGAAAACTCTAATCATTATTCGTGAAATATTATTTCGATGAAATTGAATTGAATGTAAAAACCGTATTGGCTGCAGTTGTAAATTTTTTTAACAGGACATTTAAAATCTTTATAAAAAAAATAAATCAAGGAAAACAAATTATGTTATGAATAATTTATTTGAAAAAGAATAACAATACAAACAGTAACAAGTTAGAATAATACTGTTGGTAATAATGGTTCCCTGAGATTTTCCTGTAAAATAAAATAAATGCATCAAAAATTTGATCAAAAACATTAATCACATCACAATATAATGAAGTTGAACAAAATAGATGCCTCGATTATGCTTTAACACATACTTATTTTCGTCCATAATGTCCACCACATCCGTAAGGTCCGCATCCATTTCCTCCATAACCGCGGCCTCCTCCAATAATCCGTCCTTGACCTCCTTCAATGATCCTTCCGTGTCCTCCAAGACCACCTCCAATACGACCTTCGAGTCCTCTGTGGCTACCAGACTGCCAGGAATCGGACCACTGGCTGCCACCACCAATGATACCATCTAACCCTCCCCCAAGACGTCCAAGACGTCCACCACCGATTCGGCCCCCGCCGATGTAACCACCACCAGCTGAGAAATAAAAATAATATATAATGCGTTAAAAAGGTATTGACTAATGCTGAGAGAAAGAAACAGAGATGGAGAGAGAAAATATTTGATAGAAAAAAGAGATATATAACAAGGAGATAATAATTCAATAAAAAGAGAGAAGGGAAATAGAAAAAGAAATAAAGACTTACGCCTGTAACCGCTGCAGTAAACGGTAGCGACGCAGATAGTCAGAAGAACGATGGCTCGAATCATGGCTGTTGATTTGTTGTAGACAAAGAGCAATTGTGATTATAACTATACTTTTCGGTGTTTTTATACCTGTGTTAACCGTCAAGCAAGTTTGAATCACCAATTAAATTGCATTTCATAAATATTTACCCATAATTTATTTATCGATTTCGAGTTGTTGATTCATAATTTTTTTGAAATTTGGATTTCTGAAAACTTGACCCCTAATTTCCTTTTTGCTTTACATAAAGTAATAAGTGTGATAAGTACACTTTAATCATAGCATGTCAGTCATTTAAATTTTCCTTCTTATTATATTTTATATTATACATGTATAAGGTTTTTAGATTTACAAAAGAGGGCGTGCTTTTGATTTATTCATAGTTTTTATAGTGCAGTTTTTCAAACTGTCACCTCTAGTGCGCTCTGTCATCATAGATCTGGTACCTATCATCACCAGTTCCTCATTGACAGTTTATGCAAAAACGACTGGACATCAGTACTACCTTACATATTTGTAAACCCTGAATACAGCAAATAAAATTAATTTATAAAGGTCCACTTTTTTGTTGATATTTCGTTTTGTGTCCAAAGTTCAGTCCTAGGTCATAGCTGACCAAGTCATAATCTGATCCTTATCCCAACCGGTAGATATGGTAACAACCGTTAATCATCAAGAAAAATAAGTTGTGGGTATTTAGGATACTCAAAGCGGAGGAACTAATCAGGCTAAGAGTCCTCATTGCTTAAAAGGCCAGAATTTACATGTATTATAAATAAAGATATTTAAAGGCAATTATTTAATCAATTGGTTTTTTCTTCACATAAATTTGTCTACTTCTACCTTATATCATGCTGACCTTTTGTTTGAACTTGTCAGTCTTTGAAGAAAAATAAAGATTTGAAAGAAGTAAATTTAAATTGTTTAGAGAAGACTTGGAAAGAGTCGAATCATGTAAAAAGATACTTTATTTATAATTTATTTGTATCGTGATTATGATATACAGGAAGATCTACAGATAAAAATGGTGAACAAAACTATGGTTCATGTGTGTTCTTTGTATCTAGTTGTACTAACTCACTAATGAGATAGCAAGGTACAGTGTCAGATAAAGTACAAGGAAATAGAAATAAGATGAAAGCTATGATAGTTTAAAAAAAAATGTACGTTACATTGTGAGTTAATAAAGTGAAGAAAAGGCGAATCGGAAATATAAACTATAATGTAGTTTAATCTGACATGTAAAGCGTCGATATAACTAATGGTTCAGGTTGTCAAATCCATGCAGGGAATTAGCAAGAGGAATATTTGCAAGAAGGTGAAGAATCAGGTGCCAATCAACGAGATGCTATAGCTTAACTGATATTGAGTTTTTTGTACAAGAGAGATAAACTTTAGCTAATATTTCATGTCACAAGAGTATCTTAATAATATAATTAAAGCATTGTTATTTAATATTTTCGTGTATGCCTGTATACGTATGTTTTTTAAAAGCATTAAATGCTTATATTTACATTTTCATACTGATGTCTATTTGTATGAAATGTTGTGTATCGCCGCTGTAAAGCCATTTATTTACGCTCTTTGTCAGGGACATGAAACATACATGGAACATCCATAGTAACATATTATTTACATGTATTTTGGTTCATCGACAAATGAAAGAATGCCAGAAACTTTGTGGAGAAAAATCTTGTTATTAAGGAATAGCTATATAAATAATGATTTATTTTCAAAAGTACATATCAAATTGGTTTTGTAAGAATGAAGAATTCTTTTAATCTTACAAAAATAAATATTTACATTCCACATATATTTTGCATGTAAAGCTACTGCAGATATAGCACCATAACACAGACAGGGTACTAAAAGGTTAAACCACGAGTTTTAATTGTGACGTCACAAACGTTGAACGCTGATAAATGCAACGTCACAAGCGAAATTCAAAGATCACGCTTGTGGCTGTTACTAAGGCTCTTCCATTAATTTGAACTTACCCATAGGATAATGCAGTAATTTTGAGGTATAATTCACATTTGCATACAAGGCAAGAAGGTAACAAAAATGTAAATATAAGCATTAAAACCTTTTTTGGGAAAGATATAGTCTCATAACTGCAACAGTGTGTGCAAACAAATTTTCATAACGCGCTAACGCGCGTTATTCAATTTGTATGCACACACTGTTGCAGTTATGAGATTATATCTTTCAAAAAATAAGGATTCAATTAAGAAATAAACAACGTTGTTTAGTGAACATGGCGTTATGAATAGCAATTGCTCTGTTGGCATATTCCATGATGCGCGCTAGCGCATCATGGAAAATATGCCAGCAGAGCAGTTGCTATTCATAATGCCATGTTTACTAAATAATCGTTGTTTATTACTTATATTTGCATTTTACCACTCGCAATTACCCTGTATTAGCCTAGACCTTGACATTTAGCTATTGCACCAAAAATAAACATTTAGACAGTAATGTATCTTTTTTATTCACATAAATTTGTTAACAGAATCAATGATATGTTATATTCATTTAGTAATTCCTTTAAAATGTTATTATAAGACATGTTTTAATTATAAACATAATTTTTTGGAGTTGGAGGAAAACACATAATGTATCGAATAGTGGTTTAAATCTTTAACGTCATGGAAAAGTATATGACGTCACACCTTTATGACGTCATGGTATACAGACAGAGCAATTGCGATTATAGAAAAATAATTGCAGTTCCTCCGTAGGGATTTACAGTCGGAAAGAACAATGGATATGCAAATATTACTTAAATATACTCAAAACACGTGAAGACGTTTACGTTTGTGCTTATGGCGCATGAATTAGCAAAGTATATTCATAGAAAATTGAACGTCACATATTTCCAATGCAAACATAAGGGGAAATATACACTGAATGTAATTACAATCACATAAATTGAATTGATTTTGCAAATGTATGTAATAGAAGCATATTAGCATATTGCCATATATGATGTTTAATCAAATTTCAAAATATCATGTTTTAAGAACAATTGTAAGCATTTGTAAAATTTACATCTTGTGAGTATAATATGTAAAATTTTATTTAACAATACGTTGTGACATACTATCTTTTTTCATTAAATATGCAAAACTCAGCATAAATCGAGATAATAAAAATTGAACGGTGCAATCGTAGGTTCTCTACATCAATCAACCTGAAACAAAATATTTAATATCAAAATTAAAGAAATCAAATTGTAAAAAAAACCCAAAAAACTATAGATAGAAATTTAATGCATCGTGTAGTAGTGGTAAATACTTCTAAATCGGCATTTCGAACACAACATTCTAGTTATTGCGTATTCTAACCATATATAAAACGTGTCACTTTTAAACAACGATGTACAATACATGTATCTCAGAAATTATTGGTTAGACAATATACAATGAAAAGAAGCGAATTAATATGAAAATTAAATAAACTATTTTATCTTCTTATATAATATTGACATCAGTACCAAACAAATGAGACAACCTGGACCTGGTAAAGTGTGAAGAAAAAAATATAAAATTCCTGATGATATTGCTAAAATATTATAACCCCCCCTCCCTTGGAATCTTTAAAAAAATAATAAAAACATTTTCTGTAATACCGTTAATCACACAATAGAAAATAAGTATTTTTAATAAGTTATGTTTACAACATTTGTACAGTTTGTTTTGATTTCCTTGCGTATGCAAATGCAATTTTTAAGTGAGCGCTAAATAATTGTTTGGTTTGTAAAACCTGCTAATTTAAATTTAGTACAATTATTTAAGTACTAACAAAAATTGCATCAATCAAATTGATAAGTTTGATAATTGTTATTGCAACTATCAATTGCACTCTTCAAGCTGACAAGAAGTAAAAAAACTTATCTGTCATCTGCGTCAATCGACATATTAGCTCTATATTTAACTTTTTACTTTTGTCGTTAACAACCAATAAAAAAAGGGGTGTCAACTACAGGTAATTCATTCATCTGAATACCATGTTCATAGCTAAGGTATTCACAAAAAGCGTTTTCGAAGAAAATTTATTTCAGTGTTTACATTGGAAAGAATTGTCTTCTTTTATGACATCGCACATGCGTTAAAGAAAAAACTTGAGAAATTCGTGCAGAGGCAGGGTGTTTTTCGAAAATCTGAATAAATGAGCCCAGGTTGTTACCCATGCTTGCTATAATCCCATATACATTTTGTATACTTGATTTATATATTAGAATGCAGCGTTTTACAAAAAGATGCATTCTTTGGGGAACTAAATATATGTTCAATTTGCTCCTAAAGTAAGAGAACGTACTAATTCTGAGCAAAATACACGTAAATAGGATATTTTTATTGACTGTGATTTTCAGGGTTTTTTTTCGTACAAAAAATCATGTACTTAGAGGTCTGTGTAATCTGACTGCCTCAACTGGAGGCAAACAAGGATATCTCTCTTGAATGATCTTTATAGTTGTGTATCAGGAAAGAAACGATCGAAAATAAATAATAATCAAATACATTCCTTAATGTATGTCATTATTGAACACGGCACCACTATCTTCGTTAGATGTTCCTTGATAAAAGAATTGAACAAAACTAATGCTATATTTCGGTTAACAATAATTTATTTGAAAACAAATAACAACAAATACAATATTAAATTACATAAATACTGTCGGTAATAATGTCGTCCTAAAATGATCCTGTAAAAAAAAAAAGGTGAATATATATACTTGTATATATGATGATCAGATCAGATGCAAATAGTCAGAAGTATATAATAGATAACTTGTTTTAAAAATTAGGGAAAACCTTACAAAACCTAACATATACTTGTACTTACTTATTTTCGTCCATAATGTCCACCACATCCGTAAGGTCCGCATCCATTTCCTCCATAACCGCGGCCTCCTCCAATAATCCGTCTTTGACCTCCTTCAATGATCCTTCCGTGTCCTCCAAGACCACCTCCAATACGACCTTCGAGACCTCCATGGCTACCAGACTGCCAGGAATCGGACCACTGGCTGCCACCACTAATGATACCAGCTAACCCTCCCCCAAGATCTCCAAGACGTCCGCCACCAATTCGGCCCCCGCCGATGTGACCACCACCTGCCGAAAATTAAAAGCATACTTTGACAATCAGAGAGAGAGAGAGAGAGAGAGAGAGAGAGAGAGAGAGACAGGCAGAGAGACAGACAGAGAGAGAGAGAGACGACATAGAGAGAGAGAGAGACAAAGACAGAGAGAGTCAGAAAGATTGAGAGACAGAGAACTCTATAGAACGAATGATATAGAAAAGAGAGATAGAGGATAAAAAGAAATAAAGACTTACGTATGTAACCGCTGCAGTAAACGGTTGCAACACAGACAGTCAGAAGAACGATGGCTCTAATCATGGTTGTGTATTTGCTGTAGACAAAAGAACTACTGTGAGTATAACAAACCTGTTGGTGTTTTTATACCTGATTGAATTGTCAATCATATTCGATTTTACACGAATTATAATAATCCATAGTTTTTTTCTTGGTTTTAATTCATTAATTGCAAAGTTGCTTTTCAGAAAAAAAGTTCTTTATTTTTCATCTGCATAAATACATTATGTTAATTACAAATCGTAAGAATGTGTCAATTTAGTGGTTATTTCCTTCAACTTAATCGTACAAGATGGTGATGGAACAAGAACATGTTTGACAATTTCATATTAATGGGTAAGGTGTTACAGTGTTTTACGTACACCCTATTACATTACCATTTTGCACTTTTATGGTTATTTGTTTTTGCTTCCTTTTATGATATCTTTTCGTCGCATTTTTATTGCTCAAAACGTGAACAAAAATCAGCAAATTTATTTATAATTAATTTTCAAAATTACTAATTCCATACGTATTTATTATTGACGAATTTCATTTTTTGCGAGGAACAAGCCTATACGTACAATGAATCCAAAGTATATGGTAACTATAGCTTAATATAAATTATTACAAAATATATATCTAGGTGGGTCCATCCTTTCAACCTTGATACCAATTATACTGTGGTTTCATCAATATTCGTTGAATACCAATTTTCGTGGATTTCGTTGTTAAGTTGATCCACGAAATTTAATGTTCATTGAAGTGCAATATCAATTAACATTTTGTATTGATAGGGTCATTGGCCACGAATTTACATATCTGTGAAACTGATTTTCACCTTATCCACGATAATTGATACCCTTGAATATTAATGAAACCACAGTATATAGTGGTGCATTAAAAGTAAAAAATAGAGTTTTAAACTACTAGTATATACATAACGGATAGCATTACATGTATTCGGCAATTAAATCATCTTCTAGTCTATGTTAGGCCTTTATTTTGTTTGTGTTTGATCTTCAAGCTAGACAGCTCTAGTCGGTAAGAAGAAACATATATTTCCTTTGCATTCAGTTGTAAAGCCGTTTTAAATTGTTGTTTAATCTTCAGTCAGAGTGTTGCACTAACATTCAAAGTAAAGTGAGACTGAGTTTAAATTAAGAACAAATATTAACAAATAGCTCCTTATTAGGCCATAATTCTTCCAATGATTTCTTTGTCCGTTAACTACCCTAATCATTTCATTGATCCTTTATATTGATTCCTTTTTAAACACATTAAATAATGTCCCCTCTAATCTATGCCCAATAATTCATCCTTCTGATAAAATGTAAACTACATATTTTCTAGAAATAGCTTTTTTGAGACTGAGACAATATTCTCTAACAAAACAAAGAAATCCATAATTTTACTAAATAAAAAGTAGAAAAATAGTTCTCTCATACATTATGATAAAAGGCTATTGAATAAGAAATAAAGAAGGCTTTTGTCAAACGTGTTCTGCATCGTTGAATACTGTTTACAGGAATAAATATTCACCCCTGTTTTATTTTCGTACCTTTCGCCCCCTTTCTCAGTAAGCAAATTAAGACACTTTTTTTCTCTCGAATTCCTGGTTATTTAGAAAGAGTATCTACTATAAATTTTAATATCTGAACAAATTCAAGATCGGGAGAAACCGTTTACAAGTGTAGGGAGGCGAAATTAACACTGGGTAAAACTAACCATGCATACGGTATTCTCAAAACGCGACGTACATATACTTCCTCATGCTAACTAAATTTAAAAAAACTCCCAACTTTAATGCGGAAGGTCTTAGGTAAAACACAGTTTACTTATTACCACTTATGTGAATCGCAGCGCTCAGACCTGTCATTGCAGATGAACGAAACTTTGACAGTTACTGGTTCTATACTCTATAACTCTTGTCGTACTTACTAATCGGCCTTTCTTTACTACGTTAATTAATGCGACTAACTAATGAGACCACATCATATGCTTTATATTTATATTTAATACCATTAATGCAAATATTAATCCTATCCTAGAAAGTGTTGTTTATTTGAACCACTGTGCACCGGATTTGTTGTAGATAATGAAGTAAAAAAGGGCACCTACTTTGAAATATAATTTACGCTGTTAATAGTTGATATATTTTTTAAAAAGTTATTTTGGTATATATTTGTTGAATTTGCTGTTAATAAGGCAATTTTAATTGTTACTTCTAAAATGACAAATGCAAGCTACCTTTTATTCGCCTATTTCGTACAAGTGTACATGTTATTTATATGACGACAGCAAACACCTTTTTGTTACGCTAACTATCGGTATGTGTTCTACGTGCCTCATCTGATTTACTTGCTATGTATGCATGTATGCTTTTATTGCATTTTACTGCATTTCCCAAAAAAATTATATTTTTAGAACCGGCGTGTTTTCTGCTACTGTGGTTTCATTAATATTCAAGCGTATCAATTTTCGTGGATAAAGTGAAAATCACAACTTCAAGGATACGTTTATTCGTGGCCAGTGACACTATCAATACAAAATGTTAATAGAAATTGTACTTCAATGAACATTTAATTTCGTGGATCAACTTAATAACGAAATCCACGAAAATTTATATTCAACGAATATTGATGAAACCACAGTATTACTCTGTGAAATACTTTTCAGAACTTCTGAGGGTAACTGATCATGGTTTTTGCAAGACATGGCTACTAAACGAGCTTTGATATTTAATTTCAACATTTCATTTTGCTTTTGTACCTATTTCCATTGCAATGATAATGCTTAATATTGTTTAGGTCAATTTGTTCAAAAAACTGACTTTATGTGTATATCTCGTAACAATAAACATATTTTTTGCGTATAAATGTTTATGAGGTTATCACAACCGCTTGATATATGGTATATGGGATATTTTGTTCTGGTTTTTTTTTTTATATTTTAGTTGTAACTGATATTGAAAGTTTTTCATATTCACGGAATAATGAAAACAGTGCTTCAGAGTAAAATGTGTTAATTTTGATTCTTTACACAATACATCTCTTTGATTTTGTTTCCTGTGAATAACATCTTTGAATTGTTGAAATATTTTAGCATATTAGTGAATTTTCAATCAATATTGCCAATAATTGTTAATCTGAACTTTTTGAAGAAAACTTATTTTGATAAGATATTCATAGTTTGTTTATAACGCATTCAGTGGTCATTAAACTGTCATCGAGTTGCGTTTAATAATATTCATTATCAAATGAAGAGTTTTGTCATTTAATGCATAAAAACATATTGCAAATGATTATATAAACACAATTAGAAATAAGTTCTAATGATATTTGGAGAGTTATTGATCTTGTTTATAATAAATCATTTGTCATGTGTGTACAGTATTCGCTATCAAATCGTTAAAAATAAGATTGAAATATTCAGAGTAAATAAAAAAAATAATAACGTATGGTGATAAAAACATAAAATCAAAAAGAATTAAAAACAAAGATCTTAAATCATGTGCATGTTAACAATAAAGGTTTCATCACCCGATTGTCTTGATTTATTCAGTCACAAATCATAAACCAATTGTAAGAACAAACTTCAGGAAGATGTTTGAAAAAAAAAACCCAGGTTTTTTTTTTAATTTGTCAAAATATTTTATAAAGGCTACTTTCATTATTTCACACGATATCCTCTAATGTAAAGTATGTTTTAAATGGAGAGTTTGTATATCATTTGCCTTGGTAATATCAGTTAAAAATTAAAAAAACAAATGACTTACTGTGTTGCCTACATTAAACCCAAATTTAATAAACTTGTACAGCAAAACTCGTTCATATGAAATTTCAAGGGAGCATAGATAAAGAAATCTAATACCGAATTCGTTATAAATAATTAGCTTAAGCTATCGTAAATCATAAAATACGTAAAAGACAAACTGGAGATTTTTTTAATCTGAAAAAAATGAGCCCAGATTGTTACCCATGCGTGGTATTGTGGCATATACATTGTATACTTAATTTGTAACTAAGAGTGCCGATGTCATATAGTGTTTTGAACCCCGCGATATATTAACCACGGGTACAAAATATCGCTGCGATATATTGAACCCCATCCCCCTATAAAATATCGAACGTCGGTTTTAATATATTATGTCCACGATATTTTGCCACTCCCCCCTTCTCTAACTTTCATTGCTATTGGAGAGGGGGTTCAACATATTATGGCCGCGATATATTTAACCCCTAGCTATTACCAATTCCCTTTTGAGAAGGGGTTCAAAATATTATGACTGCGATTTATTGACCCCCTCCCTATTTTCAATTCCCTTTAGAGAGGGGGTTCAAAATACTATTGCTGCGATATATTACCACTCCCCCTGCTTATTTTCAGTTCACACTTGAGATGGAGTTCACAATATTGCGACTATAATATTTTGAACCTCCTCACAATGGGAATAGGAAATAGCTAGGGGTTCAATATATCATATCCATGATATTTTACACCCCCTCTTCAGTAGCAATAAAAATTAGGGGTAGGGGTGGGTTCAAAATATCGCAATTATAATATTTTGACCCCCCTCTCCAATGGAAATCTATATATGAAAGAGGGTTAAATAAATTGCAGCCAAAATATTTTGAACCCTCACTCCAGAAGCAATTAAAAGTAGAAAAGGGTTCAAAATCTTGCAGCCATAATATTTTGTACCTCCTCTTCAATAGCAATGAAAATAAGAGTGAGGGGGAGGTCAAAATATCGCGGCCGAAATTTTCTGAGCCCTATCTTCAATTGGAATGGGAAATCAAAGGGGTGTTCAGCCATGATATTTTGACCTCCCCCCTCCAATGGGAATTAGAAGTAGGTAGGGGCTCAAAATACCGCGACCATAATATTTTTTACCCCCTATCCAAAAGCAATTCATATAATGTAGGGGTTCAAAATATCGCAGCCATTATATTTTGAACTCCCTCTCCAATGGGAATTGGAAATAGAAAAGGGTTCAATATATCACGGCCATATTATTTTGCATCCCTCCCCAATAGCAATAAAACTACAACGGGGTTTGAAATATAGCAACCATAATATTTTGAACCCCCTCTCCAAAGGGAATTGGAAGTAGCTAGGAGAAGGATGCAAAATATTGCAACCATAATATTTTGTACCCCTTCTTTAATAGCAATGAAAATTAGACACGGGGGGGGGGGCGTATTGCGGCCAATATTATGAAGTCTATCTTCCATGAGAATTGGAAATTGAAGGGAAGGGGGTTCAAAATATAGCAGCCATAATATTTTGAACCCAACCCACAACCCCCATTAGGAATTAGAAATAGAGAGGGGATTTAAAATATCGCGACCATAATATTTTCTAACCCCCCCCCCCTCCAATAGCAATTTAAATAAGGTAGGGGGTTTAAAATATCGCAGCAATAATAATTTGAACCCCCTCTCCACCAGGAATGAAAGTTAGAGGAACAGGAAGTAAAAATATCACGGCCATAATATTTTGAACTCCTTTCCAAAGGAAGTTTAAAATAGGTAGGAGGTTCAATTTCAATTGCGGCCATACGATTTTGAACCCCCTCTCAAATAGGAATAGGAAATAGGTAAGGGGTTCTATATATCTTGGACATAATAATTTGAACCTTCTCTCCAATAGCATTAAAAGATAGAAGGGGGGTGTGGCAAAATATCGCAGTCATAATATTTTGAACCCCCTCTTAAAAAGGAATTTGATATGGAAGATGGGGGCAAAATTTCGCGGTCATAATACTTTGTATCCCCTCTCCAGCAGAAATGAAAATAAAGGGGGGTTTAATATATCGCAGCAATGATATTTTGAACTCCCTCTCCAATATCAATGAAAATTAGAGAGCGGGGGTTCGACTTGCCCTTAAAGTAAAATAACGGACTGATTCTGAGCAAGATATATGTAAATTAGATATTTTTGTTGAGTGTGATTTTTATCCACTTTTTTTCCGTACAAAATAAATAATCCATTTAAAATGCATGCAATCGGAATGCCTCGACTGATAGCAACGTTCCGACGACATCTCTCTTAAACCGACGTTATACTCGTGTAGAAGGAAAGGGGCAACTGAAAAATATATGGCGATCGAGAGAAAGGAAAACGTCCGTAGACAATCAGGTGATAAATTGTGGCCTAACAATTAGTATGAAAACGTCAATCAGCATGCGACCCAGTGGAGGATTTTCCTTGGTAACAGGTTTGAACAAAACTAATGTTATTTTGTGTTTATCAATAATTTATTTCAAAATAAATAATAACAAATAAAATATTAGGTTACAATAATACTGTCGGTACATGTAATAATGACATCCTTAAATGGTCCTGTAAAATAAAAAATTAATAGATGAATATTGATCATACATGTACATGATAATCAGATCAATTGTAACTATTATATATATGATAATATAAAATGTATAACTTCATTAAAAATAAGGGAAAAGGCTTAAAATAACAATAAACATACCTATTTACGTCCATAATGTCCACCACATCCGTAAGGTCCGCATCCATTTCCTCCATAACCGTGGCCTCCTCCAATAATCCGTCCTTGACCTCTTCCAATAATCCGTCCTTGACCTCTTCCAATAATCCGTCCATGACCTCCAAGACCACCCCCGATACGCCCTTCGAGTCCCCCGTGGCTACCGGACTGCCAGGAATCGGACCACTGGCTGCCACCTCCAATGATACCACCTAAACCTCCCCCAAGACCTCCAAGACGCCCACCACCAATCCGGGCCCCGCTGATGTGACCACCGCCAGCTGAAAAATTAAAATCATACTTTAAAAATAGAGAAAGAAAGAGAGAGAGAGAGAGAGAGAGAGAGAGAGAGAGAGAGAGAGAGAGAGAGAGGACAAATGCCATAGAGAGATAGAGGACAAACAGAGATAAAGACTTACGTCTGTAACCATTGCAGTAAACTGTTGCAACACAGATAGTCAGAAGAACGATGGCTCGAATCATAGTTGATTTGTTGTAGACTAAAGAGCTACTGTGAGTATAACGAGACTCTCGGTGTTTTTATACCTGTTTAAATTGTCAATCACATGATTTAATACCAATAAACTATTTCTTGATTTCAATTTATAAATTCAAAGGTTGCTTTTCGGAAAAAAAGTTCCTGACTTTTTTTATGCATATATACATTTGTATGTTAATTACAAATTTTAAGAATGTGTCAATTTATTGGCTTTTACCTTCAGTTTAATCGTACAAGTAGGTGATGGAACAAAACAATGTTTGACACTTTCATAGTCAGGAGTTATGTGTTACAGAGTTTTACATATACAAGTACCCTATTTTATTATCATTTTGCACTTTTAAAATTTAAATTTGTTTTAGTGTCCTTTTATGATATCTTTTCGTCTTTTTAAATTTTAGCTTTATAAACTTCAAGTCTAAGTGGGTCCATCCTTCAAAACCTGATACAAATTATGAAAAGCGGTGCTTTAAAAGTAAAAATAAGTTTAAAACTATATTCATAACGAATATCATTATATGTTTTTGGTAATTAAATCACCTTCTGGTCTATGCTAAACCTGCATTTTGTTTGTTTGTTTGTACTTGATCTTTAGGGTAGAACGTTGTAGTTGGTAAATAAAAAGAAGCATTTGTTTTCTTTCCGTACATTTATTTAAAGCAACTTAAAATTGTCGCACCAATATTCAATGTTAAGTGTGACTGAATCAAAATAAGGAATATAAATGAAATTAATCATATGATTTTTGAACATTACAGTTATATGATATTTGTTATTTTTTCTTGAAATATATTTTAACAAAATTAAAAACATCAGATATTAACTACGTTGCAGCATATCTATAACTAAATAATCTGCTTGAAATGATGTTCAGAAAGAGGAAATTTTGTTTAAAAAATGTCTTTGCAGAGCTTTAAAGACATAGTTTGGTGATGAGACGTGATGACCTTTGTAAAGCCCTTCCTGAAGCTTTAAAAAAAGTAAGTGTATTGTATTTTGATATTTAAGTATTTGGTTTTCATCTTTACTGATATGTTTATATAATATTTAAATTATATTGACAAAAACAAATTTTGAAGTTTAGATTTCATATTGTTATAGCAATATATATGATAAACAATTATGAGTCGTCATTGTTGTAGTTGTTCGTTTGTGATGAAGAATGATCAACTCAGACTAAAAGGCACAAACGTTGTAAAGTCAAAAAGCTTGTAATAAAAAATGAAACTATGTTTTGCTTTGAAGTATAATTTTGGCAAATTATTAAAGTACATTTATCTTAGTAAGTCGACAAATTCCCCCCAAAATTAAGAGTTTTGAAAAAGAAAACCCAAATTTGTAAATCTAGTTGTTTTCAGCTCATATATAGTGTATATTATTAATGTGTAGTAGATGTGTTTTTATATATGTATATAATTCAAATGGATCTAGAAATAGCTTTTATGGGACTGAAAAAATATTTTCTTACAAAACAAATAGAAATCAAAAATTTTAACTTTATGTCAATAAAAAGTAAAAAAAAAAAATTTTTTTTTAACATAATATGAAAAAAAGCTGTTGAATAAAGAATAAATTAAGACGGTTTTTGTCAATCCTGTTCTGCATCGTTGAATACTGCTTACAGGGATATATATTCACCCCTGTTTTATTTTTGCACCTTTTGCCCCATTTCTAGGCGGGAAAATTTAAGACTAAGCTGATTCAAATATTTTTTTCGAATTCCTTGTTAATAAGAAAGATTATTTTTTTTTTATATAAATTTTAATATCTGAACGAATTTAAGACCGTGCGAGTGTACAAGGAGGCGAAATAAACACGGGGCGAAACTAACCCTGGATACAGTATATTCTCAAAACGCGACGTACATATACTTCGTGATCAGTCAAACTATAAAAAAAGTGACAACTTTAATGCGGAAGATGTGACAAAGTTGACTTATTACCACTAATGTAAATTGAAGCGCTAAGACATGTCTTGGCAGATGAATGAAAATTTGACAGTTACTGGTTCTATATTCTAAAACTTGTGTATACTTACAAATTATCCGATCATTACTACGTTAAAGAAATGCGACTAACTAATAAAACCACGGTTTATACTTTATTATAATTATGTTTGACAGCATTAATGCAAATGATAATCCTATCCTACAAAGCGCTGTTTATTTGCACCACAGTTCACCAGATTTGTTGTAAGTAATGGAGTAAAAAAGGGCACTTACTTCTAATAAGAATAGTAAAAACAAGATATTTTGAAACAGATTTACGCTGTTAACTGTTGATATATTTTTGAATTATCTTTTTTGTTCAGGTAAACATGTTAATTTTATGACGACCGCAAACACCTTTTCGTTACACTTATTATCGTTGTGGGTTGCACGTACTTTATCTGATTTACTTGCTATGCGTACATGTATGCTTTCATTGCATATCCAAAAACGAGTATTCTTTTTAAAGGAACGATCAGTAATAATGATATATAGATAGCTAGAAGCAATCAACATGATCAGTTTCATGTAAAATAATTTTAAAAAGTAATGTATTTTTACAAAATATTCTTTTATCTGTACACCATAATTTCATCATTATAAACCGTCAACAAATTTAAATTTGAAATCAATTTGGGGAAAGCCGTTCGTAAACTCCTTGTCTAGTTTTATATTTTAAACGTAATTATTAAATGTAAATGTATATTCTTCTTCTTCTTCTTCTTCTTCTTCTTCATTACTTGCTATTGAGGTCACATTATAAGGTAACCTTATTTATAAATCAAGCCGTCTTCCTAGCTACTATGATGCAACATCAATAGATCGAAGTCATTTCATGGAGCATCTTCTTATGATCGACGTCAGTTCATCGAGGTCAACTGCATTACTGAATGAATCTTTCGATCGAAATTTTTACGCGTGAGACAAAATGTGCATTCTTGAATTAACAGGTCGAACTGTATTTAATGTATGTTTGCATCTCTTAAGGTAAATGAATTGAAATAAAACTGAGTAAAATGTTATATAAATACTAAACCAAAGCTTTAGTAGTTTTATAAGAACTACTTCTGCAAGCGGAATGTGTGCGCACGTGGAAGCATTCGCCGAATGCCTAATATGGACACAACAGTGATCGACCGAAGCCGATCACAGAAAAATGATTTTTTTTTAGAACCGATGTTTTAACAAACCAGGAGAAAATGACCAACCACGCCGGTCCCGTGTTAAAAGCCTATAGACGCAAGACAATAAACGGCGTACTTAATTGTTGATAAACAAAGAATTCTATATTAGAGAAACTAAAATTGTAATAATGTTTGAGAACGTTTGAAAAAGCTATTGCTTTGATTGAAATAGGACTGTAACATTTACATATTGTTTTTCTTATTCAAAAAATTTGCTGGTTTATTGGCCTGTTCATTATAACAATTACTACTTTAACATATTTTTAAATAGTCTATATAAAAAGAAGGATAAGGAGTTTTATAACTATAAGATAATTTAATAACTCTTTATATATTTCAAATACTTGCTTGCACTTCTCTTCAAATAATTTTTATTGAATATTCATCACATTTTCTTTCAGAAGGAATTTAGTACCCTTAGTGCAAATTTAAGGATATCAAATGTTTCCTCCTTGCTCTCAGTACCAACCAAAGGACCGGATTGCTAAGTATTTCTCTCTTTCCGTCAAAACAAGTCCAAGGGTTGAACAGAGTTTTCATGAAATCGGAACCATTGAGGTTCCCCCTCTGAACGTCTATGTCAATTTTCATGGTTACATGTAACACAATGAATCGCTTTGAATTTGTTTCTCTGTCGATAATATTTAAAATTCTTTGAATATTGTAAACATGTTAGTGGGTATTGCCAATGATTGTTAATGTGAACTTTTGTGAGGAAAATGTGTTTTGATAAAATATTCATAGTTTCTTTATAACGCTTTCTTTGTTCTTTAAACTGTCGAGTGTCGTTTAATAATGCCCATTATCAAACAAAGAGCTTTGTTATATAATGCACAAAATCATGTTGCAAATATTATCTAACATAATACGTTTAAATGATTTTTGAAGAGTAACCCATCTTGTTTATCGTAAATCATTTGTCATAAGTGTGCAGTATTCGGTATCAAATAAATGAAAAGAAGGTGGTAAATGTGATCATGACAACTGCTTGTCATCAGAGTTATTGGCTGCGGGCTAAAATTTTATCCATGTTAGCCACACGACCCTGTGAGTAAGGCATTGGCCTACCATAGTGACTATGTTATTGCATAGGCATTTAGTGACGTTCCAATATATATTGATCAATCGTTTAGTAGGGGACGTTAAATCACAATCAATAAATTTATTCTTATTAGCCATCCTATTAAGACTTGGCATTAGACTATCCACCCTCAGCTTAGTTAAAACATAGCGTCTGGATAAAAAATATACTAAAACAACACCATTTTAAAGAGAAACATAGTTTAAAAGATATACTAAAACAACACCATTTAAAAGAGACACATAGTTTACTTTTTTTATTTGTTAGAATTACGATTGCAAGTGCTGATATTGGTTAAAAAATTCAATGCATAAAATGTTTATATTTTCAGCACTATTTAATTAATAACATTTTTTTCTTATTATTCTAAAGTTGTTTATTAGTAGCAAATTACATTCCTTCAAAAAACCATTGTATTTTAAAATAGTTTTTCACCTGATGGAATTTAACGATATCCGTCTTTAAAAAACATTAGAAATGATTAAAAGCTTTTTAATTTTCTTTTTATTTATATCAAATTCAGTTTAACAACGTTTTCAAACCCTTTCATCAGTAAACAACCTAAAAAAGAAGAAAAATACGATAAAATTTGTACATGAGATGTTGTGATAATTAGAAGTTAAATTAAATAAATCCGCATATATATTACAATTAATTGTTTAAATTTGTGCATGTGTAGGCATGTGTAGGCAAACTTACTTATTTTCGCCTGTAATGTCCGCATCCGTATGGTCCGCATCCCTTTTGTTTAATAATTCCACCTTGACCTTCTCCAATGATTCCTCCTTGACCCGTTCCTATTATCCCAACATGACCTCCTCCTATTATCTCTCCTTGACCCCCTCCAATGATTCCTCCTTGACCTCCACCTATGATCCCTTCATGACCCCTTCCGATAATTCGTCCTCCGATGCTTCTGTGGCTTCCTGACTGCCAGGAACTAGACCATTGTTTATGATGAGACCACTGACTTCCTCCACCAATGATACTACCTAATCCTAATCCTCCTCCGATTTGCCCACCTCCGATGTGTCCCCCGCCGTTTCCATCAGGGATATAGCTGTCGGCTGTAGTATAAACAGTCTGAACAATTGAACAATATTGATAATTATTATAAGAGTAATGAGAAAAAATCTATGGAGACTAAGCTGGTTATATAAAGATGATAACGGAAATAAAAACGAGAAAAGAGACAGAGAGACAAACACTTTAAATAATCTAAAGATAAACAAGGGAAAAAACAATGATGTAGATAGAGAAATCATAGAGAGAAAAGAACGATTTACAGACCGACACACAAAGAAATAAAGAAAGATACATACAGCCCTGATATTCATCGGAGAACACGGTGACAATACAGACACCAAAAACAACACAAGCTCGGATCATAGCTGATGTTTCGTTCTGCAGATATATTGCAAAACGAAAATTTTTATTTTATTTATACCCCTTCATAATGCATTTAATTACCATTCAAATTTCTTTAACATATTACATACCTTATGAAATGATACTTGCTGATTTCTTCGCATTTCCCTTTCAGAAAATATGAAACCATATACGGGGAAAATATGAAATCAAGAACGGGGATTTTTTTAAAATACTGAATACGCAACCATTAATTAATTGCAATATAGAGTAGAGTTAAACAATACGAAAATGCATTAAAGATTATCGAACGATAGGATTAATCCTTGCTTAACTCCTTGTACACGTGCACAATCCATGTACTGTATTATCAAAATACATATTTGTCCATAGTTTAATGCATTTTGTTCTAATTTAATATGAATTTTGGATATTTGTAAAACAGGGGTTTTATTAAGTATATGTATAATTAAAGCAAAGCAGTATTTTCTTTTATATATGAAGGGATATTGCTAAGGTAAAATAATGTCTTATTTGAAACAAACTTTACATAGGATAATAACGCGTGATTTTGACTAATACAAGCATTTGCTATGACGTCCAACCGAGTACATGTATGACTATTTTATGACTTGAAATTCGCTAAAAATGATGAAAGTTAGCTTTCAAAAATATATTGACAAATTAAAAACAAACTTGTCTTTTCAAAAATCAAAAGTTTGTTTTGTTCTTTCTAACAAATGGTTAATAATTTGTATGATGAAAACATCCAAGCAATCGGGGGACAACACCCAATCTGTACATCCTGAGCTCAAATCCCGCTGGGGATTTTTTTTCCATTCTGAATTAATTATTTGTAGTCATTCATTTTATATCCCAAATATATACCAAAGTACAGTTTATTTATCATTATATCTTTCGAAATTAAAATTTACTGTTAACTTAACTTTTTCAAGGTGTGTTATTCCACCTCAACAAGCACATTATTCATGATCTTTGTTTGGTTTTTTTAATTTTCTTTATTTTCTGTTTTTTTTACCCTTCTTTTTATTATTTCTATTTACTTTGAAAATTGTATCTTTGAAAGGAGAAGAATTCGTAACGAAATCAAGAGTTTTAATGATTATTCTTCCGTTCTTTTATAATATTTTATAAATCATGTGTTTTGTGTAGAGAATAATCTTTCTTATACGATGCAGGTGTTTTTCGGTTCATCATAGTAAGACAAATAAAAATAAAAATTGTCAAATATTAGCAATTAAGATATAAGAAGTATGAATAAATCGTAATAATAAAATATGTTAAATGAAATATTCAAAAACGACAACATACTAAGATGATACTTCTTTTAATGTAAACATATAACGCAAACCGACAGGCGTTATGCGGAAGGTCTGAGGTTTCGCCTTATACTACTTAATACTATCGTTTTTATAAAACGCAGCTATAAGACCTGTCCTGACCGACGCATGGAAATCTGACAGTTAATGCCTGTACATTCTATTACTCATGTTTAACTAACTAACTTGCCTGTGTTCACTGTATTAGTGCATGTGACTCTTACCAGTACGGAATAATCATGAAAAATAATTGATGTTCTGTTTTAAATTGCATAGTTGATGCTATTAATGCACCTAATAATCGTACCTAGTCCCATTACAAAGTTTGGAACGGCAGTTCATTGCATTTTAAAATCCGAGAGAAAGATTTTTGTATTTTTTTAAAAAGAGAATTTATTTAAGATCTTTAAAAGTTGAATGGAAAGCTTCATATCAATTAATTGAGTCTCTGGTGGTTTTTGTAACTGATTTGAGGATCATGCCCTACTATTTCAAACTCAGGGAAATGTTCCTTGCTTACTTTCTATGATTTCCTTTTACTTGCTCGGGTTTTGATCGAGAAAATAATCATAATGCATTAATATTTGTTCATCCAAAAAATATGCTAAAAACTTGGCACATAATCTTGCTTTGTGATTGTCTTCATCAAAACTTTGACTTTCAACTAGAACATGTCGTACCGACCAGTTTCTAAGTCCAAGACACTCGACTGGTTTTTTTTTTATATTTAATACACAGTAAACAGAAGTATCTCCAATTATTTCCTCTCAGTATATGTTATGTACAGTATGGCCTAACTCCTGTTTTAGATTTATAATATTTGTCAATTGAATGATAACAAAAGCACCATACCTCTCTGACAACAGTTGCTACAGTTGGTAAGCGTAATTGTATTGTTTGTCGTACACGGAGCATAAAGTGCACTATGTCTCTGTATTGTTCGATATTTCATCATAAAAAGATATATTCATTCGATGATAGAACACGTCTGTATCTGTAATATTTAAAACAATATGTATATGTTTTAAAAAAAAAAAAAAATAAAACTACCAAAAATATTTACCTTTAGAATTTGTATGATTCTTTTAACTGTTTAACCATTTTCTGTCTCTCAAAAATGAATAAGATAATGATACAAATTCATTTCATTAAGATTAATTTGAAAATCGCGTTTGAGGAAGTTTTTTTCTTAACGAAAAGAACGATTTACGTAATTCAACTGTTCAACAACTGGTGACCAAAGTAAAATTACACATAAAAAACTTTGATTGTAATGAATTGATAAGGATTAATTTGTAATGTACACACGACCAATTCTATAAAAGAATCCAATTTAATATTGACAAATTAGGTTTAAAATTTAAAACACATATTTGAAAAAACAATTTTATAAGGAATATTTCATAGCACTGATAGCGCTGAATGCTTTTAACTGAAAGATATTCCATTACCTTTTCTAAAATATTTAAATGCAGAGAGGCGTATGGATTAGCACGCTGTAAACTGTGATTGACAGTGCCATGCCCGTGTGTGGCGCTCAATAAATCTCTTACAGGTAAGCACTTGACACATAAGGTATAAAACCGCAAACATAAAAGTCTAGAATAATCACTAGTGTCACACTTTGTTCCGTTTAAGAAATTATGGAGAATAGAGCCGATTGTTGTCAAAAACTGGTACTGTACAGTAATTTAATTTTGAGAAAATATTCTTAAATCTGTTCTCCTGTTTCAAATTTATCAAAATATTAAATGCAATTACTTTACATAATTTACGTTCTTCTCATTTGAAATTGTTCTTCAAATAATTACATGTATGACAATGTGTTCAATGTTTTTATGTTAATGCGTATTTTGAATAAATCATTGTAAGTATATTGTTATGATTTCGATAAAATCAAGAATTTTGGAAACACAATATATTTATTGATCACCATCATTTTACAAAACAAACTGCCGTTCATGAGATGTTCGTATCTGAAATAAATAGATACATGTACTAGTCTTTGAATAGTCCATTTAAATGATTCAAGACATAAAGATTTCGCTTCTTGTTCACAGAATGTATATTATTAAAAAATATTGCTTCTTTTTTCTTAATAAAATAACTCACAACGTGAATTTATTTTTAAATTAACAACTCTTTTTTACATGTACTACTTCAGATATATTTTCCCTAGAAAACATTCTGATTGATATAAAAGTGCTCAAACTTTACCTCCTGGCATCTTTCTTCTCGGAAGTACACAATCATGTAAATGTTTATCCTCTGTAACCAAGTCGAGGGTCACCCCCGAATAGGGTGTCTGTTTCCTCGGGGTGGTGGATCTACATGACACAAGGGTGGTATACAGCCAGGATTGGGTCGGGGGTTAGGCTGAGGGTAGGGGTTTGGCTGAGGGTAAGGATTGGGTCTTGGAAGGGGGTCAACATGCCACCCACATCTTGGATTACCAGGAGGACAGGGTGAGCGACCTACAAAGTACGGATACAGATACTTATTTACACATACATATAATTCTCTAACATTTCATTTTAGAACACCATTCAGTCGGCAAAAAATATTAGAGTACTGGATGAGTTTCTCCATTTTATAAAATTTTAAAAACAATTTACCACAAATCATCGCAAGACATTTTTAACTACTAACCTCTATAATTTTGACATAAGACTGAAGACCCCAGAAGGAAAATGCCGAGAACAAAAAGTGTAACTGCTATGGGCTTCATTTTGTAAATGATTTTTACAATAACTAATTTTTCATTTATAATTTCTCATAGAAGGAAATGAGAACTATTTTACTACAATCCCTAATATAGCTAATTAAAATTGAGTTCAATATCACTACTTTCACTATGTAGTATAAATTAAGTGCTTATTTTATTACTTATATGTCACTGAATTGTCGCTGGTGTTTGGAATATTTAATTTTAAAACTATCTTGACCTTTAAAGCACTGTACCTAACTGACATGTCTGCTTCAGATCATTTGTGTACTGTAGATCTCTTATCTTTGGTTGTAAATGCGCATGCTTTTGTGCTTTCCTGCTTGCACCTATATGTTAGGAAATTGTTTTCTTGTCATTTATGATATTGAACATTATTCATTTATATTTAAGGAAAATTCATGTTTATACGATATTTTATTTTTTTTCGGTAGGTAAGGATTGCAGGATTGTTTTTATGACGAAATGATAAATTAAGCTTTGTATTTTTATATCTTGAGAGGAATCCTTTAAATAGTTTGATGGTTGAAGTTTATGTTTCTAACATGTTCAGTCAAAAAATGGTATAAATAATCACATATTACAATTTGAGGAGAATTTGAAAACATTTAAAAAAATGTTTTCGAAGTTCGAAAAATTGCAATGTCTAATTTCCTATATTTTTTAAGTTAATGAACCTGTATTTTGAGATGACCCCAAAAATGCCTGCTGGTAGATTTTTATGATGGGCTTATTAATTTATCAAATAAATTTTCTTCTATTTCCCTATATCTTTTCCAAGCTCAAGCGTCCTCTTTCAGTGGGTTTGAAATCATTATACTATTGTTTCTCTGATCTCTAAACAGAAAAAGGAGTTTCGGTTAATAATGCCTTGTTTGAATTGTTTACTAGGACTCTAGGCAGCAGAGAGCATTGTCCCCCCCCCCCCCCAAAAAGTTTCCTTTAAAAAAAAATAAAGCTTGTGTAGTCTGACAAATATGGAAGGTTGGTCAATAGAAGAGGAATTGTTTGAATACTATGAAGGTCTTCGGGATGGTTCAGGTAAAGAATGCATAAATGTTTTAATAATTTTGGTCCGGAAAAAAATAATTAGTTCCACCTCAAAATTAACAAAAAAGTTTAAAGAAAAATGTTATCGAAAGATCAAAGACAGCTTATATTTTTCCCGAATGATAATCATTTCCCTCTGGCCGATTCTGTTTGATGCTAAAGAAATTTCAAAGATTTGTTCAGTGTTGGAAATATTGGCCTAAGGATAGACTAAGTACTTACGGAAAAAGCAAATAATCAGCAGTAGCCGAATTCCCTTATTTTATAATTTTTAATTTGAAGGTGACTTTGGATTTGGTTTTTTGGTTTATGAGGTTTGATATCTGTCGTGCATATTTCACTGTGAATTCTTCAATTTACTCCATCAAATGAGTGCACAATAAATGTGGTTTATATGATGCTACGGACTCGGCAAAATGTTTAGCTGCGAGAGCCGTGCCTAATTAAAATCTGAACGAGACATTGTAGATTTTTTGTTAAAGGTGTTGCTTACACAGATTTTGAGTTGTCAAATTTGGATTGTTTTAGTTCAATGTCATGAGTTAAATTTGTTCTAAACGCAAAAAGCATTTATGAAATGAATTATTATTAACATGACACACGATATATTTGCTATATTATGAAACTACGCTCAAACAAATATTGACTTACGGTAAAAAAGAGTTGAACTGAAATCTTGTTTTCCTCTAAAAAATTTCTGGCAGTTTTAAAATAATGAAAGTTAAGATTTCATGTGTTAGTTAATACAATTCTGCATATTTTATGTCAGTTTTATCTAATTTATTAGGATAATCGTATGGCACGAAACGCAATGATATTGAATAATGCTTAAAACGATAAAAGACACCATATCTCAATATTTTGTTCATTACAAACTCATATCAATTTTATGCCCGCAAAATAATAACAGATAGTTAAATTCAATAAATGTATTCAAATTAACATCATTTAATAATTTGTCACATTTAAAAAAATGTGTAGAAATTTGACAACTGATAGAGGGAATTCGGACTGGAATATTTTTGTGAACGGCTTTGGACGACCCAAGTTGCGTTCAGATGAGGCATCCGGCAACGTTGACTATTTACGCACTTACTATGTCTTGTACTACTGTATTTACTATGCAATGATAGCTTCATAAGATTACTAAAACCGTTGTTCTAATGCTTTTGCCTTGAGAGTAAAACATTTCTACAGTTACATACACAATAGTTCGAGTCACGTTTTTCTTTATATGATTTAAAAATTTAATCGGAAGTACAATTCACCTTCTAAAATTAAATTTGATTACTTCCTTGCTATTTGGAATTTAACAAATATACAAACGATATATCTTATTTATCATGTCTATTGCATGCACCATTTTGCTTTCGCATTACATGAAATGAGATGGCCAATGATATTACATTCCGATCGTTTTATCAAAAGTACATGTTTAACAAATTGGTACTGAAAATTAATGCTTTAATAAACTGTAATTTATTTTTAAAGAATTATTTATTTGTAATATTTTTATTATTAAGGTTATTTTAATAGCGAGCGCAGCGAGGCGGCGCGAAGCGCCGCTCGCGTAGCGAGCTCCATAGACAACGTGTACGAACGGAGGAAATTCGAGTTGAAATCTGCACATTGTTCAAAGATAATTTTGTGGACCCGCGTGAAAACGTTCTACTATCCCAGTGATCCTTTGCGGTGCATAGCAACATGGCGGAACAGGAAGCGTTTCTAAGGAAAATTCTTACCTGTAAATCGCATACATCATTTTCATTTACCAATAAAAAGTCCTTCAAAAACACCAAAGTATGCAACCAATATGCTTACCTAAAAAAACCTGTACCTATAATTTGTACGACAAATTTACGAAAACTGTCGAGCGCAAAAGAAAGTTAAGTATGACGTCACAGTGATCTCGCGTTTTAACTTCCCGCGATACATTTAGAGGTGGATCAAGCATCTGTATTGGATGTAACGTGTAGGAAGTACTCAGTACTATCAGTGTTAACGGTGACTCTTTGGCTGATTAGTTTTGTTTTGATAATTTTTTTGCTTATTAAATACACATGCAAGTTCCATGCTAAATTTACTGTCATATTGATCCAATTATATATGCATACGTTAGGTAGGTGACAAAAATTATTAAAAAAGAAAAGTCCAATTATTATTAGATCTACGTGCAGCCACGTCATTTTGTAATGAATAAATAAAAGGAAAACAATTAAACTGTTAAAATATCTACATGTATTTGTTACAGTTGCATATGTGGTCAAACCTTTCAAAAATATTGGATATCATACACTAAAAAAGAGTGAGGGCACATGTCTACAACGCATATAGAGCGGAAAAAAAATTGATGTCACAGAGGAAAATAATTAAAACACAGGTAACAGCAAGGAACAGAATGAGAAATAACACAGGCACACCATTTATTGTTTACTGATTTTAATGATCTTTATTAAAAGGTAAAGTAATGATAAAAAATACTTTACTTTACCGGTCCCCAGAAATCAAGATCCGCGCGCATATTGCACTATGACGTAAGATTTAGGTCGTTGCTATGCATCTATTTACGGCGGCCATTTTGAGCTCTCGATCAGAAAACTTCCGAGATTCTAGTTGACACAAAATACAACGATATGAATGGAATAAAATCTTACCTTAGATTTGAAAGTCGTCAAGACTGTTGTTCGGATTTTGAGGGAGGTCTACAAGTGCCACTCGGGGTTTTTTGGTCGGTTCTTTCGTGGTAATAGCGGGGGTGATGGTAATGAAGTCGGATTTGATGGATTCAGGGTTGTAGACTTTTGTAATAATTTCTAAAAAACGCGTGAATGGGTCTGTGGAATCGTTGAGGTATAGTTTACGAATACAGTACTGGGAAAAATAACTGTCATACAGGGTTTTCTGTGTACCGTTGGAGGGTAAGGATTTTTTCAATGCTCTCCAGGTAGATTCAATGGTGTTTGTATGAGCACCTGAGTTTGGATCTACAAAATTTACCGAGTGGTTTACTGTCAAATGAGTAAAACCCTCCTTGTCCAAAGAATTGTAGGCTTTCCAACAATCACTAATTATAGTTGTTCCGGGTTTAATGTGTTGTTTTATTATATTGACAAGGGTATCGGCAGTTCTGTTTTCAACGGTTGTGAAAAAACACTTTTTTGAGTCCCGCTCTATGCCCCCAAACACCCAGACTCCATCCACCCGTCTGCCCTTGTGATATTTTCTTTTCCCAAACTTGCTTTCGTCTATTTCCACTACAATTCCCGGGCCACCGATGACATTGTTTTCATTGGTTTGCAGAATGTTATCACAAACTTCTCTGGCGTAGTTATACCAGTCCACTATATAGTCCTTTCACAAACTCCCAGTTCATGGCACACAAACTCCTGGTTACATCGATAAACCCAAAAATAGGTTATGTGAAGAATTTGTTCTAATGTCAAATTGTGATTCTCGAACCACGATCCTTTTCGAACGGAAACTTTTTTATGACATTTCTTGTTTGAACATCTCCAAACGTAATTATCCCGGCTAAAGGAGGAATCTTTTCGAAATCCAAAACGCCCAATTTCACAAAATTTGCATATACAGTCTCTAAGATTAAGGAGTAAATTAAGATTAATTAGCCATGCAATAATAGATTCTGTAGACTCACATATTTTTGCTAGATCCTTAAGCTTCAACGGCATCACGTGTATTTATTTACATTGCAGCTGTCAAACTATGAAAATTACACCACCAGGCATGCGCAGCTCGCGCTTCGTTAACGATCATACATCATCGATATTCACTTTATAAACATCAATATATATTGAAATTTATTTTAAAATTAGGTTGAAAACTCTCGTTTTAAAAAACGAAGTTTTAAACCATAAAAACTACCGTAGATTTCGATTTTGGGGTCAAAATAGCTCAAAACCTCACAATTTTCATTTTTATCGATCGCTCACGCGATCTCATATATATAGAAATCGCCTACGGCGATACTATACTTTAGCGCGTTTTTGTAGGGACCGGTAAAGTAAAGTCGTTCCTTGTATTTACATAAAAAAAAACCAAACGGCTTTTTGTTTATCAAAATATTTTAATAAGTCTGTTAAATATTGTATTAATACTCAGTGGTAGTTTGTTAAGTGTAAAAGCCTAGGAAGGGACCATTGGAATAAAACTTTGATAACTTCGGGTTCTTTGCGGTGGTAAAAGTTTTCGAGACAAAGCCAGAGTTTTTTGGTTAGGGCAAGTCCACGGGTTGCATTTAACAATGATGACAGATGTGTGGTTCCTTCTGCGCTCGCCCCAACGGTCACACCGTAAAACATATTAAAAGTGTAACAATTCAAGAGCTTTTTTTTTAATTTTCCAAAAAAAATAAATAAAAATTCATTGGTTCAGAGACAGTACGGTGCATTTTGATTAAAAAACGAACTGAAATAAATTCCGATCGGGTTCGGTATTTTTTTTTGCTCATAAATGTATTTAAACTTTTGGAAAATTGCAAATTTCTTCATTTTATCAATTTCATTGCGTTTTCTTTTTTTCAATTCTAATCGGAGGAGTTGCTACCGACTAAATTCATTTTGTAATGAACAGTGAGGGGTTATTTGAAATTATTTATGTCTGTTCATATTAAAATGAACTGAAATTGATGAACCGTTTATAATTTATCGAAAATATGGTAATGCGTTCCGTTTAGAGAGTCCCTTTTTCCTCGTCGGGCGATCTTGTAGTTTTCAGCTGCAGGTTTCAAATACTGTCAATCAAAATTCACGTGATACAAATAAACGAACTAAGATTTATTAAGTTTTGCGACCTGTCATTTTCCAGGAAGCTCATAATTACATTTACTAGGTTTTTCAATGAGATTTTTTTATACTTCAACTGTCACGTTTTTCTTATTTCCTAACGATACAACGGGTAAATCTAAAAGTAAACACACATTTTTTCAGCTGAACTGCCACTTTAACTCAAAAAGTAGGCCTTTGACATACTTTTTGAAAGGTGAAAAATTAGAGTACAATCAAAGGTCTTTAACATACAATAAATGGTTTTTCATTATCATCAGTGGAATTTTCATTTTTTAAGGTATACAATGTATAATGAAGGAATAAGTTATCCATCATTGAATTCAGGTGCTTTAAATGATTTGATTTTTAATAAATGGTGCTGTTATTGTTGGGATTTGCTTCATCTGTACAATTAGACGAGTGACTCCAAATTATGTAGGTTGAAAATGATAATTTGTAAACAGTATATATTTTACGATATGTATCAAATACAAGAAAAAATATTGTCATCATATTTATTTTGAAGCCCGTATTCAGAAGAGAAGGTGCAGCGAAATTAATAATGAAAAAACCCCTATAAGTTACATAACATCAAAGGAAACATTATTAGTGTGTCTTAATGCAGCCCATCGAAATCTTACAATCTATGTACTCAGGCCTAGCCGTATATGCCTGTTAATGAAAAATTTAAGGGTGAAAATACTTCAAATATTTAGAAAGTTGTGGCTTTAAATTTTTACATAAAATTCCCCTTATCTCTCCATTTCTTTGTAACGTTTTAGCGTCCTCTTACAGTGCGCTATAAATGCATATATTCTTGTTGTTTCTGCGATCAGTGAAGTTATTTGTGGCATTCCAATTTCTAGCTTTACGATTGTGTAGCCAATGAAAATAGATGTTTTGGTATTGACTTGTTCGAGTAGAATACAAAAACGTTTAAGAGTTCACTCTCTAGAGCTAGTGTTTTTCGTGGAATTCAATTTTTTGCATATTGTAATAGTTTTTATTCTATATATCATAAATAGGTTTTGTGAAAATGAGTCGGCCATTATATCAATTACCTTGCAGTAACACCAGACTTCATATTTCTAAAATTAATTTTTTTTTACATTTTAAGTTTTAATCAACATTTAACAATAAACCATTTTGTGTTTAGTAATTTCGTTCGTGTACAAAGAAACAGCTTGTATATACGATTTTTGATGTAAAAAAAAAAATACTTAATGCAAACTACTTGTCTCACAAATAAATCTGAGTTCGTGTTCCGCACGGATATAACTGAACAGCAGTTTAGGACTTCATAAGAAAAATCCAGTTAAATCTTGATGTCAAGCTCGAGGACGAATCATCAATTTCATCGATTTCAGAGACACCCACGAGTTTTTCCAGTGATACCATACAAGGTATTTAGGATCATTTGTCTTCTCAGAGTCTATATACTGTCCATTAGGGTTGGCCTTGAAACATATATTGAACCACCCAGCGGAACCCCAGTCGGTGGCACAGTTTCCGCCGCTCCATCTGTCATCATCCTGATCCCGTGTAGTAAACGCCATGTTATTGTGGTAATTCAGGCTATCTCCTACAATCACATTTGTAATGAATGATATTGCAATTGAAATTTTAGGACAACTGTTATGAAAAATGGTACAATCACAATACATATTACATTACCTATAACTCATACATTGGAATGTCCAGCAATAACTATTTTTTAACACTTTGAATGATTCAAGGAAAATGAATGGAATCTTACAGTTACTGAACATTACCATGTGATGGCTTATTTTCATTTAAAATTACTTGATATGTTGTTATATAAAATGTTTAATGTTTTGAATGATAGCAACACAGCATAATTTTAACCTGCATTTCCACTGTATCCCTGCACACTAAGTATATAATTATTGGCCTCGTCCCCGACAGAAAAACATGAGTAAACAGCATAGGCCTTCTCTCCATTAAATCTCTCAATGTCTACTCGCATTTCCTGAGGCTTCAGCGAGGTCAGTCTATGTAACATGTCATTTCCTGTAAAAATTATAACTTCAATATCACATTTGATATGAATTGAATCATTAGTGGGTATGTTGAACGTATCTTGATATTTATAGCAATTTAAAAAAGGAAAGCCTGTATATAGCGATTTCCAAACATAATATTCCTTTTTTGAGAGAGGGCTTAGTGAAACATAATTACAGGGCCGATCAGACCCAACCTAAAAGAAAGTAAACCCCAACTAAACCCTTGATTGACTTTCTGGGCTTAATCTAGATTTACTCAACGTTTACTAGAGTGGACCCAGAGTTAACCCAGAGTGGACACAGAGAGTAAACCTGGTTCAGAAGTAAACCCCTGAAAACAGACGCTACATGTGTATTTGGAATATACAAGGGGCAGACATAAGGCAAGATAAAATAAAAGTCTGCTTCACACTTCAGTGCGTACAGTGATCCTAAAAGCAACTAAACCCCGAGTGGAGTGGACTAATTCTAAACAAAAAGTAAACCCTAATTAAACCCAGAAAGTAAACCCGGGGTTAAGAAGGGGTTTCCTCTGGTGTTATGTTGGGTCTAATCGGTACTGTACCAACTATCTGATAGTGGTGAGTAGAAAATGAAATAATTTAATAACTTACAATACATTAAAAGCATCAGTATGATAAAACACTTATCAAATGGCTGTAAGCGTGATGACTTTTTCATCAAAAGCTTGACACAGGTATACCCTTAGACAAGCCCTCGGGGATTCCTGTCTCGGTTTGATAAAAGAGCTTTATGTGTAGTGGTCCATTATTTCAAAATTATTCATCATACGTTTTATTTTGCTTTTTTATATTTTGTAACAAAAAATGACCTTGAGTTTCTTGATAAAAAATTTAATGCACTTTGAAAAAAAACATCAAAGTGCTGATTTTTTGAAAAAGTGGTTGCCACATACCTATCCAATACTCATGATTAGCAAATCCAAATCCGTTCTTGTATTCCGTCCAATTACGGTAAAAGTCTATCGACCCATCCAATCTCCGCTGAACAACCTGTTTCACATTAAGACGAAAAATAAACAATTATAAATTTTAGAATTAAAGAAAACAATGATACTTTCAATTTATCTAAAAAAATCATTCCAACCAGAAAACAGCAATTACCGTCCATCCACCATTATCAGTTGTCATATCGCAGTACACGGTCTTTGCTTTATTTGAATCCCTGATATTGTAGACACCGTTCTTTCCCTTCAAACTTGGATTTTTCTCCAAAATGCCATTACAATCGGAATATGTAATGTTACATAATTGAATTTGTATTACTTCTCCTGAGGAAATCTGTTCGGTTACATATACATATACACTCGAATTTCTTATATCGTCAAGAACATTTTCTCTTTCCTTTAACCTGTTTATCTCACTATTGTTCAGCAGAGTCTCAACTTTGGACGCTACAGACACCATTTCCTGTCTTAGGAGTTGCTGCTCGGTCAGAGTTATGTTAATGAAATCAATGAATTTTTCATCGACTTTCCCAGACAAATTGGTCGCAAAAGACATCATTTCCTGTCGTAGAAGTCGCTGCTCGATTAGAGATATGTTAAATAAATCAGTGATTTTTTCATCGACTTTCCCAGACAAATTAGTTATAAGAGATACCATTTCCTGTGTTAGGAGTGGCTGAATGGTCTGAGCTATTGTATCTAGATCACCAATTTTTTCATCGACTTTCCTAGACAAATTGGTCGCAAGAGAAACCATTTCCTGACGTAGAAGTCGCTGCTCGATTAGAGTTATGTTAATTAAATCAGTGATTTTTTTATCGACTTTCCCAGACAAATTAGTTGTAAGAGATACCAAATCCTGTGTTAGGAATGGCTGAATAGTCTGAGCAATGGTATGTAGATCACCAATTTTTTCATCGACTTTCTTAGACAAATTGGTCACAAGAGACACCATTTCCTGACGTAGAAATCGCTGCTCAGTTAGATTTATGTTAATTAAATCAGTGATTTTTTCATCGACTTTCCCAGACAAATTAGTTGTAAGAGATACCAAATCCTGTGTTAGGAGTGGCTGAATAGTCTGCACTATGGTATGTAGATCACCATTTTTTTCATCGACTTTCTTAGACAAATTGGTCGTAAGAGACACCACTTCCTGTGTTAGGAATCGCTGCTCGGTCTGAGCTATATCAATAAGATCATTGATTTTTTCATCGACTTTCCCAGACAAATTAGTCGCCAGTGACACCATTTCCTGTCGTATAAGTAGCTCACGGGTCTGAGCAATGGCATTTAGATGAATGATATTCTCATCAACTTTCTCAGATAATCTGTTCGTTAGAGACACCACATCGTCTTTTAACAGTCGGTGTTGGGTCTCTATCTTACTACTTATTTTTACCTCGATGCTGTTTTCGATGCCATCAAGTTTGTTCATCAATATCCTTTCCATACCTTGACTGAATTGCTGTAGCTCGATTCTTAATAACTGTAATGTCAAGTCTACTGACCTGTGTTTATCATCCAAATCATCAAAAATGATCTGTCCTTTCATGAATACAAACAATAATATCCAAATCAGAATACCAAACAGTCTACCCATCGCCGATCATACAGATGGTCTACTTCCTAATTGATTGTTTTCGTGAAATCCGAATTGTTCAAAAACAAAAATTGTCATGCAGTCCACCACTTGAACGTTTAGTATACTGGTAATCTTTACTCATCCGCTTTCTTTTAAATTGGGATAGAAACTAAATGATATCACTCACTTGAGTTGAGGGTTTTTACAAGTTGATGTATATATGTCAGTGTAAATGGATTTTTCCCACGACTGCGGAACATTCTCAGTGGGTAATCATAACTCTGATTTGAAAAAACCCAGAAGAAACATAGCAACAAATAAATAGAAGTATAAGTATGCCTCAATCATTCAGAACTTAAAATTAGAATATTTTATATCAAATCAGTCCACCAAAAAATTTATTTCGTACTTTAATGATTATGAAATATTTTTACAGCGTTGATTAGAATCATGCTAAACTGGTTTTACCTTTTTAAAGAATACAATACCATTAACAACCTCAACTTAATATATCCCAAGCCTTAATAATTACTTAGAACCATTCTGCATAAGAGAGCAAAGCATCTTTTGGCGATATATCACTCGGTACATAAACAACTTCAAATATATATATATATATATATATATATATATATATATATATATATATATATATATATATATATATATATATATATATATATATATATATATCTTAACATCAAATAAATTGTTTTGTGACATATGAATCATTGCCTTAAATTTCTACCTAATTTTGAAGTGGAAAAAATCAAACGAGTTCCGAAAGGGGTGCGATCCGGATCCGTATAAGCCCTGCATATCAATATTAGCCCTTAAGATTAATATGGGTATTATAAAGTTAGCTGTATCGCATATGCAAATACCCTTTATTTATTACTAAATATGTAAAACAAGAAACATTTAAGGAACAGGTCTACTGTAAAATATGAAAGCATATAAGAAGAAATTAAGTACATTTGTAAAAAAAAAAAAACCGACTTATCAGTGGAGAAAAATAATTTCTCAAGATTTATCAAGGTCAACATGCGTTCTGAACTTTTAAAAATGTACTTCATGATTTATAACAGCAAGGGCTTTTAAACGAAGGTTTTAAGAGTGATCTTGCTTTATATATAGGAGAAATCTAACTATATATACTGTACTGTGTAATTATCTCTCGAGAAAAACCACTACACGGTTAATTGTTCATTTTTGAGGAGGAAGGTATTACACTTTGAGAGTATTTACTATACAACATAAAATGCGTCTTTGGGACAGTTAGAATATAAGATCGTCATCAATAACTTTAAATCTGACAAAAACTTTTGAAAGTTTGATACACATTTTTGATATGTGTATCCCATGACAATATCAAGAGAGGAACCGAAGTGAACTGCTAGTGATTTATGAAATCTAAGACATTGGAAGACAAAGAAAACCTCGATGTTTCATATACTTTGTAGTTACAGAAACTGGTTTTCTAATACTTTTTATGTATATAACAATTTGATAATAACTGAAATCATATTCTGGACTGGAAGTTTTGGTGTGTTTGTCTTTATAATTTATATAGAAGTAATGTATTTGTAATATTTGACATAAAGCATTTTAAAAAAATTCAAATACTTATTTCACCTAACAGAAACACATTTATGAACATGAAAACTACAATTTCTCTGACTACAGTAATATCTTAGGACAAAAGTAAGGCTGTTTCCATTATATTACATTATCTAACTGAGATTAAAATGATCTAAAAATTATTATGATTCAGATACATGTACAAATAATAAAAACTCAAGATAATACAAGGACTTTCTAACAGAAAAGGCTGATGGAGATGACCTTAATTCATTTAAAATCATCGACTTCTTGAGGATGTGTCGAGTGTCTGGTTGTGAGGATTTTGGTGAAAGTTATTATCCATTTCGGATATCACGAGTTTTTAAGATTAAGTGCTTCATATATATAACTGGGTTTAACTTTCTGTTACATTTCAGATGAAAGGAATAAACAACAAGTGTTAACAAGCGTTCACCACTAGGTTTACTTATACAGCCCCCCCCCCCACCCGTTGTGAATCCATCCTACCCCATAGGATCATGATTTGCACAAACCTGAATCTACACTACGTGACAATGCTTCTGCACAAGTTTTCCTAGGTAGATGGTTTCTGGGAAGAAGATTTTAAAGACTTTTCTTTATATATATTCCAATGAAAAAATTAGCCCCCCCCCCCCCCCCACTACACCCGAAGGTCATTATTTTCACAATTTTGAATTAACACGAACTGAGGATAGTTCAACATAAGTTTCAGTTTTCCTGGCTGACTAGTTTCTGACAAGAATATTTTTAAAGATTTACTCTATATATTCATATGTAGATATTCGACATCCGCCAACATTGTGGCATCACCCTCTCCTCAGGGGCTATGATTTTCACAACTTTGAATTTAAACTTCTTAACGGTGCATCCACACAAGTTTCATTTTTTCTGGCCAAATGTGCTTGAGAAGAAGATTTTTAAATATTTACTGTAAATATTCCTTTGTAGAAATTCGACCCCCATTGTCGCCCCATCCTAGCCCCAGGGTCATGATTTTCACAACTCTACCGGAGGATGCTTTCAAACACGTTTCAGGTTTCCTGCCCGATTTGTTTCTGAGATGATTTTTATAAATTTTAAATAAGTCCTAATTATCCCCCTTGTAAAAAGGCGTGGTTCTTGATTTTAACAACGTTAAATCCCCTTTGCCTAAGGATGCTTTGTTCCATATTTGGTTGAAATTGACCCTGTGGTTCTTGAGAACCTGTTGAAAATGTAAATAGTTTACAGACTGACGGACAGACGGACGACACATAAAATGTGATCAGAATAGGTCACATGTGCTTTCAGCTCATGTAAGCTACCAAAACACACAACATACACCTAATATAAACAAAACATAAAGGACCTTAATACCTAACAGTCACGTGCATGTACACCTGTAAATAAAGAGGTACTGGTATGTTTTTACCCACACCCGTATGTACGTTTTTTTATTATAAGATCTTGACATTTGACCTTTATGTCATTTTGATCGGCCAAAGTCATCTTTTGATTTTTAAATGGTTCAATTTTTCTAAGATGTATTGTTTAAATTTATGAGTGTTTTTTAACGAAGTCAAGATACTTTTAGGGGCATAAACAGCTTAAAAAGAGATTAGATCCATTTAGCATGGATATACTGAAAAATGCTTTAAGCAGACTTAACCATTAACAGAAAAGTAAGCTCCCTCTCTCTCATGGTTTCCGAGTAATTGGGAAAATAAAAAAATCATATAATAAAGGAAATAACTCTATAACTAATTGTATTTAAAAGAGAGCGGGCTGAATGGCTATGTTTTTGAAATGTCTTAAGAAGTCCAATTGCATACATGGACTCGTATTTCTAAACAACTGTTAAAAGTCTTGTTTATTAGCTTGTTTTTCAGCATGTCTCGCCTTAGAAACTGTTCATACGAAGAGCATGCACTTGCGTATCGAATAAGTAAGGAAGTTGAAAATAACAACGTTCTTCCCATTTTACGTTGTCCTTCAAAAGAACAATTTCTTTAACGTTTTGATGTTTATAAATATTCTGAATAAATCTAATTTAAAAAATAGTTTTATAGTTATTAATAAAATCAACAATGACGAAAACACAATATATTTTTTGATCACCAGAAAATTACAATCAAGTCTGCCATTTACGAAGTGTTTGCATCTGAAATGAATATATCCGTATAGTCATCTTTAAATAGTTAAATGACACAAGACAGAAATTTTGCCTCTTGTTCATAAAAACATACATCTAAATTTTAGAAAAATCTATGTTGTTCTTTCCAGAACAATTATGAAAAATCAAACTTGCCTTTAAAGTAACTAACGATCACTTTATTTCTATATATCCTACTATACTTTATAGACAACATTCTAATTTATATAAAATTGCTCAAACATTACCTCCTAACATTTTTCTTCTCGGATGTAAAAATATAAATGTTTATCCTCTGTATTCAAGTCGTGGGTCACAAAGTCTACATTTGAAACAAACTTTAGAGAAGAGAATATCGCATGATTTTGATTACTGAAGTTGACTTATTTGCTCCGATAATTGTGCTTAACTTGGTGTACAACTTGTAGGCTAATAAAAACCAGAAATATTGGGTCAAACCAAACGGTTTCTTTTGTAAACATGAACGTAATTTATGATGTTTGTTTTTTTTATTTTGTGATTTTTTTACCATCCCTTTATATTATTTTTTAATGGAATATTTCTATCTTTGACAGGTGAAGATTTTGTAAAGCAATGTTAGCAATTAAAGTATGAGAAATGTAAATTAAACCGTAATGATAAAGTTATGTTAAATAATTAAAAAAAAAACCGACAACATACTTAGAGTGTACTTTTTTCATGCAAACATATAGCACAAAACCGACAGGTGTAATGAGGGAGGTCTGAGGTGTCGCCGTATACTACTTAATACTATCGTTTTTATAAAACGCAGCTATAATACCTGTCCTGACCGACGCATGGAATTCTGACAGTTAATGCCTGTACATTCCATTACTCATGTTTAACTAACTAACTTTCCAGTGTTCACTTTATTAGTGCACGTGACTTTTAACCGTACGTATTAATCATGAAAATCATAAAAAATCATAAGTAATGTTTGTTTGATGTCATAATGCACATACTAATCATGCCTCCTTTCTTCACAACTTTGTGAACGACAGTTCATAACCATTTCAAAATCATTAGAAATGCTTTAATATGATTTTGAAATGGTTATGAACTGTCGTTCACAAAGTTGTGAAGGAAGGAGGCATGATTAGTATGTGCATTATGACATCAAACAAACATTACTTATTTTTCATGATGAATACGTACGGTTAAGAGTCACGTGCACTAATAAAATGTATGAGATTTATTGAGCGCCACACACAGGTATGGCACTGTCAATCACATCTTACAATGTGCTAAAGCACACTTAGAACGCATCTCTGCATTTGATATCTACACAACAGAAAATGTTTATTACAACAAACTTTGTTTTTATTGAAAAGTAAATGCAATATATTCATATTATAGACGTTCTTCTCATTTTAAATTGTTCTTCGAAGAATTACTACAATGTGTTCAATGTTTTCATGTTAATGCATAGTTTGAAAAAATCGTTGCAAATGAATTTCAATAAAACAAAAAATTATCAATTTTATCAATTTATTTATTGATTACCATAATTTTACAATTTTCAATACAGTCTGCCCTTCACGAAATGTCCGTATCTGAAATGAATAGATAGATTTACTAGACTTTGAAAAGTATATTTAAATGATCCAAGACATAAATATTTCGTTTTTTGTTCACAAAATTTATTTGGAAAAAAATCTACTTTTTCTTAATAAAAAGTGGTCAACACATTTACTTTTAAACGAACCACGCCTCCTTCACTCTGCTTTAGATAGATGTATATGCGTAAAAAATATTTTGAATGATATAAAATGCTTAAACTTTACCTGCTGCTCTCTTTCTTCCAGAGTGTACAAATGAAAATGTTTATCCTCTGTAACCAAGTCGAGGGTCGCCCCCTAACCGAATATGGTGCCCGTTTCCTCGGGGTGGTGGATCAACATGACACAAGGGTGGTACACAGCCAGGATTAGGTCGGGGGTTAGGCTGGGGGTAGGGGTTTGTCTGAGGGTAAGGATTGGGTCTTGGAAGGGGGTCAACATGCCATCCACATCTTGGATTACCAGGGGGACATGGTGAGCGACCTTCAAAGTAAGGATACAGATACTTATTTATCGATATAAATAACTTTTCTAATATAATTAAATAGGTAATACAAAAGCATTATTCAGTCATTCGAAAAATGATTAAAATAGTAAAACTATCTCATTACACCTTTCGAATGAAATTAATCAAAGTCAAGTACAATACTATTACCTCTACTATAAAGACTATGTCAAGTGCTTATTTTATTACCTTTTTGTCATTTAATTCTTGTTTCAAAAAATAACGTTTTTTCTAAAATATTAAACTTTCAAAATTCTTTGACCCTCTTTGCACTGAAATGACACGTCCTTGGAAGCCCAAGTTAAAACCACACTCTTCAAAATTTAATTCCATTTAGTGCGAGGAAAACAACAGTTAGAGCAATATGAGCTGTATTTTTAAGAATTTTATTTCGGTGCATAAACCTTTTAGTATGATAAGTCTGCATGCAACTCTAACTTTTATGATAAATAAGATTTGAACAAATAATAATTTTTTGTCAGAAAAACGTCTTTTTAAAGGAATAAATAGCAAATCAATTTTTGTATAGGACGACAATAATTCAATTTTGTACCAATTAAGGCTTCTTAACGGCTTTTCCTACAAAATAAATGCCTAAAAAAAATTTAAATACATGATTTTTTTTGTCATTTTAGCAGAAAATTACATTTTAGTAAAAAAAAAATCAACAAATTGCTGCTCATATTGCCTTAAAGGAGGCATGGTCACGATTTTGGTAAAAAATTATTTTTTCAATTTTAATGTTTGTAATGTTCAGTAAGGCATTTGTAATAGACAACCCAAATTAGAGTGCCATTTGTTGAGTTATAAGCGAGTTACAGAGCGTACAATTCTTTGCTATGTAAACAAAGCTTTTGTTTACATTTTGAATGTTGAAGTGATAATTCCAGTTTTAGACCTAAAATGAATGTGCTAATCGTTGGGGACTGTTTATTTATAATTAAAATGATTACGAATATAGACAAATCATCTTGAAAAAGATATTTACTGGTATATTGAACCTATGTAGACAGGGCACGAGCCTTGTTTATATGACGAAGAATTGTGAGACCTGTATCTTGCTTAAAACTCATCGACGGGCACCCAAATTTCTTTTAGTCATTAGAAGGGCATTCCAAAAGCATTGTTAATAATAAAAACAGAAAAATGAAATTTGACCAAAATCGTGACAATGCCCCTTTAGATTTAATTTCGATTCTAGATGCTACTAATCACTGAGCTATATTCTATCGAAACCGGTCTATTTTGTTCTGTCCTAGATTTGGTAATGAATTTTTTAAATATAAATTTCTATTTATATTGTTATTATTTTAAGATAAAAAAAATTAGACATTTACCATGCAGTTTGTTTAGGGGATCAACTCAAAATTTGTTAATGTTAACATATTATCCTTTTTGCTTGAAATGTATCACTTTTGCACATTTTTACATTTTTTGTCTCTGCCCTTTGTTCTGTGTATCATATGAAAGATGTTGCTAAAATGAATCAAATAATTTTTTTTTTTACCCCTTTTATCTGACGTTTAAAGTTTTATACACAGTGAACAAAGTGATACGTTGAACAAAAAATTTAAAATATCTAAGACCTTACTTATTATTTTCGACTATTAGTGGGCAAATAAGATGTCGCATAGAAAAAAAAACGTATTTAAAAAAAAAAACAGTGTCCAGGGCACACAAGGCTAAGCGTGAGATCTTGATTTATAGGGTATTTGGATGAATCTAGTTGGAAAAATGAGATTTCCGAGAACAGTATGTTGATGTGTGAACCAAATCTTTAAGTTTGGAGCGAGAAAAAATCGTACCATGAACAAAAAAAAAAGAAACTAAAACCGAAATTTTCCCCATAAAGTCATTCATTGCCAAAAGATAGGCAACTCTTATAACTACTCTATTTTAGAACATTTTAAACATCCACTGCACTATTATTAATAAATCATCACACTACTTGATATACATATATATATGTAGTTTACCTGCCTTGATATCATTGTTTGTGGGTAGAAAAGATAAATCTTTGACTCTTACATTATTTTCTTTAATTAGCAAACTTTTGATTATTTGCCCCTGAAATACCTATCGACGTCGCATAAGTTACCCCATTGAACCTTTTTCTAATTTGGACTCTCTATTATTAACTGAAAACTGCAAAAAAATTGAAAAATAGGATGGAAGATTCTGAATTTTATTGTTATTTTTAGTACTTTTTATCCTCTTTTTCGGAGTTACAGTTCTGAAAAATGTATAGGAACATGTCTTAGATAAGGTCATGCATTAAAAATATACTCCGCTTACTTAACAGCACTAAACTGGGTACATATTGGAAATCGTTTTCCATTTCCATACATTTATAAATGCTGTCGTATTTTAGAAGTTTGGAGGACCAAAGGGTATAAACAGAAAGACGACATAAGAGGGTTTGACTGAGAAAAAAAAAAAACAAAAAAACACGGGAATTAAACTTGCTGCTAGAACATTATGTAGCGATCAATTTGGAGCGGAGCAAAGATGTAATCCTAATTAGATTGCAATATACAGTATATTCACTGTTGCATTATTTAAGGAGTAAGGAATTATTATGGAACGCCCTAGCTGCCTTAAGGTCAATTTCATATTATATGAATTGGTATTTCATTTATATGCGATAGTAATATCATTATATGCAGTGGTAACATCAGTATATGCAGTGTAAGCATCATTATATACATTGCTAACATCATCATATACTGCGATTACATCATTATATTCAGGGGTAAAATCTTTATATGAAATGGCATTATCATTACATTATGTCGTCAAATCATTATGTGCAGTAGTTTATTCATCATATCTTATGAATAAATCTTTATATGATATGATAAACCCTTTTCATAAAGAGATGAACTCATAATGTATTGTTGTTCAATCGTTATGTTTTGTGGTACTCTCTTCATGTGCAGTTGCAAAATCCTTTTAAGCAGTGCAACTTCTTGACATTAGGTGATAGATTCATTATATGCGGTACTAACATCATGTTATGTTTTTTTTAAAACCATTATGTATGGTGGTAAAACCTTTATATATGGCGGTGAAAGCTTTGCATGCAATTGATAATCCTTTATATGATGTGACAATTTTATGTAATGCCTTTGTTAGTCATTATATTATGAGGAGAGTTCTTTACAGGATGTGACTATTTCATTATATGGAGTGGTAACTTCTCTATATGCAGTGGTAACTCTTAATGACTAGGTTGTAAACTGGTTCTCGCTGAAAAGTTCTAATGGGGAAGAGGTCCAGTTTTATTTTGAAAAATGATATATTTCGCCAATAAAATGTCTTTCTAGGCCATTATTGCAGATGGTATAATTAAAATACTAACACATTTAAGCCATGTTTTTTAAGTATAATAATTCGTTTTGCAATAAGTAACTAACGTTTTTTCGTTAAACAGAATTAATAATAAATTTAATAGGATTACAGGATATCTATCCTAAGTATAAATAATCTAATATTTGATAAATGTCTTTGAACAGTTTTATAATCATCGAGCTGTCGTTGCGAATCCTGAACCATTTTAAGATGATAACGAATGATGACCACTTTATCTTTATATTAAATTACACAAGACCATTGTGTGGTCGTCATCGTTTGACTCAATTCAATGAGATACATACAATAATACCTGCTGTTTCCCTGCAGCTCAAGTGTATATTTACTAGCATCGTCCCCTACGATATTTGACAGAATGTTTTTCCCCTTTGAAACTTTCCATATCAACTCACATTTCCTGGGGCTTCAGTGAGGTCAACCTATGTAACATGTCATTTCCTGTTAACATAAAAATATCATATAATTATTAAATAACAATTTTCATATAAATGTCTCATATATCAAACATAAAACTTTTTTGAACACATGAAAATATTAAAGGAACTGTTGACCCTAGGATTGTACTCTGCGATTTCCAAAAATAATGTTTAATGATCAGGGGATACTATTTTAAACAAAACATTCATATTCAAATGTTAAATGAAAACTAACCATTTGTCCTAAGTGAATTCAAAAGTTTAACACAAATCATCCAGCCATATTGGTTTTGGATTTTTTAATAGAATAATTTTGGGACCAGTTCAACCCACTTTGAATTTATTTTTTGGAAAGCGCGTTGATATCGTCGATATAAACAATTAATGATAAAAAATTGGGAACTATGCGAGGAGTGGTTCTTAAGGAAATTTGAAATGCAAGTAACATTTGACAATATTTGACAAAAACTCAATTTTATTTGGAGAATATAAAGAGAGAAATTTGTATAAAGTACATAATCTTTTTATTCTAATAATAAAACAATACATATTTGTAAGTAGATATAAAGAAGTTCCAAAACTGAATTTTAGTGCACTTGAAAATATAATGAAAAACAAAATATCTGTAGAGAAATATACCTTGCTTAAAAACTGTAGATTCTCAGAGTTTGAAAGGCACTAGCAAAAATTGTATCTTTTTCTACTGTCTTTGTCAATAAATTTTGTGAAAAAAAAATGATAACTTTCAACGTGGCAAAGAACATTGATAACTTCTCACCATAATGACTTCGAAAGTAAAGAAGTACTGATGAAAATCAGAGTTATTAAAAAATATACCTATTCAATTCTCATGATTAGCAAATCCAAATCCGTTCCTGTATTCCCTGAAAGTCCACTGAGCCATTCGCTCTCCGCTGTATAACCTGTTCCACATTTTGCCGAGAAATATAAAAAAATCATAATAAAACAACTTTCATTTTATCTTTTCAAAAAAATATGAGAGAGAGAGAGAGAGAGAGAGAGAGAGAGAGAGAGAGAGAGAACATGTTTACCGTCTATCCGCCTTGGTCAGTAGTCATGTCGCTCTACACAGCCTTTGGGTTTTTTTAATCCATGATACTAAATACACCGTTCTTCATCATGGTACTAGGATATTTCTCCAAAATGTCAGCACAATCAGAACCTGCTATATTATTTCTTTTATTATACTTTCATGTTAAATACTGAAATCTGATTGGTTTAGGCGCAGTTGCTTATCCGTTCTAAGACCCTCAGCGTAAGCAACAGACTTGGCAACAGGTAACACAACAAATTGTTACATACGCGTAAATTATGCGCGTACGGTTCGCCGTAGAATTCACTTCATTTCTTTAAAAATAAAACATTCAGTATAATTAAATAAATAATGCCTGTTTGGGAGGTTAACTGTTGAAATTGACACCCCTCGAATACCATTGTCGACAATGGTTTTCTCGGTGTGTCAATGTCAACAGTTACCCTCCAAAACAGCACTATTTATATAGTATATTCCCTATATCGTCAATGATATTCTCACTTTTTTCAGACCCTTTATTTCATCAATATTTATTTGATCAAGCGTATCGTTTTTGGTTTGTATATTCCCTATATCGTCAAGGATATTCTTACTTTTATTCAGACTCATTATTTCATCATTGTTCATCTGATCAAGAGTATCATTTTGGTTTGTAAATTTTCCATATCGTCAACGACATTCTCACTTTTATTCAGAATCTTTATTTCGTCTTTGTTCATCTGATCAAGAGTATCAAATTTGGTTATGATTGAAGAAATTTCCTTTCATAAGAGTCGTTGTTCGGTCTGAGTTGTGGTAAGTAGATCATTGATTTTCTCTACTTTTCCAGACAAATTGGTCGTAATAGACACCATTTCTTCTTTTAGGAGTAGCTGCTCTTTCTGAGCTATGTTAATTAAATCACTGATTTTGTCATTGACTCTACCAGACAAATTGGTCGCATGAGACACCATTTCCTGTGTTAGAAATCGCTGCTCGGTCTGAGCAATAGTAATAGATCATTGATTTTTTCATCGACTCTCCCAGACAAATTGGTCTTTAGAGACACCATTTCCTGTCTTAGGAGTGGCTGAATGGTCTGAGCTATGGCATTTAGATCACCGATTTTTTCATCGACTGTCTCAGACAAATTGTTTGTAAGAGACACCATTTCTGTTGCCCTCTCTGAACAGTAAATTTGGCTTTCTTTGTTTTTTGTCTCTATATCATATTGCTCATCTTTACGTCCATGTCATCAATTTTTTTCATCACCATCCTTTCAATTTTTTGACTCAAGAGCTGTATCTCGGTTTTCTTATATAGTCATATAAAATCTGCAGACATCTGTCTCTCTCACATATCATCGAATTACACCAAAATTAGAACACCAAATTGTTTAACCATCGCCGATTTATCCGTAATATCTGCTTTAATATTGATTGTTGGTTTGAAGATTCGAGTTTTAAAACTCCGATCTGTCAAAATTGTATTTGTCAAACAGAACTTGAATTTTTTCAATTTTTTTAAAAAAATTGCTGTTACACAGGAAGACCTCGTGAAAGTCTCAAGATGACTCTTTATATCAAAGACGATTTAACCCAAGCGAATATATGCTTATCTACTTTCGTTGCAAAAAGAGAATCTCTAAGATCAGTTTAATACATATCACAACGTCTAACACCAATGATATCAACCTCCATTTAATGGGAAGTGAGGCTAGCCTGTATCAGTGACATTTAATATAACAACAATGATATCAACCTCCAGTGAATAGGAAGTGAAGCTAGCCTGTACCAGTGACATCTAATATAACAGCAATGATATCAACCTCCAGTGAATAGGAAATGAGTCAAGCCTATTCGCATTTTTAGTTTATCAGTAACGGCTGACCCAGTTGCACCATTTTTATTTTGAAAAACAAAATATATTTTACTCACTTAAATGTAGCGTTTTTAGAAATAATATTTTTAAAAAATGATGTTTATATGTCAGTGTAAGATGAACTCTCTCAAACGCGAAGCATATGTTTAGTGGCCAATTATAATTATGATTTCAAATATAAAAGATACAATCGTAACAAAGCAACAATAAGCACGAAGGCTGTCTTTTTAGCTCTAATTAACATCTGTAGACATAATTGATTACAAATTTATAAAATTTTGATGAAACACGAATTTTTAAGGGTGGAGGAAATGACTGATTTATTTCAATTTTTTATCTACACAAACATGTGTCGAGTGTCTGGATTTGAGTTCCTTGGTGAACTTCACTGTATATCTTTGCTTCCACCAATATTTATTTTTTTCTTTTATATAAAAATAAATGTTAATCTTCAGATCAAGGAAATTAACAAGTGTTTACTAGTTTTTGCAGTGCTGCTAATCCTAAGGTTAAATACACAGAATGTGCCATATTTTTTCTACATTGTAAAATGTAAGCACCTGATTTAGTGTGATTCTTTCGAACGAGAAAATTTGAGGGAAAAAAATAAATACATAAATAAATAAATAAATAAATAAATTAATTAATTAATAAATAAACAAATAAATAAATAAAAGAACATAAGAACAAGAATGGTTATGTTTTCTTTATTTTTATTTACAATAGCATTTCAAAAGTTTGAGATTATAACAAACTGTAATATCTTGATCCTAATTAAAGACGAGATTCTTCACGTTAGTGCAATCTTTAAAAAAAAGATTTGTTTTGAAGAAATTTATTTTGATTTCCTTAAAACTACTTTGATTTACTTTTTTCTAAGACTTTTCACATGTTTATTAGTTCATTCGATTTCCTAAGACAAAGAATACATAATGGCATAAAATTTCTCATTTGGTGTTTAAGCACAATTACTCTTTAACAATACGCCATTATTGTAACGGTCAATCTTAAAGTTTTAATTTTTTTGAATTAAGTGATTGGCATAGTGTAACCATTATTTTTCATATTTTCATATTTTGCCTATTGCATGCAGCCCTGATTAAAAATAACTGACTAACTCAGAAAGGACACATTGTCCTATTTTCCTTTTTTAAATCTGTACTGTAATGAACCAATTTTTCCTTGTTTACGTATAACCCCTATTTCATTTTATGGTTAGTTTCTTTTTGTCAGAATTTTAGACAAACTCTTACCTGGCCAATGGTCACTGTTGCACTCTCTGAATATACATGGTGAACAGTTAATCGTATAACAATATCGTATTTCACTCAGAGGGCTAGGCATGCATACATCTATATTAAATATATTATTTTGCATTGTATTAATATGACCTTTCTAAATATTTGGTCTTCTTGTGTTTTATAAACTGCTGGGAATATGAAATGCCAGTTATGCTGACTGTATGTGACAAATTACTAAATTATATTACGTTGTGTTCTTGTTTGTCATATAGGCAGGTATATAGCCATAAGTCTACAAAAAAATAGCGAGAGAGAGAGAGTATTGACCAAAGTACAAACCCTCGAATTAAACATCTTTCTTACAGTTAGGTAACATGCAAGTTAAATAATTAAGATTGTTGTTCTTTTGGAGAAGTTCTCATTATTAATGCAATAGGTAGTGTAACAGTTTAATGGTATTTTTGTAATCATTTTGTTTTTCTGTTGTCATTTCTTTTAAAGAAAAACCAAAAATATAGCAATTTGAAGGATAAAAGAGTTACCGTTCGTCAAAATGATTTTTCGCATTTGATAAATATTATCATTGTCGATAATAGAATAACTACTTAAGTTTATATAAGCACATTCACGTTAATAAACCATACGTGTGTTCTTATCAGCTTACAATTCTACTACTTTTCAAGAACTACAGTGGAAAACAAACCAAAAAAACATTCACTGAATAAACTTGGTTCATTTTTCTTCTTATTATGAAAGGTATCCAATAATAATGAAAGTGATAAAGATATATTTAGTCATTTCCATCTTTGAGAATTGATGAATAATCCTCGATAAGACAAAAATGGATTTCTAAGGACAAGCAGATAAATATTGGAAAGGACCGCTGTTTAATAAAGCCCTAGCATTTATCTTGTCATAGCACAACGTATCAGAATATTTGAAGGGATTTTTTGTTTTCTCTCTAAATATTATCATTGGAAGCAAATAATGCAGATACTATTGACACAAATTAACGGAGTCAATTTGATGATGATCGTTAAAGAATTCGACCAATTGCAAGCAAGCTACTACCAAACAATTGATAAAACAGGATTATCAACATTCTCAAATAGTTTGATCTTTTCGTAAGTTCTATGCTTTATAGTCAATACAACAACCTTGCTAGCAAATGTAATCCTTTATTTCGTCGAACGCTAACTGTTTTTTCATAACTATTGTTAGACCATAACGTTCCACCTAATTGTCGACGGATTTTCCCGTTTTCCCCATTACGACAAAGAGCACACGGTGGGTGTGACTGATCACAAGAGGATGCTCACTCCTCCATGGCACCTGATTCTACCTCTTATATTAACTTGCAGACTTTGTTCAACAATATCTTTTCTTTTACTCTTAGCATTAAACCAAAACAAACAAACGATGGAACATTTTGAAAACATTTGGTATGGATATAGAAGAATTTTTGCATCATCAAAAATGTGAGTATGGGTGTTGCGAGGAGTCTTGGGTTGCATATTTTGCACTTAGTTTCCTCCAATGTATTAGCATGAATACAAGCGCAATTGTAAAATGTTTCTGATTATATGATGTCGCGAAATTTAATTAATGTTTGTTATCGTTATTTTTATTTCACCTTGTTTTTTTTCACTTTATTTCTTACAGTTTTTCTCGAATTAACAATATAATGTCTTAAATGAAACAACAAAGGTTGGCAGTATTTGGAGTGCTATTAAAAAGGGACCATTGAGGGTTTTTTTGTTGTTTTTTTTATATAAGTTTAGTTTTGTCCTTAACATGGTGGTGCCATGTTATAATTTTTTTTTGCTTTTCTTAAAAACCTTGATATGTTGTTCATCTTATAATTTATTAATATTTTATAAATTAGCATTGCTTTGATGATCTTATTATTATTACCTATTTGTATGTTTACTCAGACCTATTTATTTCCTTCTAAATATAATTTATTTCTTTGTAAAGCTTATATTTACTTGAATGCACATCAGTGGGTTTTTTGTTCAACACCAAACGCAAAAATACTTGATCAAATGTTATGCATTGCAAATTAAGTGCAATCGCAAAATATTTTAAAACCCTTGCATGGGAATTGAACAATATTGTTTGCATTTTGTTTTTTTCCAAAGTAAGATATATTGGTTAAGAATAAAATCTCAGAAACAAATAGCTAACAGTTTACCCAATTATTCATTGATAAGTAAGCTGGCCAAAAGTACATCTACTTGGTTCTTTGCTAATAAAAATAAATAGTACTTACATTTACATCTAAATTGATATCTTATAACATATTTTGAAGAACAGATGAACGAAACAAGAAGTTTATAAACAAGTAACTTGGTTTGTCTTAATTGATGTATTTTTATATCATTCCTCAATTTAAAGTTAATTTAATGTTTGTGAAGAAGCGGTAATTACAGTGTCTGCAACTAGTTGACTTTTCAATGAGAGTTAATCACCACTATTCCATGGTATTTGCCTTCCATCTAGCCATCCATTTTTCTAGTCGTTGTTTCAATTGTTGTTCCAATCAATATTTCAATCATTGTCCCAATGCCAAATTCTCTCATCCCTCACCTGGGGAACAATAGGTATTAAAAAAATCAGCTTAAGGTTCTCCGATCCTCAGCTTCAAAGAATTTTTTTTCTTTCAACCTTTATAAATGAAATGATATAAAATTAAATTTTTAGAGAGTATCAATACATTTTACAAAGTTATTGTAAGTTTGCTTACGATGGATATAATGAAATAAAAAAACAAGTTGAGTTTTTAAAATATTCCCGTGCATCGATTGTCTTGAACGCTATACCAAGATTTATATAAGTGGGAGTGCTCCATGGATCCACTTCGCCAAGCATGCAGTTGTGTGACTGATGGTTATACTAGCAGTACAATACTAAACAAAAATTGTCTGTATAAAATTCAGATTTATGGAAAGAATAAAAGAAACCCGGATAGTTTAGAGTTATCGAACTTCGATAAGGATCGGGGATCGTTTATGGAGTCATGATACAAACTATCTGGACTATGTAAAATAATAATACATGTAGCTGATTCCGTATAAATAAAATCCATTTTCCCCTTGGATAGTCTTATGTTTATAATCATAAGTCTCTTTTCTAACACGATCATGATTTTATAGTCATATCAAATGTTGAGTACTGTAGTTCTCAAAACGATCCTTAACAATTGCTTATGTATGGGATATAAACCTACCTCAAACTCTAAACCTCTTGTGAGGCCGGAGAATTGTACTTGAGCATATGGCATAACAATTATAAATAAACATCTAGCTAGATTTTTAAAGATATACTCTTTATATTCCTATGTAAAACTTCAACCCCCCCCCCCCATTGTGGCCCCGTCCTACCACTGGGGATCATGATTTTTACAACTCTGAATCAACACTACCTGAAAATGCTTCCACACAAGTTTCAGTTTTCCTGGCTGATTAGTTTATGAGAAGATTTGCTCTATATATTCCTATGTAAACCTTAGCCCTCTCCCATTGTGGCCCCACCCTACCCCCGGGGATATTATTTTTCACAACTTTGAATTGACAATACATGAGGATGCTTCCACACAAGTTTCAGTTTTCCTGGCTGATTAGTTTAGGAAAAGAAGATTTTTAAAGATTTACTCTATATATTCCTATGTAAACCTTAGCCCCCCCCCCCCCCCCCATTGGTCCCGGGGGTCATGATTTTCACAACTTTGAATCTACACTACCTGAAAATGCTTCCACACAAGTTTCGGATTTCCTGGCCAAATGGTTCTTGAGAGGAACATTTTTTAAAATTTCTCAAGTTTTGTCAATAATTTCTAATTATCTTCCCTTCAAAAATGGCGTGGCTCTTAATTTTTACAACTTTGAATTCCCTTTGCCTAAGGGTGATTTGTGCTGGTTGAAATTGGTCCAGTAGTTTTTGAGAAGATGTTGAAAATGTAAAAAATTTAAGGACAAACGGACGGACGGACGGACGACAGACATGTGATCAGAAAAGCTCACTTAAGCTTTCAGCTCAGTTGACCTAAAACAGACTAACCTCATAGCTCTCAATGCCTTGCTTTACGATAAAAAAAGCTTCGTTGTATTTTTTAATCAATACTAATACAAATTTACTCAAAACTCATTTTCAATATTGTGTTATAATCAAAACTAAAACCAGGAATGGCAAAACAAACACCCCATATTTGTTTTAATATATGATCATCAAATGATGATTACTGTACAGTCCGTTATTTGTTAACTAGGTAACATCGCTAGGTGTAATTGCCCGCGGTAAATTCTAAGGTTTTTCTTTATTAAATACAGTATTTAGTAATAAATATTGAAACAAAAGAAAAAGCATATGTAATGTTCATTAATCTTTATTAAACTTTACAGTAGTTTTATTCCGTATGCCCATGGTTTTGAAGGAAAAAAAATTGGGTGCTTTAGCCGTTTTGTAATCACACAAATCACAGTTTTTAGGCTTGGGAGATGATTCTCACTTATCCGCCTCTCAATGGAGGTCTCTGCCATTCCCCCCGCCATCCATCGTTCCAATCGTTATTCCAGTCGTTATTCCCGTTATTCCAGTCGTTGTTCCAATCATTATTCCAACGCCAATTTCCCCCTATTCGATATAAAAGTTACATGTAAATGTATATCACATTTATTTATTCAAAATATTTAAATATCCAAATATTTACTCGCATGCAATAACAATATCTTTGAAATCATTTAAAAAGGAGATAAAGACATATTTTCATCGAAATTAGGAACAAAAATGTTTGTAAAGGAAAAGTTTGATGTTTGGAATAGTTAATAAAAAGTCAATTAAAAACCGCCAAAAACTATATAGGGTTAAATACAGCCTTTACATTTTCTCTTAATTTTCGGGGTAACATTTGATTTTAGATTTCAATGGCATGCTTTTCAGAAGATTATAGATACAACAACCTAATGATACAAATTGTTGTTGGTTATTTATATGTTATTGCTATGTTGATTTTAAAGAACACGTAATCTCTAAAGTGACAATAGTAAAACAATTGTAGAATGCAGGGTAATTATGCAGAAACTTATTACAGATATCCAAAAAATATAAGCATATATTATTTGAACTAGAAAAAGAATATACTGGAAAATTGAAACTGTTGATCTTTTATCAACGGTGATACCTGCATCGTACATGTAAGTTCAAAAGGTGTCATCTTACCTGTGCCCTGGGCAACGGAACCCTGGGCAAGGAATAAAAGGAAAGCTAAACACAGCAGTTTCATTGCAGACAGTTCCTTACGAGACAATCATTAAAACAATTTTTCAATTTATAGTTAAACGTACGTGCAAGAACGTGATTTCGTCATCGTTACTTGTATACAGACATGCAGTCTGTATTATGAGAAAATGATTCACAAAGTTGTTTAAAACTAGGTTTAACTCAAAACATTGCAATACAAATTGCAGTTAAGAAAGTCAACATAATATTTATTGCTTCCGAGTTTCAGGTTTTTTTGCAAACCAACTTCGTTATATTTGAGGTTAAAATTAGATTTGACTATAATATTTTTTTTAACTTATGATAATTTAAAAGTTTTATTTAAAAGTGATGTAAATTATCTTTTTTGACTTTTATGAAATACAAAGTGGAAAATGGAAATGATAGGAATGACACAGAATTGGTTTTGTACTGTTTTGTTCCAAAGAAGATGAATTTACAACGCATGACATCCTGTGATTTCCATAGCTACTATAATATGTTATATAATACTGCATATTTTGTTTTGAATAATTGATATCACGTTTCAATATATAAAACGTACTTTCACGTAAAACCGGTGACCTAGCACTTAAAATCATCTTTTATTTTTTTTTCTCCTTATAAAAGTTTATGATAGCCACATTACTTTCGATCATTCCTCAATTTCTACTGGAGTATATAAGCCAGTTGAGAATGTTATGATCTGTTGCGTTCCGAATTCGGATTCACATTGAACAGTTATATCATTCATATAGAGTATATAAACTTAAGGTATTCGAGTTATCTTTCAGATATTTCTGCCTGACTTCGTATGCACCACTAACACGTGTCTTGGATACAGGGTGCATAACGTCTTCGCCACATTGTAGACGCCGGACGCACTTCTTCCAATGTAGTAACATAAGCTATATAGGTTAATCAATGAAAGTAAGAACGTGCTTCGTTTGTGTCAATTTTTACAAAAACATTTCGTATTCTGTAACCACATAGTCTATTGCAGTTTATGGTTTACATGATGACAGTACGACACAATGATCGGGTATTTCTTAAATATTTGTGCCTGGGTTTCGATCTGTTTTGTTTTGTCTTTCATTGGTTACTATAGTATTCCTCACCAAAGCAGTGGTTGTTATACGTTTGAATTTAACCTGGGTTTTTCAAAATTTTCCTTCCAAAGTAACGTGCTTGTTAATAAAGTACCTGAATACGGTAAAGCATGCTTCGGTGTAGCGATTAGCGTAGCAACAGAAATCGTTACTAATATTACGACAGTCGGAGATAAAGAAAAGATATTAGAATTATGTGCGTGATTGGTTTCACACGTACTCGAATAGTTTTCGGGTCACGTTATCAGGTAATATAAATGATAGGACCATGCAGTGGTGGAACACTATAAGCTCGTTTGCTAGTTGTGTTTTAAGTAAGGTAAAATGGCAGATGAAATGGAATGCGGTAATTTAGGGCTGACAGATGGTTTTAAATATGTGTTTTCTGTAAAATAAGATAAGCGCTAACAAGCAGCATTCCTCTGTAATACTTGTTTTTTCATTCATTTTGCACTTGATTGTTTTATATTTGGACGAACGTAGTAAGGGATATAAAGCGTATTTATGAATCCATGTCAGCTTTTATATATAGTCGGTACATTTTTTATCGTTAGGTGATGTTTAAATTTATGACATGTTATTAGCTGACCTGAACCAATATTTTTGTAAACGATTGGTGCTCTTCGCCACAACCTAATATCAGTGTTAAAGTATTTGAGAGAGTTTTGTTGCTAGATTGTTGTGCGAAAAAATATGTTTACTATAAGCAGTTAACAATATAAATTTGACTAACATACCACAATATACAAATTTAATTATAAAAAACTACCGATAACCCCACGCCTTTAATTTTAATATTAAGGATAACCGCACATAGTATTTTAAGGGAAGAGAAGCGCAACCATAAACTTAATTAAGTGTAAGACATGAATGAGGAAAGTCCACGAAGAGCAAAAAAAATAATAAATTTTTCATATTTCAAAATAACCCATATTCTTATGCGAGAACGAGAAAAAAATTAATTTACTTTAAATTTTCGTTAGCATGTGGTGATGCAGAAAGGCACATACTAAACATGTTTTCTTGCCAATGTATTTGTTCCACTATTATGTTTTAAAGTGTTTATTTTTTTAGGTTTACGTAAACTTAGAGATATGTAATTTTACTAAAAAATTGTAATAAAACAACACTGCCAAATAATTATTATGTGTCATTTTGCATTATACAATTGTAGTAGTACCTAGTCGTTTACATGTTGTAATAAATGCCAATTACACTTTCGAGTCTGCTCTTTTTTCTAAACTATCATCAAATTAAACATTAAATTAAATTCCACGTCCGAAAGAAAAGATTAAAAACGCAAGAAGTATTTCCCGTGCACTGAAGAAAATATATACATACAAAAATAATAATCAATATTGTTATTTTAAGAATACCTAAAATTACACTTAATGAAAATAGATTTATATAAAATCAAAATACGTACAAAAAGTTGTTCAAAAACCTTTTACAAATTTATTGATATGATACAATATCACTTGTTCACAAATTGGCTGCCAGATAACACGTAAGTGCAAAGACAAATATCCAGTTAATACGTACACTATTAACCAATTTTGATAAGACAAAACAAAATTATGTTTATGAACATCAATAACTGATTTTTCACAAGCATCTCGGACATTTTTGAACTGCCCAAAGATTAACATCATCGAGAAATACTGAAATTGTTCTGCTTTAAATTTAACTCTGCCATAGTTCACTGGTTCTTGATATCAATTCCATATTGGAGGGAAACTACTAAAATGCGTAATCTGATGCATTTATCTTTAATATGTATTGATTGTTTATGTTGGGGAACTTCAATACTTGTACCACGATCGTTATGCTGGATCTCTCCCAACTAAATGTTGGTTTGTTTTTTGCTTTCTTTTTTTCGCCAGGTCTGTCAATGGAGAAGCAAATATGGAAATATTACGAATGAATATCTGCTAAATTTAAAGAAAAAAATTACGCGTTAGATTGTTTGTCTTCAACAATAATGATTTAAATTTTTTTCTGAAAAATATCCCAAACAAACAATAAACTGTTGACCCTTATTCCATTTGGTCAGTTTTGATGTCAATAAATTGGATCGCAATCTTTACAGATCTTGCTTGATTATCATCACATCATTCTAAAAAGTACAAGTTAATATATCAACATCTAAAATAAAATTGTTAATGGCATGCTTACCTTTTAATAAGTTTTGAATAAAATTGGTAAGACTTGCCTAATCATCTACTTATCAAAAAAGCATTACTTTAACTTTACTTAAGAAAACATCAAGTTCACGAATCAAATTTAGAAACTCTTTTACCTTGCTACATGTAACTTTAAAAAGGTCATCTGCGTTTTGAATCGTTTCTGCCCCAAGCATTGTGAATTTTACAATCATAAAGTCAGTGCAAAATCTGTGTCATCAAGCTTTATTTTTAATAATCATAATATGAATTGTTAGATTGTTACAATTGTCACATTCAAATCACTCATGTTTCTTATTTTCTTGTACACTGTTTCACGGAACGAAAAAAATAAGTTTTGGAACACATGTCCAATTCACTCGTCAATTGATACCTGTAAGAGTCGGGTGTAACTGGAATGTTTATCTTCATAAAACTGTAACTATTACATTATAAGTATTAATTTAAAGAAGTTTTACGACAGCGATTATCAAGTGCTGTGCAAATTTAATTTGTTTTCTGGACTGAATGTACATAAGCTAAAATCCCTTTGAGATGTTGTAATGGTAATTGAAACTCAATTCATTAACATGTTATTCGTGACTAACAATGTATAACCCGGCAAAAAGGGAATAAATGACTTACATACATGCAATATATTTACAACTACAAATCAGAACTAACAAGTTAATGAGTTATCATAACTTATTCAGTGCAACTGTGTAACAAATATAACCATTGAAAATTGTTGTCTTGATATGAATATTCATATGGTTGCATTTTAAATCAGTTGTGTATTCGTAACTTTAATAAATTATTATGAGATAGCATCATTGGCGTTGATGGAGTTATCTCCTTAATTCATTTGTCAATCATGAATAAACAGTTTTTTTAATAATGTCAATATAATAATGATTTCAGATTTTACTTGTAAACTGTTAATATTATTTTGTTATAATTATGGTATAATCCAAGTTTTTTCTTACTATTTTCATTTTAAAATGATGAATAATTGAACAAACAAAAACACCCATATGTAATATTCATTTATTTATCAACAAACTTTACAGCAGTTCCATTGATTTTGCCCATGGTTTTCAATAAATTTGATGCAACAGCCGTTTTGTAAATCACCAATCACAGTTTTAAGGCTTTGCTCTGAGATTTGATCACCACTGATTAGCCTCGTCTACCACCTCGCCATCCATCATTCCAATCGTTGTTCCAGTTGTTATTCCAATCGTTGTTCCAATTGTTCCGATCGTTGTTCCAGTCATTGTTCCAATCATTGTTCCAATCATTGTTCCAAAGTCCTGGTCTCCCTAAAAGATGTTTAACATATTGTTCAGATGGGTTTTACATAATGGACAGGTATTTTTTTCTAATACTGAGATTTGGAAATAGTCGGCCAAACCTCCTTTTAATATATATTCAGACAAATTGTTTAAAATAGTGGATAAGTTCTAACTTGAATATAAGGAACATAATTATTTTAACAACCTTGAAAGTGTAAATACATTTTTTGGTCTACCTGCTTACACCATTTCCCAACAAATAATTCTAATATACCTGCCCTACAAAGCACTGAAGTCATGAATTAAATCACCTATTGATCTAAAAGGCATACTATCGTAATTTAAACCTATCTAAAGAATTAGATCCCACAACAGGTTCAAATTCTCAAAATAATTAAATGATAATTAAATATTTAAGATGTATTACCTCTCCATTGGGCGAGTGTATCTCCAAGAAGGAAAAGAAGAAATGCAATACACAATAGTTTCATTGTAGAATATTCCGAAACATAAGGTATTAGAAAAAGCTCACGTCAATTTATAGTAAAACGAGCCTGCAAGATTCTGTTTTTGTCATCATAACCTGCTAACAGCCATAAATTGTGTATTATTAGACGTGATTGACAGAGTGAATCATTTTTAACTTGTAAAACGCAATACATTATTAAAACAACAAATATAAAAGTCAATATAATTTCATATTGAAATCATTTCCTGTTGCGGTTTTTTGCCATGTTTGTTTCAACTAGATTTTGGAGAATATGTTTTTTGAAAAATATAATGGTTATTCCTTCTTGAAATTGAACAGCATTTTAATGACTAAGTTTTATTTTTAAACCAAACATTTTTGTGTTGAATAATTTAATATCATTCACGTATGTATGATGACTACATTGAAAAGGTTTCAACAGAAGGCAGTATGCCTTTATATCTTTCAAAATACTGATTTTTTTGTTTACATAGAATACATAAATTGCCGGCATTCAGAAGTTGGGGTTATATTCGCTTTTCGCTATTCACTATTCGAATAGCGAATAGAATTCTGTGGTCGGTTCGCTATTCAAATTACCGTAAACATGCTAATAAACGTAAATTCAAAATTTCATATAAACTTCCCTTTTAAATTAAAAAAACAGTTTAATAGTAAAAATTATTACTCGCTGACCTAACCTGAACATTGACATAATAAACACGGACATTAAAAGGCTTAGCTAGCCTGGCGAATAATAGGAAATTTCGTATAATACAATTATAATGGGATGTCTTTCAAGGGTCTGGCTAACACCCTGTATCCCATATTTGGGCCTTCATATTTGGTGGGGATGGGGCCCCGGGGAATATAATAATTTAATAATTTAAAATAAATCATATACATTTTATTTTACTCGTCGCTCTGTAATTTTAAATTCATTGATTTCATTTATATGTCTGATTATTTCTTTTGTCTTTGCTAAAATTCATTCATTTTAAACTTTAGATTAAAAGGAGGGTTTTTTTTTTTTTATCTGAGGAGGAAATGTGAAGCAGATACTGGTCGTATTTCTGTTTTATTTTTCAGCGGATTTTTAAATTGTTTTAAACTTGTTTAAATGTAGGGGAGACATGGTCAGGACTCATTTCAGACATTGCAGAATAAAAAAATGTACAACTTACATAAAACATTTACTTAAACAGCCAGGGTCGATATCAAAAGTTTTTGAAGATTTGTCCCTTATTCGCTGTTTTTGATATACGTAGATCCCATTATACTTTTCAATGCCCGGCGCAATTCCCATACACTACGACAGGATTTGCAGCTTTATCCATGTAAATATTAAAGAATTTATTTGAAATCATACACGTTCCCTCCGAGTGAGATTTCATGTTCAGTCCCCCCCCCCCCGCCCCCATTTCCATAACAGAATCGAAAGTGAAAATTAAGGTCACAGTTTCGCATCTAAAGTGTCGCTTGTCAATTACATAGACATAAGGTCTTCTATCCACAAAATAAATGAAATAGATATTCTAGGAATTTATACCCTCAAATACCCAACCAAACCTCACATTTACCCTTTTTTCTAAACTTTGACCGGGTCTATCATGCGAAACCGTCCCATGCCACCTATCCTAATAAACAAAATACCCGTTTGTTGATATGACAGTCGAGCTCGCTTTCAATATTTTGAAGAAAAAAAACGTGCAAGACACAAAATTGCTTAATCTTATTTATTTCCTAATCAACACTATGCATCGGATCCAAATAGTTAATAAATAGGCAGCAATGACCCCCACCCCCAACCCACCCCACCCCAACACCTGAAATATGCCTTTCCTTCGACCAATTACTCAATGTTTTACAACATTCTATGTAAAGGAGGCGGTGTGTATATGACATTAAGTCAATCACAATATATATATTTTTTATAGATACCATAGAAAAACCAACTGTACCTAGAGTGGGCAACTATATGCGTATAGCTAGAGAGTGAGGGGGTCGGACTCCCCCCCCCCCCCAAAAAAAAAATAAAAATAAAATAAAATAAAATAAAATAAAATTGTCTTGATCTTGAAGGCATTCTCTCTCTCTCTTTCTTTCTCTCTTTCTTTCTTTCTCTCTCTCTCTCTCTCTCTCTCTCTCTCTCTCTCTCTCTCTCTCTCTCTCTCTCTCGCTCTCTCTATCCACCGATGAAGATGATAGAAAATTTCGCGCTACGCCAGAACATGCAAAATTGTGATTTTCATTTGTTTGCCGACCCTGTGTTGGAACAGGCATTCATTGATTATCTTTTTCTTATAAAAATAATATAAATTCAACCATGGGAAACCTTTAAAATATTAATATTGATTTTCATTTGATATATGTGATAAATTTAGAGGACGAATTTACGTAATCTAGATTTGAACAAATTACAAATTTCAAATCACAGCTTGACTTATCTTTCTGATATTAAACTAGATGTTGAATTATGTCGCGGCGATATAACATGTAATATAACGTTTTGAACAATGATATCCTTTAAATTCTGAAATGATACTTAATAAAACTTTTAATTCGAATTAAAATTGTTATAATTAAAATATGTTGCTGCCTCATTTTTAATATTATAGTACCCATTTAAATGTGGGAAGCGCAATGCATTATGTCCTTTGAAAATCAGTGCTAAGAATTCAAAGATTTCCTACGTTTGAATTTATATCAATTTGTATAAGGTTAAATCTGATTCATTTACATCTTTATATAATATTATTTTGTTTTATTTTGAATAAATATCATTGTTTCCAGTAATTGTTCTTCATAAGGGTTCTTGTATGAAATAACAATATTTATAGTTAAGTTTCGAAATTAATCGCGAAAGTATCACGTTTATTCGCGAAATTAACACGATTTCACAGGTTTTTGAAAAAACAAATTGAATTTATACTATATACATTCTTACAAAACTTATTAATCTTAAAAACTAATTTTTAAAGAACGGGGTATTTAATGATGAATTTCAATGATATTTAACTATTCTATAAGAAAACAAAAACACATTTGAAATTCACAAATTTATTTCAAATGGTATGGTGAAGGTACAAATTCCATTTAAAGATTTCTTAAATTCTTTTTCTTAAGTGTCTCCTGTTTCTTTTTTATCAATAACGGTCACTGTTTGACTCTCCACTGAGAAGGGTTGCTATCCTCGCCATCCACCTCTCCACCCCCCTCGCCATCCATCGTTCCAATCGTTGTTCCATCCGTTATTCCAGTCATTGTTCCAGCCATCGTTCCAATCATTGTTCCAACCACCTCTTATTCCTAAAGGTTTTACGATGCAATAATAGAAATTGTTGAACATTAATTTTATTTGAAAAACATAAGATTTACATCAGAAATAAATTCAATTTTTTTAATTTGCGTTATTGTGATGTAAGGTATATTTTAATAAATTCATAAAATGTTTTAAAAGCATTGACGTTTACTGTTCTTTTTATTGATTAACGAATTTGTTCATTGATGTCCATTATGAAGCATTACTAAAACGTCCAAATGATTCATGAAAATTTCACGGATATTTTTTCGAAAAAATAGCACTTATAAAAGCTTTCTGAATTGTTTGTTGCAATTCCAAAAATGAATCTTATTGTAAAAATGATATTCGTTATGTAAATAGAAACTCGGCATTTACTTGATTACTTCATCTCCATCAGGAATACACAATTATTGAATCATTGAATCTTACAATGGTAATTTATATATAATTGCAAAATGTCCTCTAATTAAGTCGAAAACAAATTTATGACTGTTTAAATAGGTTTGTTTTACCAGTATGAAACTGTCTATCTGTACATACCTTGTTGCAGATATGTACATGCTTATCTATATTTCACCCATGATTAATATTTGCTGTCGTAAAAGATTTTGGACACGTATTTTTTTTTTTTTAAATTATTGAATAGAAAGGTTTACTTATAAATTACTTTCCAAGGGACAACATCTTATCATCGTTATTCCATACTCGTTGATACAGTACCCGCAACGTTATTTTTTACAATCCTATCCTATCGTATCGTGTATCAATCCTATCGTATCGTGCATATATACTGTTCTATCGTGCGTTAATTCTATCCTATCGCGCGTGTATACTGTTCTATCGTGCGTTAATCCTATCCTATCCTGCGTTAATCCTATCATGTTTATCGTTTAATTTCAAAAATTCTTCCGTTCATCCTATCGTGTTAATCGTTTCGTGCTTTTTCATAAGCAAGTTAATTTATTAGTAAGTTGCAACTCGTTCGGTGCGCCGTATAGAAATATTTATCGAACAAGAATTGTAAAATCCTATCCAACATTCCGTCAGGATACTAATTTTTAAATTTTTTAGATCAAAATTAACCAATATTATCTGTAAATCATATCTGTTAACATTGAAAATGAAAAACGAAGTTCTAAGGAACAAGGTAACATATTTACATGTATATCGAATATATTAAATAGTACGCAGAGTGTATACCTGCGTAAACATTAACTTTTATGCAATATAATTTTGTTGCATCATATTTTACAGAAACAAAACTATTTATGATATAATTTATATTTAATCAAAACCCGAGTTGTAATTTGAACCCGTTATTTTTCGTGTGATATTTGATTTCAGGCTGAAATGTTCTCGGAAATCAGCTAGGGTGTGTGGTAATGAAAACAATGTTAACAAATCGTACGCGGAATGTGTATCTGTGTAAATATTTATTTAACTTGTCTGTAATAATTTGTTTTTAATGCATCATTTTCTTATACAGAAAGAAATGTTCTTATGATAGATTTTATATTTACTTTATACAAGAGTTGGATTTATATAATTTAATCCGCTATTTTCCGAGCGATTTAATCTCGGGCTGAAATATTCGCGGCGATCGGCTAAGGTGTTCGGTAATGAAAACAATTTTAACAACCGAAAAATTTATTGATCATTAAAGCTCATAATTTTAGTTTTAAAAAAACTAACTAGTCATTTTTATACATTCTATAAATGATGCATCGATGATTTACAACTCGGCAATTGTTACTAAAAAGAAATTCCACGTAAATCTTCTCTCTCAAATTCTGTCATTATCAGTTTGTTCGTAAATATCGTTTAAAGCGATCATACGTTTATCATGAACATCGTTTATCCTTTCCTATCGTGTATCAATCCTATCATATCGTGCGTGTATACTGTTCTATCGTGCGTTTATCCTATCATTTCGTGCGTGTATACTGTTCTATAGTGCGTTAATACTATCCTATCGTGCGTGAATCCTATCCTATCGTTTATCTTGTAAAAAATAACGTTGCAGGTACTGTATAAGAAAACATTAAGATATTATTTTTTTTGTATTAGGATCATTGTTTGTAAATAAAACATGGTTTTTTTTCGAATTGTGTTTAATACTAAAAAATGATTAACATTTCGCTCATCATAATTTGAAGTTATAAAAAATAAAAATTAGTTTGATTAGCCAATCTTATTAATCGTTATAATCAGATTTGAAATTTATAAAAAAAAAAAAAAATAATATGTTCAATTAATTTTAGGATGTATTTCGTTTAAAATATTTTTGAATAATAATAATACCTCTCTGTGCAAGCGAAACTCCTATCAGGAATAAAACAAAAACAAAAACCAACAGTCTCATTGTTGATTTTCTCAGAACTAGTGTATAATTTGTGGGAAAATGCCAATTTATAGGAACACAGATGACAGGAACACGTTAGCTTATGTCGACGATTTATTATTATATGTGCGTGTTTTGTGACTTGTTTACAGCAATATTTTGTGTATCCATAAGGCACGAAAAACCCGAAATCATTTGAAATTTATAAATACGCAATTACTGACCAAAAACACAGCTATTAAAGATGACATGATTTTCTCCATTTCCGTACAATAATAATGTTAATGCTGAAAGTTTTTACCTAACCTATCTAAACGAGCTAGTTTTTGGACACATCAATGCTCTATAGACTATAATGTTTATTTATTTTTTATTTCTATGATTTTTTCTTCTAAAGCATGTATTCTTTTAAAAATAGGAGAGTTAATCACCTGTCTGTACTTAATTCAATGAGGGCGTCAGCCCTGACTTATGTGACGAACACTCAAAATTTATTTAGACACATTTGATAATATAATTAACGTAATCAATCTTTCCATTTTTACCCCCCCCCCTCCAAAAAAAATTGCTAACAAGAAATCAGTTTAGGTTGTTCTAGAATTTTGTCAATATTAATCTGGATAAAACTTATCAGGATCAAAATAATTTTATTTATTTTATATTTTTAAATTTTACAATTTTTGACATTTGTTGAAATATGATATTATATTGATATTTTGAAATGTTAAAATTATAACGCCCAGGCGGCATTCAAACTCATTACTTACAGATTCGTAGGTCATACTCCAATTAACCGCGTTACACGTTTAGGCTTAAAACTTTGGAAAGAATTATACTTGATTTGATCGTTTACTGTATCCAGGGAAAAATTTGCCCCGTGTTATTTACGCACCTTTCGCCCTTGTTGAAAAAGGACGAATTTAAGACTGTGCGAACTCTATATTACAAATAATATAGCTGTTAATACAATTGCGTCTGGGCAAATTCAGGCAGGGCGAAACCGTTTGCAAGTGTAAAAGGGCGAAAATTTCACGGGGCGAAAATTATCCTGTATACAGTATTTCGATAAGAAATACGTAATACATGTAATATGATGTCACATACCATCGTAAGTTTTTCAAAAACATCGTGAAAAAAGATTTTTAAAAAGATGCAAACGTGATTTAACTTAGCTGTGAAAATCATTATTTGTTGACCGATATTAGATAAATTTAATCTAATGATTGTAATTACCATTTTTATCTAAAACAACTAATTATATTGTAAATAAAATCATTTTTGGCAACACAGTTTGTAATAATATACTTGTGTGTGTTTTATTAATATCTCTTTGTAAGTCAAGCTTGTAAAATAATGTGTGTGTGCATGTAAGGGGGATGCTCATTAACAACCATGGTCAAAATACTTTGTCATGTTACAGATGGTAATTTGCATATGTGCACAGCAGGGTCACTGGGGGTAGGTTTCAAGATTGTTAAACATAATAGATCAATTAACATGTCCAGCATCCAATCATTTTTTGTAATTAATTATTGTCTTATCAGAACCTGGCACATGTAAATTCTCTCATTCTTATTTTCTCTGATTTTGCTGCTGGATGTAAATTTTTCCATGAACTTTGTTTTATTCACCCACCTACACCCTTTACATATGCACACACATTATATCATTGTCAAATTTTGCTCTAACTTTCATTGAGTATTTGAATTATTGTGAGTTGGCGGTTTTTAACCCCACCTTTGAAAAGTAATTTGTCATTTATTCTGGTTTTCATTGAGTATTTGAATTATTGTGAGTCGGCGGTTTTGAACCCCACCTTTGCAAATTAATTTGTTATTTATTCAATGATATTTTCTTCTTTAATTTATTGTGTTCAAGTTAAACAATACAAATTGGGTTCATTGAATAAACGACCTTTAACGCAATCTTTTGTTCTATTTCATTGCAAATGAACTTGGACTCATTGGAAGATTTTTGATTCAGTTACTTGTATTGGGTAAATTACCTGTAGCAACAAAGCTCAAAGCTGGGCAAAATTAATAAATTCTTTCTCTTGGAAATGCTTATGTATTATATTTATGGAAAAATTTGGTTGTCAAAAATATCATTTTGTGAATATTATAGATACACAGTCCAATGTTGTCACAAAATTAAAAAATGACTTGTCTGATGAAAGTTGAATTGAGTTGAATTAAATAATATTTCATCTTTACCAAAACCAAAGTTTTTTCATTCATTCAGCGTCCAGTTTTGACCGTTGATTAATTGTCACATTTCTGTTGAATTTACACAGAATAAACGTAAAAATCTTAATAAACCAATAATTCTAATATACTGTAAAGAAGTTGACTATTACTATTGAAAACATTTAATACCAGTATAACAAAAAAGTGTGAAATTGCATATAATTTGTTAAAAATAGCATTATGCACGCAAAGAAACAGACTTCACTTAGTCATGATTTTAGTTTTCTCCTGATGATTCACAATACAATTGTAAATCACAAAGCTGAGACTTGCATGACCAATAGATATTAACTTCCTCTTTGATACAGGTATGTTGTAGTTGCAAAAGAATCTGATTGTTGTGCAATCTATTTAATTTGATGCAGATTACGTTATAACACTGAGATACGACAAATATTGTTTCAAAATTCATTGCTCTAAGAATAAAAAATCATTTATTATGACAATCATTTCATTTTGAATCTTTTAAAATCTTCTATTTTTTTGGAATCAGAAAAATAGTGTAGATCTTTAATAACTCAAAGTCTAGTTAAAGCGGGACTTTTAAGATGCAGTATTGGAAGATAACTGGTATCTAAGGAGTCCCCTAAAAACGTTTTAGGCAGTTATGTGTTCGGAGGCTGCTTTTTTTCAAAGATAATTAAATCATGTTGAATCTTTTCACTGTCACGTTAAACAGAATTAGATATAAAACGTTCAGCTGCTTTTAAGATAGTAAATAACATAAGAAATTCAACTTTGAGGGAATAAGGTTTCAAAAATAATTTTCTCAACGGTTTACATCCACAGTAATCTATATCCATATTTTCTTTTCTTTTAGATAAATAACCTTAATATATTTGTAATATGACACAGAATGTACTAGCATCTTTTGAAAGATTTACAACTTTTCTAGGTAAAAACAAATGTTCATAATTTTGTTCTTGGCTACTCAACATGTCATGTGATTTCCCTATATCAGATCAATAAGTATATGACAAAAGGGTTGTCTTGTTTCTGACTCGTCAAGATATAAATCGTATATTCAGTGAACTGTCCATTATTTTAAAAAGAAATCTAAAAGAAAACATTTTCCTTTTTTATTTAGAATTGTGAGAAATAACTAACAAAGGCTGTATGTTTGCTGAACAATTGCTTAGGAAAACATCCTTTAAGAGGCGTGAAGCAATATACCTTCATCACCTGCTTATTGAGGTTTTGTTTCTCAAATTATTCACTACCCAAAGGCGTGTTCTGCTTATGAACAGTTACTAAGGCGATGCAAGCTACTGGCAAACAAGTTGATAAAACAGGATAATCAACAGCCCCGATGGAAGTCATCTTTTCGTATATTCTATGGTTCATTCAACGACCTTGTCAGCAAATACAATCTTCCACTATGTTGCATGCTGATCACCTAATTGTCTACGGATTATTTCGTTTTCCTGATTACGAAAAAAAAAAGAACACGGCGGACGCGATCGGTCAGCAGTGATTACTTTCTCCTCCATGGTACCTGATCCTACCTTTAAATTTTTTTCAGAGGTCTGTATTTGCTCTGCTCCTGTTTTGCATTTTTCTTTCGACTTTTGAAATTGAACTCTATTCGTTATCACCACCTGTAATTAATTATAAATATCTAGTCCAAGCAAACACCACTTAAATCAAGAGCCAATCAAATGATTTGAAATAGTCACTTGTCACTTTCAATTGCTCAACCTTTGTAAATCAAAAGTAGAGCCACTGAAATATCTACTTTTATGGGCAACAACAGCAACAGAATTTTCTTTTTTTTAATTTATTCATAATTACAAAATTCATGAAATTCTGATCGCACAAAAACATGCAGCATTGATGTAATTAAATCTTTTAAAACTTGTCAAAATACCCCCTTACATCCTGGTGCATGGTAAGAAATATATTGAAAACCAAATATTATTCTATTTCTAAGTAACAAATTTGCTTGAAAACAACGGTGCTTTCATTGTTATTTAATTGCTACTAGTAACTGTTTAAATAACCATGAAAACCCTCAGAAAAATGTTAAGATAGTGATATTAAAAATCAGAATCCATCTTAATATTATGTACTTCAATCTGAAGAAATATGTTCTGTGGTGATACAAACAAACAAGCCACTCTTTACAAATTCTTTAAACAGAAAACAATACGGACTACAAACGCGCTTTATACTATGTTTACCATATGTATTTCAATATTTGCTTATTTATACCTACGTTCGTTTACCAAAAATAAATTGATAAAAGTTTATCTTTTGCGTTGAGAAATGATATTTGCATTATATTCAATGATGTCATAATTGTATTCCGCCTTACATGAATAAGATTCCAACAGAAAACACATTGTAACAGGCATAGTTTATTTTTAATTCAATATCCTTGATTCATTTTTTCACAAAAAGTATGAACATATATAGATAATTCTATCAAACAATCCAGCTGTTTCACATTCAGTCGTTGATAACGGTTTGGTTAATCAGAGTCCCCTGTAACACATTTTTGGGGCATTAGTCTAACCACCAAGGCGTCCAGCCACCATTGTTCCAATCTCTGTCCCAAATATTTTCCCAACCATTGTTCCAACCATCTCTGTTCCAATCTGTTTTAATGCAGGTATGGAAGCAATATGTTAGAGGTATTCAAATCTCAACAACGTCGTATATGAACCTTTTAAAAATGTTAAAACTATGATTTATAAAAAGTACGTATTGTTCTATTATACGTATAAAACTTCTTATCATAGAATAACAAATAATATAGGTAAGCACACATTTATTTTGATATTAAGCATCATCAACACATATATGTAATACTTATATTTAACATGTTATACACTTGAATAAATATTGACTTACCAAACCATTGCGCCGCAGACAACCCAATACTGATACAGACAAGTAATAATAGCAGAAATACTTTAAGCATTGCAATTCTTCGTCAGTTCAAAATTGTGTCACAGCGCTGGTTTAGATTTTATACAGATCGCTGCGGTTTGTACGGACACTACGTTTGACAAGATAATTTATCATTTCAGATATTATCTTTGTTACTTTCAATGTAAACCCGAATTCCTTATGTAAAACAAGCATATATTGACTTAGCTGTCAATGATTGATTACTGTTCTGCAGCATAAGATATGACATTCTTTGAAGAAAATTAACTCAAATGTTGTGTTAATTTCAGGTTTACACAGTTTGTGAACTATTGTCTTTCTTTGAAAATGTAATGATCTTTTCATTATTGGAAGACAATAATGCGAACAAACATCTTCATTCGTTCAAAATCGGTGGCATTCCATTGGATGACAAAAGTTTGAATTGTAAAATGAAAAAGTTTTTCATGCATATTTAAATGTCTTAAAATGAAAAGTGATTATTCTATCTTAATAAAAAAAATGAAAAATTTTGCAGAAATGTAGTAGATACTGTTTATATAGAAATTGTCTTAATGAATAAATTCATATATCACTTATTTCATACAATAGATTTTGCTCTTGAAACATGGTGATGATTTTTTTAATTTGCTAAACGACGTTTCAAACATTTAGTCAAATATCGTAGAAAAGTCCTAATCACCATCCTGTTTTCTTAAAGTAAAAAGTAAATTCTTAAACTAGAATGTCACAAATGAATGCACAATTTATTATGTGCTCACGTACTTAAACTAATGAACCCCGTTGTTAACGAAAACCGTTAGGCACGTATGCAGACATATCATCTTATGAACATACAAGACCAAATTGATCAAACAAGTTTGCCATAGTTGTTCTAGCCTTGAACTATTTTCTTCATTACAGATACAATTACACTAAACGAATACAAGTTATCATTAACGCAATGGTATCAAGATTCTAAAGACGTTTATCGTGCGCTGAGAAACGTATCATCATAAAGGTTACCATTTATTTAATTGATAAAGGATCAGGACACTGTATTCTCGCTCTGAAACTTTCCAATGTTAAAAGAGAAAAAGAACGTAAGATTCTGTTTGGTTTTGATAAATACATTCATATTTACATGTAACTTCTTCTCGTTAACAGTGATATTTTATACAACAAATAATAATTTTTTTAATAATGGATCGTAGAATATAAATAAATATAGAAAAAGAATTGGCTCAAATAGGAAACGTAAAGAAAGATAACTAAAACATTTGTATTATTGTACATATGTTGTTTGAAAGCCAGAGTTGTCCAACATTGTTAGTTCAGTGTGATATTTATAGAAAAAGCCGATTCTTAAAAAGCATAATGTATTATATTTATTTTTCTTTATATAAGTATTTGCTCTAAATATTTTGGCCTCAGAAAAACAAACACATATGTTTAAGTAGGTAAATACGTCAACAGAAGCCATAAATATAATATTTCGGATTATTGTCAGTCTTCACTTATCTGTACATGTACAATGTCAGTACCAAATGATGGCGCATAATTCCAATTCCATACGTATTCAATCGCCTACTCGCAGGTTTGCTAAAAATGTCTATCCTCGGGTCAGGGTCTTAGTGAAAAAGGAGAATAAAGCTTCGATTTTAAGATTTTAACTTTTTCTCCGAAAGAAAAAACGATTTATACAGAGTTAATAGTAAGGTTAATATCAGCTGTTCGAGAGAGTTGTACGACGTGAGTTTAGTTCCCCTTGTTGACACTGAAACTCTTATGACAAATATTGTCAATGAAAGAATAGGCTGATAGAATAATGCGTAAGGTTGCGAAATAAGGTTTTAATGAGTAACTACCAATTTATCTTTTATATCACGTAGTTTAAATGCCTGATAATGGCATTCTTTTAAAAAAAGGTCATATCAATCAATCCTGAAATCATTTTAACGACACTGTGTTCTATGTACTCAATGTTATTATAAAATCAATTTATCTGGTAGAAAGTCTTTGTCTGCTTAAATACTTTTCGAAAGGCAAACCCTGACTTGATTCTTACAAAGTATAATGCAAAATAGAAAGAAATATAAAAAGAAAATAACTCATAATACACATTTGACAGAAAAAATAAAAGTCTACCCCCCCCCCCCCAAGAAAAAAACAAAAACAAAAAACAAAAAACAAAAACAAAACTAAACCCTAAGTTACAATGCTGATATCTTAATGCAAAAAAAAAATAATAGATATTCGAGAGGAATAATCAGTGGCTTTAATTTTTATGACACGACCGAACTTGATTCTCTCTCCTGTTTTGATTGACACGAGATAAAACCAATAGTTTACACATGTTGTTGGTACGGTTGTTTCAACCTTTTGGTTAACAGCATAGTTTTTTGGTATTTTTCTCGGCAATGAAATATTGTATTGTCGTTTCAGTTTACTTTTTAATAAACAGATGATGCTAAACTGCTATATATGGAACTTAGGATGTATGATTCAAAACGATTCTTACCAATTAAAAGAAAATATCAGTTTACCTTATAAATGTACTTAAAAACAAAATGACATGCGAAATTCATACGCTATTAGAATTTGGTAGCAACATTCTCATCCTATTTTGAAACGTTAATATAACAACCCCTGGCCCGGCGGATCTATTTATAGGGCTGTCCTGAAAACATGTCACCATAAACAAGGAAGTGGTAAGGAATTATCGCTGATTGTTTTGTATGTCTTTGCAATGTTGACTGTCGAACTAATGACCAAATGATTCTACAAACGATAACAATTTCCTTATATCTTTATTACGTTGAACATAACATTTCCTTATCGTTTTTTTCTCTCTAAAAATTGTGTATGAGCATCACGTGTATGTTAATAAACTAGATACGTCTCTTGTATTTTGAAAAAAATAATGATTTTAGTTTTCACAGTAAAATCTGTTTATTTTAACTTAGAATGATATTCGAGTTGTTCATTTCACCACTAATGTAATTTTTATCATCTTGATCATCATGCTTAACAGAAATTTTTTTCTCATCTTATACTCGTCCCATGGAAATCAAAATTTCATTTGATACTCCATCAAGACTTTTTTGTATTGTTTTAGGCATTCAATTATTATTTAAGAAATGATTAGGTCCTTCCCAAAATAACAATTCAATTCATGATTTATTTCTTTTTAGCTTCATGTCTTGACTGCAAATGTAATTATCTATTAAGTTCTAATTATTTGAGCAACCACAACTGGTGTTTCCTTCTGACTTTTCTATTAAACAGTGACCAGCTTTTTTTTTTTATATAAAATCATAATTTAACCTTTGAGCCCCCGATTGTCGTTGTGGTGTTTTCAATACGTACCTTGCCACACACAATTAACAAACAAAAAAGATATGAAATGTTCATATTAAAGAAAGATTATAAAATAGCATTATATTTGAAATATAACATAATAAACCAACATATATTTTAATATTTGTTAGTTATTTGAATAAAAATGCTCAACATTATTTCTGTTAATAGCTCTCAATATTAAATACTTGTCGTATGTTATGCTTTTGATTGAGTTCATATGCGCCTACAAAGCCAAACTATTTCATACTAAGTATTTTACTGAGCTTACTTTTAACGAAATTTATCAAAATATATTTAAAACTATATATTGCAGATTTTGTAGAACATGCTCTTGCTATGTGATTCTACATAAAGTGATTCTAATTCAAAGTTTTGAATTATAAACGTACAAAGTCGTACATAAGGACCCAAACAAAACAAAACGTTTCCGTAGAAACTTGGAATGATCATGTACGCGGGGTTGTCTCAATTTTACACCCAAAATGTTCAGGACAGCATGAAAGACATTGAACTTCAAAGGAGTAAATTAATGTTTGATCATAGCCAGAATGTGTTTCTGGTTATCATGTGCAATAGACATGTTTACACGATTAAACTATATTAATTTTACAGCTTTCTTTCAATTCTATTTGTCCGTTGTATGTTTCTCTTTAATGTTACATGGTGTTTTACACAATTGGCGAGAAAACTATCCCTTTATAAGGCACCTCTGGTCAAAGCAACAACACAAGGTTTCCCCCTGCATTTCTTTGTGTGTGTGTGTGTTTACTGCTTGTCCGACAAAAATGATGTTGCAATTATTCTGCTGTTTGGTACTTTTGTTTGGAAATTCAGTAGCCCAGTCTAATGGTAAGTTTTTATTTTTCATGATGACTATAAAGCAAAAAGGCAAGTATATTCACCCTTATAATAATAACTGTATCATTCTACAGAGATATATATCATTTCTTTACATATTTACAATCTCTGCAGGCCAAATCGGTAAATATTGTTCTTCAAAATTTGACATAATTAAATGATTGTACATACATGTACTTCTAAGAATTAATGGATTTTTTGCAGTTTTCATTATTTCTAAACTTTTTGAAATCTATTCACTTCAACACGTTTTATTCATTTGAAGTTAAATCATATTTAAGTATTTACTTTCACCATCGTTTTTCTTAGTAAAAACATATATGACATTCAGTGTACTTTGCATGTTTGCATTGAAAGTGCTCGACATGAACATCTTGAAATTATCCTGTTAATCGTCAGCCTATTAACATCCTGATCATCGTCGTTCCTATACATCAACGGATACCCACGTTATTCATTTCTTTTCTACAAAGTATGATGCTTTTTAGACAGACGATGCACAACCAAAAAAATTCTTTATATTTAGATGTACACAAAATAATTCTTATTTCTTCGATTGAACGTAGGAAACATCCTAAACGGATTAAACAACAATGGGCCGAACGATAATTGGCTAAATAGATTGAACAACAATGGAATGAATCTGTTTAACAATGCCAACAATGGAATAAATTGGCAGGACAACAATGGGATGAATGGATTTAATTGGAGGAATGGATTAAACAATGGATTGAACAACAACGGAATAAATTGGTTTAACAACGGAAATAACGGAATAAACTGGTCCGGCAACAATGGTTTAAATGGGTTTAACTGGAGGAACGGGAACAACAACAATAACAATGGATTCAACAGCGAGTTTAATAATTGGTCAAACTGGATGAACAACAACTTGAACTGGGCATCCAGCAGCTCAAATGGCTTTAATGGTTTGAATGAAAACTGGGCCAATATGATGGGTGGATGGAATGGCATTAGGGGGCTGGGAGGGCGTGGTAGCGGCAGTGGGTCTCTGATTGGTGGTTCCAACAGGGGTGGCCGAGCAATGTACGGTTAATAAGGAACGAATGGCCCGATGCAGCTAGAAGTGTTTCGCCTTACGTATTTAATTCTTTATACTTAATATGTTGATATAAAATGTGTATGTTTGTATTGACTGCCGCACAAGTTTTTAAAAAAGAAAATAAAGAGAGTCAATTTTTGTTTGATAAATTTGTTTGGAAAAAAAATCTACTGCACCTTATCGGACTATGCGAACAAATGTTTAATCATCGATGTGAGCGGTGATGAATTTTTTTTTGATTTTCCGGATCCGTTGATAGATTTCCACTTAAAGGACATCTCAAATATAGTGTATTTAAGCAAAATAAATTAAAATATAATAATAAATATATATGAAAAGATTTCTTAAAACAAAATGGTCAAAAGGAAATGAAACACACTGTTATGACCAATGAATTTATTATTAAAACGATTTTAAATTTGTTACGCATCAAAATGTCAATGTATAGTTGACAAAAGGTAGCTCCGTAAGTTACGATTGGTATTTGTCCGTATATGACTTGTTTCTATCAGACATCAATGGACATTAGACCAACCAAAGCATAAGTTCTGTATGAAACAGATACTTGTCCTTACAGTAACAACTCTTCATGATTTAATCATAATTCGATAGTCCGATGGTGTCCCTTCTAAGTGTTGATCTTTTACAAAATAACTCTCCCTGATAAGATGAGAATTTAAACTTATCTTACGAGTCTGACTAAACTTATTTATTTTCAATTATAAGAATTTTAAGAGGTTATTTTATAAATGTATTTAAAACGCTTACACCATATAACTTATTTATGTGTGCAAGATTTGCAGATGATTGCAACTGTAAAATGCATACATTGAAAATAAAAAAGAGAATGGTAAGAGGTGGTTTCTAAAGCGTTTTTTATATTTAAAAAGTTCCCTTTTTTGTTGGTTTTTTTTTTCATTTACAAAATACCAAAAAACCACAGGTAATTGCTTAACATGCTTTTTATGATCTAAAACAAGAATGATAAATGCTATTCGTGAACAGTCTTAGACTTAAATGACATGTTTCATAATTCATTAAAAGGGTTACATAATGATGCTATACATAAAGCACAAAATTAGAAAACGTGAATCCGCCTAATTGGCTATAAATAAAGAAAATCCAACAGCCGGCATGTTCTTGATAACTGAGCATAGTATAAAGCAGTGATAAACCATTCAATATTGCTTATTGATTAAAGTTATATTCATTTTAACTGTTTCTAATGTGTTAGATTGCCAATAATTGGTCAACCTTGTCAAACACCTTATCAAGGTCACAAAGATTCCCGTCAAATAGGAACTGCAGCAATCCCTGGACCAACTTCAGCACTTCTTTCAGAAGGGGGCGTAGCTGCGGCAGGATTTCATTCAAGAGCTGTAGCAAGGTTTGCACCAATTGAAGCAGTATGTTTTTCCAGTCAGGTAGCAGAGCATTCAAAATCGCAATTAAATGGTCGAGGAAGTCCCCAAGGTTGTTGATCACCACAATAAGAATCTCGGTGACGTGTTGGAGCAAGATGTTGATGAAAGGCAACAATGGTTTCAGAAGCTCGAGAAGCTTTAACACAATTTCTTCTAATGTAGATGGCTGGAGTAAGGTGAACGCCGGAGAATTTTTTGATAGTAACGAAGTCAAAGGTCGACTTAGACCCTCCTGTAGAATACCACCAAGACTCGGTTTTGTGCTGTCTAAAATTCATACAATTTGTTCATGAAATCGAGTTAAGCGCTTTAACTCTCTTTTTTGATATTTTGTCAAATACTTTTCATTCTGTTTGGAGTAAATAGTGAAATCAAAAAATAAATATTATCTATGTCTTTGATTGGAGTATGAACTCATCTTTAGGATTTAACAAAGTGGTTTCTTCTGTGTCTTTTGCCATTGCGTATTATTAAAAAGACTAGATTTTAAGCTGTCTTAAAATTTACACTATCTCTAGAAATTGTAAATTTGAAGTGTAAGTATTTAAAGGATTGTTAAATGTGTTTTTTTAAAATTGAACATTAAACAGTGAAAAGACTTACTTTTACTTTCAGGTGCTAGTAAATCATTTTGCAATATTCCACCAACAAGACTTGAAATCGTGTTACCTGTGTTATCTGAATTAAAATAAAATAGGTTTTTCAAAAATTCGTAGTGCATAAAATTTAAATACTTCAAAAAAGACATTCTTACTTTTAGGTGCTAAAAGACCATTTTTTAGAATTCCATCTAGAAGACCTGGCTTTGTACCATCTGAAATTTTAACATTATTTATTTGATCAATTGTATTACAATTTTGCAATATCAGAACACCACACAGCGAGAAAGCTTTTTTTTTTTACTTATCATATAAAACCATTTTATATCACTTTTACTGACGAAAATATTAGGAGTACATGTATCTTGAATAAAAAGAAAAGAAGCGTGTACACACAACGAAGTAACTTACTTTTTTGTGCTAAAATATCACTTTGAAGAATACCCTCAAGAAGACCCGACTTTGTGACATCTGAAGCTATAATTTTTTTTCAATTTGAAAAACAATGCTTCCAATTTTGAATATCAAAAGATAGCATTTAGAATGAACTATTTTAATCAATATGTAATAAGCATGCTATTACACTTCAAATTGTACAACCAAAAATTAAGTAACTATAAAATATACGAGCAATCATTTGCTTATAATGTAATATTATACACACTTTGTGCTGGTAGCAAATCCGTCTGAAGAATACCTCCTAGAAGATTAGATATTGGGTTTTCTAAAAATGTAAATATGTGGCGCATCATTCTAATGAGTTGAATTAGGATAGAATGCATGATTCTTATGACGTTTTATTCGGAAATGACGCATTATTCGAATAAATATTAGACAAAAGCATAAATTTGAACTTTTACATTTATTTTCCAATTCATCCTATTAAGAAACAAAAACAGCTAATACATGTAATTTATGGTATTAAAAATAATGTTGAAAGTTATTCAAAATGCAAGACTCAATTATACTTACTTTGTGCTGATGCGAAAGAAACAAACAAACACAAAATAATGCACACAATCATTTTGGTTAACGTGCAGTGGCTAAGTAAATAATTCCTGTTTCCTCGCAGTAAGCTATTGCCAACTTAAACAATGTCTATTAAAACAGAACATTTAATTTTCATGTTAATGTTATAAAAACGAAACAAAATGCGTATATCTAGTCAGCTCTGAATTTAATATCCTGTGAAGATTAATGTCAGAATTTCATTTCACCTATGCTAGAAAATTTGTGTATTTATTTTAGTATCTTTAAAACGTTACATTTGAACGATATGTAAACGTCTTAAATTTTTACGCATCTTGCATACTTTATAATATGGAATATATGGAAGAATGACCAACCTTAACCTTTATTTCCTAAAATTGATGTAATTTTGTTCACAGAAAAACAGACAAGGATTTATTAAACAACCAATATACTTTCAATCTTTTTATCATATTTATGCTGATAATGAAGTATTGTTTTTTAAAATTAATATTGGGTCAAAGATATCAATATGTTTATGAGTAATTGTTAAAACTGATAGATAATACCTATTACTCTTTTCTCTATCGTCTGATACTTTAATTCTATTATTATTATTATTTTTCAGAATACCAGAATTTCACGACCTCTGCCCAGTTCCCTGAATTCATACTTTTAAAACTGATAACTAAGCTACACATGTTAAGTTGATTGCATTTAGACATGTTTGTTTATCAGTTTCACACACTGTTTTACCTTTCTAAAAAACTGATTGGAAATCGAGAATCCTGACAATTGATCTTGTAGCTTAGTTAGTTCTTATCGCCATCTACACAGGTGAGACAAACCTAACGATTAGGAATAATGGCCCAAAGTAATAAATTTACGGGCCCGGCGTGATCATATTTCCCCTGAAGGTGTCCGTTTATGAATGGTATAAAGCTGATTATAACCATATTAAACTCTCATTAATAAAAAAAATCAACCATACAAAAATGAACTATGTATTTCCTATGACCACAAATTAAAATGAAATTAATTCTGAAGTTCCCCAAGGCATGTTAAAATCATATCTATGCTGATAATGAAGTATTGTTTTTTAAAATTAATATTGGGTCAAAGATATCAATATGTTTTATGAGTAATTGTTAAAACTGATAGATAATACCTATTACTCTTTTCTCTATCGTCTGATACTTTAATTCTATTATTATTATTATTTTTCAGAATACCAGAATTTCACGACCTCTGCCCAGTTCCCTGAATTCATACTTTTAAAACTGATAACTAAGCTACACATGTTAAGTTGATTGCATTTAGACATGTTTGTTTATCAGTTTCACACACTGTTTTACCTTTCTAAAAAACTGATTGGAAATCGAGAATCCTGACAATTGATCTTGTAGCTTAGTTAGTTCTTATCGCCATCTACACAGGTGAGACAAACCTAACGATTAGGAATAATGGCCCAAAGTAATAAATTTACGGGCCCGGCGTGATCATATTTCCCCTGAAGGTGTCCGTTTATGAATAGTATAAAGCTGATTATAACCATATTAAACTCTCATTAATAAAAAAAATCAACCAACCACAAATTAAAATGAAATTAATTCTGAAGTTCCCCAAGGCATGTTAAAAAAGACTTTTAAGTAAGATTTAAATTTAATTTGTAATGAATATATAATGTTGGTGTCAAATCCTTTCTTAATCACATTCAAAAATCATAACGAAGGCATTAATCACCGTCAAAATCCATAACGAAGGTATAAGTGAATGAACAAAATGTCTGTATGCTAGAATGATTGACAGTACAAATGTTCAGATACTGACTGTTAATCGCCCCGATGACAAACAAATTCATTGATGATGATGCCATCAATTTTCGCTCTGATACAATATTTGACAGAAACCAGTATATCTTTTTAAAAAAATGTTCAAATTTTAAAGTCGTATAATAGCATGACTGAAATTGATATAAATGTGTACCAACAATGTAGAAATAAGACTCTGGTTTCTATGTGTCGGTACAACGTATGTAGGCTTATTCATTATCATTTGAAGAATGTAATTACATTTTCTTCAAAAACCTGAGTTTATCTGCATAACATCCTAAGTTAGCAAATCTAATTATATTCTATCCAGTAAAAGATAACGTTATATGGTATTCGCAATTTTTTGCGAACATTAAACGACCGTTAAGGTTGCGCAATAGTATCGAAAATAGGAGTATTTCATTTAGATAGCTCAAAATTTTGATTAAACATATAATGATGCTATGACAATTTATCATTCATATGAATGATATCTTTCTAATAAAAAGTCGAATTTGCGTTTAATATAAAATTAAAAATATGCAGACATCAAGCCACACTACAGTAATATTGTATAAATAGTGGAGTTGTGCGATAAATGCGTTTACAGTTTAGGCGGGGATGTCAAAATTCAAAGTATCCATTGTTTAGCAAATACCAACAAATAGAGGTTAGAAACAGCAGAATAAAAAAAAAACAAGAAAAAGGCTATTGCATATTGTTTTCTTTAGTATATTATGTAAAATCAGAATTCATATTCACTTGATTTTCATCGTTAAAATGTAAGTACATGAAACAATCAACAAGATTATTTAAATGTTTAGAAAGTTTTTATGTCAACATTAATAATCAATAAAAATTAGGCAAACTTAAGTGCTGCATACATTGCATTAAAGATTATCTCCAGTAACAATAATTTTAGGTTGTTTAAAAGTCGTTTGCATTGCTACATATGAAATTAATCCAACTTTAAACCGTTTCCGCCAAGTGTAATCTGTAGCAGCTGCACTACAGTATTAATGATTTCTTTCAGCAGGGGCAGTAACTCCGGCAGGTGCTTTGTTATCAGTTCTGATAGGACCATTATCAGTTGACGAACAATTTTTTGCCAGTCTGGTAGAATCAAATTTAATAGTGACACTATCTTCTCCAAAAGACTTTTCAAATTTGTAGTCAGCGATTTCAAAATTTCAGTTATCTGTTGAAGCAGCACATTCACAAAAGGCAAAAGAGGCTTTAATAGAACTGCTAGTTTTTCGAAAATTTCTGCCAATGATCCTCGCCGCTGAACACTAGCATTCGTGTTTTGTGTATTCAATGCAAACATGACTGGCAGCTGTTTATTTGATGTCAGTTGACGAATTTGAGTGTTTCCTCCAAAAAGAGCAGCAAAGATGTTGACTGAAAAAAAAGATAAAACTCTTTTAACTAATTCACACTTTCAGAAACATTATTTTTTTAAAAAAAATTAGATTAAAGCGGTATTTGTTCCCATAAGTATGGTTGTAGCTATTGTAATTTAAACAAGAGACCATTAAGATTGCAAAGTCAGTTGAGTATTATGGAAACCTGCAAATGGTGATGGTAAGCCAGACATACAAGCGAAACAAAAGACAACTGCAAGATTTTTGATCCCTAAAAAAGATTAAACGAGTAAAATCAGTAAGTTGGTTTCTTCTTTTTAGATCTGTGCTGACCCAACAAAAATTATTGAATCATTGAATGAGTGTTGCTAGATCAGCAAGGCTTTTTATTGGTAATGGGAGGGGATTTCAATTATTTCAAATTCTTTGTCTTAAGACGAAATTATGTTGTTGTAAATGAGTGTATATAATGGTACAAGTCCAATCCAGTGTGTTTATGAGTGCATGCTTACAAAAAAGTTATGTGTTTATATTTTACCGCGAATTTCACAATGAAATGACCAACAATCAGCAAGGAAAATACCACTAGAGGCACCTGAGCATTCAGTTAATAATTGCATACTATGAACAAGTAAAAATTAATACAACGTTTGCTTGTTATCTTGAAAATGCTCATGATATTAGGATAGTTTGTATCTATTTTTCAAAGCATCCTAAGAGGATTTCAAGTACAGATTGTCAGCTATATGCGTTAACTTTTTGATGTGCGTTCACCATAAGTTATAAATATCTTGCGAAAATAACAATAAAAGGGATAGGACATTTATAGGAACTAACGCATCATGAAATATGCAACTTTGTTGTAGCTGCTTTGTTTATTTTCCTATACGCTAAACTAAGCAAGTGTTTCGCAACTTTAATTGTGTTGATTTTTATAGGCTGCGAGTTCACAACATCTTCAAATAAGTTCAATTGCAAATACTACATACATGTTGCTTATCCAAGTTTGCTATGGACATGATAGTAGAGTTTTAAACTAAAAAATAATTCCAAGGTCTTACTAAGACCAAGAGATGCTACATGTAAAGGAACTCCCTGATAAATTCAATGGACTTAATCAAGGTATGAAACAAATAATTTTAAGTATAACCTATTTTGACAAAATAAAACATCAACTGAAAAAGAAACTAGGCGCTTAATGTTGGAGAGAAAATGAAAATATAGGATTATGATACTTACATTGCGCACTGGCCTGTGATACACAAACTATAAGAATACAAAGTCGCAGCATTGTTGTTGCTCTCCTCTCCAGAATCAAAGCCTTCAGACTGCAGAGAGAAAATAAAATCTGTTATTGTATCGAAATAAGTTAAAGTATAAAATAAACGCAATATACTTAATGTCCAAAGTATAAAAAATGGGAATCACATTTGAGGGCCCTGACAAACATATTAATTAAGATATGGACACAAAATTATTGGGAGACGCTTGACGACAATTGTGTAAAAAGCCACAAATGTAGTTAAAGTATTCACATTAGGGATAAGAAAAACATCGTCGAGGAATAATTATACAGGGGCAAATCGGTTTTTTTAAGTTTTCGACTAAATGAATTCTTAATTTGTGTAATGAGGACCAATACATACTGTTAAATACTCTGCCCGATCAGCAGTCCAGTGTTTGAAACATATTCAAATTCAACCGCAAAAACTTACTTTAATGAAATGTTGCAACATTTGCAATTCTTTTTCATAGTTTATTAAATATATATATAATGTTTTCTTGCTTTTTTAACGCCATGTATTTGATTCAGCCTGTAATATAAAATGACCATGTTAAAAATTCAAAATTAGCATGTCAAAGGGCCAAAGAACAAATGATTAGTGATAATAAAACATAAAAATCACCCACCCCCTCTACTTTACCCCCATGTATATTGTGATAACTAAATACCGGTTTAGAATAAAACTTTCAATTTCATTATGATTATTATGAAATGTTCATTGTATACAGCAATGAATTAATACATTCGATTGTTATTTTTTCTCATCTTAAAAGTTAAAAATAAACAAATTAAAGGGTAGCAGCATCATTTTCCTCCAGTTTATTCTGTCTTATATTAACACTAGTAGCAAACTGTGATTTGTGGCAACAGCTTATATTCAGTCTCACAGAAATGTATGATTTGGAGAAACAGGTCTGAATAAGCCCATATTATGCATTTATTTGCGTTGCATTCAATGTATCATGATTAGTTTGTTTTCCATATTATACAATCTAAAAACAGTACTGAACATTTAGATGGCATTTTGTGAACTCTTTAGAAAAGGTTTTCTAAAAAGTCCTTTTTCCATTGGAATACTCTTGGTTCCATTAATTATTAACATTTGGATTCTTCCAATTTTTAGTGCTTACAGCATACTGAAAGAATAAAAATAGTCTGTTAATTTTTAGGTTTACAAAATTCTTATTAACATAACTTGATGTGCTGGTAAGCTGTGAAATTATTGTTCATTTGTTTTCAGCTGCTGTTTCCCTTATTCCTTTTACCAAAAAACCCCAATACCTTATGGAGATCGTGGTTTCTGGACTTAAAAGTAACTTAAATTTTAAACCTTTAGCAAATGTGCATCAAACAAAATTCTATATTATTCTGCATATTTTCTGCGTATTTAATATAAATGCACTTAAAATACCTGTTTCCCAACCCTCAATTTTTGTAAAGTAAAGGAAGTAAATCAAGGAAATTGATTTCATAAAGACTTGGTACTACCCTCGACGGCTATGGATTTATTCTTGTTCTAGTGAAGAGTCCATGTCGTTCTCATTTGTCAGCTAAAGAACGTTTGATTTATTTTGTCATGCGTAAACTGACGAGATCAAAAGTCTTTGAATTCATTATAGTGTTGCTATAGATTAAAATTATGTTTTATACATCAGCAGAGTTGATATATGTTAAATTGTTAATTTGTGTTCATGTAGTAAAAACACCCTGATGCATTGCTTTCGTAACTATATCAGCTATGTTTTGTTGGTTATTATTATGTTTTTATGCATTAAATATTAAACACAATATGCATGTAAGCAAGTACTGGGTTAGTTTATTTGAATATTGCTTTCAGTATTTTGATACTTTTGATACGATTGAAATCAAACTACACGATTAAATCATAAAAAAGATAAGCTAGAAATAAAATGAATATATAAAATTTATTTTTATATGTTAGCAGATAATTTTGTAAATTTTACAAATTGTTAGTATACAAAACGTTTGAAACTTTAAATACCATATCAAGACAAACAGGATACATTAAAGTGATAAGGGAGATAAAGAAGATTAAAATACCATTAAATCAAACAATTGTCAAAACGCAGACCAGAGTTCGAAAACGAAGGGGACATAACCTTTCACACAAGAAAACCATTTCATATGTGCATCACGTTTTTTGGGGTGAACATTTAAGCTAGGAGTAATTAATCCCTTTTCTGAGGCCTGAAATGCAAAGTGCATTTTAACAATGCACTGTCCTGTCCATGGCTATAAATTGATTCTAGCAACTTTAAAACTTAGTTTACATCAGATAGAACAGCTGACTGAAGGGACCTCGATCGACCATTGAACAATGCTGGACTTTACTAAAATTATGTTTCTTCTCCTTGTGCTTTTCGTTGCTTTAGTTATTTCTCAAGGTAAGAGAATCTTTTACAATCTAACAATAATCTTAATTTAAAATATTTTCTGTTGTCATTCAGTATTAAGTATTGTAATGTAAAATTTGTACATTCTACTACGAAATCGAATTATTTCAGTGAATTTTGAATGTTAAAATTGAAATTATTCTCAATACAAGATTTTAAACAAAAACAAACATCTACTGATTTTAATATTTTAATATTTATATTTTATGTATTGTATTTTGATAATAATAAAACGCTGAAGAAGATAAATTTCGTGTATATATATGTAGTGGCAATAAAGTCGTTGCAATTATTATAATGTAAGTATAAACATAGAAATGGTGTAAAAAGTTTATTTACAAATCAAGCGTTCAATAAAAATATTAATGGATATCAAAAAAAGGCATTATATGATGACGACATATGATGATGTTGATAAAATTGTATTCGAAGAATACAAACAGGTACAATTTTGCACACATCTTTCTTTACGTTTGTATGTATAATAGGTGCACAAAATTTAAAAGGATTTCTTCCTAACCACTTATGGGACAAACTAAAATAGTTTCCATTTCTTTGTGTGCACAAGGTGTATGCTTTGCATTTTGTGAAACCCGTCAATAGTTATTTCTATATTTTTTTTAGAATATTTCTATTGTTGTAAAATGCGTTCTCAAAATAGTCATTGAAGAGTATATTTGATTTTGGTGGTAATGTTTTGAACTATAACTGGCAAAACTTTGGACGAAATAGCTTTGAAAATGTGAAACATATAGCAAAGCACGAAATTTTGAAATTATATTTTTCATGGTAACGAAGACAAGCAAGTTATACATGCAGTAACCCTACTTTTAATAGATTATATTAATCGAACATAAAATTTGAAATTTCATACATTCGTACTTTAGGCGGCTCCCGAAATCTTTTTACCAATAATTGGAACAACTGGAATAGGCGGAATAACTGGAACTCTGATCCAAACAACGGATGGAGAAACAACAATTGGCAATGGTGAACAGAAAACAGATTGTTCACAAACACAACTCACTGTAGAATTTATCAATGTGCTGTATAAATATCATTCTATTCAGTTTTAAATCGTTATTATGAGTTCATTTAGCTTAATAGTCATGTCATGAAAATTGATTTTGTAGTAAAACAGATTTCATTGTATTTATTTATTGTTATATGTAATAAAGTGCAGTGAATCTTAATCCACAAAATTATGCATCAACTTTTTGATCAACAGACTAGTATGAAGACTAGTATTTTCATTTGAAGCTGATGAAGCAAGTATTTCTTTTATAAGAATGATCTGCATGTGACAGTTAGTGTCAGCTTTATGAAAAAACAAGAGATAATCTTGCTATCAATCGGGTAAGAGTTGCTCCTCTGAAATCGCCATTTTATATAATACATGAACTAGACTAATTGATAAGGAACATACACATATTTTATACACGTAGAGAAAATATGTATGTTTAATCGTTTTGTTACATTGCAAAACAGAATGAATAATATTATTTAGTACAATACATGTAACCAAAGGTAACCGAAGCTGTCACTGCATAATAAGCAATATAGAGCAAATTGTGATTAAGGCGGTGCCTCAAATAAAATTTCAAATAACTAATAAAAATGATGCACTCATCTTACAGGCATAACTGTTAGACTTTGTTAGACAATCCGAAATTGTAGGAACTTCGATATAGTGTATAGTATACTAATAGAATCATTCATTATTACGTATGTGGGATAGTGAAATTCCACCTCGGGGCAAAGATTCACGGTCTAGGACTCGGCTTTTTTCCACACGAGTATATAATGAATGATTATTTTTCTCGCATTATATTAGCTTAAAAAATGATGTTTGACAACTATCTGTTATGACGTTCAAAAGATTACTTTCGGTTTATCCCTCTGCGTGCTTCAAATAGTGCAAGTTAAATGAAAGTATACGAAAGTTTTTTCAATTAAAATATGAAAAATTATAAATAATTATGCAACACAATTACTTAATGGATAATCTCAATGCACTTTTTTGCATTTCCCTACAGCAGACAACGTTTGTTTACATTTTAAAACAGCGTAGTAATACACAGTGTAAGACAGAAAAATCTCACATTGCTGTCTCACACCGGACAAACCGATCTCACACCGGTGATAATGCGAGAAACACCTATATTAATCGTCAGTTAATATCTGGTTTGGTCATATCTCTCTCTCTTTCTCTCTCTCTCTCTCTCTCTCTCTCTCTCTCTCTCTCTCTCTCTCTCGCACGTCCCGACCGTTAATGTCTAAACGCCTACTACGAGAATCGGTCAAAACATTATGTTGAAAGCTTTTCATGATCAGTTCACAATATTGATAAAGACTCGGTTTAAAACCATTTCATAAATGATGCTATGTTACTTAATGTTATACTCATTAATTTACGGTCTGCAACTGGAATGTTCACTTCAACATTCAAAATGTAAACAAACGCTTTGTTTACTAAGCAAAGAATCTTAAGCTCTGTAGCGTGCTTATATCTCCACGAATGGCACTCAAATTTTGTATGCCTAGTGAATTGTCTTACCGAAGCAATGTATATATTAAAATCGGAAAAATAATTTTTGACCAAAATCGTGACCATGCCTCTTTAACACTGTTGAGAAACTATTTGTACAGCAAAGGAAACTACGTGGAAATTTTCATCCGGGCGTTTTTTTAAAAAATCGATAACATAACCAGTATATCCTTTTTGTTTTAAGGGTAAAAAATGTGTATGAGCTTAAACAAATGAGTAGTCGTGTTACCCTTGAGAAGAGAAGCATCACATTAATATTTAAGGAAGAATTCAAATTTTTAAATTAATTGCCTTTTTTAAAATTAATGATAGTTTATGGCCTAAAACATTAAAGAATTGAAAAGGCAAATCATATGGGTAATTTGTTAACGATCCCGCATCCTTGATCATGGGAAAAGATATCTTTGGCAAAACACCAAATGCTTTCTGTTAAAAAAGAAACTTGAATTTTAAAAAAATGGGCTTTACGTTTTCAATATCAAAAAATGTGTTATTTGGAATATTGATACAAGACTTGAACTTAAACATGATATAAATATATGACATGACCAAAAAAAAAAAATCCTGATGTATTTTAGTCTTAAAGTGAATCTAGAAAACGACATATAAAGTGTTGCAGTGATAAAAATATCAAGACAAACCATTATTTCTTGAATGTTCCTATATCCATTGAAAAAGGACAAATAGAAGAAATGAAAAACAAAAACACTGTACATAATGATATTTTTTATTATAAAAAAATCACAGCTAGTTCTTAAACTTCATCCAGAAACCACGACCATTGTGACCGCCATCTTTGAAGCTTTCTATCACCAGTCACTGATTCATCACCAACCGTTGTTGTTACCGAACCAATTGTTGTTGTTCCACCAGTTGTTGTTGTTCCACCCATTGTTGTTGTTCCACCAGTTGTTGTTGTTCCAGTTGTTGTTGTTCCACCAATTATTGTTGTTCCACCCATTGTTGTTACCAAACCAAGGACGTCGTCCTTCAAAGAAGAAAATATTAATTATTTTACATTTCTTTAACTTGTCTCAAGATTAAATCTTTACATGGTACTAAGAAACTGAACACGTACAAATATAATTTTATTTTCATTTGCTTAAATGATATTTCTATACGATATCTCTGTAGATATTAAGCGATTTTTTTTCAATGTTTAAACACACAATTACAATCAATGTACTTACGAAAAAAATGTTGTGACATAACAACAGCGAAACATAAAGCAAAAAGCAAAATCAATCGCAGCATATTGGAAACTTCTCTGGACGAGGCTTCAAGCAACAGCAACTCCAAAGATGCGTCAACAACTGTTCTTGTTCTGAGCCTCCTTATTTATATACTTCTCTGATAAATTATGCATGCAACCTAATTTCAATTTAAAGATTAATTAAATGTTTTTAATGGCAATGTTAAAAAAGATATCCTTTGAATCACTGTCAATGTGGTTTTAACCTATAAACATGATTTGAATAACTAATAATTTAATTTCTTTGACAATTACACATTGAAAAACAAATCATGTGTTAAATACAAGTACGTAAGACTGTTTTCAGGTGATCTGAAAACATTAATCTTATCTGATATTGTTTTTAAATGAAATCGAGATAATATTCGTTTCATTTACAATCCTATTTATAAACAATTCATCGTATGTACAATGTATCACTAGCTATTGGCATAGTGATATCTTACTTCACGTCATTATAATAAATTTCAAAGAGTGGACGTACGTTTCTAAAATTTTATCGAAAAAGTGCTAGGATCATATCGTTGTGAAACATAAATATCATTCGATTCTAATATGAAATGTGTGAAAATTATGTAGTACTTTAAAACTTTGATATCGATATTATGTGATTTATATCCTGATAAAAGTGTGCAGGGATTACATGTATGATTTGAAACCACCGAAATACATAGCAGATCTGTGAAATTCATGTGGCATTATCAAAATCGATGTTGTTTTAATCTTATAAAGGATAGTGTTCATTGTCTCTTGTTATTTCATAAAGGAAAGTATTAATTTGATTTGTTCATGCTACAATTTTTAATTTTCAACCTGTCTTCAGAAATTGATTTACTTGTACTGATAACTTCTCTTTTTTCAACAAATACGAGGGTTGTTCGAAAATTTCGCGGACAAGTTCGATTGTAAGCGGACTATTCGGATGATACCAGCGAAACTTTTTATATTTAATCTTGACGTATTTTCTAAATGCACTTAAAAATTTACAGATTTATTATTTTGATAAGATATGCTTCACGGAGCATGTCGGGTTTTAATTGTTTTATATTTTGTACGCATTTTTCCTCATTAAGAATATGTACAGTTTAAGCGCATGAAAATAAACCATATTTCATACGAGATGACAATAAGTTATGAATGTTATTTGGGGAAAGTTTCAATAAAATTGAAAACTTTCTGGCCGTTTTATCCCCAAATACGGACGATCAACAGTGGAAAAATGAGTAAAAAACGTCAACGTAAATGGATACCTTGGAGCACCGGGTCGTCATTAAATTTTGTGTGCACGCAGAAAAATCTCCGATGGAGACCAAAAGGTTCTTAAATGCTGCTTTTTTTAAAGGACAACGTTTTACAAATAGAATCATAATTGGAATTGGAGGTTTGAAAATGAAAAATTTGATATATTAAGCTCTTGCAAAACCCCGACCCCCCATATAACCCGGATCTTGCACCTATGGATTTCGCTTTATTTCCTTATCTTTTCGCTTTATTTCCTTGTCTGAAGTCGAAACTGCGTGGACAGAGATTTTCGGACCTAAATAATCTACGATTTGACATAAAAGACATTATACAAAAATTTGAGAAATAATGGTGTGAACATGCGTTTTAAAAATGGGTAAATGGCATAAAAAGAGTGTGAACTTGAAGGTGTTTACTTTGAAAAAGAGTGACTGGTTTAAATTGCCTTTCAGTAGTTTGTCGTCACTTGACGTCGTGGAAATATGAAATGGTGCTCCCTAAATCCAATTCATGCAAAATAAAAATCGCTGTATCTTTTTTAAACAACTTTATGCATACTTATATTAGATTGATAGTCATTTAATAAAACATATGTCATCCTACAAAGTACACAGTAATTTTGCCGTAAATCACTTTGTCCGCGAACTTTCCTAATAACCCTCGTACACTGATACTGGTGTTTTAACATTTTTGTAAATATCCATGAATTTATTTGTACCTTTATAAACTATTTGTTTCTGTAGTTTGATAAATACGTTTTTATTGTACACATCATGTACTACTCTTTTACATAATATGACCACCGTGAATTTATTGTTTAGTATATCATAAACTATGATTTTAAACAAGGATTGGCAATGATAATACTGTTCAAAACCTATACAACAAACGTTTCTTCTTTTCATACTTTAGCATTTATAACATACCTTAGAAGTATTTTGTACGAAACAACATATATAAAATTAGTACGTTAAGTCTTGTAAGAGCTCAGATCAAAGAAGACTCTCTATTAAATGAAAAATATCCTGTGACATTTTATGAAAAGGTTGAAATATAATTAGTTCTGTGTGCTTAAACATTTACAAGAAAGATTACTTTGGTTGCACAAAAGTTGGGTTTTATTAAGGGATTTTTTGAAAAAAGAAGAAAATTTTAAGCAGAAAAGTAAACATTTGAATAAAAAGGTGTGTTTTATTTAATTAATTTCATGCATATTATGTAAATTTAACAGATGATTTCAAAAGAAGAAAATTACCCGTTTTCCATTAATGTTACTTGCAGGATGTGTACAAATAAATGTAACAAACTGAGGCTTCATCATCGTGATAATTTAAACTATGGATATTATTTCCTCCTCGTTTTTTTTTAAGTTATTAATTTCATATATTTTTCTATGAATAATCATTTTTAAAGATTATTTATTTTAAAACGTTAACTGTCAAAGATTGGAATTTCCTAATAATAATGTGTAATAATTGGCTGTCTGGTCATGGTTATCATTGCATCTGTCAGGTGAATGGTGTCCAAAAACAAGAACAAGACGTAGAAGATTCTATTCAATCTATTCTTTGAAATCTCATAGTATTTCTATAACAGTCAAATCAAATTATTGACGTCAAAATTGACAGCTTCCAGATTTATACATTAAAGGTGAATTTAAAATCAAAATGGTATCCAGGACATTTACACTTAGCCAGAATCACGTTAGGCCCCAGTAACAGGTGTCCGTCAAATATTAATGCTGAAAATGTGGAAAGGAGATCCATGTTGCCAAAGTTCAAGTTTTTTTTTTTTTGTTTTTTTGTTTTTGCTCTGCGATTAAATTTCACATTTTTTATTAAGCATATTACTTGAAAATTAACTACATGCAATTCATAATATGTTTTATTGTCATACACTAAAGTTTGTTTAATATTTTGATACAACTTTCTTTTCATTGTTTAAATAAAATGAAATCCGTGTTAGTCATATTATAGAGTACAATACATGAACTGCCATACATATTTTACGCGCCGATTTTTACAATTCTGAAATCCTGAAAAAAAAAAATTAGTAGTCTCATATATTGTTAGAAGCAGATAATAGCAGATACATTCTAATAGGTGCAAACATACAATTTTCAAAATTTATTTTATTCTGTTTAAGGCTGTCGATCTTTTCCATTCCAAGTTCGGCTCTTCAGAAAATTGTCCATCATTCTAAAGTACTTAATTGTCAAATGAATATTATCAATTTGTTCTGTTTGTTTAAACAAATCACACTGACCCGGAGCTTTGTATTAACATCATTTTACATGTATGGTTAGGCCAATAAAAGGCTGGGCAAAGGAAAATAGTCGTTTAAAAGCATATTTTTATGTTTATTACACGTAGCCTAGAATGGGATACTTCAACTTCACCTAACATGGTTTTTCTTCATATTGCATAGCTTCGTGATTGTAACAGAAAGAAATCATGACCTTTTTGATAATTATCTGAATCTATTAAATTAAAATGGGCAGACAAGTGAATAGCAATCTGCATACTGTGATGATTTATGAAATCAGGTTCAAGATTCAATCAAGCAGATTGGTACATTATCATGTTTAGAGATATTTAAAATTTTGTGGAACATGTCGGAGTCAGCAGCAAACAATTCAAGTAATGTATGCATAGTTGAACACAATTCTCCTGCCAAGAAAAATTTGAGTATAATTTGTTGTATGACAGAATGGTCAATTTGTTGTTGTATGGTATTTTTTTCCCATCTCATCATTATTAAATTCATCAGTAATATAAAAACCCAATTTTCCAGGCATAGTTAGAAAAGGGAAATAATTCCAGAGTCCACAAGATTAAAGGGATAAAAAGAAATATACCCCCTCCCCCTTAAAATAAACCTTTTCGTTTTGCAACAAATATGACAGGGTATATAACATCTTTGAAATCTGCCTCCTCAAGTTTGGTAAAATTCTACATAAAACAAAGTGGGATTGCTGAAGAACCTATCCAAGGATGGGTTCTTCACCTACAACTGAATAATGGTCCATAACTTCATGTTTGAAATCGGTATAAATCCTGAATAAGGCAATGATTCTCAGTATTTATTTATAAAATAAGATATTCAGGTACTAATTGAAATCTATCCCTAAATGACTTATGAAAATGTTTCACAAATACTTTTGGTAATTTAAAGTGTGCCGAATCAAACCATTATTAATATCATATGATATGTGTACATGTGTACAATGACTATAAATTTCATCAATATTTCAATATTACATATCTTCCTATTATGACTAATCACATACAGTTACTTGATTCGGTTAATCACAATCTTATTCATTTTTTTATGATTTGAAACAAATTAATGGATAAAATGGAGACTTTTTACAAATTGAGCAGTAAAATTATTGATATATATATAAATATTGATAGTTTAACTTGTAACGTCATCTCGTGCTGCAACAAACACATATTGTTTCAACATACACAATTTAATGATATTCTTAAGACGTCATACATATTTTCATAAATATCAAGATTCAATCAAAAAATAAAAATGGTCAATTTGTGGTCTAAAATGGTTTACTAATGCTGCATTCTTCAATTGTATTGTTGCGTTTTGCAGCTTAACGAGAGTTTTTGTCAACCTTTGAAGTTTGTAATTTATTGCCTGTCTGTCCTATATTTCTATAAGTCATTGAATTTTCTACATTCTCGACTACTAGTATTGTTTTAGTGTCATTAAGAGGGCTGAATGGTTGTGGCTATTTTTAGTTTATATTGGTCCCTTCGAGAAGAAGAAGATATAAGAAAATGTACAAAATAGAGAGCTAAAATTTATATTTTTCTCATACAAAATGATAGTGTGTAGGTATATTTCATATGAAAAAAATTAAAGGTAAATCTACTGGGCATTTGTTGACCACATAACCTCCTTAAATAAAGATGTAGACCGGCTCCTTGAATAAAGATGTAGACGGGCTCACTTTGGATCACTCACGTTTACAGATAAACAGACATTTGACATTGGAAAGAGCAAGGGGGTAATTTCGTATTGTTTGTAAAGGTCAACAATTGGGTACTTATACTCAAAATATATTTCAAACGGTTACACAACTTTACGTTATCCTCAAAAACCATTTATATTAATAAACATTCAATTTAAATTCACTTTTCGTAATTAATTAATTCTGTACATTTATCGTGAAATTTTTTGTGCAAAAAAAAACACTTCAGTTAAATATTAAGGATGTCACAAATTGATGCATATAATCTTTACACTTAATGCAAATGATTTTATCGAAATTTTTATATGTTTCATAACTTCAGCAAGCCATGATCTTATTTTACGCATTAAAAAACTCAAAAAGTATGGATACAATGTAATTTATTATATTTTACTATGTTTCGACAGTCGGCAAGACAGCAGTAAAACTCTCTATAAAGAAATAAATTTCATTTACAAAATAATTAAGACTATATAAATAAAACCTCTTGTAAATACTATCATTATTTTTTTAAAGCGTTTCATTGTTTCGTGAAATGAAATCTATCGCGACTGGTACTTTTCAGTAAATCATGAAATTTTACGACCGTGCAATAAAATCCTCTTACAGTTAAATCCTATGCGTTCTTTTCAAACTACTAATATCTTTTTAACATAAATCATGTACCTTTTAATAGAATCCTTTTCCACTAAATCCTCCACTTCCACCAACTCCTCCTTTTCCGCCAAGCCCTCCTATACCTCCGATTCCACCAATTCCTCCCAATCCACCTTTTCCTCCAAGACCACCAATTCCGCCCAGACTTCCGATTCCGATTCCTCCAAGACCACCAATTCCGCCAAGACTTCCGCTTCCGATTCCACCAATTCCGCCCAGACTTCCACTTCCGATTCCACCTAAACCACCAATTCCGCCAAGACTTCCACTTCCTATTCCACCAATTCCGCCCAGACTTCCACTTCCGATTCCACCTAAACCACCAATTCCGCCAAGACTTCCACTTCCGATTCCACCAAAACCACCAATTCCGCCAAGACTTCCACTTCCTATTCCACCAATTCCGCCTAGACTTCCACTTCCGATTCCACCTAAACCACCAATTCCGCCTAGACTTCTGCTTCCGAATTTACCAAATCCTCCTAGACCTCCGATTCCACCCAAACCTCCTCCGAGTCCACCCAGAGGGTAACCTTTAGAGAAGAGTTGGGAGAATTGGATTACTTCTTATCATTGTCAGTTAAGAGGGGGCCGTACCATATAAGCATACGAATTATCATGTGCCGATAATTAACGAAGGATACATGTATGACAGTAATAGAAATAAAAAATGAAATGCTTCGACAAATGCGAATGGATATCTGGGTCGATTCTAATGATGACGATGATATTGTTACAAACTATACACAGTTAAACTCACCTCCAAAGCCACCGCCATTAACAGTCAGGGCTAAATGAAAACATGTAGTCAGTCAGTAAAAGAGACATGTAATGGCAAAATTTATAAACAACCGTTTTGTATTTTCGCATTCTAAAAACGAAATGTTAGCATTTTGGGCTAAACTGTTATATGTATTATAATTTTTTCACATTTATTGTTTAGAATGATTAAATAGGAAGTTGCTATAATCTTCCGTAATTTGAATGTCTGATTGTCATTTGCCGAGTAACAAGAGAGATAAAGAGCTCATGATTGTTAAAGTAAACAGTCAGATTTTAAAAATATATATATATAAAATAAAACAATTATAACTATTTGTTACTCTTTTTCAATATTAAATATTAGTTTCTTCAGCAATCCATGTATAAAATAAACAAAACAAATTGGGTAAAGTAAATTAAACCTGAATTGTGAGCTCCGAATCTCGCTTATTCTCGACAACTAAAACAAAATAATTCGCTTATACACAGCTTACCGCAGAGGGCCAAACCAACGACGATGAAAGCTTGAATCATCTTTAAGCAAAATGAAACGATGTTCCTTTCTTTTTTCTCCCGTTTTTATATTTGATTTCAATGGAAATATTGGCAAATAAACTCTTTGTTCATAAGTACATCAAAAGTTGTTCTTCTTGTGTTTTACCATGTGATATCTAACAATAATGAACTTATTTACTTTTCACTTAATTTATGTCGAAGCATATGTACAAGTTCTTGCTGATTGTGTAACATTATTTTTCTCATTAAAAGTCACGTTCGTGTGATGCTGCTCTCCTTTGATGCATCTTTTACTATGAGATTCAAACAAAGTTAGCACGTTTTTATTGTTAGGCTCGAGCAAGTTAAGTTCAAATCAAGTTGAAAATGTGGGCATTTATAATGCCAAGATTCAAGATTCTTGTAAAATAAAGGAACTAGTTAAGACATGATTTTTTCTTTTTTTTTTTTAGAGTTTTTTGATTAAACAAGATGCCAAACTAATAATTTCGAGAGAAAAAATAATATTACTTTAATTTAAACATTTTCCACCTTAAAATGTTTTACAAAAGAATATCAGTCGTCAAGTTACAAACGATTACAAATTTTGTATTAGCTTTTGGTTGCCATGTTTTGTTTTTTATTTTTTTTTTAACAAAACAAAACAAGCTCGAAAAATGTTCATTAATTTATGTTAACAAACATTTTAAAGGTAACCTCTAAACCTCCATAAGCATAACAAGCTGTGTACATGTATTATCAAAATGGGACATCAATTGTTGTACAGCAATTGCTGTAAACAAATGCAGAACTGGAATATTGTGGCCAAACGGCAACATTTTTTGTGATGGCTCTGATGATAAAGATTAAATTGATCAATGACCTCATACACATTTACTTACAAAATGATTTTCCCAATCAATAATACGATTAATCAATAATATGATTTATCTAGTGAATATCTATTTTCTATAGGAGAAGGCACATTTTGTTTGATTGTTAATTTTAAAATTTCACACAGCAATGTTTGATATTGTTTTCAGTGTTTACATGCGGATGGTACCTGTTGCTCTGAATAAAGCAAAGCGTTTTAACATTGTTTAATTTTTGCACGAGTCGACAGCAAATATCAATTTAATAGGGATAAACATGTTTGAAATTTCAATTAAAGGATCCAATTTGGAGGTATGATAATCTTTTTATTTAATCTTTTCTCATTAAAAATTCACTTTTTCATCCTTTAAAGAAAACAATGTAACTATAGAATTTCGAATGATCTGGAAATAACAGTGAACTGCAAACTACAGATGCCTCGAGACAAACTTCTCAAACAGAGGAATTTGAATTTTCCAGATATTACTGGCTATAAAAAGTTGTATGTTTCCTTGTTGAATAATGAATTACCGATTTATTTTTGCGCGGTCAGGTCAGGTTTGAGACTTCTTGGTTGTTCTAGTTCACCTGTCACCTGTAAAATATTACCACATCATAATAACCTCTAATCTCGGTCTATTCATAGACCAGAAATGAAATTCCAATTGATTGCTATTCAAAATTTTAAAAAAGCATTTTGTTAACAATTTTTGTTCAAGTATCATCTAAAATTCAATTATTATCTAAAAACAAAACGTTGAATATCTAATAAAGTTACAGAGTGCATATTAATCTGTCAATTCAACGAAATATAGAGTCGTGTTTTTATCTTCATTATTGTCATAATTATGTTATTTTAATTTACAACTTAGGTTTAAATTAAAAGTATATTCCAAGTGTGAATCAAATCCTGTTGTTGGATCCGTTTATCTTACTGGTCTCATATAACGTTGCAAATTTATCGTAGGTACTCAAAACAAAATTAAATTGGTTACCAAATGGACAAATATATGGTCTTTAAAGTAATTTACATGTTTTTGATTTTTTTTCTAAAGTTAAAAATAATTGTTCTACATTTATCTATTTAACATGTCATCTATATATGGTGCAGGTTTTACCAAACGTTTGCCGGACGGCATCGTTTACCACACGATAAAGAATAAAACCGTTGACATTTTGTGTACTGTATGTTGTTCGCTATTTGCGTTCATCAAACAGAATATTAATTTACAAAAAAAAAATATTTGTCGCCGAAGAGTTACATGCATTTTTTAAAAAGATATAATTGTTGACAATTTAAATCAAAGTACTGCAGTACTGAAAGCTGGGCTCTTTTGATGTGTAATTATACATACTGCGTAGTAAAGACTGACAATTGCTCTCTCTCTCTCTCTCTCTCTCTCTCTCTCGAGAGAGAGAGAGAGAGAGAGAGAGAGAGAGAGAGAGAGAGAGAGAGAGGGGGGAGAGAGAGAGAGAGACTAAATGGTGTAAGCGGATTTTTTAAAAAGAATATGTCTGTCTAGTAGAATAGAAAAACAATTAGTTCAATGGATTTTGAAGAAAGCGTTTTAAAATCAATATCCCATCTATTTGATAAGCAGCGAAATACCAATGCTTTGTAAAGTAGTTCATAAAAATAAGACTTTTTGGTTTTTTGTTCACTTTAGCAGTTTTGCCTAGTATAGAAATACTTACAAATTACGTGCATATAGCCAGGACTTAGCTTTCAGCAAAGCCCAACTAAAATTATGTCTTTGTGAGCTAAAAGAAAAAGAAAAAATGGAAACAAATAAAGTTGAAGAAAAACTCATTAAGAATAAAAAAAAACAACATAATAATTGTTTTATTAAATTTAACTTCTATTTAGATTAGCCACCATAACTTTTCGTTTCGGTCCTCAAATATAACTATTTCTTATCGCCAATTATTGAACACCTACCAAACTAAAACTTGGGGTTGCAGCTAGACCTTCGGGGGAGGGGGTGCAGATACATGATTAGTAATCAATAACGTTATGTTGCATGAGATCTATTGGTTAAACCTCCTCCCCCGTGTACGGGGACCAGTGATTTCTGTTGTCATTTGTACTTTGTATCTAGATCCCAGTGATAAGCTGTTATTTAAGGCGGGTACACTTTAAAGATCATAACGTGTTGATCAAAAGAACCATTGTTTACATCGGTGATGAATAATTTTTGTTCTTATCAAGAGCTTTGTAATGTATCCCTTTGAATCAATAGTCTCTATATGCAAGGCCAGATGAAATGATGTATGACAGATTGAAACGGCCAAACAAATTACGTAAGGGGGTTTCAGTTTAAAAAATGATTCCAACAAGAAGGATAACAGGAAATAGAGGGGAGTTTCCAATTTGAAATTTTGATCTGAAGGATTTACGATGATGATGGTTTTATGATACTAAGTGAACGGACCGTTTACTGTGATCGTGCATCTAAAACTAATTCAAATTTCTGAAAATGAATTTCATAGAAGTCGGTTTACCACACACTGAATTTGTTCCTACCAAAAAAGAGTTTTCCCCGAGGCGCCCGATCCCGATGTCAGGGCTGAGTAAGCGATACATGGGTCTAGAGACTCTCTCCAAGTCGGAGCTAGGATCACTGATCGACCGACTCTCCCAGCCGAAGACCACACCCACCGGGCAAGAATCCGTAGAAGACACGAATACCGAGGCGAAAGATGGCCCAAAAAAGCGAAAAAGCGGGAGGTTCTTAGGTAAGGGAGGAAAACAAGAACCTTGTCGAGCTGTTATTGTAATGAAAATTAACATAAAAAAAAATAGTTTACGTGTTATTAGCAAATGATTGTTCTATCTAATGGTTTTGTATAACACTATTACATCTTTGGTTCAATTAAACGAAACGTATATGTTCTTGTGAGTGGATAGGTGGAAGATCGCATCTTGTCTACCATATATATATATATATATATATATATATATATATATATATATATATATATATATATATATATATATATATATATATATATATATATATATATATATAAAGTTCGCTTCTCTTTTGTGTAGATCTATATTAATGACGGGATTTATATACATACATGCATAGGTAGTTCATATGTATATGGTTAGATTTCTGTCCACAGGAAGTAAGAAAATGAAGAAGTCGGATTTAGACAACATGATTGCCCGGTTGGCCGGTTCAAGTCAAAATAAAACACCGGATGCTAGGCGGATCCAGGGCACAGAGGAGCGGATCAAACGGGGCGTGACTGCTAGTTACGCTTGGCAGGGCAAGAGTGTCCTACAGAGAAACCTGACTTTACCCGTGGCCAACCATCATGCACAGTACAAGACATTGCTAAACAGGCATTCCTTTCCGGACTGGCATGAGGATCGATTACAGAGATTTACCTGAATACTTACATGTTTCACCTGTTCATCTTTTTTGGTTACGTTAATATTTAACGTTGTATCACATATTTACGAATTGTGCTGTTGACGTCGACTCATTTTTCTCGCTGTATAATTTTGACAATATTTTATAGGAAAAATCAAACTCTATCGGAAAAAATTGATATATTTATTCACTTATCAACCGTCGCTTTTCATTAGTAAATAATTCAAAATGTTGAACGACATGAATTTGTTTCTGTCATTGCATTTTTTGTTTATTATTTCTTTTCGAACTTGGTTCTCAGTTTCAACTCTATCGCATTCAAAGATAATTATGTGTTGAAGTGGCATTATGCAAAACGATATGTAAATGTATTACATGTTTAAAGTATGTGTAGGTTTTCAGGAACTCAAATAAAAGTCAGCAATAGACCCTATCATCATGATCTGCTATATATACATATTAGAGTTTTTCCTTAATCACAAGTTACTCACTTCATTAAAAAAGAATTAATGGCAATTAATTCAATTTGTTTTAATTAAATGGTAAAGGAAAGTCAGAAAATATCAGATGTAAATTTGTGTGGCATTAAAAAGCTAATCAAATAAAATCTAGAACAAAAACGACGTATAAGTTTTAGAAAAAAATTAGTTTCCTGTTCGTAAAAGTACTTAGAAATAATATTTCTAATGTAAATTTTACATAAAGTATTTTCTTTATGGGGATTTTTTTATTACACTATATACTGTATACGTAAATTTTAGATAGTTTCTTTATATCATATAAATTCATCATAAATTTGTTTCGTGTATATTGTAATGGTATAACGATCTTGTTTGTCAATATTCTTACATGTGAAATGAATTGCATTATTTACAATATCCTGATGCTGTCAATAATAGAATTGTAATGTTTCAGATATTGGTTATCATTCGAATTAAAGATCCATTTACATGAATATATAAAATGTTTAGAAAGCAATGCATATTTTTATTATTTTAAAGTTATGGCACAGAAAACCTACAAGAGGGAGAGAGAGAGAGAGAGAGAGAGAGAGAGAGAGAGAGAGAGAGAGAGAGAGAGAGAGAGAGAGAGAGGGGTGTCACTCTCATTTTTATATTTAGAGTTTAGGTACTAATGAAAACATTGGTTTTTGACTATAAGCAATGAAGTAATTTTTTTGTTATCTGTATCAAAATAACGTCGATGCCAGACAATTCACAACAGTCTGATTGGGCCTAGTACACAGATGACAAGTAATTATTAAAAGCCGAAATGGATACTCTGAGAACGTAGAGGAAGCAATAATGGTTGGGTGGTATAATCTGATCAGAGTTATCAAGGCATTGTGTGAAATCTCAATGTCGTAATCCGGGTCAAATCAGTCAACGGTGGGTATAATTAACCAGTATGACCATGAATCCTGGCTCTATGTCATGTGTGCGGGACAGTCGGGCTATGTAATGCGTTCATTGTTGTCAAGTATGACATTCGTAGATCTCATTCATTGTACACAAGCACGTATCGACGTTAATTTAAGGATGCCAAGAACCAATATGCCACAATAATGCACAAACATTCATTTGGTACTTACCAATATATAATTAAGCTGTGTTTTTTTTTTCAACAAATTATTTTAGTTCCGCTATTCATTTACATATTCACAAAATGACTAAACTGGCAATCCCATGTACAGTCAAAATAAGAGCTTTGTATTTTTTGTTGGCAATTCATGCATTTTTAGCATAATGTAAACATTATTTCTTAGGTATTCGGATGGTTTTTTTATATAAATGTCGCATGCATACACACATTTTATTCTAATTTATTTACATTCAGTGTATATCCCTTAAGCTTGTGTTTTAATTCATTGAGAATCTGAAACTTCCTGTAAAAGCACTTCTAAAATAGCCTTTTCACGGCGCTTGAGCGCAAATACAAACGTCATCACGCGTTTTGAATATATATTTATCGTAAGATTAGATGAAACATTCAAACTTAGTATACCTTCAACTTCACAGATCATTTCCTTATTTTCATTTCATTTTTACATTGTCTTATAATGAAAGGGGGGGGGGCAACTCCCTGTTAATTCATTTATTTGTATGTAAATTTAAGAAAAATCTTTGTTGCGCTAAAAAGTGAATACAAATATACACGTAAGCATTGAATGCTAATTTTTGGATGTCGTTGGTCCTTTAACACATCGAGTTGTGCAGACAAATTATCATACCGCGATACTGGTAACGCATGGTATTCAATTTGTCTGCACAGCCTTTGTGTATTAGTTATTTAACAAGCAAAGGGGAATAATTCAAATATGTATGAGATCTTATTTGATTATCATTTTGATTTCAACTTACTTTTATCATTTAAATGTTGAGTTTTCATGATTTGTGCATTTATATGTTTTTATATGGCGCTACCGTTGTAGCAAGCGCAGCAAGAGAAAAGAATTTCACATACATGTACCTTGCATCGTTGTCAGCTTCGTAAATGATATTTTGACAATTATGAACTAACATCATTTCAGAAAAGTTTTCGATCGATCGATCGATCGAGAGAGAGAGAGAGAGAGAGAGATTATATAAAATTTCTAAGTTTAAAAAAATCCTGCGAAATACGTAGACTTGCTTCCCCCAAAACCGTTCTTTACTTTTAGAGAGAATTATATCTTGTTTTTTTTTTTATAGTTTCAAATTAAAAAGTATATTTGATTCTTGTGTTAATTTTTGCAAACAGTATTATCATGATTATAGGATCTCCTCGTAGCGTAAATTGTTATCCAATTTAATAATCATGGGCAACTCTAGCATTTAAATATAGCGCATTTGACACATTCTATATAGTTGTTTTTTTCTATATCACAAAGCCATTCTTGGACCAACTGACAATTTTGTATTTCTGAATTTATGACATTGATTCCGACCGAAATGGTTATTCTTATACCAAAAATGAACAAATGATTCTTTAAGGAAACGATTCAATAATAGATAAACTACATGTACAGTATCTATAGTTTATTCTTGAGTGCTGTAATATTTGTTCAGCTGTACAGTAAGGGAATTTTTTATAAGATAGTATCTACTAGAGCTCTCCCTATAGTATATAGACACACCTTGCATTCAATTTTGGGTGTTGATTCATGCAAGCTATGACGGTGGTGACATTGCAGAAAAAATACAGAACTCGCGTGATCGCTACTTTTATAACCCGCATGAATCATCAAAGAAAGCATTTATTGTTACATCTTAATTTCTTTTTTAAAAAATAATAAATTGATAGGAAAAATTCAGAGAAATTAACTAGATTATTTAAAATGTACATCAGCTGCAGTACGCTAGAAAAAAAACCCCAGCCAAATCATCTTCAATAAGAATTGAGCCTGAGATCAGATTGATATATACGTGCAGTCCGTGATTTTAAAAGGGGCATGTAGATTTCGGTCCTGTCAGTTTCTACAGAGCTATTAATCACAATGACTCTCTGTAAGAAATAGAAGGACTCACACTTGGTGGATATATATAAATTATAATCTTGTGCCCTAATGAAAGTTGTCCCCCTTTTATCAAGGAAAATAGTAGATAATTGAAGAATTTCGAATGCTAAATTCTACTATGAAAAGAGATAGATATAGGAAGTATACATGTAACAAAATTCATATTGAGGAGGGGGTAGAGAAGCTTCTACCTTACCAACATCCCCCCCCCCCCACCCCCCCCCCCCCAAAAAAAAATCCTATCGATTATGTAGTTTACTTGATTATTTAAATTTATCGTTAACCCACAAACATCATCTGTTTTCATTTTATAACAAACAATCTAAATGAAGAAATCAATCAAACCAGTCACACGGTTCTGACACAATCTGCACAAAACCAAGGGATAGGAAAATACTAATAAAATATTTTTTACTATATAACCCAACCACCCCATCCTTTGCTTTATTTCCCCCCCTAAAATTGTGCCAATACCATGTTAATCAAAATAATAATGTGACAAATACAGTAGGTCTATATCCGTACATATAGCTCATAGAGCACTCTTTAGACTATTAAGGTTATTAGTAACACCTGCAGGTTTTATTTACATCCGGTGATGAGGTGACACAGTTCTGGTCGTGTCACATGTGCAAAAGAGTTATACCTCTGGTTGAAGACGTAGAGTGGTGAGTTTCTTAAATTTATAATTTACATTTACCTATAACCTCTTTTGTACAGTATCTATGCCTTACCTTACTGTCAGAATGCAGAATCAGCTATTCTCTTTTGAGAAGTTGTAAGGCGTAGCCTACATCAACTTAACAGCTCTGAATGCTGGAGAAAACGTACCCAAGAGAAAACGTATCCAGGAGAAAACGTACCCAAGAGTTGTGATACGTTTTTTCTTGGAGAAAATGTACTTTAGAGAAATCATAACATAATATGAAATAGTTTTTAAAACTAATTAAGGATGCAATAAAATATATTATACAATAAACATTTCTCTCTCTCTCTCTCTCTCTCTCTCTCTCTCTCTCTCTCTCTCTATAATTCTAAACATTAAATTTTCAAAATTTTTGAGCAAAAATCATGTCCACGTCCCATTAAATATTCAACTGATACATATTTTTAAAGTTAATATATGGAATCTATATAAAAAGATATTATTTATAAAACTAAAACTATTTCACATTCTGTTTATGATTTCTAGAATATTCTAATATCTGAGTACATTTGGAAAAAAAGTAGCATAAGTCTTGGGTATGTTTTCTCCTTGGTACGTTTTCTCCTGACACTCATTAACTTCGCTTTGCAAATCCTAATATTTTGATTCTGAAAAATGTGTAAATGTCAGAACTGAAGACAGCCCCCCCCCCCCCTACACACTCACACACACCTCTTATTGATCAAAATCCCTGCACCAATATGATATACCTTCTGATGGCCCTGATATTGAAAGTTAAGCTAAAATAATGTTCTGATCAGGTATAGATAGTAATCCCCTCCCCTTACACACACATATATAATGATTAATCAAAGTACTAACGGGAGTTGATTCTATTGATTATTATGTATTTTGATATCAAAGATATGTTATTTCGCATGGCAAGTAGTTATTTAGCTCTATTTGAATAATTAAGGTCTTCCTTTTTCCAACGGAAGACCTTATTGTTTTCGTTCGGTTTCTTTTTCCCTATTATTATTATTTTTCTTTTTTTTTCCAACCAATTTTGTGTACGCGATTTCTCTAAAACTACTCCACCGATTTACATGAAACTTTCAGGTCTTATAGATAATGATCTGAACCTTATTGGAAATTTTTTTAATGATGACGTCACTTCCGGTTTTGAGTTATTTACAATTTAACGATTTTCAGAGGGTCAGCTTGTCCAGGGGTAAACTCCTAAACAATTTAAGATATTGAGTTCAAAATTTCAGGGATTGTAGACAAAAGGTTGTAGATCTGACATTTGGTATACATATTTCCCTGTGACCAAAAGCGCCGAAGCTCGCCCGAGCTCGAAAATTACAGTTAAAAAAGCGTAGTGATTTTTCGTGGTTTTCTTTCAATATCTCTTTCCTCGATTGTATTTTGTTATAACATGTAGAACAAAAAATCTTTATAAAGTCAAGAGCTTTTATTTGACACCAAGAAAAAGGGGCTGGCCCTTCAAATAAGGGGCTGAGAGAGCTCTAAAGTCTTTTAATGATAATTTTTTACAGTGAAATATTTTGTGATACATTATACAAGCAATTATGTTTATTCTAACGTTATTTACCTACACATGGCAATCATTTACTCCTATGTTATGTACCTAATTAGGGATTTTAAGGGGCCAGAAGTCCAAAACTTTGATGCTCAATATCTCAAAATGGAGGAAAATTTTGAAAAGCTATATTGAACGAAAGATGCTCAAAATATTAAGCTTGACAATCTGCAACAATAATTTTTTTGTTATGCGGTCCCTAAAGGGAGTTACAGGGTCGGCCCCTAAAACAACCCTCTCAAGATATCTCGAGAACGGTACAAAATTTGTAAACACTTGTTGAACAAAAAGTGTTTGAATTGATTAGAGCTGTCATTTGAAATCATAAAAAAGGGGCTGGCCCTTCAAATAAGGGGCTGAGAGAGCTCTAAAGTCTTTTAATGAAAACTTTTTACCGTGAAATATTTGGTGATACGTTATAGAAGCAATTATGTTTATTCTAACGTTTTCTACCTACACGTGGCAATCATTTACTTCTATGTTACATAATTAGGGGATTTAAGGGGCCAGAAGTCCAAAACTTTGATGCTCAAAATGGAGGAAAATTTTAAAAAGCAATATTGAACGAAAGATGCTCAAAATATTGAGCTTAACAATCTGCAACCATAATGTTTTTGTTATGCGATCCCTAAAAGGAGTTGCAGGGTCGGCCCCTAAAATGACCCTCTCAAGATATCTCGAGAACGATACAAAATTTGTAAACACTTGTTGAACAAAATGTGTTTGAATTGACAAGAACATTCTTATAAAATCAAGAAAAAGGGGCTGGCCCTTCAAATAAGGGGCTGAGGGGGCTCTAAAGTCTTTTAATGATCACTTTTTACATGAAATATTTTGTAATACGTTATAGTGGCAATTAAGTTCATTCTAGGGTTATTGACCTATACATGGTAATCATTTACTCCTATGTTATGTAATTAGGGATTTTAAGGGGCCAGAAGGGAGTTTTAGGACTGGATGTAAAAATGATTTTTCCCAGATATTTCAAAAACGGTAACCAATTTCTAAACACTTATTAGCGGTACACAAAAATACCTCTTAACTAAAATGAATTAAAAAAGGAGCTGATCCCTCAAATAAGGGACACCAAAGGGATAGATAGTCTTCCAACCATTACACTCATAGATTCCGCCTCCTTTTCCGGATACGTTTCGTTGACGAAGATCAAGAGTAAGGTCATTCCTTATTATAAAAATCAGACGGAAGACCTCCTCGTTGCTCGCAACGAGATCGTGTCTAGTTACACCTATTTTTTTCTAATATGAATTCTCTGGCTTTTCCGACAAGAATTCTGAGCTACAGACAGAAAAACTCCATATGAATCACATTGTGTAATATTCAAAGATAGAAGTAACGTCACCAAACTCTACGATGGATTATGTATCAGTAATCAAAATATTTCTGGAAAAGTATATCAAAGCAATTAATTTTTATTAATAACAAACAAGTGATAATAAAGTCTAATCTATGCCAGTACTGTTTCTATCTTTAGATATTCTGTCCTTTACTCCAAATGCTACCACTGTAATCAAACTCTGGCGTAGGAATACATACGACTACAAAAATATCTAATTTGTTTGTTCCATTTAAAATCCAACAATATTTAAAAATAAATTTCCTTGGAAAGCAATGCTTCTAATACATTACATCGAATTTTTTGATTATTTTCAAGTACATATATACCACGTTTTGTCAGTGGTGATGATTTGTGCTTAGGTCCAAACATTCTTTTACTTAGGGGTTGCCAGAGTAACTGCATAGGAGAGTTGATTAAAACCAGCTCCCCAAAACACACATTATGGGTAACACTACATCTGTACATATTCATTGAATAATCTATTGATCTGATTGGATATGTTATGAGGCAGTGTACTGTGATAGTTGGTACAAGCATTGAGAAACTCATCTTCAGGACTATGATTACCATGATTATATGGCCTGTAAAGACTCCTGAAATGGAGTCAATGTAAATTGATTTTCTGAACTCCTTTACGGAATTTAATCCATTTTGGGAGTTCTTTACCACACTGCTAATCTAAAGCATCTTCCCCTGGCCTTTATGACATGCCAAAAATGGCTTTTGTAAAAGATTATTTAATTCACAGCCTTATGAACAAAATAAGCAGTTTAATACCTTATATACATGTATATATATTACACTTAAAAATAATATATATCTTTTTGTACAACCCCCTTTCTCTCCCCCCCCCCCCCCTTCTTACAAACATTTAAGAAAAAGTTTCTGCTTTTAGAATTCCAAATACTAATTATTAATAAATGTTTTAAACAAGCTAGAGAAATATTGTTAATGTGAGCAGTGACGAATGACCTTTAAAGTCATCATAACTACAAGCTCAGTCACAGGTAGCTGCACACGTCAGACTTATTTTGATCCCTCAAACCACCCATATAGACTCCCGCTAATTATCTGTGTATCGTGTGTATTCAAGTGCAAAATGATTTCCTGTAAATGTTTTGTTTGAATATTTCACAATTTTTTAGACATTGTGTGTACCCAATTTCAATTTTTGGTTCATGGTGTATGTCTTATGGACACTTGTAAAACAAAAAAAAATCTTAAGGCCCCAATGGGATAGTGGGGCCAAACTCCCAAGAATCCATCACTGGAGAAAATTGTGGTTGTTAATAGTTCAGCATGATGAACTAAAAGGGTCCTTGGAATCTATTATTTTTTCTTTGCTCACTTGGATTGTAGATAGCTTAGGTAACTGTAACAGTAAATTTCAATGATGTTTAAGCAATAACTGGTTTCCATTTGGAGGTAAACAAATTATAAACTTAAAGACTTTAATTATCTATAGAACTCTTGAAAATTGTTACAGAAAGAAACAGTTATTTCTAGGAAGGAAATTGGTAATCACTAGAATTAGAAGAAAAAAGAGAAATGTAGGAGAATGTGGGATGCAAATTAAAACCCATGGTGAATCATCCATGGGATTGTTACTTTTGTCAAAAGCTACGGTATTTTTATTTGTTTCAATTTAAGCCAAGCCTTCAACAACTTGACCTATTTCAGCAATACTTTTAATTCTGAAACTTGTTCAACAGTTACTCGATGTGCTATGTGTACTTTCTTACTTACTTAGTCCTCATCATGTCTAGACACTTAATGCCTTAATGTGCTGTGTGTACATAGATGAAAATGCATGAACAAAGATGCTTAGTTATGTAAAAACAATATATAACTATTTGGAGAGTGAGAGAGAGAGAGAGAGAGCATTGTACTACTGCTAGCAAACTATTATACATGATAACATTATTGTCAATGAATGATCGGCATTTTGAAAAAAAAACCAGGAAGATTAATTTTTGTGAACATTATGTTATAATCAGTTGCTCGATTCTTGCAGATATTTATATCCCACACACACACACACACACACACACACACACACACATATATATATATATATATATTCACCACTGTGTTCAGTGTGATTTAACAAGAATTACACCAGCAAATACTTTAAATATTAAGATTTAATGGGATTTTTATGATGTTAAAATATTAATTTCCCTTTATGTTTGCTTAAATATTCAATTTCAAATTAAACACCAAAACATTAATACCTTATTATTTTCCTAACAAATCAAAATAAACACCATTAACCCATTACACAAGACAAACTCCTTAAACCCACTACACAGAACAAACACCAATAACATACCACACAGGACAAACACCAATAACATACCACACAGGACAAACAGCAATAACACAGCACGCAGGACAAACACCAATAACCCACCACACAGTACAAACACCAATTACCCACCACACAGGACAAACACCAATAACCACCACACAGGACAAACACCAATAACCCACCACACAGGACAAATATTAATAGCCCATCACACAGAACAAACACCAATTACACAGCACACAGGACAAACACCAATAACCCACCACACAGGACAAATATTAATAGCCCACCACACAGGACAAACACCAATAGCCCACAACACAGGACAAACACCAATAACACACCACACAGGACAAACACCAATACCACAGCACACAGGACAAACACCAATAACCCACCACACAGGACAAACACCAATTACCAACCACACAGGACAAACACCCAATTACCACCACACAGGACAAACACCAATAACCCACCACACAGGACATATATTAATAGCCCACCACACAAAACAAACACCAATAGCACAGCACACAGGACAAACACCAATAACCCACCACACAGGACAAACACCAATAACCCACCACACAGGACAAATATTTATACCCATCACACAGAACAAACACCAATAACACAGCACACAGGACAAACACCAAAAACCAACCACACAGGACAAACACCAATAACCACCACACAGGACAAACACCAATAACACAGCACACAGGACAAACACCAATAACCCACCACACAGGACAAACACCAATAACACATTACACAGGATAAACACCAATAACCACCACACAGGACAAACACCAATAACCCACCACACAGGACAAATAATAATAGCCCACCACACAGAACAAACACCAATAACACAGCACACAGGACAAACACCAATAACACACCATACAGAACAAACACCAATAACACAGCACACAGGACAAACACCAATAACACAGCACACAGGACAAACACCAATAACACAGCACACAGGACAAACACCAATAACCCACCACACAGGACAAACACCAATAACCCACCACACAGGACAAACACCAATAATCCACCACACAGGACAAACACCAATAACCAACACACAGGACAAACACCAATAACCCACCACACAGGACAAATAATAATAGCCCACCACACAGAACAAACACAAATAACACAGCACACAGGACAAACACCAATAACACACCATACAGAACAAACACCAATAACACAGCACACAGGACAAATACCAATAACACACCACACAGGACAAACACCAATAACACAGCACACAGGACAAACACCAATAACACAGCACACAGGACAAACACCAATAACCCACCACACAGAACAAACACCAATAACACAGCACACAGGACAAACACCAATAACACAGCACACAGAACAAACACCAATAACCACCACACAGGACACACACCAATAACCCACCACACAGGACAAACACCAATAACACATTACACAGGATAAACACCAATAGCACACCACACAGAATAAACACCAATAGCCCACTACACAGGACAAACACCAATAGCCCACCACACAGGACAAACACCAATAACCCACCACACAGGACAAACACCAATAACCCACCACACAGGACAAACACCAATAACCACCACACAGGACAAACACCAATAACACACCACACAGGACAAACACCAATAGCCCACAGCACACAGGACAAACACCAATAACCCAGCACACAGGACAAACACCAATAACCCACCACACAGGACAAACACCAATAACAGCACACAGGACAAACACCAATAACCCACCACACAGGACAAACACCAATAACCTACCTCACAGAACAAACACCAATAACACAGCACACAGGACAAACACCAAAAACCAACCACACAGGACAAACACCAATAACCACCACACAGGACAAACACCAATAACACAGCACACAGGACACACACCAATAACCCACCACACAGGACAAACACCAATAACACATTACACAGGACAAACACCAATAACCACCACACAGGACAAACACCAATAACCCACCACACAGGACAAATAATAATAGCCCACCACACAGAACAAACACCAATAACACAGCACACAGGACAAACACCAATAACACACCATACAGAACAAACACCAATAACACAGCACAAAGGACAAACACCAATAACCCACCACACAGGACACACACCAATAACCTACCTCACAGAACAAACACCAATAACACATTACACAGGACAAACACCAATAACACACCACACAGAACAAACACGAATAGCCCACCACACAGGACAAACACCAATAGCCCACAACACAGGACAAACACCAATAACCCACCACATAGGACAAACACTAATAACCCACCACATAGGACAAACACTAATAACCCACCACACAGGACAAACACCAATAACCACCACACAGGACAAACACCATTAACCCACCACACAAAACAAACACCAATAACACACCACACAGGACAAACACCAATAGCCCATATCACAGGACAAACACCAATATCCACCACACAGGACAAACACCAATAACCATCACAGGACAAACACCAATAACCCACCATACAGGACACACACCAATAACCCACCACACAGAACAAACACCAATAACACACCACACAAAACAAACACCAATAACCCACCACACAAAACAAACTCCAATCACACACCACACAGGACAAACGCCAATAACACACCACACAAAACAAACAACAATAACCACCACACAGGACAAACACCAATAACACATTACACAGGACAAACACCAATAACCACCACACAGGACAAACACCAATAACCCACCACACAGAACAAACACCAATAACCCACCACACAGAACAAACACCAATAACCCACCACACAGAACAAACACCAATAACCACCACACAGGACACACACCAATAACCCACCACACAGGACGAACACCGATAACACCACACAGGACAAACACCAATAACACATTACACAGGACACACACCAATAACCCACCACACAGGACAAACACCAATAACCCACCACACAGGACAAACACCAATAACCCACCACACAGGACGAACACCGATAACACCACACATGACAATCACTAATAACACCCCGCATAGGACAAATGCCAATCACTTTAAAACAGGAGAAAATGGTAACATCAATAAACAACCACCTATTATAAACACCAATTATAAACCACCAACTGGCACGTTAAAAATACCAACTACCCATGACCAAGTAAAACACTTGTAACCAAGTACAATTCTTGAATATGCACTAAACCCTCCAACCACCATGTTTAGTTTAGTATCATCAATGAATAAAAAACTTATTTTGTCCTCAACCTCAGTTTTCTTTGTGCATGTTTTGGCGCATTCTAGTAAAACACAGTGTATTTATACCTTTTATGAGATTGTTTCAATACCATTAATTATCAATTGTAAACTATTTTCCTATTATTAGGTAGGCAAGCATTGCCATTGTGCTTTTATGACAATGCAATAAAATGAAGCTTTGTAGGAGTATGTTATAAGAAATAACGTAAAAGAAAAAGTAAAAAGGGTCAAGTTTGAAATTTTACACACAGAATAATGCTATCATCAAAAGGGTCAAGTTTGAAATTTACACACAGAATAATGCTATCATCAGAATTTTTTTTTTTTTTATCTTTTATTAAAATCATTCTTCATCACAAAACATACATATTTTGATACTCGTATAGTATAAATATATCTTCTGTGTAATAAGCATAGTTTTACATGCATGAAGAAAAAAAATATTATTGTTATACATATTAAATCTATTGTACAATAATTATAATAATTAGTATTCATCATAAATATACATCGTATTACTGTATCACATATCATATATCAAAAATATGGTACTTCATATACCGTTTTGAAATTATAGAAAGTTTCCAACATTTTTATAAAAATCGTTTTTATTTCTACCAATACTGGTGATAATTACATTCTGGAGAAAAAGAGTATTTTTAAGCTTGTGCCTTAGGTCTTGCTCACACATTCTTTCTATCATCAGAATTATGTTTCTTAATTTTTGAATGAATCCACCATACCAATCTACATTAATAATAATCCTAATATATATGCAAAATTTGGTGCATTTTGATATTTTGAGATGACTCATTAAAAACAAGATGGTAGATTTTAGTATTTTTTACAAATAAGGTAGAAAATGATATTACCAATCATATTACAATTTGAAGAAAATCGTTATTGTAGTATTTTTTAATCCGCTTCGATGTGCAGAAAATGACAATCTCTAATATATTCCTATAGTAAATGTACCTGTATTTTGAAATGGCCCCTAAAAAGAACCTGCTCGTAGATTTTCTTGAAACTTTGCATATATACTACAGTTGGTGTAAATTACATATGGTTAAAAAATAAAGAGTTCTTCTGTTGTAGTTTTTACGCAAAAACCCATATTGCCTCCATAATTGACTATTTGGTTAAGGATTTTTAATGAAAATAGGCTGTATCTTTATGAAGTCATTTTAGAATCTGCATTATCAAGATCCCATTAAATCTCTCTACAGAAGAACACACCACTTACTCTGTTTTTTCTTTTAACATCAGAAGAAAATCTTAATCAGAGGAAGTAGATCATTGTGTGTTTCCTACTTTTAGATTGCCAATGGTAAAAAATGTACTGATAGATTTGTGTCTAGTTTTTGAAATTACATCACTATATACACATTATCATAGTGTATGTGTAGGGATTTACTCTTCAGAGATTTGATAATAGGATGTGACAAATATTGGGACACCTATTCATAAACATTTTTTTTTTTGTGTGTAAATATTTGTTATCTGAGGAGCATCATTCTGGCTAGCCAAGGGTAATGATCCACAGTGTTTCTCATTCTATTTCTATAAAATTTAATAGAGAAACACTGGGATCGTCACCCTCGGCTAGCGAAAATGGAGGAGCATATTGTGAGTTATCAAATATGTAGTTTACCAAATTACTTCAAAAGGATTTTTATCACCAGTTCTGTAAAACGAAAAATCTAGCAAAGCCTGTGATGCAGAATATGAATGACCTTGACTTGAATTTTGCCAAAATGCTTCTGCTTTACAACATTACTTTACCACATGACCTGTTGTATATTTGATGCACATTTTGAAATGATGTATGTCAATCTTTTTTTTTCTGTAGACTTGTAGAACTGGGTAAAATCTGGAACAACAAGTGCAGTGGAGAGATACAGGTGAAGTGTAGATCCACAGGTGAGGGATACCACAACAGGTGAAGAGATGCCAGTCCTGGGCCTCACTTCTCTCTCCTCCTGGGGGTCATTGGTCAGTGTGGCACTCCTGATTGTCTTCTCCTATGTTGTCATCAAGCTAACCCTGGCCTACCTAGACTATCTGCGCTGGGCTCCTTTCTACACTGGTCTGCCCATGGATCCCTACGCCAGCAAGCTCTTAGGGCACCTGCTGATGGTATTCATTCAATTTTTCTGCTCTTCATCTTCAATGAGTGATGTCAAAAGCTATGATCAGATATATGTTAAAAAATAATTTTTAGAGTATTTTTCGTCATTACTTACAAATGGTTAAGCAGTAATTTAAAAATAATATCATTTCTCATTTTGAGCTTATTTGATAACCAAGTTTTCTGACCTTCTAGTACCCAGGGCCCAATGAGGAGGGTCTACGGTTCCAGATGGAGCGCTGTGACAAGTTCCCCAAGTTTCACTTACTTTGGATCAGCTTCAGACCGGTGCTGATTGCTCACCACCCAGAGACAGTCAAGGTGCTCCTTAAGTCCACAGGTATGTGGGCTTCAAATCTCAAAAAAGAAAACATGTGATCGGTGGAATTGAATAGTAAATACATGTTCATGTAGTACAATATTTGAATTTAACTAAAGGTAAGACCAACATCCGATTATTTAAGACAAATGATTGTGATAACATAATGGTTTTTAGTTCCCAATTAAGAGTTTGATACATGTATGAGTATTCTATATAATTATGTAAAATCAACGATAGCATTATGATCTTATAGGTTAATTGGAAAAAATTATTAAAGGAGAAGTATCTGACATACTTGTTTATTCAAGTGATTATGATTAAAGAAACCGTTACAAAGTGATACGATTTTTCACAGAACCAAAACCGCGTCAGTTGGGGACGGTGTATATCCTTGGTCTGGACTGGCTGGGGGAGGGATTACTGATCGCAAACGGACAGAAGTGGTTGCGGAATCGTCGCCTACTTACTCCAGCGTTCCACTTTGACATTCTGCAGTCTTATATTGCTTTAAAAAACAAAGCTGCATCTGTTTTGGTGGTATTGATCTTACAAATATATATAATGTTGTCACCTTGAATCAAAAGCATTCATTTTATTAAGCGTATACTTTTACCTAATCTAGGTCAGTTGCATCATATTTTTTGAATTTATTAATAAGTAGATGAGAGGTATATTGATATCGTTATGTTTATATATTAATTATTTATTAGTTAATCAAAATTAATGGATAGAATGCATGTAAATATATTAGAAGGATGCCTGCACGTTTGGGGGAATTCATTATTGGATTTTATGTATGGTGATTACACTGGACCCAGGATTTGCAATAGACCTTTTTGATTATTAAGTTTTAATCTAGGAGACTGAGCCTCAATTTGAATGAAAGTAAAACAAACCTGTTCATAACTCAGAATTTCAGTGGCAGATTTGTTCGCTAGGGTTTAATTATTAACACCCTCTGCTTGTGTAATCATTGATTTTTGACATCTTGATCCGTTGGAAGTGGTGTTTTTAACAAATTTCAGGACAAGATAGATCAGCAGGTGAAAGCTGGTAACAGCTTTGAGTTGTTCTCCTTCATCGGACTGGCATCGCTGGATATCATTCTGCAGTGTGCTTTCTCATACGAAAGCAACTGTCAACAACTAGGGTAATATTCCGACATTTAAATTTTGATCTGGCTCATCTCCTGACGTTTCTTTAAGGATACATGTACTTATCATAGTTAATGTTCTACCATCAAAAATGGTGACTTTACAGAGATCTCTGCATGAAAGAAACATCAATATTCTCATTTTATAGCGTGTTTATCCTCAATCTGTATTCATGTAGCATATAAAAATAGAATATTTATATGGGCATTTTTCCATGCATGGAGGTTATTAAGAACAAATGGGTGTCCATAATGGTGAACTATGCTCGTATCTACTGACACACTTAACTGTGAATGAACTGCATGTCTGTATTGGACATAGCTAGATAAAATGAACACCAGATACATGGGGCATTCAATAGTTTACTAATTTTGTTGGTTTATTCAAGAATTAATGCACATAATTAGGGTGAATACAATACTAGTATTCTCTAATTTTAGTATCTTTATTTCAGTATCATTGTCAAGTAAATAAAAGAAAGCCAGGAAAGATGATTGACATAAAAACTGTAGTATGGCTGCATGTACTTGATACATTGACTTGCTTTCTTTCAGAGAGACACACCCCTATGTGCACGCTGTCAATGTTCTGTCCGATATCTGGGTGGCCAGGTCATTGTAAGTGAACTTTGAACTAATTTGTTTGGGAAATGAAGGTTTTCTTTGGGATAAATCCTTTTTTTCTAAGCCTCTTTTTCACACATAATAAAGTGAAAAATGTTTCTGCAAATTGTAAGCTGTTAGGAGTATATGATTGGAGTATAAACTAGACCTCCCATGGGTTGCTCATTATATACAATTATACTGCATGCAGCAGACCTACATGTAGTTAAGATCATTTTAATATATGTTACATAATTTATGCCAATAAGGGTCTTTTGGTTGTAGATATACATGTAGATATGAAAAAGGAATGTATTCGCAACTAAAGGTGTTTTGTGCCTAGTTGCGATCTGTTTTTCCTACTTACTGGTTGCAGAAATTAAGATAGCAGTTATGCAATGAATTTTATTTCTTGGTATGGTGTCATTCTCTTACAAATCAAAACAAATAAATACAGATTTTTTCTGAGAGTGGATCATTATTTTCATGTTATCTCTACAGATTACATGAATTACACAATGCACTTCAAATACATGTACTTCATAGAAATGTACAACGAAACTTCAAAATTGAAACTTCAAGATTTGACACAGAGTCTGTTTCAGTTCTAAACATTGGTGTATTTACCATGCATAGATATGATAAAAATTTGACTGAAAGTGTCACAGGTCATTATTTGAGAAAAAAAAAAACAATGAAGATATCTATATTAATTTCAATGATATGCAAGTTTCAGCAAGAAGTCTTTGATATACTGTGGAATCATTAGAATTCATGGTGGCTCAATTTTCATGGTTTTCTTTGGCAGCCCTTCCGCACATATTTACATCTACAAAGAATTCAAATTTAGAAAGTGTTAAACTAAAATTTAAAGCAACCATGAAATTACAACCTCATGAATAAGCAAAATAAACCACAATTTACAAAAACTGACCCCTTGAATCTAAATGATTCCACACTATGTTAATTTTACTGTTTCAGAAAGCCATGGTTTTATCCAGATTTCTTATTTTACCTATCCCCCAGTGGCCGAGAGTTTAAGAAAAATTGTGATTATGTTCATAAAGTGGCAGAGGACATCATTGCTAAAAGAAAGAAAAGCTTGGTAAGTGGTCACAATTAACATGAATAAGTAGCCAGTAAACATGATTATATTTATTTTATTAGTCCCTTACCGGTTTTCACCGGAAGGGACTATAGCTTTCCTCTGCGTCCGTCTGTCCGTCCGTCTGTCCGTAAACTTTTCACATTTTCAACATCTTCTCAAGAACTACTAGGCCAATTTCAACCAAACTTGGCACAAATCATCCTTAGGCAAAGGGGATTCAAAGTTGTGAACATTAAGGGTCACACCCGTTTTCAAGGGGAGATAATTAGAAATTAATGAAAAATTTCGATACATTTTCAAAAATCTTCTTCTCAAGAACCAGAAAGCCAGGAAAGCTGAAACTTGAGTGGAAGCATCCTCAGGTAGTGTAGATTCAAAGTTGTGAAATTCATGACCCCCGGGGGTAGGGTGGGGCCACAATGGGGGGTCGAAGTTTTACATAGGAATATATAGAGTAAATCTTTAAAAATCTTCTTCTCAGAAACTAAACAGACAGGAAAGCTGAAACTTGTGTGGAAGCATCCTCAGGTAGTGTAGATTCAAAGTTGTGAAAATCATGACCCCCGGGGGTAGGGTGGGGCCACAATGGGGGGTCGAAGTTTTACATAGGAATATATAGAGTAAATCTTTAAAAATCTTCTTCTCAGAAACTAAACAGCCAGGAAAGCTGAAACTTGTGTGGAAGCATCCTCAGGTAGTGTAGACTCAAAGTTGTGAAAATCATGACCCCTGGGGGTAGGGTGGGGCCACAATGGGGGGTCGAAGTTTTACATAGGAATATATAGAGTAAATCTTTAAAAATCTTCTTCTCAGAAACTAAACAGCCAGGAAAGCTGAAACTTGTGTGGAAGCATCCTCAGGTAGTGTAGATTCAAAGTTGTGAAAATCATGACCCCTGGGGGTAGGGTGGGGCCACAATGGGGGGTCGAAGTTTTACATAGGAATATATAGAGTAAATCTTTAAAAATCTTCTTCTCAGAAACTAATCAGCCAGGAAAGCTGAAACTTGTGTGGAAGCATCCTCAGGTAGTGTAGATTCAAAGTTGTGAAAATCATGACCCCCGGGGGTAGGGTGGGGCCACAATGGGGGGTCGAAGTTTTACATAGGAATATATAGAGTAAATCTTTAAAAATCTTCTTCTCAGAAACTAATTAGCCAGGAAAGCTGAAACTTGTGTGGAAGCATCCTCAGGTAGTGTAGATTCAAAGTTGTGAAAATCATGACCCCTGGGGTTAGGTTGGGGCCACATTGGGGGGTCGAAGTTTTACATAGGAATATATAGAGTAAATCTTTAAAAATCTTCTTCTCAGAAACTAAACAGCCAGGAAAGCTGAAACTTGTGTGGAAGCATCCTCAGGTAGTGTAGATTCAAAGTTGTGAAAATCATGACCCCCAGGGGTAGGGTGGGGCCACAGTGGGGGGTAGAAGTTTTACATAGGAATATATAGAGTAAATCTTTAAAAATCTTCTTCTCAGAAACTAAACAGCCAGGAAAGCTGAAACTTGTGTGGAAGCATCCTCAGGTAGTGTAGATTCAAAGTTGTGAAAATCATGACCCCTGGGGTTAGGTTGGGGCCACAATGGAGTGTCGAAGTTTTACATAGGAATATATAGAGTAAATCTTTAAAAATCTTCTTCTCAGAAACTAATCAGCCAGGAAAGCTGAAACTTGTGTGGAAGCATCCTCAGGTAGTGTAGATTCAAAGTTGTGAAAATCATGATCCCTAGGGGTAGGGTGTGGCCACATTGGGGGGGGGGGGTGTTAAAATTTTACATAGGAATATATAGAGTAAATCTTTAAAAATCTTCTTCTCAGAAACTAATCAGCCAGGAAAGCTGAAACTTGTGGGAAGTATCTTCAGGTAGTGTAGATTCAAAGTGTGAAAATCATGACCCCTGGGGGTAGGGTGAGGCCACATGGGGGGGGGGGGGTGTTAAAGTTTTACACAGGAATAAAGAGTAAATCTTTAAAAATCTTCTTCTCAGAAACTAATCAGCAAGATGATTCTTAATAATTGTTAAGACTTTGGCTCCAGGACAATTCTTTGGCCTCACAAGAAGGTTCAGAGTTTGATGTAGCAAAATATCCCATATATAAACAATTGTAAAGGATCTTTTTGAGAACTGCAATACTCAACATGTGATATGACTATAAAATTGAAGCAGGCAGCTATTTTTTCATTAGAATCTTTTTGTATTACTGTTTCGGGTTATTGCCCTTGATTTATTGATTTTTGATTATTTTAATTAATGCATCCACTGTTAACCAATTATTGTGATGATTATTTTTATACAATAATAAATATTCAATGTATATAAGTTGTTTTGCATAAGTAGTTTTGGGTTAGGCTGGATTAGTTTGTTTATTTTTGATTTCCAATTTTTAGATACTATGAATTATTTTAGGCCAGCACATATATAGGGACAGTGTCTATTGCTTTGTACCGAGCGACTGTTTGGGGTTAAACTTGAACAGGTACGGAGAGAATGAGGGTGTTAACATCCCTGGTCTATCTAATCTTCGTGTTTTTCTAACCAACAATACAGAATGTGTGGTCATTTCTGCCCTGTATCGCATTAATACAAGTGTGCGGTCATACCTGCTTGTATTGGTGGTGATTGCGGCGCCTGCGTTAGGTTGAGCTGTTGGCGCAAGTGTGCGGTCATCCCTGCTTGCGTTAACGTTGGTACCTGTTGAGTTGCGTAGGTGTGCGGTCATCCCTGCCTGCGTAACGTTGAGTCCCTATATATGTGCAGGAGCGGTGATTAAAGTCTGCTCTTGTAAATATTGGCAGCAATCAGGGCTATCCGAGTTCCAAGGGGGAAAAATGGATTTTATTTATACAGGATCTACATGTATTAATGTACATTGTCCAGATTGTATTATGACTCCATTAAGCTGACTTTATCATACCTGTTGTTCCTCAGGTGAGCGATGTGGCCCATGGGCCTCTTGTTTTCTTTATGCGTTTGAGGAATAATATGAAATTTGCTGAACAGCTTCAAAATGTCAAACTACAGATCAAGTTTACACTTTTGTAGCGTCTGGTTGACATATTTTAGAGAAAATTAATTTTTTATATTCCAATGTTTTAATGTTCGGGTTTGTTATCGGGTTTGGTGTGTACTGAATAAACGAGGAAAGTATGTAGTCAGTAATAATATCGTGCATTACTTGGACCATTCCTTGTATTGTTTCTATCAAACAAGTAAGTTCTGTAAAATAGTGTCAAGCCTTGTGCTGTAAATTTAATCGACAGGGTTTTTTGTTTAATTACAATCGGGTTCGTTATCGGGTTGGTCTGTTGATTCGGGGTACAGAAGACGGTGAGAAATGATATTCTGCATAACAGTGCATTGTTTTCACAAATTTCTACAAACCGGTAGGGGACGTGTATTGCTTATGCATTACTCTCAGAATGCTTGTTATGCTAGTTTCCTGTTGAAATCATTTTAATGAAATTCATAAACAAGTTTAAGGCTTGACATGCACGTTAGATTGAACACAAGTCAATCACAATCTAACTCCATATAGTTCCCTAAAGGGGTAACATTTTTTTAATTGAATGTGACTATTACAAACACAGTGCAATGAACCAGTGTTGAATTTATTTATACAATTTCATTAACTTCAATAAGTATGATAGTAAGCATATGAGGCATGGATAAAGATATAACTTATTGAGCATGTTTTGAAAAACTAATACATGTATACAAATCCCGTGTTCAGTTTAAGTGTCTTGTACAGAAAAAACATTTCACTTAATTGTTGTCAATCCTTGATTCTAAAGATGAGAAGGTATTAATTTTAATATTTTGCACTAAAATACTGAAAGTCAGAGGTCAAAAAGAAACCAGAAGAAATATTGCTAGCTAGTATCATTTTAAAGATGTTGTTTCAGCAAACAAGGTAGATAATATTGAATATATAAGGGGTAGACGATGGAGCTCAGGATTGATAAACAGCAGATCACCACAGGCACTGTGTGCTAGTCGAATGACACAAACCAATATAACATTTTAATTTGTCGGTGCATTCAAAGACAAATTTTTGTACTTGTTCAATAAATTTTTTCCTAATTTAGCTAAAAATTAGTTTTGTCTCATATCATTTTGAGATTGCTCAGTGTCTAAAACTGTGTATTAACTAATCTAAAATTAGAACTGTTCCTGTTTCTTTATTGTTGAAATATTTTCCTTAGATGACATTAGCAGGAAAATTTTAACATCTTAACTGTGGAATTATTAGAATTCATGGTGGGCAGGCTCTTTTTTCGTGCTATTTATGGGTAGCCCTCACAAACGAATTTACTTCTCCAATGAAAACCAGTTTAATATAGGATCAAATTTTCCTGCTAAAACTGAAAACCAACCCATCTACAAAAGAACATCTCCACAAATAAGCCAAAAAAAAACCACAATCCACAAAAATTGGCCCCCAAAAAATTAAATGATTCTACAGTATTTGGTTTTAACCTTGACATCTGAATCTATATATGAAGATAGGACTGTTTATAATTTTTTCTTTTAATGTTCTCTGTTACATATGTAACTGCAGATGCATTTAATCATTAATATTTTCATGAATGAGCAAGACTACAAAAACTTATACCTGATTTCTAAATAAGTGGCTCTCCCTGTTTCCTGCCAAGAATAAAATGGTAATATTAATGATAATCTGATTAAACCCATATTACTGTGGAATCAATATCATAGTTAAAGTTTTACTAAACTGATAGCTAATTGTTATAGTTTTTCTTATCCGATGGATAATTGTTAAAGTTTTACTTACATGTAACTGATGGACAATTGTTGAAGTTTTACTTACATGTAACTGATGGACAATTGTTGAAGTTTTACTTAACTGATAGATAATTTAACTGAGAGATAATTGTTGAAGTAAATATACTTCACTGATTAGATAATCTTACTTAACTGATAGATAATTGTTGAAGTTTTACTTTAATGATAGATAAAGAAGTTTTACTTAGCTGATGAATAATTGTTAAAGTTTTACTTAACTGATGGATAATTGTTGAAGTTTTACTTAACTGATGAGATAATCTTACTTAACTGATAGATAATTGTTGAAGTTTTACTTAACTGATAGATAAAAAAGTTTTACTCAGCTGATGGATGATTTAACTGATAGATAATTGTTGAAGTAAATTTACTTCACTGATGAGATAATCTTACTTAACTGATAGATAATTGTTGAAGTTTTACTTAACTGATAGATAAAAAAGTTTTACTCAGCTGATGGATGATTTAACTGATAGATAATTGTTGAAGTAAATTTACTTCACTGATAGATAATCTTATTTAACTGATAGATAATTGTTGAAGATTTACTTTACTGATTGATAATTGTTGAACTTTTCAGATTAATTATAGTTAAAGTTTGAACTAATAGTCTAAGATTTAATTGTTAAAATTTTACATAAATGATTGATTATAGTTGAAGTTTTACTATTAATAAATAGCTGACATATTATGGTTGAAGATTTACCTAACTGATCAATTGTACATGGAGTTAAAATTTTCATTATTGATTGATTATAGTTGAATTTTTACCAAAAAATTGAAAGTTTACATTACTAATGTAATCAACTTCTCTGAAATTTTATATTATTCCAACAAAAAGTGCTACTTAAAAGAACCCCCAAAACTGGCTTTCAGTTCTTTCAGTACTTTGATTAATTTTACTTCTTAAAATTTGATAGGAAGAAGAAGGTTCCAAACCAAAGTCTCGCCACTTGGATTTCCTTGACATTTTATTAACAGCTAAGGATGAAAATAGCCAGGGCTTAACATCCTTGGAGATAAGGAATGAAGTGGACACATTCTTGTTCGAAGGTAAAATAGGCAAAGACCATCAAAATGGTGTACTGTTTTTTCTTCAATGTTTTTGTTTGGAGTGTGCTATTTTGCAAGAATTTTGATTTTCTCTTATATGCTGATTCAGACTTTTTGTTTCTTACATTGCATTTCATGTTGAAGTTTAAATCTAGTCTTTAACCAATATATTCTCATAATATTTAATATTTAATTGAAAAATTAAACTGCAAATTACATTAACCCCTTTGGGGACAAGTTTCATCTTTCTGCGTCTTCTATTAACTGAATAACGCCACTTGTATACGCTATCTTGGGACAATTAACCCTCGTAAGTTATCATTTTCTGCTGACTTTGATCTGCTTTCACTTTATTAAATGTAATGTTTTGTTCTGGTCTTAAAATGCAATTGATTGATGTGATGTACACTTATAAATATGAATGGCTGTTGAGAGGGTATAACTTAGACATTCTTTTGTTTGCTTTGCATTAAGTAAGATGTTTTTAGGTCACGATACAACCACGAGTGGGATGTGCTGGACGTTATATTTACTGGCCAAACATCCCGAGCACCAGCGGGAATGTCAGAGGGAGATTGATGAGCTAATGGAGGGCAGGGAAAACAGGGACCTACAATGGTGGGTAGTTTCTGGATCCTCTGAATCCGTACAGGTTTTACAAATAATTGATGTTGATTTGTCAATGAACCTTTTTTTGATGGCTTATGATGCCAAAAAATAACAAAATATTAACATTCAAAATTCATAATCACTCAAGCATGTTCAGACGCAGATCAAGGCCTTCTGTGAAGATTATTTATGAAAAGTTCATGGTCACATGTACAGTAATCCATGAACCACATAAATTGACTTTCCTGAATATTCTGATTTGTTGACTGTATGTCAAATTGAACATAGATACTGGCCGGGATTACATTTAGAATGTCAAAGAATTTTTTAATTTTCTACATGACTTCATAATGGATCTAGCTAGCACCAAAAAGACACTCCAAAATAATTTACTATATTTTCACGGTATATCCAGTCTAAAAGAATCCATATACAATGATTAAGAGACAAAAGGTTCAATGATGAATTAGTAGTTTAAAAGAGATATATATGTACTTTATAAGTTCATAAATAGAATTTCATTTGATATGATGTAACATTCTCAGACTTGCATAGACTTTTCTGATATATCACAGGTCAGATCTTCCTAAGCTGAGTTACCTCACCCAGTGCATCAAAGAAAGCATGCGCTTGTACCCCCCAGTGACCTTCATACAGCGGGTCACTACCAAGGACATCGTGTTAGATGACCACCAGATTCCAGCAGGGACAACGATCGGAGTCCAGATCTACAACCTCCATCACAACAAGGCAGTGTGGGAAGACCCTTACGAGTTCAAACCAGAACGCTTTTCTCCAGATAAGGAGAGGAAATACGACAATTTTGCTTTTGTGCCATTTTCTGCAGGACCTAGGTATAGTTACATGTATTAAAGATTTGACAATGATGAACCAATTGGTATTTTCATGTGTATGAAAACTTTGACAGTAAATAGACTATAAACATATGAATGTAACTCCTCTTTTTCAGGTTCATATTTCAATCATTGCTCTGCCTCACTTTTGAAAATGTTGGGCATATTGTTTTTTAACATGTGCCTGAGTCTGTCTGTTTGTTAGTCAGCTGTTTTACTCTACTAGCTAGATCAGTATCTTGACTCCATACTTTTTGCATCAGAAAAAAATTAGGTGAAAAATGCAGACAAAGATCAAAAACCTATTCAATAAACTAATGTATGAATATAAGATGATGTTTGAAATGTATCCTCTTCAGTATTTCATGTTACCTTCATACCTACATGAACCACCAAAGGAAGACTGTGTATGATTGCAGTAATCATGTTTACACAGATATAATTAATGTTTATAACTCAGAGAGATATATATGGGATACATATGGTTATTTATGTACAGTAGCATGAATCTAATTTCATTTTTTTTTCTTTAACTTTTCAGAAATTGTATAGGTCAGCACTTTGCAATGAATGAAATGAAAATTATTCTTGTCCATGTTCTACAAAGGTTTGTACACATAACAGTAAGCTAGCTTAGGATGGCACAGCAGAGTATTTTATTAATTCTTGTGCTTTACAAATGCCATTATTAGTCTAATATGTTCAATTTCTTGATCATAATCAACATTTTTTGTTAAACCTGATATAGAATTGATGTATCAATAATGTGTAAATTATTTGTTTAACTACAGGTTTAATTTAAGTTTGGATCCAACTGGAGAAGTGAACATAAAGATTGGGGTGGTATTAAGAACAAAAAATGGAATAAAAGTGATTGCAGAGAGAAGATAAGAGATGCATTCATTGTGCATTGAGAATTGTGAGAAAAGTCTGTTGAAAATGTAGTTATATTGAATAGGTGCTTTGATTCTCCCAGCAAGGCATCGAGTATTTTTTTTAATTGGTATTTCATCTTCACCAAATGTTGACCTGAAGTTGTTTTCACTTAATTTTTAAGTTAGATTATTCTTTATGTGCCATATTCTTCTTCACCAATACAATGTACCAGTATTTTTGATTTATGATTACATGGCAAAAAAATTATTTTTAGAAATCAAAATAATTTCAATACATGAAATTTTGAATAATTGTTTTAGGCCTTGGTTAGTTTATTTTATATATTATGTGAATGTTTAATTATGATTTTTTTAAAAACATTTTTATTAGGAATGATTTTAAGATTTAAACACCTTTGATGCCATAGTATACTGGGTTTCTGCTTTGATTATGGTGTTGTGATTATAAGAACAGTTGACCAATTCCTCAGTCAATGGGACCTCTTTTTATTGGGGCATCCTTCCAATTGCCCGGTGTTCTGAATTGTTCCAATAACACTTAATCCTGGTTCATTCCATTTACATTACTTGATTTCCATGTTTTTTATGTTATAACATGTAATCAGTACATGTATATATGCATAAACAAGTCTTAATGTTAAGAATAGGGCAAGTAATTTATTGCTAATGTAATCAAATTATTCAAAGGACAGGGGCGTATAAGGTGTTATATCTCCCCCACTTGAGTTATAAAGGAGAACTACTTTCAAATGTTAAAATATTTTATTTTGTTCTGTATACCGTACATTCTTTATACTATAAATGTCATGATGCAAGTCAATAACGTGCTTTCATTTCGTAAACACAACAGGTATGATTCCAAATTAAGCTACATGGAATTTATGCCAAAATCTTGACCATTTACTGTGCCAAATTGCAATGTTTTGGTTTGAATGGGCGTAGACTCGATCCTAAAAGTACTTTTATTGAAAGGATATTACTATAATAAGTTTTCATTCAATTTTATTATTGGTTCATTAAAGTGAAAGCTAGACCCATATACTGGGCCAAATCTAGTACTTTTTCTAAAACGTTTACAGTTGTTAATAATTGTCAAACTATAAAAGCTATACACTATGTTTGTAATATTTCATCGTAGCTCAGTGTGATAGACGAGGATTGTGCACACTCACTCTCGGCGGAAACGATGTTTGAATCAAAGTGGACGTTTACTTTTTCATTTCTGCGTTTTTACATCCCGTTTTAAGTAAAACTTTTTCTTTTCCAGAACATAGAATGATTTTTTGAAAAAATCATAACCTTTCAGGCAACGACCAAAAATAAATAATGATCTTCTCCTTACTTGTCACATAACAATACATGTAGCGCTGGACAGAGATTGTGTGACATCACGCTGTAATATGCTAAGAAAAAAACCCCAAAAATTAAACAAAGGAGAATAGTATAAATGTATGTTTGTTAATGATCAGGTTATTCAGTTCTATATCATAAATGTAATGATGCACCATTGTAAAATATCTTGAAAGAGATGTACAGCCGTACATAAGTCGTGTAAATATCCCAGGTGCGGGGGATTTGACAGCCATTGTACGCTCTTCTTCCTGTTGTTTGTTCATAAATTTTACTCATGGAGGGCATATTTTAATAAAGTATTTGTTGCAATATTAGTTAATATAGCTTTATAAGTTATGTTATTGAAGAGATTGTACTCATTGGATCCAGTACTTCTTGAAAAAAGTGGAGATTATTTACATTGATTGAATTAACATCACGACGTTAATTTGTTTCACTGCTATGCTGTTCTTAATTGGAAAAATTCCATTTCAATATTATTTTGTGCCAAATTCATGATATTGAAAGGCAAATGTAACTTTTCCAACAAGTATTATATTGTGCAGAGAGAGAGAGAGAGAGAGAGAGAGAGAGAGAGAGAGAGAGAGAGAGAGAGAGATTACATTGTTTCAGCAAAAGCACCTACCACCCAACAAGAATATTTTAACCCCAAAAAATTATTTTAAAAAAAAGCACAAAAAACAGTAAAAAAAAAACCGTCAGAGACTCGTGGTTAAAGTGAAAAAAGTATATATTTTGGCATGGTCGCCCAAATCCAACTTGATAGTTAAGACCTCCTACGTCGCTTTTATAAAAAAAGATATTGTAAATGTAAAATAGTTGCCGTAATGTAGACGCATAAAACAATTTAATTGATAATTAACGAACTCGTAAAATCTTTTGTCATGTATATATATAGCTGTATTCGGTTGCTGCTTCCGAAGAAAAAAATGACACAGTATTGAATAATCGATGTGATTCAGGCAAAAGAATAATTATACATTTTTTTTCTTGATGATAAAAGGCTCCGATATGAATATATGAGTATAAAGAGGAGAGCTAACAAAACATGGATATAAATAACGACGTCACTTCCGCAGCACTAGCATGACACCTTTCCGGGTGCAGCACTGTTCATGGTTTTAGTTGATAACGCGCTTGGAGAATGAAAATTAAAAGACTCCCTCCACTATGACATAATGGGATCAAGTAATTTGATTACATTGAAATTAATGTATCGATTTGAACTAGATTGATGAATGATATCTCAAGAACTCCTAAAGCAATGACTGTCTTGGGTGTTTCAACTGTTCAAATTTTCTAATCAAAAATATCATGCTTAACCAAAAGAGGCTAATACACGTTTTCTGACTTTTACAAATATTCCAAAGCACAGTTTAAACTTGTTTTGCTGAAGATGCGAGCCGAAAGATGTTTACCGACTTTCAAAAATATTCCAAAGCATAACATTTTTTTTTTTTTGCTGAATAACACAGTTATACGTCAAAACCATTAAAGTCCCTGGTTGTATAGACCAATACACACTGAATCTTGTTGATACATGTACAGGTTCCAGGAACGTTATGTACAACGAGTCTGTGCACTGGACAATTGTATGTTGTGTAGCCGAGAAACTACAAAACATATAGTTCAAATATCTGGTGTCTTACCTGACAATATGCGGCAGACAACAGACAATGGTAAAAATATATAAGGAAAAACAGGGTAACAGGTGTGGTGCGGTATACGGCAGGATCAGAACTGGAGCTCCAGTAGGTTGGACCAGGTAAGGTTGGGGTGGACCAGGGTCAGAGGTCATGCATAACAATACACATACAATAATACAATGCGTTTACACTACACTCCTCCCCGTTTTATAATAAAAAGATGAATGTACATAGACTACAGTAGGTAATCTCTTTTTTAAAAAGGTTGACAATACAAGATACTGAAAAATATGCTAAAATTTCTCTATACAAGTTTTGGAGGAATTATTTAAGAAAACTACCATATGAAAATACAACGAGATTAAGTACAAATCCCACTTGAATTGGGCAGAACAATATCTAGCCCTAAATTTAGCAGGAACATTACAATGTGATGGCGCTGTGGACATCAGCGTCCTAAGGCACCTATTATCAAAGATATGAATTTTGAGTACTGGAGTTGGCTCATCGCATGCAGTCTCGTCAATTAAGTAAACGGGACGTATATTTCTAAATATCTTGAGGATGTGCTGGTGCTGAAGGTGATCCTCCCCTCCTTTCACAGTTAGGGTACAGACAATGCTGAGCAAGGTAAGGCCTCTATGTAATGGAGTGATCAGAGTCCACTAACAAACACTTGTACGGTATGTACAATTATATACCAACAAATTATTGTCTAAATGCAGCTTTATTCTGGTGAAGTGAAGGTAGGTATATACCAAGATAAACAATATCTAATGTGGGCCTATGTGGAAAAAGGCTCTGATCCATATGGTAAAATCTACAGCTGAGTTTAAGATGCAACATTCTTAGTCCGCCGTCTCATGATCCGTAGAACATTCTGCTCCGTCATGAACTTCGGAAAAGTCCTGTTGATCTAGCTGACCATTCTGTAACTTGGAAATGGTCTTCTGTTGCATTATGTCAGATTCCGGAATTGTTTGTATGTATGTCTATACAAGCCTTTGAGGATGTTAAAGCAGTAGCTGATGTTTCCTATATATACCGGTAGATTAACTAACTTAACAGTAACGGAGAGCTATCAAAATACCAATTATTCAAAGCACAAAATGGATTAAATCTAATTATGACAATCACCCTTTCTTGACTAACAATTATTTCTTGTATAATAAATAACAAAACAAACTAGTTTTACATGAAAAGGAATGCTTCTTTCAACTACACACTGTATCAAAATATAAACAACCAAAAATATGAAAACATGGACGGGGAATATGTTAACTATAAAATGTTACATGACACATATTGACTAAGTATACTGTTATTGGTAATAATAAACTATAAATTTGACGTGACCCTGGTTTTGGAACTCAACTTCTTCATCGACTGAAATACAAGGTCCATGAATAACATACTAATAATATGATAATTTAAGTATATTGAACTTCAGTAGTGCAAATGACGAGCATATAACATTCTACTGACTTGTTCAGAACATGATGCGTATCTTACATATTGAAACAAATGCATGTATTTTGTTTATAATAACATACAAAATCTACAAGCTTATACTATATGAATAATAATTACAAGTTTTCTAATGGGAAAACTGGCTTTGAAACAATGTCTACTAAAATAGTGATAGTCAGGCAGTATTTGAGTTACTTTTACAACTGTATAGCATTTAATTGTTGTTCATACTGGTTTGTCAATAACATAAATTTATCAGCAGCTGCAAATGTCTTGATACATGTAACATTCTGCTTAATGAATCATGATAAGTTATTAACAAATTTACAGTTATTTCTCACTAGCAGTCATATTTCAGATGATTCTGCTCCAGATCAATTGCTTCCATTCCCTTTGTGATGGTCTGCATGTCTGTGACCAAAGAGTCGACATGATTCTTCAGGGTGGACAGCCGTTGATAGACCTCAACATAGTGTCTCTTGACTGTCCGCAGCAAAGTGTCTTGTTCATGTGTATCAAACACCTCTGGCTGCTCTCTTCCCTCAGTCAGTGCCTCAGCAAGATCTGACATTTCATGTTCATTGCAAACACCTTGCCTATCATCTTCACCACAAAATTCTTGTCTTCCACTACTTCTTGTGTCAATGTTACCTAATGCTAACTGCTGGGTTGACAAATGTTGTGCAGATAACACTGATGCATGTTGTTTCTCCATAGTATTCAGTGACACCATATGAAGATGCTGCTCTTGTGAGCCAACTGCAAACTGTTGTTGTGGTGATAGCGACATGATTTGCTGGTGAGGTTGTTGTTCCACATTTTGTTGAGAAGGCAATTGAAGCGCAAGAAGTGGTGCATGCACACTTTGCAAATGTGGTTGTTGGCACTGCTGCAATAACATGAGTGTTTGCTTAGATCCATAGGGCTGTGTGATCCGTGCATGGTCAGAACAAATGCTTGCTTTGACTGTTTCAAGGATATTGCCAGACAATGAAGAACCCTGGTCAGATACCTCAACAGTTAGCGGTTTTAAAGCGCCCACTGTCTGGACCGACTCAGAATTGTAGCAAAACATCTGCATCTTGGAAATCTTCTCCACATTACCTGGAATAGATTCAGTACTGGCTGAAGCCATTAGTGGTGCATAACCACCTTGCAACTTTGCCGGATTGACTTGGTACTGAATGCTACCCGTAACTGTCAAACCTGCTCCAGGGGGAGGTATGTCACTGCCATTTAACAGAGTTGGACTGACTTGATCCGTTAGGCCTGGGGTAAGATCCAGCATCAGAGCTGGTGCCATACATGTATTTTGGCATGGTACATTTTGCAGTATTTGACATGGTACATCTCGCATTTGAGTTTGTTGATGTACTTGATCAAGATGACTTGCATTTTGCAATTGTTGAATGGTGTACTGCTGTGTTGGAGTGGTCTTCGGATTGAGTAGTGTCTGTAAGTTGTGTTGTTGTTGCTGCTGAATGCTGACTGGTGTTGGTAATGCTTGAGTGTAAACCTGTTGTGTCAGCTGATTTTGTGTTGTCAATGTCGGAGCATATCTCTGTTGTGAAACCTGTTGTGACTGTAGTTGTTGGAATCCTGGTGGTGGTTGAATATGATTGTGTGTCAGTACCTGTTGTTTAGTGCTGTGTAGCATAGCCTGGTTTGGTGTAAACGGCACATACTGGTTGGAAGTATTTGAGTTCTGTGTTGATTGAACTGGTGGGTACAATGTTTGTGACATAACCTTGAGATCAACACCTTGACCAGTACATGGAATGTAACCCGCTTGTGGTGTAGTGGCTGTTACCAGGTTTGAGTTTGTACCTTGACCACTGAATGGTACGGAACCGCCATGTGGCACAGGTGCAATGTTTGTAAGTGGTACTATGTTGGCATTTGTACCATGATCACTAATTGGTACGTAACCACCCTGTGGTATGGATGCATTGTTTGTAGGTGGTACATTATTGACGTTTGTACCCTGACCACTAATCGGTAAGTAACCGCCCTGTGGTATAGGAGTACTGTTGGTATATGTACCTGGTACCATGTTGAGATTCGTACTATGACTACTCATCGGTATATAGATGCCCTGTGGTATTGGTACGCCGTTGGTAAATGGTACATTATTGACACTTGTATCTTGACCACTTATTGGTACGTAACCACCCTGTGGTATGGATACATTGGTAGTAGATGGTACTATATTGACATTGGTTTCCAGACCATTAAATGGTATATAACTACCCTGTTGTATAGGTATATTGGTGGTAGATGGTACTATGTTGACAATAGTACCCTGACCATTGAATGGTATATTGCCACTTTGTGGTATGGGTACACTGGTGGTCGGTAGTACTGATGCCTGAGAAACCGATGACTGGAAACTGCTTGCTGCATGGGAAGGAAATCCACTTAGACTTGATGTTGTTTGGTATGGCATCATTAACCCCTGAACACTTGGCGGTATGGAACCAGTCGAACCACCCTGTGCCTGGGAAAATGTACCAGTGTAACTTGTTCCAGTGGCCCTTGAAACGGTATATCCAGTTGGCATCATTCCATTGACATTTGACGGTAAATAACCTCCCTGTGTCATGGAAGAACTTCCAACTAACATATTTGTGTTATTTTCTGGTCCCATTGAAACACCTGACATTACCCCCCATGGATTTAGAATAGCACTTTGTGGAGGGTATTGAGCTGAATATGGTGTTCCATATGGTGCAGGGATTCCACTGTAATGTTGGTTGAATCCTGGAGGGGCATTATGACCATGTAGCACTGTACCTGTCTGCAGGGAAAGTTGGCCTGTAGACACTGGACCTACTAATGGTTGCTGAAATGCACTCTGTGCACTCACCCCCTCACTAATATATCCAACGTTGATTGGATTAGAATACATCTTGTTGATCATATTGATGGTAAGTCAATGATTTGTCCATTATTGACTGCATGGTTGACTGCATTCTGGTGATCACATTAAGTAATCAGTTCTAACTTTAGTATTTTCAAAGCCTGAACTAATTTTGACAAATACAAGAAATATCTATAATTCAAAAACTTGTTTTAAATCAGAGATTGAACAATAATAACCTAATTGAGTGAAAAAACAATTTGAAAAATTTAGAAAAAAAACAAAAATTCTCTTTTTTTTTTTTTTTTTAAACAATTTTTTCCCTGAGTTGTAATTTTAAAAAATCTGAAAAATTTACAAATATAACAGCCCAAACTACTTGAACTTATGATATGTTCAACTAATTTAATACAATATAATTGTCAATAGATATGAAAAGAGCTTATGATATCCTGAACTTATCAAATAATGCTGCCCACAACTGATCAGCTGATATACTGTATACACTAGTACACAACTGCAGCAAAAAGAGTTCAAGAAAATATTTCAAAATATTACTTCACCTAATGAATTAAGTAAATGTTCATGTAAACAATATAATAACCTTACTTAAAACTACTAACTAAAGCTTGAAAATATATTCTATAAACTACTAACTAGTCTAATGTAAACAAACACGTTTTCAGAAAAGAGAAATCGAAAGTGAAAGTCACTTTCACTTTAAAACGTCACAGTCGATTTGGCGCTGAAAATGGCGCAGACAAGACGACCGAAACAATAAACAAAATGTCAAAAATAAGAAAAACCTTTTCTAGGTAATAATAACTACAAGTATGACTTCCAAAGTTAGATAAACACTTGAGTGTGACAATATACTACATAAATACGAAAAATAATTGAAAAACTACGAAAATTTTATACTCTTGAACACGTGTTTACAATTCATGCTTATCATGCATGAGAAACGGTCACCCGCGTGTTTACAGAAACACGAGTGACAAAAATACAAGACGAATTATACTGAATTTCGCTCTAACTACGCTTATGAAAACGCAAGTAAACTACAATACACAATAGAAAAAATAATGACAATATTGAGTTCCGATATGAAAATATCACGACGCCGCACGCGCACGTGCTAACTGTCAGCACGCCGTGACAAAAACACTATGAAAACATGAAATTACCGGTCAAATTTCAGGAATAACGCACCTGACGCTTATAATAAACGTCCAATGCAAAATAAAAAACAATATATGGCTCAAAAACGAATTTGACCGAGAAAATTCAATCGGCGATATGTGTATCGCCGTGTGGACAAAAATATCCAAAAATACACAAAAAATACAATAAAAGTTTACCGGCGACGCCAATGTTGTGTAGCCGAGAAACTACAAAACATATCCTACCGGCGACGCCAATGTTGTGTAGCCGAGAAACTACAAAACATATAGTTCAAATATCTGGTGTCTTACCTGACAATATGCGGCAGACAACAGACAATGGTAAAAATATATAAGGAAAAACAGGGTAACAGGTGTGGTGCGGTATACGGCAGGATCAGAACTGGAGCTCCAGTAGGTTGGACCAGGTAAGGTTGGGGTGGACCAGGGTCAGAGGTCATGCATAACAATACACATACAATAATACAATGCGTTTACACTACATGTATGACGTCTTCTCCGTTTTGTCAGCGTAGTCTGTTTTGCATGTGTGTTATATTCCTATACTATACTTTCATGTTAAAAACTGAAATTTGATTGGTTTAGATGCAGTTAGATGCGTTCTATTACCCTCAGCCTTAGCAACACACTTGGCAACGGTAACACAACGAATTGTTACATGAACGTAAATTATGCGGGTAGGGTTCGCCGTAGAATACACTTCATTTCTAAATAAAAGCAGTAAAATTTTCTTTAAAATTAAGACATTCAGTGTAATAAAATAAATAGTGCCTGTTTGGGAGGGTAACTGTTGAAATTGACATCTCTCGAAAACCATTGTCAACCTCCGCGTCGCGTCGGTTGACAATGGTTGTCTCAGGTGTCAATTTCAACAGTTACCCTCCCAAAACAGGCGCTATTTATATAATGTTACGTTATGATACAGTTATATTATTGATGGTCAGGATTTTTACCACTTATCAGTCTAGACGGGACTCCCAAAACGGAGTTAACTCCCAAAACGGAGTCTTTGGCTCCATCATGCATTGCGGTAAAATGGCGTTTCTAATGTAAACAACGTGCGAGTTATGCCCCTTAGTTCTAAATAAATCTCTAAAATTGCACAAAAACACGACAAAAATTAATTCTAAACTTACAAAAACATTTCTGAACGTTTATGTGTCATGTTAATGTCATATGCTCATAACCGTTTACTTGTATAATGTAAGATTAATTTTTAAAATGAAAAATTCACCCAAAACTTCGATCACGCACAATTATAACTGTTTTGAAATAAATTTAACGCTTGGATATGTTTATTTATCATTGTTTGTTAAAAGTATAGTCTCATTTTAATCTTTTTCATGCTAAATTATCCAATTATCTTGAATAATTATGTATTTAACATGGTTTCCTGACATAGCAAATGCCGCGAGTGATTATAATTGTTTTGATGATAATTATCAGTTCAATTTAAAGAGTTATTAAATCTAGAGTGACAATTTGTTTTATTTTCTGGGCTTTCAAACAACCGATCCTATTTTTTAGATACTAAAAAGACGTTTTTAATCATCGCTAGAGCAACCAGTTTTTGTTAGTATTCGAAGCTTTTTTCGTTTACGCACTTATCAATTTGTATGTTTGGTGATTTTAAATTGTAACACAATACGAAAGAAGTAAAATTTAATGCAATTCACCTTTTATTAACGATTAAATTCCATGAAAAACACAAAAATATCACTTTTTAAGCATCGTCCAATCGTCCAACTTCGAAGAGAAATAACTTTCTTAAGTGCAAATAAACCCCTATTTCGTGCAAATACGATCGATAGTAAATTATATCCTGGGTCTTTTAAAACATGTTAGAAGTCTGCCAACACATGCAGCACTTTGCAAGACGATTTCTTGTTGACCCCATGTTTTCATCGAAAAATCGCCATATTTTGTACCAGTGCGCATGCGTAGACTCCCAAAACGGAGTCCAAAATGCTTGCAGAAATTCACTTCCGTTGACTCCGTTTTGGGAGTCCGTCTAGACTGCTTATTGCGTGGACCCTGAGGTCCACGCAGAAAATATATAAGCGAGGTTAAACCGGATGCTATGGGGAAAATTCAGTCTGCGCATGAGCTAGCTTGGTTCCTGTGCGTAATGGGTAGCTCAGAGAACCAGGCTAGCACACGTTTATCTGAATCGGGATCGGGATTCCGTGCCATATGCACACATAAGTTCAAAGGCGCTGTAATTGTAAAGTTGTCGGTTAACAGTACAGAAACAGAGTATACGTTTAAAGAAATGATTGGCATATGATATGAACTATCAGTATTATGAAATAAGTTAATGTTAAGCCGAAACTACAACATGCATCAACTAGCATAATTTGCAATGTTTTGTTGTTTTCCGAATACACATGTATAACTTGACTTTACTTTTATAGTAGGCGAGGCTAGAGAACTTCCCGATTAAATTTTTTTAAGCATTTAAGTATGATTGAATAATTATGTCACTGTATAAAAGTTAGAATCTCAAGAAAAATGCATCAAAATATGAAATTTTTTTTTTATTTACACAAAGCTGTCACTGCATAATTACATGTAACAAAGTAGTGCGAATCGTAATGTGTGCGCAAATAGTAGAATTCACCGAATGCCTGATACTATACTTCATTCATAGATAGAGCATAATTATTTTAGAAGTATGAATCCTTTAAATTCTGAGATAAAAAGTCAGGGCAATATATACATACATGTTTACGTAATACAACGTACAAATTTAATGGTTAAAAGCAGAGGGCTAGAGTCGGTGGAATCTCTGATAATCTTAAGGTGTCACAGTATTAAATTTTACTATATATTCTTACCAATATTGCACAACTTTACATACAGATTAAAAATTCAAAACGAACTTCTGGAAAAAATCCTCTTGACATCTTTTTAAACAACGATTCACTTACAATTTTCTAGCAAAATACACACGTGCATCCAGCAAGGCGTGAGACTTTGTTTAATCTAAGTTACACATGTGCTTGAAAATCAAGCCCGGGCCTTTTCATCACCTCCAGAAACAACACGCATCAACATTTCAAATGACCTTGCATTATTACAAAAATGGGATAGTTAGACCTCTTACACATTGTTTTTCATCTCATAAAAAATTCAGCTCCTGTCGCGTGCGGAAACGCCCCGAATTCAAAGGAAAATTCGGGAATTATTTTGGCTCAGCCATGTTTTGAAATACTGTTATGACACCTTAAGGCTTTCACGTTTCCGTTGGAAACACATGCAAATGGTCCACGTATTGTAGTCCTTTTTTAAAGGACAGCAACTTGTGCAACTTTTTAGAGGATTAGATGGTTACTGCATACATGTATGTGGGTTGTAAGTCGCTAGACATTTGGTAGTTGCGTGGACCCTGAGGTCCACGCAGAAAATATATAAGCGAGGTTAAACCGGATGCTGTGGGGAAAATTCAGCATGCGCATGAGCTAGCCTGGTTCCTGTGCGTATTCAGGGAACCAGGCAAGCACACATTTATTGGAATCGGGATCGGGATTACATGCTATATGCACACATAAGTTCAAAGGCGCTGTAATTGTAAAGTTGTCGGTAAACAGTACAGAAACAAAGTATTCCTTTCAAAGAAATGATCGGCATGTGATATAAAATGTCAGTGTTATGAAATAAGTTAATGTTATGCCGAAACTATAACATGCAGCAAATAGCATATTTGCAATATTTTGTTGTTTTCCGAATACACATTTAACTTAACTTTACTTTTATAGCAGGCGAGGCTAGAGTGCTTCCCGATTGAATTTTTTTAGGCATTTAAGTATGATTGAATAATTATGTCACTGTATAAAAGTTTAAATCTCAAGAAAAAAATGCATCAAAATATGAAATTAATTTACACAAAGCTGTCACTGCATAGTTAACAAAGTAGTGCAAATCGTAATATGTGCGCAAATACTGTAAACCAACTATTAGTTCGCTATGACTAATGTTCGCGGCCAAGCTTTCTCCATACCAGTTTTACTATAACAACCATACGACAACGCATGGTTCGCTGCGAGAAATATTCGCGACGACGAGGTCCTCGCGAACCTCGTAAAAATTTTCGCAAGCGAATAAAAGTTGGTTAAAAGTAGTAGAATTCGCCGAATGCCTGATACTATACATGCAAACTTCATTAATAGATATATCATAAATATCTTAGAAGTATGAACCCTTTAAATTCTGAGATAAAATGTCAGGGCAATATATATACGTATTACAATGTACAAATTTGGTGGTTAAAAGCAGAGGGCTAGAGTGGGTGGAATCTCTGATAATCTTAAGGCTTTCACGTTTTCGTTGGAAACACATGCAAATGGTCCACGTATTGTAGTCCTTTTTTTAAGGACAGCAACTTGTTATATTTTTTTTTCGTTGTTCCTCAAACGCTTCCGAATTAAAGCTGAACACCGCTCGTAAATAGGCACTGTCCGCCATATTTCTCTTTCAGCACCGCTCTTCCTACACCCCTATATAAGCCATAGACCTCTTAACAGTTCAAAGTATATCGCTGTAGAGGTCTCACCTGTGTGGACGTACATCTTGCCTCGCCATGTTACTCGGTCGCGATGAAATTGTCAAGTTTTACGCACTTTTTTCAAACCAGGAGAGTACTAACATCAAATGAACTGGTCATTGCATTATTTACAGACATGATGTGCACATAAATATCAATTAAATGCATAAAAATCCAAAGACAACGAAAGGAACACTACACGTCGGCCACGAGTTTCAGATGTGCAATCGGGTGTAACGAAATCGAAGGGTTTATATACCAGGTACCTGTGTGACAGTTCCTATTTACGAGCGGTGTTCAGCTTTAATCACGAGATGAGAACTTTATGGTCACTTGCTTTCCGATCGAGACGATTATACTGACCTGTACATCAAGTTTATGTAAGCATGAATACACTTAAATTTATATGATTAAGAGGGCATTTTTTTAAGTACGATATTTTTTCCATTTCACTTTTAATAACTTTCATATGATATCATATTGCGTCCTTAAAGATTTTAAATTTAAAACACTAAAAGTCAGAAAAAAAACTATTAACCCGAAACAAGAAAAAAATGTATTTTCTCCAAACAATGATTATAATTTTATACATGAAAAATATTGGCGACATTTTTACAAAGTATTTGAAAAAGTCTCTATCCACAATCGGCAATGTTTTTTTTTTTTTTTTGTAACTTTAAGGAGAAAGTACGATATATATAAGCCCCCATCTAGACCATGCCGATCACTTTAACCGCTTTCTTCCATGATTTTTTGTATCAAATCTTGCAAAGTTTTTTACACAAAAATCACAGAATATATGATACCCGATAAAAAAAAATAGCAGTTTTCATTAATCTATTAGTTTATTAGCGCCGACATATAGCCGATGAATTCTTTACAAGAAAAAGTTACTCATGGATAACCCCTGTGGCTTTCAAGCATATGAAATTATTAATTGCAGAAATTCTATGTCAAATATTCCGTATACTGATTTTTTTTCTTTGTAGTGGAATTCAATACTAGATATTGATAAAAACTTGTGTATTTTGTGGGGAAAATAATCAAAACAGTCTCTAAATACCTCGCTAATTTGTTTCCTACACCTACATCATTTGGCAACGACCTCTGAACTTTCAACTCAATAACATTTACCGAAGATAAAAATTATGGAAATCGAAATTGTCCATCTTCAATTATTTGACGACACAGTCATCAAAATCAGATTTTTTTTTATCTCGTTAGCGGCAATAGTCACGGTGATCACAGTTTAGCTTTGTATTGATTTTGATCACCGCTTTCAACTCTTTTCACTCTTCGCAGCACGATCTCTTGGTAAAGGAACGGAGAGAGGGAGAATTCCCAATTTATTACCGGGCTGCATATAAAGTTCATCCTTCTTCGTTAAAGCTAGATCAGTTGATATTTGCAGTACCTTACGACAAACATCATTTGTTTCACCAGACAGACACAAGAAGCCCAAGCGCAGACATGTTAGAAGATAATAAAGTTGTACAGTTTCTGTCTCAGTATGTTTTAGATTAAACAGTTCTATCGTCCATTTCAGGTGTGTAAAATGGTGAAATCTTGCCAGGTGTTCGGATACAGTATCACCGGGCCTGAGGCGCACGTTCCTGTCTGTTGTTGTGATAACGTTTAATGAATTAACCCAATGGCAATTTTTTACAGAATATTTTATGAATTAATGTGGTGCGATTACAAAGAAAGCAATCACATTGATAAGAATTCTTATTAATACGTACAAACTGGAACAGACCGGATTATTATACTTTCATATTTACATTTACTTTCTTTCCCTCTATTAAATTGCATTGGTTGATTGAGTGATATTTACGCATAACACAGAAGACCCAATCACCAAAACTGGTGCGTAGGAATACATTCAGTATTCCTTCAGTATTTCTCGAAGAACATGACTAACTCTTCTTGCGACTTCAAACCGGATCACAACCAGATATTATACTTACGCTGATTAATATTTCATTGATGTAAATACATTTTGACGGTTAAATGAATTCAATTGATTAATTTCTTAGTGTGCCAACAGTAAATTCATTAAATCACAGTAAGAAAAATAAAATTATGTTATTAGAATTTAAAACGCTGTGCACTATTTTTGTCAGCTTAATTTGGCTGTTCCAATGGCTCTTCCGTTAATTTTGCATTACTCGTCGAATAAGTCAGAGCTTTTTAAAAACAAATCATATTTGCCGGAAGGAAATAAATGTTTAAAAACGTAAATATAAGCATTGAATCATTATTTTTTGAAAGATGTGGTCTCATAACTGCAACGGTGTGTGCATACAAATTGAATAACGCGCTAGCGCGTTATTCAATTTGTATGCACACACCGTTGCAGTTATGAGACCACATCTTTCAAAAAATAATGATTCAATGCTTAAATGTTAAATACTGAAATCTGATTGGTTTAGACGCAGTTGATAATCCGTTCTATTACCCTCCACGTTAGAAACACACTTAGCAACGAGTAACACAACGAATTGTTACATGCGCGTAAACTATGCGGGTACGGTTCGCCAAAGAATTCACGTCATTCATATAAAAAAGTAGTAAAGATTTCTTCAAAATTAAGACATTCAGTATAATAAAATAAATAGTGCCCGTTTAGGAGGGTAAGAGTTGAAATTGACACCCCGAGAAAGCTATTGTCAACCGACGCGAAGCGGAGCAATGGTTTCGAGGGGTGTCAATATCAACAGTTACCCTCCTAGACGGGCACTATTTATATAATGTGATGTGGTTCTAAAGACCCTTTTTTGCGGAAGAAGAGAGAAAAAATATATTTAGAATATAATTTTTCTTATTTCATATAATTTCATATAAAGTGTTTGGTCATTCATGTATATGTATACTTTTAATTGCGCCACTAATACGTAATAAGAATGCTTGGTTTACACGGGAGTACAAAATGAATGCGATAATTACTGAAATGATATCGTTATTGAATGTAAAATCAATAAAGATATTATCTTGTAAAATATATGATACAATTGACCTTATGCTCCTCTCTCATTTGATACTATTGCTATACATAGTACAACCATTTCCTGTAGCTATCTAAGTTCATAGCATTACAAGGTAAGCCCCCGTATTGACGCACTGAATGGTGGAGATCACAGGTGATCACAGGTACGTCTTGTCGACATCAGAGGAGGTATCGCATGTACAGCTTGTACCACTAAACCGTGAAAGGTAGACGGAGTACACTTTCAACATCACCAAAACAATATATTACCCCGTTCTGCCATTCTGTCATAATCCCTATTACACAACTAGTATATAACAAGAAGCCAAGAGAAATAGTGGGATAAGATTGGTAAGTTTTGAAACAGCCCTTTTTCTAATGGACCAAAGAAATATGATAATTCGAAGATGTGTAAAACAACTTGATATTTTATTTATTCATTGGCATGGATCAGTGAACACAAGAAAACGCTAAATTGATTATTCATATTACAATGCCTTAAATGTTAATTTGGTAATTCAAGGGACAATTGGGGACTTGATTAAAGGTGCACCCATTCTAAGAATATCTCCTGCATTATCCTCTTTTTCGTTTTCGTTATTATTATCATCTTGAAAAACACAGGGATCAGATCCTATTAGGTCACTCCAACACTGTAAGGAGTCATTCGTATGACAGTATATACTTTGGCACTACACTGTATATGTCGAGCCATGAAGTTCAAAGCCGGACATTTTGAGATATTTATACTATATAAAAAAGTGAATCTCTGTTCTGAGTTTTGTTATTGAAAATTTTATTTGGTAATAAGATGCAAGTAACTTTGAAAGAAAAAAAAATTTAAAAAGGAAAAAAAAGGAAAACGTGACCAAAATCCATTATCCGGTTTCACAATTTGACGAGTGTCTGACGAAATTAAATAATTCGATATTATAAGAAAGATAAAAAGAAGGCATATATTTCTTATTTGATAAGTATTTGACAAAGAAAGAAATTCTTTGCTAAAAAAAAGACTATTGACCAGAAAAATCAATATAAGTGTCATGCCGCTGTAGTCGTAAATAAATTTCTGGGGATATATACTTGCATAAAGCGATCTTTATTCTTCAGAATTCCATGCTTGTTTGATCTAGTGTTTGTAGAATTTTAAAATTCTGCGTATTCGGTACAAAGTTCATTTTGATAATTACGACTTTTGAGAATTACTCATTTTATTTCTTCAATTTATTTTCGTTTGGTAAAACAAATTGAATCTACATAAATCATTCAAGACGTGAGATTTTGTTTTTAAATAAAAGATCAAGCTTCACCGAAATAAGTTGTTTTTTTTTAAATTATGAAATACGTGTTCGTCAAACTATTACCACTCTATTGGTATATTGCCAAACGGTGTACATATGTAGGCATGCAGCTATTTAGGTTTACTGTCAATTTCCAGATCTGGAAAGTAAGACGACAAAATGATATCAAAAGTTGAAGATGTTAAATTTAATTATCTCTCTATAACCTCCACAATGACTGTCAAGGGCTTTGTTTTGAGGATCGCATTTTTTCATTGACGATCTCGAAACAAGTTATTAATTACTTTGGCATAAAAAATAGATAGAAAAAAGTGTTCTCTCTCCGTCAGGGGGAAGAAAATCGGAATATGCCTATCCCCAGGAGTACTCGATCCTTGAAGATGTTTGGGATTGCTGTATAATAGGAAACATTAATAGTATCACATACGCATGCATTTTATTTTCCAATTGACGATATTTTTTCTCGTTGGTTGAATTCATTTTGATTTTTAATCACTAAGGGATTGGTTATATGAAGTTATAAAAGATTTTTTTTTGATAAACTTTATTCAATTGACAATTCTGTTTCTTATGGTCATATTCATTAAAATTTTTACCACTATTAAAAGTATATTTTCTCAATGACTTCCTCTTTCAACCCCCCCCCCCCAAAAAAAAACCCAAAAGAAACAAAAAAACCATGATCCTATGAAGGATTGATACATTTTCTCTTTTTATTGTTGGTATCTCTCGTTATCGTTCACTGCTGATTGAAATTTGGACATCACAGTCCAAATTCGAAGAACTAGATGAATGGGATACTGTATTCAGTGACTGTTGATTTGAAAAAAAGGTGGTTATATAGAACTAAATATAAAAGTTGGTTATCTCAATAAGTTACTTAACGAAACATAGTGACTGAGCAACAATAAAGTTCATTTAATATTGGTAATGCATGAAAATGAAGTTGGATACGTACAAAAATTTTACATGTATAGGACCTACCCCAGTTTGGGTTTCATTGACCTTTGGTCTTACGTAAATACCCTGCGATGGATAATTACCATTTCCGATTTGATATTGAAACGCACGTTGATAAGTGTCATACCTGTACATGCAATCTGGACATTTTCCTCGCCACCACCACGAAAAATAATGGCGTCCTAAGGTTTTAGCTCCCTGTTTCCCCGATTGCATACTGAAACTCGTATAAGTGACATTCTTCGAATACATTCATATTTAGATAATCAGAGAGGTCTGTGCCATTTTTCACGAGTGGATATTGGCTATGAGATAAGAGTAATCACGAAACTTTTTGGAAGGTATCAAATAAAGAACTGTAGTGCTTTTATCATATAATATTTACATTCAGTGTATATTTCCCCATATGTTTGCATCTGAAATCTGTCACGTTCAACCTCTGCAAACCCATACGTTATAAGCACAAATATAAGCGTCATCACATGTTTTGAGTATATTTATTATTGTAAGATTAAATGAAACATTCAAACCTACATAACCAATTTAATATGTACTAATGGAAATAATCGTTAAATCAAATCTATTCATCCATAGAAAGGTTTTTTTTTTCAGCAAAGTTTCTGGCACTATATATTTGGTCGCGGAAGCGAACTATATAACATATTAATATGGCTGTGCCATGTATGTGTCATATCCCTGAATAAGAGCATACATTTATTTATTTAGATTGCAGAAATTATATTATCAAGTGTTCAGAGGTCCTTAAATACATAAACCACATGATGAAACTCTGTAATTCAGTCAACAGAATGTGACTGCATGATTTTTGATGTCTGACTGAATGACTGACTTTCATCACGTGATGTTTAAGTTTCTTCTGATTGATAGAGGTCTATGAAATGTTTACTCTCTGCGTTAGTATTCCAATTTTTAAATAAGTTAAGTCCTATGTCAGGTTCAGCTATCAACGGCAGCTGAACATTGCATGACTAAAGATGTAGTGCACAAATTTGGTCACCTGATCAGACCTTTCAGTTAACATTGAGTTGAGAGCTTCACCCCCATGGACTTAGTGCACTTCATTCCAAACCAAGACTGTATCAGGTTTCTATTGAGGGGACGCTTCAGAGTCTCGACAAGAATAAAACTTTTAAAAAATAAATAACAAGATCGTGGACAACTCATGATCCTTAGGTTGCAAGCATTTAAACAATTACTGAATATATAGATAGATTCAGTCAACATATATTTCTTTCCATGGGCGGCAAGCATGTATGCATGCGGACAAAAAACAACTTGAAGGAAAACTTGTAGTAATAGGTAAGAAAATGACTTTAGCATGTAAATCATAACATTTTTTGGTGGCATTTGATACGTCTAAATAAAACCTATCATATTTTGTAAAGTCCGTGATAACCTTCTTTTGTGTGCTCGGGTGAGTCGCAATAAAGATGCATGTACTATGTATGAGAAATCTACTAACGAAGAGATCAGATCATTTCAATCTTACCTCATTACAGCAAATGCATGGTACTCTTACATAAGTTTCTTTTCTTTACCTGCATTCATTTTGCTGCCAATTTTATACAGAAATACTAAACAACAAATTTCTTTATGTTATATTTTGGGTGACTTTCCATTGTCATCAAATGCACGATTGGAATCTTATTACAACTTATCAAAAACAAATACTAAATATTAACAGATTAAGAGGTCTGGATGGTCGTGACGTTTCTTGGCTATATTAACCTCCTTAAAAAGAAGAGCTCTATATAGCAGACCATTACAATTTTAAACATGCAATATGTAGATTTTCTCTTCATTAAATGATAGTTTATAGCTTAGCAATTCATATCTAAAAATTCAAAATTATCTGCTGGTTACTGTGTTAGCCACATAGCACATAGTCACCTTAAACATGTGGAATACAATATATATTTACAGATATATTATTAAAAAAACACAGCAGGGAGATTCATCAAGGTGTATGAACCATTTGCGAAACGTACTCTTGAACTAGCCATAGCCATTTTGTAAATAAGTAGATTGTAGGAATCAATTGATTTGAAAGAAAAATTAATCGTAATAAATAAAAATAAATAAAGTAATTCTTTTGATAAAGTTGGTTTAACTGGTAAAGCTTTGAAAAAAAGAACGATAAAGATTTTTTTTTCAATACCAATGTTTTAAAAGCGAATGTTGTAATTTGTTGAAAAATACAATTCAAAACATCAACCTTTGGAGTTTCAAAAATGTTTGATTAAACCTGTATTTCCTTTTATTAATACACCTGTTGAGAATGTTAACAGATATTCCTTTCCCAGGATCCAACCATGTCATCGATGGCGTCACCAGGAGGCGGTGAGCAGTGGGCGCGTCATTATAAATGTTCATTACAGATCTGGGTTTTAAGACACACGCTCTGAACTCGCAACTTAATCAAGGACTATTCAGAGCAACCAGAACTTCATCGACTAAGGACTCTGCCTTCTTGATACTCTCAGTATGGAACTCACTCAATCTGTCTTTGTGCTAAAGTTATATGCAGCCGTGGTCGCCGTTTTGTTAGTAGCCGAAGTTCACGCACAGCCTCAGAAGTTTAGTACAGAAATTCAACAGGTACGTGAGATTAAAATTTTTATTTTCGATTTTGATGTTTTAATAAAAAAAAATTAAACATCCATCTCTCTCTCTCTCTCTCTCTCTCTCTCTCTCTCTCTATCATAACATCATTGGATCTAGTAATAGAGATTTAGAACATTGGTGTAATTAGTCACCTCCTTCAGCCGACTCGTGCCAAAATCCGGATTGAGATTCATGATTTTGGATTTTTTAATTAATTGTAGAACTCCAATTTCGATGTATACGCTTCATGAATGAAATACAATGATAGTGAATTCCTCTGAGAAGTGCCGGGTTTTTATTATCAATAACAACTGAAAAAGAGTATCTCAATGATGTTATCTCACGCAAAGTTTCCTCCCAGTAACACAAGCAGGAGAGCGACATTCCAGCTATGTCAAAATTCATTAATATCATCATTGGAAATGTCGGAAAGGCCACACTACGGTTAGCCTTTTTTTATCAGATGCTCTTTATCACTCTAATAAAAAGTATGTAAGAAAGAACCCTTTAACCAAGTAATTGAAGATACCGCCTCTATCAGAGAATGAATTAAGAAGTTAAAAACAAACTCGGAACTATAATATGATTTTAAACTAGCGGAGTTTAAATATAACTGAAAATAAAATGTAACGACAAAAAACAACGAAGAATTATAATCTCCTGATTTTGTAAAAGAGAGGATAAAGAGAGTTATTTTATTGTATCAATATTACACAATTTCTATCCAAAATATCTCCTTATCTAATGAAGGAAAAATTCAAACTTGTTTCAAACTTGTTCACTCGATGCGACAGTTATCAGTTTTACACAAAAATCTATACTACTATATTAAAATAATAGACTCGAATTTTTGGTCTTTAATACCGAGAAATCGGAAGAATACTGTCTTTTGTTTTATTTATTTTAAACATCATTGGTACTTGAAGATTACCAATTTGTTTTTATTTTTTCTCAGATAAGCTTAGCTATTTAATAATCAACGAAAATTCCTCAAAAAATCTCGGAAATCACCTGGATTTTTTGGATTTTACAATCTTGCGCTTGCGCAATACATTCACGCCAACTGTATCTTTTGTTTATGTTTCCACAATTTCAGATCTGCATGAATAAACTCAGAAATGAAAATACAAATACGGGTAAATTTTCATTGGACTTTTGCTATATATTCTGTTCATATAAATTAATGATTTCTTATGAGAGAAAGTATAAAATAACAAATATACATTTCAACTAAATACTTACTTTTGTCTTCGTGATGACAAAAAATATTTGATTACATGTAAAAAAGTTACATTATATTTGTAAGGAGAGTGAAGATAGAAAATGTTTTATCGTAAAAAGTAATAATGTCCTATGGACCCAGTTTTACAAAGAAAATACGTAATTTGGTGAAAAGGTGTTGAATTCTTCCATTCTGTGGATTAAAATGTTTAGTTGAAAGGTATTTGCAGTCTCAAAAAGGTTTGTTGTGAGGAATTTGACTGTTATTTTCAAGGCAACTTCATTAACTTTCTCCAAAATCGTTCCGGAGCGATTCTGCAATTTTCTGCTACATTACGGGTATAAGGGATGCATTCTAACTGTGGTTAGGGCTTTTCCCGAGACACAGTTAGATTATTCAAACTAAGGAAAGTGTAGTTAAATTAATAGCATTATTAGGGTCTTATAGCTTTGTTATGTATCGATGTAACTGTTTCGTAAATATCCGATATGTAATGTCAACCCGTGAATGCAAGGGTCAAAATCTAGTGTTGTTTAAAAGGATGATGTTTTTTGTTTAAAGGCACAACATGAATGTACAGTCATCCAAAATTTAAAATTAATAATGTTTCAGTAAACTAGTTCGAACGGGTTACGAGTTTTTCTCTTTAACAACAATAGAATGGGATGCATTGGTAAAAAAATAATGCAAAATCGCCAAAACCTGATAAAATGATTGCTTTTGCTAGATATTCTCCATTTAATTTACGAGGAGAATACTTTAAACCAACTTTTATTCGCGGCAACTTTATTTAGCGATTTTATAGATTGAAATAAAATGGTTTGCGATGAAAATTTTCGCCGATAAGCGCTATCTAGACCCTTGTTGTTACTACAACCGCAAGGAATGGTTCGCGGCGAGAAATTATTTTGTGAACCTCACAAAAATGTCGTGCACTTGGTTTACATTACTCAGGACAATCAATGGCCTAAATGTCGTGCTTTTACAGAACAGCACATGCGCGATATAAAATTTGTCTAACCCTATAAAACGTTTTAGCCCATAAATATAAATACTTGTCTGTCTTCGCTTTACACAAAGTATTGCCCCTAGAATTAAGTGAAGGCTTAGTCTCTACGGACACGAAAAACGGGTGTTTGTTGTCTCTTGTTATAAGAAATCTTAAAGTCATACTTCACTAAATAGAACTAATCCCAAAGGTTTTTTCCCGAAGGAATCGTCTCTTTCTTTGGAGTTACGATTTTCTTACCGATATTAAGAAAAGATTGATGTCAAAAGGTTTATACCTCACTTGTCAGGTGTGACACACTGAAAGCAAATAAAAGTGGTTATACATGTATAATACACATGTACATGTATGTAGGCGATGGTCTGTCACGTGGTGTGTATTTTCAAGAAACAGAACCTTACACGAGTACAAACATGCAACATTAGCATTATTAATACTTATCCGGAACAGTGTTCAATTCATATGGCTTTCTATTACACTCAATGCTAGCTATCTCGTGATCAATCTTAAGAACAACTTTCATCGTCTTCACTTTAACGATCTGTTAAGACATTACATTGATATCGTGTCCGGTCCCTGGGAGCCATTCTACACCTTCCCTGTAGAGTCGTGCTTGTGCCTTTGTTTATTTTGCTGTTACATCAATACCATTTTTATGTGCAATATATTAGATTTTCTACAAGCAAAAGTCATATACTGTTTTATCTACATTGTACGTGAATCATCAAAAGAATTAGTTAATCGATTCATGAAATTAAAAAAATAAATATGAAACATTGTTTCAGAAGTTGTACGCTTCTGCTGTCGGTCATTCAAACAAAAACAGAAACTTTTACTACTGCAAATCTGCTGAAATCGGAAATATCACAAGTGTTTGATGTCTGTCTTATCTCAGTGTAATAAAAACTTAAAAGACAGGAATTCAAAAAATATATATTCAGTTATCAATATGATGCATACATAAAATTTCATATTTCAAAGAGATTCTGATTGTATCCGATTGGAATGATTTTCAACAAACGCTTGTTCAGTCAAGGAAACTAGTCTGTTTCATTTTGACTTCCAATGATTTGTAAATAAACTTAATCAAAGAGGATTAGGCTTTTCAAGGATTATATATATTCTACTTGTACAATAGCCCTCATTCAAATTACCATTGTCGCTCTTTTTCATACTTGCAAACTAGCAGCTAAGTTTTAATACTTGTATATATGTTTTTCATTTCCACACACCAGATGCGTTCTAAATTTAAAGAAAGGTCTTTTATTATGATTAATAGTATCAAGATTTATTACATCTCTATCTTACTTTTGTGTATTTCTTTATAAAGAATAATTACTACATTAATCTGCTATCGTACGGTTGCCAAGAAACCACCCCCAGTTCAAAGATATCGGGTATATTAGATTAACGTGGTCTGTTGATAATACAAAGAAATAATTCTGCAGCTTGAATGATTCTCATGTAGGGGTTTCTTTCACTAAATATGCATCAGAAAAAAGCCGCTGAACAAAATCAGCATGACAAAGTACAATATCCAATATTTGCTCTTTAGATTCACGCCTGGAATTTCAAGTAACCAACTATGTTGCTATAGAGCTGTTCAACGGCGTGACCAAAATACAATCTCAATAAAACACAACGTAAGGCCCTATAAATACGTGGAACAGTTGTTGGAGGAGTTGGAAAAGCAATTGTTGAAATTACATACTATGTAAATCAGGCGTGGGATCATATCTATTTGATTTTTACTAAATCTTAATTTATGGCATTTCAAGGAGACTTTGAACGAATACTAGATTGGTTGAAAAAAAAAAACCCCAGATATTGGTTGTTACACATATATTTGAAAAATATATTGAACTTTTTAATTGCGACAAAAATTCCATTACCATTTTCCAAACGAATTTAAATTGCTAATATGATAATGGCGTAACCCAAGTACAACACCATGAGTATGATAACTATAAAATTACTGTCTTGAAGCTACAGTACGTTTCTTTTTTTCGAAGTGAGTGTTTTAGCCGTTTGCTTATTTTCAAAGTAGCAGCGCGGAGTGTATATCAGCTTTCTATAAGAAATTGCATCACTCCACGCCTCCGGGGGTTATATAACAAAACTGGGACGAGAGGCAGCATCCTTGTATCGTCGATGGTTCTTATATTAGAAAATAATCCGAACATGACCTTTCCTTTGTCATACAATTTAATATTTATCTTCCTTAGTCATACATGTTCTGGAATATAAAAAAAAGACCAGATATTCCGTTCCCACCATTGTTAGCACTGATAATGAAAGTTTGGGCAAAGCTTCCTGAAATTAATCCGCCATTGCTCGACTCTGAAGTGAAGCCTCTCATAGACGTTATACTATATTATTTTACCGTAACCAAATCCCTCTTGTCAACACTTACAAGCCTGAGAGGACCCTCTTTAATCAATATCCAATACGTGGGATAGCGGGCGCTCATATTATCTTTAATGAATAAGCATGTGGCGAATCTCGTCAGAGAGGACACGGTGATATCAACGAGCGATTAACTGATTTGTTTGATATCAGAGACTGATCTTTAAAAATCCAGCCGGGCTAATACCGAGGCAAGGCACGTGAACTGATTTTACATAATAAGCTTGTACCGAAGACCTACTCAAGTTACCCTTTCTACATATTAGTCCCTACTTGACGTCTAGTTTCATTCATTGTGTTGTGCTTTACCGTATTTTTTTTTGATTAATTTGGTTTTAAATAAGAAATTGTACTCCGTCTTCAGCAGTATTTTCCTGTGGAGTTTTGTTTGACTTCCCTTTACAAGCTCTCACTCCTCCAACAAGTCAATAATGATGTACAGCAGATATATCATATGTCCCCGATTATCATCGCCTTATGTAACTTATGAACGGAATTCAGATACAATACATGGAAACAAAATCATTGAATAAATGATTTAGTCGAATAAATATCTTCGTCATCTAACCTATCAATACATATAATCAATATGTAAATGCGTATCATGTTTTTCCATCAATTGATTGAAAATGTCAATATGCAAACCATTATTTTACATCTTGCATACAATTTGAATGTGAAATATATATTTCATTCAATGAAAGGCAGTGTCTCCGTAAAACCCAGATATTATAATGTTTGATTTAATCACCAACCTCCATCCCTAGTGGTGTAAATTATCACTTTCTATAAGGTGTATGTAGTAATGTTGTACCAAGCTTCCATTTCCGACTTTTTTTAAACCCTGCAAAGTTTCTGATAGACAACCAAAAACACAGTTTCAAACAAAACACAATTTGATGCAAGTGAGAGAAGTGATATTTTTTGTGGTTATGACTAAAAAATAATAACATTTTACTATATTTTTCATATCGAGTGAGTAAAAGGACTTTTACTCTAAAACTTGTTGTTTAGTATGCATACAAGGAACAGTCGGTTCTTCTAAGTATGGGAATCACAATAATTATTTGGATGTGTGACGTCAGTCCGTGCATTCTGTGTTCCGTGTAGATAAAGTTTCAATGGTCACGAATTATAGGTCAACTTGTAGTGAATATTAAAAGTGTAAAAATAGGACATAGTTTAACAGCAAAAATATTGTTCAACACAGTAATTTTAAAACCTTTTAACTATATGCGCTGAACACTGCTTGTTTAAAATGCTTTAGTGCGTGGTTTTAAAAGCTCAAAGAATGCGTATATACAAGCATTGGCAAAGTAAGCAAAACCAGTTAAAGCATGGTTCGGTTTTTCTAGAAGTTGTGTAATCACAATTGAATTTCTGAAGGTGATAATTAAGTCTCAGTGGATGGAAATATTCAGATATTAACATTTCATTTCGTATTTAGATTTTGCTGTAATAAAAATTCTCGTTTTTGTTGCCAGTGTTTCAGAACACAGAAGGATACGTTGATCTGCTCTATTGGTCTCCTGGGTTTAAAACCTTTGAATGATTTAGTACTTTCATTGAACTTAATAGGATATAATAGTGTAGTTACCCCATTTTTCATCACACTGTAATTTTCATTGCTAAGCTTTTTTTTGTTATTAGTAAAATGCATTATATACTGTGATTTATAAGCAAGGAATTTGTGACAACTTGCTTCTTGCGTTCTTCTAAAAGAACAAATGATCTTTTGGTTTCTTAATTAAAGAGACTCAATGGTCAACAAAGATAACATCTGATCCACCTCATATTTCAATAAATGATTTGTTTAGCTATAAACGTTTTTTCCGTAAATAAAAATTCCATTTCGTTTTACTTTAAAATTTAGATTTTTTCCTTTATTTTAATATAGATATCTCCGTTTTTAGGAGGTTTATATAGTACTAGTAAATAAAAATGGCTTCGACCAGTCAGCCCTCCTAATAAAGACGGTACGTGCGAGAGCACATGCTATTATAAATTTTTAGTACTGATATTTTTGAATATACAACATATTATATATATAATATAAATATATATAACATAGGTTTACAGTAATGTTATCAAACACCGCTATCTTCTTGTTGCCTTGAATTCACTCAGAGTCTTATACACCCCTTCCATCGGGACATGGTTGTCAAGAAGTTTTTCGATATCTCCCAGCAGGCCACAAGTATTCCGGTGAGAGTCGGCGTGGCACATTATACACCATGGGCACATTTACACCCTGGTCAGGACCAGAAGGACTGCTGCATTAATGTGCACTACGCCTCGGTCTTCAATTCATTGACGCAGATTTCATAGAAACGTTCTAATTAGTTTTGTTCGGAGAGAGTGACTTATTAGAACTACAACATTTGTTAAAAGATTGTTTTGACACTGCTGCACATTTTACAATGTGAAACCCGTAAATCAATAGAGCAAAGGAATAATGTTTTGTTTAAGTGATAGATTGTTCTTACATGAAGAGTTACAGAAAATTTGCAGACACTTTTTTTTCTTAGATTCTCTCTTGACACTTTGATAATTCCAAACTGGCGTTATTATGTGAACGAACGCTTTCCCCACCAGTATAAGCCATATGAATTCAATAATTCTGTAGTTAAATCACCCTTGTAATAGCTGGTTCTAAGAACGCCTTTGCTTCACCCCCTCCTATCTACAAATTCCTTTTATTTATGGAATTTTTAATACATGTACATTGCATCATGGATTTTTTCTGACATTAAACAATATTAACTTTCTCAATAAACTGATTTTTTATATAACTGAACTGTTTGTTACAAATTCAATGTAAAATACTTTGTAGCAGAAGGACAAATATTTTGCTCATGCACCAAAAAACAATTGTTTCCAGATATTTGTTAAACATTCACAATAATTCATATCTCTAAACTTTCAGACAGGTGACGAAAGCTCTACGGATTTAAACCTGTTCAAGATGGCCTTACGTGAGGCCTACAACCGTGAACTGGAGTTCTACGAGCAGCAGGAAGCACAGATCGTCAAACAGTTAGCTGCCCTTGAGAACGACCGGAACCAAATTAGGGAACGGAAGAGGAGTCACATCCGGTGCCTTGTCAACGTCATAGCGTGCTATCGCAAGAAGTGAAACTAGTCCTTATCGTGGAGACTGTGATCGTGGTATTCTTATTGATAAAAAATAAATAGTTTGGGGTCGAATTTCAAATTCGTATTCGACTTTGTACGCTTACAACATTGTTTAAATCAATTGCAAACTTGTTCATATTGGTGGTGTCCTGATAAAAAGAGAAGATCATTTGAAAACCTCTTGATTCTTATTTGAATTAACATACATTGGTTTTTTTCGGCGTATGAAAATTAATTGCCGTATGTTTAAAAATAAAATTGTACACAAAATGTGTTGATTGCTATTTTTTACTTAACCGGAAGAAAGTGTAGACTCATTGTTTTCATTTTAATTAGAAGTAAAGGTAACAAATACTAGTAAATATGACAGTAAACTACGTGTATACAAAAATGACTTTATTTAACTCTTTAATACATGTAATCAAAGAGCTATGAATGTAGTTATCTTGCAATTAGATTTTCTATCTTTCAAAAAATACATGAATTTGATAGCACAGTATGCTTCAGATATTTTTTACACTTAATGATGTTGACAAGCTAATAAACAATGCAAAATAAACATGCTTGAGATGATCGCACAGTGAGTTTGGACAGGTCAAACATTCCAGGATCGACATAAAAAACACAAATAGATAAAAATAAAAATACAAGAATCTTAAGACTTATGTTAGACCTCTAGTTACACTCTTCATTGAATTAAGGCATCGTTGATAATTACACTAGTACACGTTACTGTAAAAACTGTTCCTCACATTTTCACTATTAAAGAGGGCCGGATGGTCGTGGCCATTTTTAGACTAAATTTACCTCCTTTGGACAAAATGCTCGGTGTAAAGAGATGTTCAAATTTTAAAGCTAAAATATTGAAATTTGTTTTCCCTAATGGTAGTTTATGGTAAAAAAAATGCTAATACTTAAGGAAAACTGAAAAAGCACTTAAAGTTATCTTCCTGCATACTGTAAAACGTTCACCCACTGCCAAAAATTGATATGACCTCTTAGTTTATTTTAGCCAGTCTGTTGTTCGTTCCTTTTCAACGGCGGCTGTACCTAATAGAAACTGCAAAAGTAAATGAAATGTCATCTAAAAACTGTTGTTTGCAAATGAGTAGCTGTAATCAGTAAAAATGTCATTACCAAGATTTTTCATCACTGGCTTTTTTTTTCTTGAAAAGCGGTTAAGGGATTACAATATATGTATTTAATTTTAGAGGGAAGTTTTATTAGCGCAGAGTGCATTTAAATTGAATTGTTCATTAATAAAATATAGTCACGTGAAAGGGATCTTAAAAACATTAGATCAATGTAATACAAATATATTTGTCGTCTGGTGAAGAGCTCCGTGTAAAAATCTTAGCCAAAAAAACAAAACAAATTAGCCAAAAAATTAGTAAGTTGAGTTAAAGAATTTAGCAGACACTAAACATAATGTAAAATGAAATATTAACACTTGCAAATGTTTTTTCTTTATATAACACTATTTGCGCAATTTGTTGTTATTCCTGCATAACATCATTAGAGGTCAAGAGGTCAACTACTTTTTCTATGTTAACCAAACAAATTAATCGACTTACGCTAAAACACACCTAATATCGTAATGAAAACATAATTAATTAGGCATCAAGGGAAAAAATTCTGTTTTTCATTATATGAAGTTTTATTCATTCATTTTTATTTTTACAATAAATAACATCAAATGCGCGGATAAATGATCATGACTTACGATTCACCATCACGTAAGATCATGTTTATGGATCGACATAAACAAAGCGTTCTTTAAAATTACAATCGCAATTTGTCAAAGTAGTTAAAATCAGTTATAGTTCAATTCTGACTTTTATAACCAGTCTCGATCGAAATCGCAAACGCTATATCACAGACCTTTCCTATTTAGTCCATTCACGGTCAATTTATCTCCTTCTACTTCGATGTCCATTTTGTTCCGTAAAAAAGTTAGAATAGCTTGTCCCTGTAATGTCCGGGGAAAAGCATTGTGCTCTTAAATCTGATTCTGCGATAGAATTTCATCTGAAAATGCCTACGAAAACTCTAACTCAGCGTTCAATCGCGTTATTTTCGTGATCGGCTTCGGCCGATCACTGTTGTGTCCATATGAGGCATCCGGCAAATGCTTCCACGTGCGCACACATTGCGCTTGCTTAAGTAGTTCTTATAAAAGTTTCAATTCTTTTTGGTTTAGTATTTTTATAACATTTTACTCAGTTTTATTTCAATTCATGAAACATACATAAAATACAGTTCGACCTGTTAATTCAAGAATGCACATTTTGTCTCAGGCGTAAGAATTTCAATCGAAAGATTCATTCAGTAATGCAGTTGACCTCGATGAACTGACCTCAATCAAACCAAAGATGCTCCATGAACTGACCTCGATCTATTGATGTTGCATAATAGTAGCTAGGAAGACGGCTTGATTTATAAAAAAGGTTACGTTATAATGCAACCTCAATAGCAAGTTACTAGTATGGTGGCATTCAATGTTTTTCAGTCGCATTAAATTATATTAAAACAACTCTTTCTTTGTATACGTGTTAATGCTCTTTGAGGAGCCCTACTCAGTATTCTGAAGAAGAAGATACCGTGATTAACATTTAATAATTACGTTAAAAATAGAAAACTAGACAAGGAGTTTACGAACGGCTTTCCCCAAATTTCAAAATTAAATTTTTTGACGGTTTATAATGATGAAATTATGGTGTACAGATTCGAAATATTCTATATTTTGTAAAAAATACAGTACTTTTTAAATTATTTTACATCAGACTGATCATGTTGTCTAATGATTGGTTCTAGCTATCAATATATCATTATTGCCGATCATTCCTCTAAAAGGAATACTTGTCAAACTTCCAGCCGCTCTGCGACTTCAAAAGAAAGGGCATTATTCCGACGAGCTTCAATCGTTTTTCAATTGTACATGTAAATTTTCTTTACTGTTTTACTTTATTGTAATAAAAAAGTGTTGTCTTGTCAAAAGTAGTGTCATATTTATATTTTATAATAATCAAACACTTGCAACATTGTTGAACAATTTATTTTACGTCATTTTAATCGAAGCGGCTTTCTAGGTCATCACAAAAAAGAAAGTATGGAGCATTTTTATTGTCATTATTTGCAACAAATGCAAATATAAGAAATAATGTATAATCTTTGGATGTATATCGGATATAAATACGGACTGGTACGTGATCAAATCCTCCATTAAGCCCTTGATCACATGACCAACCTGTACTCATCCAAAATGACACCTTATTTGTTAATAGAATGTTTTTAAAAAGAACGATGTCAAAGGCAAACTGCATTTTGCAGAAGATACGTATATTCACCTAAAATAAACAAAACAAGTACTATGAACACACAGTCAGGAAGTACTATATAACGTACGATTACCCAATTATATTTGTTAATCTCTAGTTTTTTTGTTTACTTAAAAACAGTTGTTATGTAAGAAAAAGTTAATTATAATGTTATGACGGGGTTTCACATCCCTTACGCAGTGGGTACATTAATTGTTATCTGTTTGCTGGAAAATATAAAACAGTGTTTTGGTGTGTTTTTTCAATCAAAGCAAACCTCTCGTACGACGTTTGTACATTATTTCCTGAATAAACAAAATTCATCTGATAACAGAAGGAAATTTCAGTAGGAAATAATGTGGTCATAAAATCAGTGCATGTATTTAAATTTTTTATTGTCTCGGTGGTTTTAAGTTTTTAACTCTATTTATTTTTTATAAAGATAAAACACATGATGTTTCGGTTCACGATTTTTGGTTTAAGAAATCGAAAATAAACTTGATTAAAAACTAAGATGCTAAATAAATATTTCTAACCGTTGATTCACATCTTGTTAAACCCAGTGTACATACTAAACTTTGTGTACAAATGCTTGTACCCGTTTTAACTTGTGAAAATATTATCTTAAACATTCATATAACACAGTGATAGTATATCATCTATGATTTATTCACAATAATCTTTTAAATTGCGTTTTATCAGATAACACCCTATCAAATACTGCTGTAAATGCAACTCAAACTACAACGTCCTGGGCTGAAACAATTTTGGTAGTCTTTATAGTTTTTCACAATGGCCTCCATTAAACAATGTCCAGGTACGTCTGAGGATAGGACATCAAGGTCTAACATCAATAAATGTCCTACGTTGGATAACTATCACTGTTTGAAGACAGAAGATGGTCAGCTACGTGAACTATGTACCAGCCCGATCTGGATTGAAGCAGGTAAGTTTAAAAAAAACACTATTCTTATATGATTCCGCCCATGAGAAAAGGGTGGTTATGACATTTTTTGCACATTTTTAAATTTTTACATAGTTGAATTAAACACATCTTTTAAAAGTTCTCAAATCTAAAATTTTATGACTATACGCTTATTCTAAGTAGAGTTTTTGTCCGTTTACAGTGATGCTTTTTCAATAAGAAACTCATGACGTCGTGTTTCACATACGCAACGTCAACAATCATTACTGTGGATTAGTCGTTTAATAAACGTAAAATACAGCACTTTGTTATTAGTACCTTTTCACATTGCTGCCTATAGTTGTATGCTTGCATCTATGCTATTCATTTATTTCAGAAACAAAGGTTTGTTGTTATTTCTACGTCTGCCAGTGGAAAGTGATTATTCCAACAACAAAAAATGGCGGTTGTTTAGTTTCAGTTTAGTTGAGGATATCAACGAGAAACTAGTTAATGGCGTATTCTGTGTGAACATATTTCATTTACATAAACACTGTCTTTTCCATATATACAATCAATAGCTAAAATATATTAGTAGCTTTTGTTCTTAAACAACATAAATTATGCGATTTTCTTTACATTATTGAATATGTCATATTTTAGTAATGAACTTTGAAAACAATTTCAGAGGTAACGTATTATACAATTTTGTTGTTACAGATATTATCTGTAAACTTTTTCTTCTAACGGAAACTTCAACCTTGGTTTGCTTAAAAAAAGAAAGAAAAAAAGATAGAAAACAAACATAACAATTACGTTTAAGATAACACCATTCATTTTACTTGATTTTATATTCCTTTTTATTCTATCAATCTGAAATGACAATGAAACGACAACTTGAACACGCTTCTTTCAGGAAAATGTCCGATATACAGTGTAACTGGAAAACTAGATGCCAGAATTTGCCAGGCTACGTCATCTACTGAATGTCCAACCAAGGTTTACAAATCAAACGTAAACTTTAATTGTAAGTATATGATCATTGATTTAAGTTGACGAGAGAATAAGCGGTGAAAAAGATAAACATTGACATGTTATTTGGCTTCGAATCATGTTTTAATTTCAATATTTATTATAAAACTATTTATATAAGTAAAAGAAAAAGTAATGTTTACATATTGGACATTTAAAAATACATTTGCTTGTTCTATCCTTTATAATACATTCCTTAAATGTCCTCAAAACGCTGTCAATTATTAAAATCATTCACTGCTTCAGATGCAGGATGTTTACCCAGATTTAGGTAGGTTTCATTCAAAGTCTGAAATAATTTGCAGCAAAGTCTAGATATTTTTTCAACAGTGCGTGCTGTAATGCATATTGAAAAATTGCGTTTTATGATTCATATGATAGGGTAGAATCTCATACAACAAAAGTCACAGGCGACGAACAGACAACACAGATCCATAACGTGATGCCCTCCAACGGTAGTGGGACAAGCGCAGGCCTTGTTGCAGTGTGCATCGTTGTTCCTTTGTTCATCATTGGTCTGGTATTCCTTTGTTGGTGGAAGAGAAATGAAATACAAAAATTGATCACCAATCCATTTAGATGTAAAATTTTATACTTTATGTACAAAACATTCCATAAAAAACAGACGTGTTATTTTAAAAGAAATTGAAATCAAGGGAAGAAATATTTTATGCTCAGAGAGAGAGAGAGAGAGAGAGAGAGAGAGAGAGAGAGAAAAAATATTTTTTGGTAAGGTATATTGAAATCACTATCGAGACATGGGAGGTATATGGCTTTATCACTTATATTTGGGATGAGATATTTTACAGCACGCAACACAACAAGCGCTAAATCTGACGTTGAGGCAACAGGGACATCCGTAAGTTCAGGTAAGATGCACCACGCTACACTATTTGTATTTTCTAATATGCAAATGAAATCTTTAAAACCGAAATGCATGCTGTTTTTGTCAGTTGTCGTTAATCAATCGTGAACTTTTGAACATTTTTAGCTTTTTCTCTGGAACCTCATAGCCAATATCAACCAAACGTGGCGTACAGCATTAATAGCTGACATCGAGTAAAAAAAGAAATGCTCTGCCACCCCACCCCCTCCCCGGGGGCCTGAGGATGGGACTTAATCATCAAATAAATGCAATCTTTGAAAAATCTTCTTATACTGCTGGCATGAGTATAATAAGCATTAAGCTCGCTACAAAATTGTTAAATTAATGACTACAGGGTCAGGGGATGTGGCGTTACGTTTGGATTCTAATGATTATATAGTTAAACTGCATTGGTTTAAAAAAAAATTCTCCTCTGCATCTCTGTATTAAGAACGATAATTTGAGAACATAGTTATGGTGATTAATAGTGCCATTTTCAAAATGGTGAAGGTCATGGTCCATGCGTTAGGGGTTGTGACGTTAGGGTGGGGGGTCTGATGATTATATATTGAAAATGTATTAATTATTATGAATGTTCTCCTCTGTTCCTGGGTATTAAGAACGATGAACTGACTACATAGTTATGATGATTAATAGTGCCTTTTCCAAAATTGTGAAGTTTATGGTCCATGGGTCTTGGGTTCTTGTGTTAGGTTGGGGCTCTTTTGATTATGATAGTAAAAAGTGTATTTAAGAACACTTGTTTTAAACGCTACGGTGGGGCTCTAATGATTATAAAAAGGAAAGTTGGGGTAATTTCGACCGACTATTTTCTTGTACTTAAGATTTGTTAAATTATGTCACTGTATGCTCTGCCACAATTTTTTGATAATTTGTTTTTAATTAAGAAAGACTATTGGATCCTAGAATATTAAAAATGATTTCATTAGCACTGTAATGACATGTATAATGCTCATGATTATACATTGCAAAAGCCATACTGCAGTTACTCAGGTGACCTATAAGGCACATGAGCCTATTGTATACTAATATAAAATGGTTTGAAACAATTTACGCTTTCTAATAAAGTGAAGCAAAGCGCTTTATAAAACAAAGAACCGGGGCTACACAGCCCACCTGAGCAACACTAGCCAAATCAGTAATCCAGTATAAAATTTTAATCATCTTGACAAATTAGTACAGTAGATCTTGCACAATAAGTTAACAAATTTTCCGATTTTTATTGACATATTTTTATAGTTAACATTAAGTCCTGCTTGTTGCTTGGTATTTGTAAGCAGATTTTCCTCTTTATGTATTTAAAAATCCCCTATCCCTTTGTGACCCCACTTTTTCAAGGGAATCATAGTTTGATAAAACTTCAATTTGCACAACTTGTGCTTTCACCCAAGTTTCAGCGTTTTAGGCTGAATGCTTTCCAGAAGAATTGGAATTTTTGTAGATATTTTTTTTATAATCTTGTACAACCTTGACATCACCAATTGTGGACCCATCCTACCAACAAAGACCTAGAATTGAACAAACTTAAATCTACATTACCTAGGGATGCTTCCAAATTAATCTTTCCTGTTCAAATGGCTTTTCAAAGATAGATTTGTAAAAAGGAATCGGGGGGAATAAGCCGTTGCAAATGCCCACGACCTTCTCATACCTCTAAGAAGAAGTAATAAACGTACGAGTTAACTGGGCATTTAAACGGTGGACAGTATTGTACAAATGAAAATGTCCAAATAGGCGTAACTGTGCTTATTTTTTATAGTATTTCACAACAAAACACAACAAAACACGCATTTGTAATGTGATTTTTCCCGCCGATACAATTGGAAGTGAAATACATGCCTAGTTAATCGTTGAATTTTCATTAGGCGCACACTGTACGTTTGACTTATATTAGCTTTTATTCTGCATTTTGAGCACAATTACATGCTTTTGTCCAGCGTATGTCCCTGTTGTGTTAACAAGACTCTCAAGGATTCAGAGATGGAACGTTTTATCTTGCCATTTAATAGTTTCTTGCATGCACAACAACCATTTGTTTACAATATGAAATCGTGCAATCTTAAAGAGAATAACATACATTTCAAATTTTATAAAAGTAGTAAAAACGTATATCAAATAATTTAAGTTATCATTAGCAAATTTTTAATTATTAAGAAAAGAAAAGAAAAATACATTTTAACAATGTATATTATTAAGTATAAAAAGAAAATTACATTTTAACAATGTAAACAAAAAGATAAACAAAATAACTCAACAAAACGCATACGATTCGAACACCCGCTTTTACAGTGACATTTGTTCAAAGAACTCCTCGCTTACCACTACACCACCGATTCGCTTGTTTAGATGGTATGATATAGCTGATTATATTGTTATCAGTATTAAGGTACTTCACTACACCGAGACTTATACTTTTTAAGACACTACGTCACAAGATGGCGATTTAAATGTTTTGTTAAACTGTTTGTATCAATCGATTCAGATGTATATCGTAATATCTCAGTGGTTTAAGTATCAGGCTTGTGAACCGCAGGTCATGAGTTCGAATCCGCATGGGGCTTTTGTTCATGTTTACTGAATGAAATTTTTGAAAATATCTTTTTTTTTTATATAAAATTGCACATTTTTTCGCCTATTTGACACATATACCTCTTATCCATTATGATATCTATCACAATCGAGTAATTTTCTGCCGATTTGAGAGTATATTTTAAGGTGTAGTGAGGCACCTTAAAGACCAATCTTAAATTAAAAGAAGAAAACTTACTTTTTACCAAAGAGTGGGTTTTCCTACCATTTTTTGGAAAATCGAAAAAGATAGACGTTAATATGTGTTATCAATATTCATTCTTTAAAAAATGGTACGATGACCCACTCTATGAAAAAATATAATTTGAACATCCGATTTCTATATCATTTTGTTGCCAAATTAGCATATAACTATTTTGTTATCTTAATAACAATTAAATGTGAAGTTACTTTTTGTGGGTTATGGCAGCACTGAATGTGTTTAATAAATGTAACAAAAGTGAAATTTGTTAGAAAAAAATATTAGTTTTTTTAATGGACCTATGTGGTTTTTTGCCTCGGCTTATTCCCCCACATTCTTTCACTATACATATCTATGTAAAATTAATCCACCATTGTGGCCCCACCCTACCACCAGGGTCCAATTTTGAATAAATTCGATCTAAACTGAAAGCTCAAGTGAGCTATTTTGATCACATTTTGTCTGTTGCCCGTCTGTCCGTCCGTCTGTCTGTAAACTTTTCACATTTTCAACATCTTCTCCAGAACCATTGTGCCAATTTCAATAAAACTTAACATAACATCCTTAGGCGTAGGGATTCAAGGTTGTGAAAATGATTAGGAATTATTGAAAATTTTAGAGAACTTTTCAAAAATCTTCTTCTCAAAAACCAATTGGCCAGATGAAACTTGTGTGGAAGCATCCTCAGGTAGTGTTAATTCAAAGTTGTGAAAATCATGATCACCAGGGGTAGGGTAGGCCACAATGGAGGGTCGAACTTTCACAAAGGAATGCATAGAATAAATCTTTAAAAATCTTCTCAGAAACCAATAGGCCAGAAGAGCTGAAACTTTTGTGGAAGCATCTTCAGGTAGCGTAAATTGAAAGTTGTGAAAATCATGACCCCGGGGGTAGGGCGGGGCCACAATGGGGGGGGGGTAAATTTTTACATTTTTACATAGGAATATATAGAGTAAATCGTTTTCTAAAAAAAACCATTTGCTTAGAAAAGCTTTAACTTTAGTGAAAGCAACCTCTGATGATATAGATTCAAATGTATTCAAATCCAAATCTTGAGGAGTAGAGTTGGGCCATATTGGGCATCCAATTTTACAAAGGAAAATATTTTAAATACTCACAAAAGCTGAAATGTTATTATATATATTTTCACTAATATGCAGTCATTTTGACATATTGCTGATTGTTTAAAATGTTAAGACTTTAGACAAATATTGGGCCTCACAAGGGGTTCAGAGTTTGATTAAGGTTTATATTCTATATATAAAAAATTGTTTAGGATCTTTTTGAGAACTGCAATGCTTAACATTTGATATGACTATAAAAGCATCCTGTTAGAAAAGGGACTAGTGATAAAAAACATAAGAATATCAAAGGGAGGAAAAGATTTTTATTTCACAGGATTTACATGTATTATACCACATTGTCTAGATAGTTTGTATTATGACTACATTTAGCAGATTTTATCATACATTATGTTCCTCGGGTAAGCGATGGGGCCAATGGGCCTGTTGTTTTAATTCTAAGCAGCAATTTTATATTTCATCAATGTTCGGTGATTGAGCTTGTCCTACGAATGTAGGAATATTATATAATTTTGTTGTTGGTATATTTGAGTAAAACAAGCTCAATGACCTGAGGGGCATTGTCGACTTGAAAACGATAGATTTGCATGAGGAAATTAAGTGTCCTTCACAAAAATTATTTAAATTATTGGGAATCAAAATTTAATCTAAGTTTGTGTAAAGGACCGTTGGACAATGGCAGGTTGATTTTATATATGCAACGCATATCAATTCAACAGTGGTTCGTACAATTTATGTGGGTTTTTTTAAAAATAGTGTTAAACCATAAAAGCGACATATGTATTTCATTTCCAATATGATTGGTTTCATAGCTGATAATTGTTGATATAATCGACTGAACAAAAATCTTTTAAAAGAAATATTTATTTACTAAACATCTTTTGTTTATTATTGGATAGAAACACCAAATAAGAAGTCAGGATCTGGAGAAACAAATATATCTTTGAATATAAAGGATGTAATGATAGGCTCAACGGGGGAAAAAGGTTTGTCAGGTTTATTTACACGGTTGTTTGAACAATATAGGTTTTAGATGACATTTATCCATTGATCGACCCAAGATAGCGGTATAGATACCACTGGTTTACCGACTTAAATTATCTAAATCTCTTGAGTTAACCTTTTGCTAAAATTTTATAGTTTTTAAACACTCTAAACGTAAGTCTATAATAATTTCTATGTAAAATTTAAATTTGTACATCTTGATGAATAAGCATTTTGTAAAAATTATATGCAATATAAAGCACACATATTTTACTGCTAATTTTCCTAATAAAACGAAGATTTGGTTTTTTTATGTAAGCAATATATTTCTTTATTTAAACGTTAATCATGAGAGTTTAAAATAAAAACAAAGTCAATATGGCATATACTCTTAAAAGTATTTTTCAATGTCAACAGAAAATGCAGAAAACACAAAAGATAATACTAAAACCAGTAATACAGATGAAGAAAGCAAACTCTTGCTGAATGTAGATGAGTCCGCTAAAGGTAAAGACGTTTATTGTTTTTAAATTTACATTAAACAGGTATATTATTTTAATTTTTTTAAAAGTTTGTTATTTGCCTATTTGCCTCTTTTGATAGATATTTTTGAAAGGGAAACCGATTTTCCCGTTTCCATACACTGTCAGCTTTGTTTTTTTTTTTAGGACAAAATGCAAACTGTTTAAAATACACTAGTATATAAAAACAATGAAAAAGGAAGTAAAGTATCTAGAACCTTATCAATAAGCTGCTTAGAAGTTACGAATGTTTTAAATTAAGTTACACTTGTGACGGATAGGTAAGGTTGCACCAATGGAAATTTATTTAAGAAATAAAAAGAAAGCTAAAAGGTGAACCCGGATATGAACCTTTTGGTTACGTAATCAAATCCTGTGAAGCTCCAAGCTATGATTATTGTGACGTCATGAAAGAGTTCACACATAATTTCACGTTTTCGCTGTTCCATGGATTCATATAAGGAAACATATTTGCAAATGTAAATATGTGAAATAACATGATAAAATTAACATAAATTCTAATGTTAAAGGTCACAATTTTCGTCGAAATTATTTTTCGGATTAAAATTTTTTCAATGCTTTAGAAGGGCATTTTTAATAGGCAACCAAATCTTGAGTGCAATTTGTTGCGTAATAAGCAGGCTACAGAGCTTATCAGTTTTTGCTATGCAAACAAAGCTTTTGTTTACATTATTATTTTAAAAGTTGAAGCGAAAATTTCAGTTTTAAACCTTAAATGATTGTGTTAATTAAACGTTAGAAACTGTTTAAATAAATTTGAAATTTGTCGTTTGAGGCGGAATATGTGATGTTGTATTGCAGAAGAAACAAAATACATGATAACTGAATTAGAATATAAGCAATATCTCGGGTCACGAACTCTGTCACGTTCTTTTTACCCTCGCCCACATGTAGCTTTCATATCAAGACAGTAACCATGTGTCTTATATAAACAGGTATATTGCATCAACGTAAACAAAAACAGGACACGAGCCTTATTTGCATGACAAAGGGTTGTGAGCCCTGTATCTTGGTTATAAATCTACGACTAAATCTCAAAATTTATATTATTATTATACCCCCCCCCCCCCCAAACGAGGTTTGATAATATTTTAATATCAACGAAATTTTTTGTAAATATCTGTGCTTGGACGGAACGAAGGTGCAAATCACTTTGTCTCTCACCAAGTTGGAAAATCGACGGTAATTTGAAACGAGCTCAAATTTCCGCATGCATCATTACATTAAAGGGCGATAGCATGTGATTATTTAAAGAATAACTTTCTTTTTTTTTTAAAGAAAATGATGAAAAAATAAAAATCGAAACTCCAGACAATGAACATATAAGTAAAGAAGTCACATATTTGTTGGATGAAAATTTGACAAAAGGTAAATCGTATTATGTATTTGTTTGACAATCGATATTCAACGGAACAACATTCTGATTTAGTGATAATGTTTTTCAATTTTCGTAGAAGAACCTTACAGCAAACCAAGTACAAAAGAATCAAAAAGACGTTTACTCAAGTTAAGACTTCCCTTCCAAAAAGGTTCCAGTGGAAAGAAAAGTATGTCATTTTTGTTTACGCTTAATTTACTTTTTGTATGCTATGCTAAAATAGATGTGTATTGAATATAAAGTGAATAACAGAAGGAACAAAATAATCACACACATCTGTCAGCACGCAATAAACAAAACAGTGCAAATATATGGCGGCATATTTCTGCCATCCACAGTCAACATAGCTTATCTTAACTTAATCGAAAATGTTTTCATCCGTAGAATAGCCTGTAAATCATTTTAAAGGATATTTTACTTATATGGCTTTTAAAATAATTTTATTTACAATAAATAAAAATGACACTTGAAAAAAAGTCAAGTTACCTTTCTTGTTTTTCAAACAAACTCCGACTTCGTTTTTGTCTACTTTACATACGCTATTATATTTTGTTGCGATAACTATTTCGACAAGATGGTATAATTTGTCTTGTATCTTGACTGAAATGTGTTTGATTTGCAAAAGTTGCCGTCCACAAAACGAGACAATACATATATAACGATTTCGAAACTCATTACTCAATTCCTTTACGTTTATAGTCAGGCGCTTGTGATAAATATGAAAATATAAATGTAATATACCAAATTGCCCGTCAGTTAGTGTCTGGCTGATTATCTTCTTATTCAGTTGCAATTTAATATCTGAATCTGTAATTAACATGAATATGTAAGTATGCTGACTTATAGAGCGTAAGACACCTTAAATATTGATCTACATGTCAATTAAATTGAATCATACGATTAAAAATTAAAATAGTACTTTTAAAAACAACATCCATATTGTATTATGTATATATTATTATACTGAATAATCAAATATTGATCAAAAATAGCCAAAATCCACTGTAAGAAATTGTACACAAAACTATATCAGCTCAATACTTCCCGATTTCTGATTTTATTTGTATCTGACATTTACGAGTTTATATAATTCTTGAGCAACATCGTTTATATTTTGAAAAAAAAATAACTATGATTAAATATCTTTACCAACTCATTCTTTTGTGTTTATTGTAGAACAACAAAACAATAAACCAGCTAAAAAAGAAATAATGAGACCGGAAAATGAAAAGACGTCTAAAGCAGATGCCTGTAGAAAAACCAGTAGGTTACTTTGTCTTATTTTATGCAAAAATCGTAGATAATTTGGCAATATGAAAACATTCATTACAAAAAAACCCAGTTTAATTGGACCCAACCAATACCAATTAAGTTCCGTTGTATCTCGGTATGTTCCAAAAATTAGGATTCCCGTTTTTTCCGCGATTTTTCACAAAGAGTTCATGCACCAACTTCAGAATGAGTGCAAAGAAGGTTGTCAATTATATCGGCAAATAAAATTTTTCCCACAAATAAAAATTTTTCCGGAGAGAAAGCAAGTTCAAAGGTCCACAATGTATCTGATGATAAAAAAAACTAAATAAAAGCATAATAAAATGAATATTTCATTCCCTAACCAGTTTAAGTGACTTTGCTTTCATGAAGAATCATATTTTATTTTTGAAAAATAAAAACTGTTCGTTATAACTGAACCAGGCTTTTTTTTCTTTTTCTTTTTTCTCTTTTTTAATGTACAAAATATCTGTTTTCTTCAGTATTTATAATTGTATTTTTTAAGTGTAAATAGACGTAGATTTGAAATTACACAATGCAATACAAGTAATATTAAAGTAAAATAAGAGTACTATTCGGGGAGGTATCATTCAGTCAATTGATATGATATTCGTATCAATATTGTACATATATTTGTAGAGCATTTATATATATTGTACAAAATATCTGTTTTCTTCAATATTTATAATTGTATTTTTTAAAGCGTAATTAGACGTAAATATGAAATAACACATTTTAATACAAGTAACAGTAAAGTAAAATAAGAGTACTATTCGGGGAGGTATCATTCAGTCAATTGATATACTATTCGTATCAATATTGTACATATATTTGTAGAACATACCTGTTCAGTAAAATATTTTTATCAATAAATATACAATCGGAACATAAAGCAAATATGCGGCTCAGGCTTCTAGATTTCCAATGCTGCGATACAATGGAACTCTCTAATTTTGAAAGTGAATAAAACTTAAAAAATAGCACACAAAAAAGTAATTCGGGAAATTGATGTTACTCAGAAAAGCTAGTCTAATACAAGCTTTTTGAACAGCACTAATGACATGTGAAATGATAACTTGGTATATCTTTTTTAAGGAAAAGAATAAGTACCGCAATATGATGAGACACCAGTTTATAATATAATTGCGCAAAACAATTGCAGAGTGTTTGATAATATGAAATGTAATCAACGTACTGAAAAAACTGGTAAGCGGTTAGCAAGGTTGGGAATATATGCGTTTAAATTTCATTTCGGGGCACTATGGAGTTCAAATACAAGTTTCAGTTATAAAGTTTAATAAGCTTGAAGTTTTTCATAAATCTTAACAATATGACGGGTTTCATGCTTTTCTTGCTGCATCTTACGGTGCTATATTTGATGATTTACCCAACTGCAGAAGTAAGAATGTCAATATTTCTTTAAGAATGAGAATCATTACGATCTAAGTCTGTCAGGATTCCTAAAAATGTATTTACTTAATTCCAGAATCAGTTTTGTTTTTATGACTTTTTTTGGAGGATGATGACCAATTTAAACAGATTACAAAACAAATAACACTATTTTCAACAAAATACTGACACCAATGTAAATCAACATTGTTGCAAAGAATGTTTTTATTTAAATAAGTATGGTGTTTGGCAATGTTGAAATGATCTCGATACCATATCGTCAAAATCATCAAAATCTATACTAAATCGTGTCCTGAACATGGATCCCACTCCCGCTAGTCACTTAGTGTTGGAGAATTGATAAGTCATTGTTGAAATGTTAGGTTGCTTGAAGGTCTACCCTTCCAACTTTAAAAAACGATCTTACATATTAGATTTGTATAACAAAGTGAATATTCAATATGTAATCAGTGTAAAATGAGCCAGGTGTGGTTATTCAGCAAAGCGATCAATATTATTTCATAGAATCGGAAAAAGTAGTTGTAAAAGTGTCTTAAAACGACGGAAAGGAAAGAAATGTCTATGAAATATTAAATTTAGAAATGTTTCAAGCAAAACAATTCAACTTGATACATACATACTTAAGAGAACAATTTATCATAGACTAATTATAAAGAAATGTTAATTCACAGATAATAAGTCTGACAGTCAAAAACCTATTTTGAGAGTTCGAGCTTTCCCTGATTAAAAACATCCCCTTCTTCTGACAGGTATTGATAGGTCATCTTCACACGTCCTTTACTTCTCACCAATCAGATAGGGGCTTTAACTGCTTTTAACTCTTCAGGAGGTAATTAAAGAATAAATCATGCTTGTTTTCTCCGTAACATCTAGTATTTAGAGTTACACCTCTCATAAAAGAGATAAAAGCATGTATCTGATTGGTTGGTATATTTTGATTCTATATAAATCAATATGTTATGGTATATAGGAGAAGGGGGTGGTTCAAATAGAATAGGGCATGCTTTAATTGATAGAAGTATTTCGTTGATGAAATATTTTGTATAGGTTCGATAGGGTACAGATACTTTAATTACAATGAAAGTACTGTTTGCTTTCTTTATATTGGTTATGGTTATTCGTGGGTAAGATAAACATAAATCAACAATACCAGCTTGAAAGACATTTGCTTTCTTTATATTCATATGTTTATGGAATATTATAAAGAAATTTGTGCATGAAAACAGATTTTTGTATGTTTATTTGCGATATATATGAGCCAATTCTTTCATAATTGCTGCATGTTCCACACCATAAAAGGACGACAGCATGTGATCGTTTATATAAGAACTTTCTTTTCTTTTAAAGAAAATGATGATGAAGAAATAAAAAACGATACTCGAAACAATGACAATATAAGTAGAGAATTTGACAAAAAGTAAATTGTATTATGTATTTGTTTGACATTTGATTTTCACCTAGACAACATTATACAAATATTGACTTGGGTTGAGGGCAACATTGATTATATTAGCCCCCGAGGGACGAAACATTGCCCGACGCAAAGCGAAGGACAATATTTTCGTCCCAGGGGGGCTAATATAATCAATGTTGCCCGAAAACAGTCAATATTTGTTTTGTTATATGGATAAACAAACCAAAATTTAAGAAGTAATTGAAAACAGATTGCCGTAATTTTCTCAGCTCAACAAAGAATTCACGAATTCAATTTTGTGCAAAGTTCATTTCCAAAATATCCTCAGCATCAAACGGTCACTGGTGATATTCCGCCGACCGAAAGAATTAACACACAGATGTTCTACTTGATTTTATTTCACAGTAAATCGCAAATCCTTATATCCTTTATGATAGCAAACAGTCGCATTGCGCGTCCGTTGTTTACTTGCCTTGACTGACTGTCTATTATGGCGTCACCTTGTTTTAGAGTCGCGAAGAGTTATTTACGTCATCGTTTACAAAGCAACAAATCAGAGGCGATTATTTGAAAGACAGGGAATGTTCTCTAGATATTATTTTTAGCCGGTCAGTATCAAGAAAATATTGACCGGTCAATATTTTTTGGACGAGCTAATATTACAATTATTGACTATTCATCTATATAGAGTTATATAGTGAGAATATACTACTGAATATAACAATCTAATTTATTGTTTTTATCAATTTTTCGTAGAAAACCCTAACAAACCAAGTACAAAAGAATCAAAAAGAAGTTCCTCCAAGTTTGCATTTCCCTTCCAAAAACGTTCCAGTGAAAAGCACAGTGCGTCATTTTCGTTTACACTTCATAAATCTAGTGTATGATATGCTAAATAGATGAGTATTTAATATTTAGCGACAGACTGTCAGGAAGAATGTTTTTTACATATATCTGTCGCACTAAACAAACACAGTTCAACTATCCAAAATATTGATGTTAAAATTAAGCAAATATACCGAGTTTTGCATGTGTAATTTTTTCTAATAATATTGCAACGTATGTTATCTAATGAAATACTCCATTACTGTATCTAATTTCTATAAAAGAAGAATTATTTCGTATCAAAGAAGACACAGTCGAAATAGAAGACACTGCTACAAATATGACAGAGGGAGAAGAAAATTGCTTGTCTGATGATATTTCGATAAAAGGTTCGTATTAAAATCATGTGTACAATGCACGTGTATATGGTATGGCAAGGTAGCTTCTTGCTTCTTACAAAGTTGTAATTTGGAATATCCGAATGTAAACTTATTTCAAAACTGAAAAATGAAGCTACACTTAGATGCATTTTTCTCAAATACAGAATTAATTCTCTCTGTACACTGTCAGATTTGCTCGAATGAAGTCAACAGGAATCTCTTTTTAATTCTACTACATCTATTGCCGAGAACAAAGAGATGGCGCGGACATTATTCTCGAATATACCACGAACGTCATCAATAAATTATCAGATATTAAACATATACCAAACTCGAGTCCATCATGAGTTTTGAATTTAAATTTATGCTCTTTATATAAAAAAAACAAAATATGATAATACGGTTTAGTGTCCTTCAGAGCGATTGATATTCCCTTTAATGTTTCAAAGAACTAATCGCGGCTATTCCAAGACCCTCCCTCAACTCATATTCACTGCTTGTTCGTCCAAAAAAAAAAAAAATAGGACCAAAATCGAATTCATTTATCTAAATTTATTTTTAAAAAAATCATAAATAAGTTTGTATTTCATTCAGATTTATCTCGCTTGATAATATGAGCGACTTCTGCTCTTTATAGATAAACCGATCAGTTGACAGTCGAAGTTGTTAGTAGAATAGAAATAAAGTTCTTGTTATCGTAAATAATGCAGAATTATCTCCTCGATCTCGTAATGTTGTTAAGAAATATAAAAGTCTTGGCTTTTATATGTTAAACAACATTACTCAACATCGTAGGTTATTCTGCAACATTCACTAAACTCGTACTTTATTTTTTAATTAACACTTTAGAGACAACGGCGTTTAAAATCGACATATATATTGTTTGCCTATAACATAAGAAAACTTAAGCACTTTAATACCCCACCTAAGTAAAGCCGTTCATTGAGATCAACTGTCCAGTGTTTGTCTGTCTGTAAATTCTTAAAATTTTAAATTATCATTTAGAACAACCTAGTCAAATTAAACAAAACTGTAAGCGCCACAACTTTAATAAAATAATTATATCATAATTTGTGGGATTTATACAAAAAGTCCATTACGCATGCTCATGACATAATATCCCTTTTTATATTCAGATAATCATGTGTTAGCCTTGTTCACTGGCCTAAACGTGATGTCGAACTCGAACCATGATAGTTCATGCGCAAACTGAATTTTCCCATTCCATCCTGTTTTACCTCGCTTATATATTTTTTGTGTGTACCTCAGGTTCCACGCGAATATTTTGTTTCAATCAAATTCACTTTTTAAACTTTTTAAAACTATTGTTAAAATAACTGATTTGTTAGATAAAATATAGAAAATAAAGTACTAGTAAAAGTAAAAGTAGGAGTTAAATTAAGGAATGGCCCTCCAAGTTGTCATAGAAATACATATTTAAGAAGTTAAAATAAAAATATAAATACTTTTTAATGTATAAAACTATATATAACTGAAATATTCTTTAAGGGCACCCACCAACTGACCTTAAAACAAAAGAAAAAACACACAATCAAATTAAGGAATGGCCCTCCAAGTTGTCATAGAAATACATATTTAAGAAGTTAAAATAAAAATATAAATAATTTTTAATGTATAAAACTATATATAACTGAAATATTCCTTAAGGGCACCCACCAACTGACCTTAAAACAAAAGAAAAAACACACAATCATCTACTTAACTTGATTATTTTTTACAATAATGCAGACAAATAATTGTATTTAGTCAACAATCAAAAAAACAGAAGAGGTGCAGTCAGGCAAAAAAAACTCTCTTTATTTTAAATGATAATACATGTAACTATACTGTTTCCATGGTTCTTGGCACATTGCTTTCTTGATATGTTTAAAAGCAGTTTTAGTTTTAAAATGTCTAATCCTCATTATCAAAATAAAATTCAACTTAAACAATGACTTATTCGTCTGTTCATTGGTAAGAGATACTTCTTCCAGCATTTATGTGTTCTAAAATAGGTACTTTTTCACATTATTTAATGATAGATTGAACTAAACGAAAGCTGCAACCTTTATCTCCTTGATTCAACGCGATAACTTTAATATAGAAAAAACTAACTCATAACAGAAATAGACAAAGCATACAATGTATTCAATGCATCAAATTAAAAAAAAAAATCTGGTAAAACATATAATTATACAAATTCGTTTTCTATGTCGACCCAAACAAACTTGACACTCAGTTAAGCTATTTTTAACTCATGATGTTAAAAATCATTTCAATACGATATATACCATATATCATGCCAATTAGTTTTAAAGAAAGCAGTTGTTTATGATAGAACAAGAAAACAAAAACCAAGTAAGGAAGGAATAAAAAAAACTAGAAAATAAAAAGACGCCTAAAGCAGGTGCCTTTGGAAAAACCAGTAGGTAACTTTTTCTTGGTACATGATACGGAGATAAACGAAACAAACATTCATTGGGCGCAAAAAGATCACTTAAATGCCATCACATAGATTCTTTGTTAATGTAATGTTTATTTTTTAAGTTGGGCTTTTTAATAAAAAGTTCCTCATTGACTCTTAAATTTTTATTAATTCTTATTGGTTTTTTTTAAAGTAAATCAATATATTTTTTAAAAGGTCTTTTTGAGTAATTTTAGGAAAATATACACGAATTGTTTTATTTTATTGGAAGTACACCAGAATATCAAAGTGTTCCGTGCTAGCTTATCAATAATTTGATGTTTAAAGCATAACTACTGTACAGGTGACTGTAAAGTCCTGTTTGTCTCTTCTTAAATGGACTTAATAATTCAGTTTTAATTCAAAATGGCCAGAACTCTAATTCCAATGTTAAATGCTGTCCAAAAAATCATTATTATCAATTTTATACATTGTGATTTCTGTTCTCGTTTGTATCTGACATTTTCAAGTATATTATTGAGCAATATCGTTTATATACATATTTTGATTTTTAAAAACCATGAATTACAAACTCAACCAAATAATTTTATCTTTTTATTGCAGAAAAACAAAATAACAAACCAACTAAGGAAAAAATAAAAATATCGGACAATGAAAATACATCTAAAGCAGATGCTTTCGAAAAAACAGGTAGATTTATTTTTCTTATTACTTGCAAAAAATATAAATATTTTAAAATAATTCAGCAAACATCTATTAATTACAATTTGATCCAATATCATTGTAGTGCCCATAACGAGCAAGCATATGGTAATAATATAAATTGTTTTAAATAGAAAAAAAATTATCACGCACACTTATTGTCTATTGAATAATCGATTAAGAATCAACAGCAAGTTGCCATATCTTAAATGTCATAAACAATGATTCCATGTTCACTTCAAATCACTTTTAAGAAATCAAAATTTTTAGAAATAATATCGGTAATAAAATGATTTTTTTTACTTGAACAAGAGGAAAGCTGTCAATGTAACAGGAAGCAGATTTTCTCTTGTGTAATCAGTATTCCTTTGTTGACCGTCAGTGATACATACTACCTTTGGCCGACCCCGATCCGAAATAGTTGTGGTTACAATTTAGTGTTGTCATTATTACCAACCCCCCCCCCCTCCCCTGAGTTTAATGCTTATATTTTTTGGTCACATCTTCACAACTGAACTGCATATTATTTCCTATCATGAAATATACAGTAGGACTTATCTAGACAAACGATCCACCCTTTGTGCAATGTTATGGAAATTTCACAGAGCTAAAATACAAATTATCTAAACACGACCACTATGGACAAATTATTAAATTATTCGGCAGATTTTCTGAACGTAGAAGACTATTAACATTTCTGTTGTGTACACATTCAAAGGAGTTTAAGATAATTTGTGTATAAGGAGACTAAGAGTCAATTTGTACCATTAGAAATTTGAACTCTTTTAAATAATTTAAATGTGCTGTATATGACAAATTATTTTTACCTTTGAATTTCACAGTTTGTTAATCACAAAAAATAGCGAAACTGTGTCCTTCATGATTCCTAAAAGGGGAATTCACTTAAAATTAGGGTATCTTTAGGGTATTTAACAATTAATATCAAGATAATTAGGTTAAGTTAGGGCATCTCACTCCTCGCGTTTTGATTCCATTGCGCAGATGATCATTATTTTTTTAATAAATAAGATTTTTTATTTAGTTAATCATCACAAAAAGATTATTTTATAATCACACAACACAACATTTGAATGCAAGAAGTAGACACGTTTTGGGGGAACTATTTTTTCGTGCGGTAGGGTTTTTTTTTTCCAGACGAAAACGACAGAAACAAGCAATTTTATGAATTGTCAATATACTTTTCTTTTTATTACTCTTTCTTCATTATTCACATTTTTAACATTTGATAGCTTTGTTACATAATCTATAGGCTCTGTGTGACATGTACAAAATTTATTCTTGAGAGTGTGATATACATTTAGAATAAAATCATGCATATAAATGAAAAATATCTGAATTGTTAAATCCTAATTTTAAGAGAATTTTACCTTTAAAGCCATATATTTAAAATTTCACATTACTGATCCCCATGTTTTATGTCAAAATGATACTGAATACATATCGAGGCAAACTGAATTAGTCTTATAAAATTCTTGATATTCAAGTTTTAATTTAAAATGAAATTGTAGCTTTAATAAGAATGCGCTCTTTATGTCACACTTTGAAATCATTGCCTCTTTACCTACTTGGCTAATTGCTTCAATAGCCCCATCAAAAGAGGTGTATGTAACTGTTGTATGAATGGGATCTATGCTGTGGTTTATACTGATGGATGGTGGGTAAGAAAGATGCATGATCATGCGCCAATCACCATCAGCTTTCGAAACGACGCATACGGGCGAAATGTGCAAATTTTGCATGTGAGGGGTATGAAATGGACCTGCCATGCGCCCTTTAATAACTTTTTATCATTTTTTTCCGGCAAAACTTTGGAGTTTTCGTTTGCAGATGTCAATTTTTTGTGTAAACTGGAAGCCTTGGCCCTGAATATTTTAACTTAAAACCTTTAGTAAACCCTCATTGAGTGCTAGAGCAGCCAACCTATCAGAATACCTACTTAAATGATTACTGATTGAATTAACTCTTATTGGGGAAGCGCTCAAATCCCACAGCTCTGTTTTGAGGTCTGGATTGTTTCGCGGCAAAGGACTGAAAAGAGTTTTGGTTGACGTTTGGGGCTGGCATATTTGTACGAATTGGTCGTTGTGCATTGGCTATGTATTGATTTCTGAGGGCTGAGTACCACTACAATGTACGACAGGGTGCCAGTTGTTGCATTTTAAGCAACGGTGCAAATATGAACATTGGATTCGCTGACAAACAGCCCTGTAATTGTAGTCATAGCATTTGAATTATGTTGAAACCTGTTGTTTACTTTGCTGTGTGGCTACTGAGTTTAGGTTCATGTAAACAAGCTAAAGCTCACTATCGATAGTTCCCCAATTGTTTGAAGGATTAAGTATTTTCTGCTTTGTAGCTTTGTCAACATGATGGCCTAGTGACAGTTGAGTAGTGTTTTCCATAACAGGTTGGGTAGGATGGGACAAATTACTACGGTTAATCTGAGCATCCGCACTAATGTAACTTTGTGTACCTTGTGACCTTTGTGTGTCGGTAGCTGCTTTCTGGGTCCGGATCTCCGAAATCAATATCGGATCCGCAGGAAGCTGACCAACTTGTGTCACGTTCAATGCATGATGGTCATCCACTGAGCTACCGCAGCCGCAGCTGGGCCTTTGGTTCGTTTCGGCCTGGGTTTCCGTGACGTCACTCTAACTGCTGGATTTCGCTTTGTTTTCGGCATTTTCTCATATAAGATTATAAAAATATTGTTTCAATGAAAACAGAATGCATTAAGATTTTAAGTCTATTCTAAGAAAGTTTAAATCGTGTGTAAATGTTTGATGTTGAAATTCAGAATTCCATCCATGAAAAATCGGATACATCAAATACACATCATCAGATAATGCATCCTTAAAATGGCTAAACAAATCTTATGAAATGTATATCTAAAAGTTATTTTTACTTTTGAATTGAATTTTTTTAGAATTTGTGAGAGCTAAATTTTTCGACCTTACCATGCGAAGGAAATTTCTATAAAGAAAGACGCGGATAATTTTACTTAAGAAACCAACTTGTATGAATATACTATTTCCGGATAAAGTGAATGGACCATATTTTGCCGGAATTAAATATAAAATATGCGACGACTTGATATTAACTCGCATATCTGAGAAAAAGCTCATATATGCGGTAATATTTTAAGTGCAAAAAGGTCACATAAAAAAATTTGCGGTCCAACGGTTTTGGATGTTAAACATTTGTCCAAAGTTATGATTTGTGATGAGTTTTCTTAATGAAATTTTACAAATCGAAATTCTCGAATTACTTTTTCGATTTTTTTAACAATTTGTTATATAATTTGTATAAAAAATGGCAAAGGGAACAAAAACGTAAATCTTGTAAGTAATAGTATAAATTTCGGCGATCAAAACAGATAAAATGGAATAGATAAACATTACAATTATGTGTACGATTTTGACTGTTTTGACATTTTAATATGGTAATATGATTCTTGAACCTATATTAACGTGCTTATATATTTTTTGCAGACCAGTCACAATCGATGGTGCTATTTAAAAAAGACATGGCAAATTTGCTTTTAAAGAAAGATGTGCTCATTTTAGCTTGTCACCAGCACAATGAGAAGATTAATCTTGGAATGGAGATCGCTATGAATGCATGTGAGAAAACAACAGGAGCACATATACGCGTTTTTAATGCCTTAGATGATTTTGATCAATTTGAGGGCTTGACAAAAGACGAAATGACTTTGTTTGTATCATTTGATTGTTCAAGAAATTTTGATTTGTTTAGTGAAACGCAAATTTCAAATACATTTAAAAGAATAAAAAAAGCTGCAAGAAACTGGAAAAAAACAAATACATGTCATACTTTGATATGTTTACATATTTCTACATGCAATGCATGTAAAGAGTTGCTAAAAAAGAATTCAATGACGTATGAAGTGTACGACATATCTACAATGCAAATTTACAAGGAAGCTTAAACTTCTCCATGTTTCAACAAACATATGTACACCTTAAAATTTTCATTTTCTTATGCTTTTGTACCGATGTTTACAACTTTGCATATTTTTTTAAACGTGTATCTCTTCATTCTTTGCATTTTGTGAAGGTTTCGATTCACCATTAAAACAATTTTGGTATTTTCTTTTCATTACAATGTATGTATTGTACAGGTATTGATTCTTTCTATATTCAATACATTTCAATGTGTGTCTTAGTTTATGGTAAAAGGAAATTGAATGTACTTATTAAACGTTTTAAAACAATTAAAAAGGTTAATACAGATGATACAGTTGTAATATATTCAATTATGATAAAGCTGATCATGATCCTTAACCACAGTTTTATTTTTAAAAAACGTTCAGAGACAAAGTGTTAAGTGTTAAATTCTGTAAATATTAACTTTTTCGCTTTAATACTTATGCCATAGTCTATACAATGTACATACTAATCTGGTAGTAAACATGTCATTGGGTAAAGAAAATCCTTCATTTTAAAATCAATGAGTTTGTCTCTTAAAAAATGTGCAGCGAGATTTGGGCACTAAAGTGGGAAAATTTCAAAATGTATTATTTTGAAAAGAAACTGACATTAGAAGCATAGATCTGGGTTAAATTCTTTCCTTAAATACTTTATTTTGTCAAATGAAAGATTGAATTTACAAGAATAAAAAAAGCTGCAAGGAACTGGAGAAAAACAAATACATGTCATACTTTGATATGTTTACATATTTCTACATGCAATGCATGTAAAGAGTTGCTAAAAAAGAATTCAATGACGTATGAAGTGTCCGACATATCTACAATGCAAATTTACAAGGAAACTTAAACTTCTCCATGTTTCCACAAACATATGTACACTTTTAAATTTTCATTTTATTATGCTTTTATACCGATGTTAACAACTTTGCATATTTTTATACATGTGTATATCTTCATTCTTTGCATTTTGTGAAGGTTTCGATTCACCATTAAAACAATTTTGGTGGGGGTTTTTTCATTACAATGTATGTATTGAACAGATATTGATTTTTTTTTATATTCAATACATTTCAAAATGTCTTAGTTTATGGTAAAAAAATTTAAAGTACTTATTACACGTATTAAAATAATTAAAAATGTTTATACATCTGTCATTTCTTTAGTTGTTTTACTTTATACTAGTATATAACAAAACAGGTATTTTGTAAAAATACAAATGCACCATGAGTTTGAAAGATAGTATACAGTTGGACCATAATGTGTTAGAAGTTGTTATAGATTAACGCATGTTCGGAAAATTTCTCCAAAATATGATCTTTTTTAGTTATCACAAATGATACAGTTGTAAAATATTCAATTATGATAAAGCTGATCATGATCCTATATCACATTTTTTTTTCAAAAAAGCGTTCAGAGACAAAGTGTAAACTAAAGTGTTTAATTCCGTAAACATTAACTTTTCGCTTTAATACTTACGCAATAGTCTATACAATGCACATACTAATCTGGTAGTTAAAATTGGGTAAAAAAAAATCATTTTAAAATAAATGAGTTTGGCTCTTAACAAAATGTGTAGCGAGATATAGGCACTAAAGGGGAAAATGTTCAAAATTATTCTGAAAAGAAACTGACATTAGTAGTATAGATCTAGGTTAAATTCTTTCCTTAAATATTTTTTTTGTCAAACGAAACTTGTTGCTTAATTTATTTGACAAAAAAGCAGATCAGGGAAAATATAACTGAAAACACTTTACCATTGTGCACTTTGAGTTTAATCAAGAGAAGAGTATCAACGCTAAGTAGCGCCTTAAGGTCAGAAAAAATACTCACTGTTTGGCACTCACAATACGACCCTTAAGAAAGTATGTTTTCAAATAATAACCAATGAAGTAATAGCATACATTATCGATCAGATCCAATCTTACACCAGAGCAAACCCCAACTAAACCATGAGTTTACTTTGTAGGATTACTTTGGGTTTACTCCGAGTTTACGTTTTGACAATTTGGGCCCACTCGGGTTTTTCTTAGGATTTACTCGATGATTGCTTTTGGGGTCAACTGTACGCACTGAAGTGTGAAGCGCACCTATATTTTATTTTACCATGTTACTGTAATTCCCGCTACTTGTATATTCCGAAAATACGTGTAGTGTCTGCTTTCAGGGGTATACTCCTGTGTCCGTTCTGGGTTTACTTTTTGGGTTACCCTTGGGTCCACTCTAGTAAACCCGGAGTAACCCAGAGTAAACCCAGAAAGTAAACCCAGAATTTAGTTGGGGTTTACTTTCTATTATGTTTGATCTGATCGGTACTTGTTTGTTTGCTTCACTATTTATTATTTTTAATATGAATTGATTAACATTAATCTCTCTCTTTCTCTTTCTCTCTCTAAATAAATAAACAAGTAAACAATATCATGTCTTTATTGTTATAAGGGTTAAAATTTGTTGCATGCAGATAGTTTACATGAGTACGAATATCACCACCTGTACATCGATAACAGCTTCTCCCAAACTGAATAACAGATTGCATCATACATATAGTTACGAACAGATATGAACCAAGATTATCAGATATATTTTATCATATCAGACTTTGACCGCATATCATTTTAGTTTAATGAGTATTTTTTACAATGGATTTTGTAAAGCAATGTCCAAATACGTATGAATCGAGGATTTCAAGGTCTAGAATTAACAATTGTTCTACATTAGACAGTTATCACTGTTTAAAGACAGAATACAACGGGCTTCGAGAAATCTGTATCAGCCCAATCTGGATAAAAGGAGGTAAATTATGTTTGATTTAATTTGCATCTTTCATTCCATCTTTCAAATATTTGGGAAGTTATTAGGCTACAATCAAGCCACTTTACAACAGACAGGAAACTTAAGGTACTGTTGAACGTTGTTAATATCACTTCATTATATAGCTTACAACTCCACAAATGCATTGTACATTATCCTTTTATTAAAACATTGCATTTATAACTATAATCCTACTTTTTTGTTGTCGACTAAAGGTGAGTTTTAATAGTAGTAATTTATATTAACAATTTTTTTTTGCACGAAACATCATCATTTGATAAGGCTTGATGGGTTTATTCAGATTTATACATATATATTATTTTTAGCTCAACTGAGCTGAAAGCTCAAATTTAATGAGCTATTCTGTTCACATTTTGTCCGTCGTCTGTCTGTCCATCCGTCCGTCCGTCGTCTGTAAACTTTTTACATTTTGAACTTCTTCTCTAAAACCGCTCGGACAATTTCAACCAAATTTAGCGCAAAGCATCCCGATGGGAAGGCATATATAAATTGCAGGAATGAAAGACCGATATTTAATCAAATCGGAGAAAAGTTTGAAACTGTTAAAAAGGGGTTTCATTTTTTAAAATCTTCTTTTCAAGTACTACTGAATGAAATTTAACGTAATTAGCATAAAAAATGCTTCTTGAAAACATAAAGTGCTAATTTATTTTCAAATTTGCGATATTCCGAAAATAATAATAAAGAAAAGGTGTGTTTCAATCAGTTTATAGCTTCGGGTTCGGTATTCCATACGAGTCTTGGTAAAATGGATAGGCAATCCCGGGCCGGGACAAAATAAAAGCCGGGCCGATCGAGATTTTTCAATTTACGTCGATAATAATTAACCAATGTCATTAAAATTTTCAGGATTTGTTACAGACCGGTATATTTGTACTCGCTGTAAATATTGATAGACAACAAAGCGTATTTTGAATTTTATTGACGATTGTTGATTTCCAAGTTGGTAAAATGGGTAGGCAAACTCGGGTCAACATTTCGCAGGTTTGTGGACTTATTTTAGAAGAAACATAATAATTCATTTGTTTAAAACAGCCGTGGGTTATGACAAATGGGTCGATTTGACACAGATGAATTTGTTTGTTGTGCATCAGTTCGCGTGCGAAGGGAATCTTTAAAACATGCAAAATACATTGGTGCCGATTTTGTGAAGAAAAATGAGGTTATATATTTCAATGCGTTGACAGTTTTCACATATGACGGTGGTGTTAGCTTGTTTTGATTTTCATTTCGTTTTCATTATTTTTGCTTTGCAACCCGGGAACTATATTGTATTTTGTAATTTTTACGTAATACTATCAAATCAAACAGAGACTTTGGTAATTAATCAAACAGTTGACAGTTTAACTGCGCAAATTAAGCAAAATCTGATGTATTATCAAAATACTAAAATACAGTTCATTCTATCCGTAATTTGTAATGATTTTTTGCGTACTATATGATTAATGCAATGTGTTTTGTTGAGATGCTCATCATTTTTTCGAGTTTATTCAGTTTGAATAGAGTTTAATATCGCTGACGAAAATATGTAGGTATATATGATTTATTTTGGAAAAATAAATTGTGCTCTTTATTTGTTATAGTGCATGTTTCTTATGTTTAATTGTTTACAATTTCTATTTACTAATCATATTAGAGTGTTATTCTTCGAATTATCAGCAAAATACATAACTTTGCTCACAATTCTATGTTTGTACTCAGATCTTAGGCCATTTTTTTGGTGTACATTTTAAATGCTGAATAGGAAAGACAAAGTTAAAAATCTAAAGCCTAAAAACTCATGAGAGTAAAATATGACTCAAACCTAGCAGAATTGTGAGCTCTGTATCTTGCTTATACTGTAATTCTACGATTGACGCTGAAATTTTGGTTGATCATTAGAAATGTCTCGCTAAAGTACAAAAAAAATTAAAAGAGTGATATGCTGTAACTACTCTCTGGGGGCCTCTCTTTTTACAATAGATAATATTAAATGTACATCAATTTTGATAGTTGTTCGCTTTATTAAAAGGGTTTTATTGATGGCAACATGTAACGTATTCCATAATCGGGTGAATAAAAATGTAGAGATTGAGATCCATACATCCAGAGTTCAAATTCTGCAAGGGCTTTTTTGTTTTTTACTGAATTGAAATTTTTGGATAGTTATTTTTCCCCTCAAACTGCAAAGTTTTCGCTTATTTTACAGATGTACAATTTATTCATCATTATATCTTTCATAATCCAATAATTGTCCGTTATTCTAGTGACCTTTTTGCAAGATGTGTTATTCCATTATAAATCTGTTTCTATTCTTTGTGTCCTTGGGACCTCAATATATTGTTTAAGTGTCTTTCAGCATACCGCATGTTGGTGAATTGATAGTGATTGTTGTAGCACAATGGTAGCAAATAGAACTGTTTGTTTAACCCCATAATCTACAGTTAGTTGATAAGGGTTTGATGTTGTATTTTGATTTTTTTTACAGTAGCTATTGTTATACTTTCATGTTAAATACTGAAATCTGATTGGTTAAGACGCAGTTCATAATCCTTTCTATTACCCTCACCGTTAGCACCGCACTTAGCAACGGGTAACATTAAAAATGTTACATGCGCGAAAATTATGCGCGTACGGTTCGCTGTAGAATTCACGTTATTCCTATATAAAAGCAGTAAAACTTTCTTAAAAATTAAGACACTCAGTATAACAAAATAAATAGTGCCTGTTTGGGAGGATAACAGTTGAAATTGACACCCCTCGAAAACCATTGTCAACCTCCAGTTCGCGTCGGTTGACAATGGTTTTCTCGGGGTGTCAATTTCAACTGTTACCCTCCCAAACAGGCACTATTTATATAATGTTAACCCTACGAAAATCTTGAGATAACTGCATATTTTATTTTCAGTTGAAAGCCTCCTTGCATTTGTTAATTAATACTTGAACCTTAGGAATAAAACCTAGGCTAACTTACAAATTAATAGAGGATACTTTTATTTGTGATTTGAAAAACGGTTACAAATTCGATGGCAGCGATGCTTACATATCAAGTAATTTTTTTTATTACATTTCAAATAAAGTGAAAGTTGTGAAATACATTTTACATGTAGATTAAAAAAAATAATTTAATAAGTTTCTGGCTAAGGTAAAAGTTTGTTTATAATTCGATGAATAAAGTTTATTTTGCTGTTGCATTCTTTATCGACGATTGTATATGGCATTGTGTTGTGGCACTATAAAACTAAGTCTATGAATAACTTTGAAAATTTTTGTAAACAAGTAAGCCTTATTGTATGAAAGCGACAACTTTGGATTTTTCATCAAATCTGGTTGAGGAATAGTTTAAGAAAAAAATAGTTAAGCTTCAAATACTGTCTATGCAATAAAGTTAAAAACGTCCTAAAACCCCATACGTTACACAAAAATAATCCCGTTAGCAACAGACAATGCTAGGTGGAAAAAGACGTCCTGTTCAGAACTAGTTTAAGAGCATCCGATCTAGGTGTGCTCAAATTGAAATTTATCAAAATGATCCCGAAGATGACATATGATGTATGTGAGAACACTAGTACACGGTGTTCGAACAAATTTGTTGGTTGACACAGACTTCATTGCCTGTGTATTCAATTAAAAATATATGAAACAAGCCCCCTAGGAACGTATTGCTACAGATACGAGGGTCAATAAAAAAATACGAAGACAATTGGGCTGTTAATAAATTTTTCATAAAAGTCATAGCTTACAGTTTCAGTTATACAACAGCACATATTTTATTGATATACGACATTTCATTACATTTCATGAAAAGGTATTCTAGCTACCTGATTTAAAACCAACATGTTTTGTCACCACGGTGCACAGTAACGTTGTAAATACGACGTCAAGATGACGCACGTACAGTTAACAGAAATATCCTATCTTAATATGAACTTTAGTCAGTTGTGCTCTTTACCATACAATTAAAATCGGCTCTATATCACTTGACGTCTGATTTTTTCACATTTGTTATAAAATCATATTAAGTTTGTTCATCGAAGTTTTCTTATTTTTGACCGCATGTCTCTTCTTTTACATTACAAAAAATCACTGAATGTTAGATGGCGTTGTTTATTCTTTTGACAAGTATTTGCCGATATTCTACTCGCTTCTATTCTGTTTGATGCCCAGGTACAGTTACCACAACCCCCACAAAATGTTTAAAAGTAAAAAACAAAATAAATAATTCTTAGAAATAAAGAAATATATTAACTTTTTTTATTTCAAATTGTCGGAAACAATTGTTTAATTATGTCTTCTGAATTTAGTAGTTGTATGACGTTAAATAACATAGCTATAGCAAAAGTCTTCATATTTTTTGATTGACCCTCGTATATTGGGTGAACTTCCAATGTCAAACAAAGTAACCGATAAATGCTAGTTGTGTCGGATTACTTAAATAATGGACCAAACGTTTTCCAGTGGCTAATATGTTTTCTGCATATGTCGTTGAACATCACAAAAAAGGGATGAACGCTTTTCTTACTCTGATGGCCACGAGCTGTCCACGAGGCTACATGAACAACACATGTTGATGTTAGGTCGAGAAGATGCTACACCCCTTCATATGGTTTATAAGATGTTTTCATCCATGAAAAGAATTTCTAAAAACAAAGGATTTGGGAGCTGCATAACGAAATACAAGAGGCTCACAAAACTTAAAGAAAATTGATGAACGACAATATACAGAGGCAGAAAATATGCCATGACAAAAAATACAGCTCCTGATAAGTTTTATGTTTACTTTCCAAGACGAAAAGCAAAGCAGGAGCATCATTTAAGTTCTCTCTCTTGCATGAACTCTATAATGTCATTGAAAATGCCTTAACGTCACATGCAAAGACAATTGTGGAACATATCAGGTTCTTACATACAAATATAATCCGATCCGTGAAACAAGTCTTGGCTTTATCTCATAAGCAGGAATGTGGCAGCTTCCAATTAGATTGACAACGCGAAACGAGTCGATGATATGAACTCAAGTAACAGATAGATCAAACGACTAAGTTTCGTTCTAAACGTTTTAAAATGTCTTATTTTCGCTTAGTGTTTTTTGTTAAAATTCAATAGTGTCAGAGACGAAGAGGATAGTTTTGAATTCCAATTGAAAGGATTTGAGACTTTTATGATGATTTAGACATTGATTTCAATTTATCATAGGTTTTCATATTTCATTTAACTAAGTTATCTTTGGAATGCAAGGAAGAATAAATGTTTGAAGGCGTTGATGATGTAATAATTTTACTTCCGGTGTTAAACATATTATGTTTTAGGCGATCAGAGTGCATTGTTTCTTACCAATCAGTAATTAATGTATACCCACTAAAAGTGTTGTATAATCAGATCAATCGATGAGTACTTAATCAGTCGTTTGTCTACGGACGACTAGAACGGTCATTTAGTAAAACTCTTCAGTTTGAGTTATACAGAACGGGGATTTCAGCTATGTCGAAAAGCAACATAATTGTTTGATTAGAACACTCAGATCATGAACCTGCTTTTGTTCTTGTGTCCTTTTGAACTGATAGTGTCTTTCGATTGACCATATGATGATGAATTGATAGTTGTTGTTGAAACACAGTGGTAGCAGACATAATTGTTATTTAAATGAACAGTTCACAGTTGGTTGATTAAAGATTGATTTTGTATTTTTATTTTCGTTATATTTTTACAATAAAAAATCCAACGTAGGCTTAAGAAAAGTTCTGTGATAGCTGCGTGTTATATTTTCAATTGTAGGGCTCGTTGTATTTGTTGATTTTTACTTGACTCTTCGTTAGCAAACCTATGTAAACCCGTTTATTAATAGGATAGATGGTTATTTTATTTGTCACTTGAAAAACCCGTTATAGTTCTCTTATTTTAGTGGATTACCAATATCAAATGGGATTCTTGTCTCACCGGTTTTGGTCCATTGGTAAAAAACATTTACCTTATTTTAGCGTTGGTTTCGGTCATGTCATTGAAGAGAACATTTTGAAACTTAGTTTTTGTTAATTTTAATGTTAAATATTATTTTAATTAGTTACTAGACTTTGACCCGTGCGTGCACGGGTTGACATTGCATATCGGATATTTACGAAAAAAGTACATCTTGACATTTACATAACAATGCTAATAAAGCCTACAATAATGCTATTAATTTCACTACACTTTCCTTAGTTTGAATAATCTAACTGAGTTAGAATACCTTCCTTATGCCCATAATGTAACTTTTTTGCATGTAAGCAAATATTTTTGTCATCACGAAGACAAAAGCAAGTATTTAGTTGAAATGTATATTTGTTATTTTATACTTTCCTCAATAAGAAATCATTAATATATATGAACAGAATATATAGCAATTTACCCGTATTTGTATTATCACACGCAGATGTGATATTGTGGAAACATAAACTAAAGATCCCGTTTGCATGAATGTATTACGCAAAGGCAAGATTGTAAAAATAAAAAAATCCAGGAAATTTCCGGGATTTTTTTTTTAGGAATTTTCGTTGATAATTAATTAGCGAAGCTTAAATGAGAAAAAATAAAAACATATTGGTAATCTTCAAGTACCAATGATGTTTAAAATATATAAAACAAAAGACAGTATTCTTCCGATTTCTCGGTATTAAAGACTAAAAATTCATTCGAGTCTATTATTTTAATATAGTAGTATAGATTGCAATTGGATTAGTTATTTACTCAGATGAATAATTATCACTATCAATCTCAAGATGTGTCTTTTAAGTCTAAGCCTCACGGTAAAACCTGATAAAACCAGTGCCTTACAAATAAATATTGAAATATGTGTTAAATCAAAGGCCGGAACGGCCACAAAGGCGTCGAGCTGACATTTTTTTCTTTTATATAGAATGATACCAATAATTTGAATTTCTGTACTAATAGTCATATCAAATGATATTAGACTTAGAATAGAAAGTATTTGAATTATGTCTTCTGCTGCTTTAAAAACAAAAATCGGTATATTTTCTTATAAAATAGGTAGTGGTGCTTTTTTAATACAATAACTCATCATAATTGCAGAAATCGAAGAAATTTCAAAGTTCAAAAATAATTTGTTTCTTTCTGCTTCAAACAGTCTTGAACAACTTTCATAGGTTCATAATTTGAATACATTAACAGTGTGTCCCTAATTATAATAATAAAACATACATTTATTTATTTCAATTCCCGTTTGAAACAAGATTTCCTATGGTATGGTTGTTTACAAACAAATCCACAACACGTGCTATCTATAATGCTCGACCAAACTAACTGCATTATCGAGTTTACTTTTTGCAACGAAATTACTAGATACGTTTATCGCTTACATTTATTTTGGAGACCGTGCCCGATAACAAATAAATTTACATCTAAAATGTTATTTCTATCGGGCACGGTCTCCAATTAAAATGTAAGCGATAAACTAAAATAATATCTAGTGAATCTTTACACTTAGGCCTGATTGTATTCATCCGCCATTTCTTGATGAAGCAAATTTATTCTTATGCAATGAGTTGTCAATCACCAGGGAGGCAAAGTTGGGTTTTTTGTACACAATTTAGTTGAATAAATGGAAAAAAAATCTTGTAATACGTTTAATACTTTTAGGAACTTATTTCTTATGCGCATTGAAAAAGCGGTGCAGCGCGTGAATTTTTGGACGATTGCCAATCCAGACGATCGCTAGAAGGCTGCCGAGCATTAGCTCGACGCCTTAAAAATGAACCTATAGTCCACGAGCTGTCAGTTCTGTGAGCTGATCGTTGTTTTGCAGTCCTCAAGTGCATCATGTGCATTGTATGTGATTTTCAATATTGTAATATAATAATAATATATTCAAAAAACGTTTAATATCAAACTTTCTAAAGCATACTTTATACATTTTGAGAAAACAATTCTCCAAGAACTAAAAAGTGTAACTAAATACACAAATGCATTTCAAGGAGGTTATCTCTTTTATAAGACTTTATATGGACCTTATTAGACATCTTCCTAAAGATGGGATGCGGTTGACAACAATTTTGTATAATTTGGAGAAAGCATAGCTATGGTACGGAATGAGTGAATATATATTTTTAATTTACTTGATAATATATTACTATTAAATAAATTTTCAGACATGTGTCCAATATACATCAGAGGTGGTAAAATAGGTGCCAGTAAATGCATTGTTCAACCACAACTTGAATGTCCAACAATCGTTTATAAGTCCAGTGACGTCTTTAACTGTAAGTTATTTTTTAAAGGCCGACGTTAGACCCATCCGAAATATACCAAGATACCAATGAATATTTGTTCTAATCATTAACATAATTTAAATTATCATCATGTTATAATATATTGATTTTTAATAAATATATTTGTAAGATAACCAATAACATTGCATTTGATATACGCCAAATTCTTCAATAACAGAAGATTCAATATTCTTTTTAAAATTTGGCTATACATATACTTGCAAAACATTTATGTTATATTCGTACTTTTCTTAATATGATTCTCTCTACACTTTAGATACAGGTTGTTTACCCATTATAAGGTACATTTTCTGAATACTAGTAAATCCTTTTGGAATTCAAATTCATAACATTTGCTTGATTGCATGAATGCAATCACATAAAATATCAAAGAGTTTCAATGTGAATCAAAATATATATAACAACATTTTTCAGAGAAAATGCAACGACAAAGAACACACACCAGGACATGTGTAACTCTACGTTCACTTGCATAAACGATGCTGGTAAAAACCTCCAGGCAGCGTACTTTGCCGTCCCCGCCTTGCTTCTTTTCTTGATGTTGATTGGCAAGATTGTCTTATGGAAAAGTAAACACATCAGAAAGCGGATATGTTGTCTGGGTATTTGTGCTGCATTATTTATTTCATCTATAAGTGGATCCGGAGGGGGGTGTCCAGGTTGTTGCCAGAGGGTTTTTGGTAACGATGAAAATTGGAGTCCAAGACTTTTCAAATCAGAAGAGGGGCAGACTCCCGACTCGCCTTTTACATACTTTAATGCTTCTTTACAAATGTTTCTGTCCATAATCACAATTGACAATAGAAACGGTTTTTTTTATATTATCTTGTAATGCAATCTCACATATTTACAAAAGACAATTTAGTGAAGACATACGGTAGGACTAATTTTACATTTTTTTTTTACTATGGTACTTTTTTAACTTATATAAAGGGAATTTGAACTATTTTGTCACATACTGACTTGAACTATCTAACACTGTTATACTATTGGCTTCGAGTTGAATACTTATTACTTAAATGGAGGTATATGTACTTTGATATGGGGACATTAGTAACACATAAAGCACATTTTCTTTGTGAAGGAGACACATTTTCTTTTGGAATTTGTTAAATAAAACCATTATTCGTATTTAAAAAAAGGTTTTTATCTATAGTTTGTTCATATACTGTATCGATCACTTTTTGTTGACTTTCAAACAAATACACATATCTGTAATTTAAAACACAACTTAGATCCAATATTCAAAGATTTTGTCGTTCAAATGTTTCTTCGAGGGATTTATGATGGGGTAGTGCAATGTTTTATGTTAACTCTGTATTGAAACCGCATTCTGTAGAGAGAGCGTTTTAATACTGAACATTTTGACATTTTTAATTCTTGTGCAAAAATGATTTTTTACTCACGAGGACATTTTTATTATCAAAATATTCAACAAGAAGTAGTGTAATATGAACATTTTGACGAGTTTTAATGTAACTTGAATCATCAAATGTCATGTTTACATGCAATGAATTAAAATGCAGACATTTGGTGAAAAAACTTAATTGTTTATGTTAATGATTTACAGGTGACGACACACAAATTGACCAACCTGAAATTGTGACACCATCTTTTCGTAACGGTAATCATGTTTGACTGATTCACTTTATTTTTATAAACATGCAAATTATAGGCTTAAAATAATTTGGTCTTCTCTTAGTGTTGCTAAGTTCTATTCTTATTTTATTATTTATGTGTCTCTTATAGTCATCAGAGTTATACATATTCATGTTCTGGTTTGATGTGAAAATGGAACTTTAGAATGACCGGTGAATTGTACTGAATGTAACATTCGCTGTTCAGTCTTATAATTAAAATTTAGTCATTTAAAACATCTATCGTCGAAACGAAACATTATAGCGTAAATTATAAATTGCAAAAAAAAAAATTAGAATTAGAGTAGACAAATTAATTTTAATTTAAAATATGCGATTTAAAAAAAAGATTTTATGATTTTGAAACACAGGATACAAACATATTCTTAAACAACAATATAGTTTGAAATAGTTTTAAAATCGCCCTATATCAAAATATGGATTTTACAGTGGTAGCGACGCGAAGCGGAGGTTGACAATGATTTTCGATGGTGTCAATTTCAACAGTTAACCTCCCAAACAGGCACTTTTTATTTTATTATACTAAATGTCAAAATGTTACTGCTTTTTTATAAAAATGAAGTGAATTATATGGCAAACCGTACGCGCATAATTTACACGCATGTAACAAGTCGTTTTGTTACCCGTTGTCAAGTGTGTTGCTAACGCTGAGGGTAATAGAACGGATTACCAACTGCGTCTAAACCAATCAGATTTCAGTATTAAACATGCAAGTTTAAAAAGATTGAATATTAACATCTTAGTATAAACGTGTACCGAATATCAGATTTCAGTAATGCTTTCATTTTTACACAGGAAAAATATACCTATATGTAGCTACTGACTCTCAAGACCGAGGAATACATACGATTCCCCAGTGACTACTAAATTATTTCTAACATTTAAATATTTGATAGAAATTCAAAGCTTAATGTTACCCTTACCTTTATTTGATAGGGAAATATTATGTAAGCTATTGTTTTATTGTTGCAAATTGGTTTTATATAATTCATTGCCTCCTACATGTAATTATAAATTACACCCTAACTGAAGATCAGACTTAATGCCCTTACTTTTTGACAAAAGTATCTTTCAGATTGCTTCTAATTTTTAAAGGTAAAAGCTAACTGTTACTTGATTTATCAATAATAAACTAATGTATTAAACATATCAAACATTTTTAATCAACCTTAGTAAAAACAATGTTGAAAAATATGTTTTTGAATTAAAAAAAATCTTTAATGCCCACTTGGTGTAAAATCCACGTGGTACAAACAAACGATATAAGATTATTCCGGTTTGTACGACACTCAAATTTCCGGAAGCTAATAATAACGTTAATAAGGCTTGTGAACAGGATTTTATGTATTTCAACTACTACAATCTACGTTATTTCTTATATCCTAACGATACATAAGGTAAATCTGAAGTTATTCAAACATGTGTTGTCCGCTGTACTGTCTCTTTTAACATTTTACGTGAATTATGAAACAAAATATTCAAAATAAACTCCACAGTTTCAACATTTTTGGTCGCGTAAGTCACGCAGATGACCAATTATTATTTTCAAATGTGGTGTGCTGCAACATTTTGTGAAAAGAATTTTAATTGTAAAAATGAATCTGGCCTACGGGGGCCATAGGTGCAGGGCTAAATTGCCAAACTTTGAATTCTGCTTACTTATGCTCATTGAAATGAAAAACTAAATTCATAGATACAGTACCGATCGGAACCAACTTAACAGATAGTAAACTTCAGCTAAACCCTGGGTTTACTCTGGGTTTACTTCAAGTTTACTAGAGTGGACCCAGAGTAAACCCAAAGTAAACCCAGAGTAAACCCTGGAAGTAAACCCAATGTAGTATACCCCTTAAAACAGACGCTAACTGTGTATTTAGAATATTCAAGGGGCAGCAATTACAGACAGTAGGATGGTAAGATAAAAGACGGGTCTGTTTCACACAACAGTGCGTACTGTTGATCTCAAATGCAATATTCAAGTAAACCCAAAGTTAACTCCGAGTAAACCCAAAGTAAACCACGAATGGATCCAAATTTTCAAATAGTAAACCCAGAGTTAACCCAATGTAAACACAAAAAGTAAACCCGGGGTTTAGTTTGGGTTTACTCTGGTGTTAGGTTGGGTCTGATAGGTACTGTATGTAAACCCCATTAGATAAACGAGACTAGCTTTGCAAACTTTTGCATTCTTCATATTTATACTGTATGGAACATTTCGCCAGCAACTTTTTGTCTCATCGCCGGTATCAAAGGCATGCAGCCGAGACTCCTAAGTAGGAGAACCACACCAGAGGTGGCAGGGTAGTTTTGCCGGCATCAAAGAAATGCTAAAGATAATCATAAATGACTTTTAAAAATATGACTGTATACCAATTATTCACATTGACATGCATGCATATATACATCCGTTTACTTAGAAATGTTGTTGATAAATTGATTTGATAAACACCGTGGGTTCCATAGCATTTACATTTTATATTGTATCTATATATTTACTTCCTTACTCTCTATGTCTCTTTTCTTATTCAAGTCAAGAACGGTAAATGTCTTAGCTCCGCATTCTTCGATCTGATTGGAAAAGGATCCATCAAAATTTTTCCCCGAAGATGTTACAGTATAGCTTACACACAAGTATGTAGTTCACTGACCTGTATTAGATTCAGGATTAAACCAAGAAAGATGTCAAAAGTAAATAATGCATACTAATTAGCACAATCGGTTGCCACTTTAATTATCAACAAAAAATATTCAGCGTGCTATTAAAAGAAAAAGATATACTTTTTTGAAAATATGGCCCCACCGTCACCAAGATATTAAAATCACTGAACTCATTCCCCAACTATAATCTTTTTTTTTAAATGTGCATAAGTTTGAGGTCAAAACTCAGAATAAAGGCTGAGTATTGACCAAAAATTTGATGAAGCCCTATTTCGTTAAGTGAGCTAAGTTCTCTCTCTCTCTCCGTTTCTCTCTCTCTCTCTCTCTCTCTTTCTCTCTCTCTCTCTCTCTCTCTCTCTCTCTCTCTCTCTCTCTCTCTCTCTCTCTCTCTCACACACATGTGTTGGATGAAAATTTGACAAAAGGTAAATCGTATTATGTATATGTTTGTCAATCGATGTTCAACGGAACAAAACTTTGATTTAGTGATAATGTTTTTCAAATTTTCGTAGAAGACCTAACAGCAAACCAAGTACAAAAGAATCATTAAAGAAAAGAATAACAGAAGGAACAAAATAATCACACACATCTGTCAGCACGCAAAAAACAAATACAGTGCAAATATATGGCGGCATATTTCTGCCATACACAGTCAACATAGCTTATCTCATTGAGTCAAGTTACCTTTCTTGTTTTTCAACTCCGACTTCTTTTTTGTCTACTTTACCTACGCTATTATATTTTGTTGCAATAACTATTTCGACAAGATGAGATAATTTATCTTCTATCTTGACTGAAATTTGTTTGATTTGCAAATGCTGCTATCCACAAAACGAGATAATACATGTATAACGATTTCGAAACTCATTACTCAATTCCTTTACGTTTATAGAAAGGCGCTTGTGATATATATGAAAATATAAATGAAATATACCAAACTGCCCGTCAGTTAGTGTCTGGTTTATCATCTTCTTAATATTTGTAATTCAGTTGCAATTGGAAATCGATTTATTTTCATACAGGATCTACATGTATTATACTACATTGTCTAGATAGTTTATACTTCATTGTCTAGATAGTTTATGACTCCATTAAGCTGATTTTATCATACATTTTGTTCCTCAGGTAAGCGATGTGGCCAATAGGCCTCTTGTATAATTTTAAGAAGCAATTTTGATTTATATTTCATTAATGTTCGGTGATTGACTTTGTGCTACGAATGTAGGAATATTGCTTTGTTGTTGGTATATTTGAGTAACAAGAGCTCAATGACACGAGGGGCGTTGTCGACTTAAAAACGATAGGTTTTAATGAGGAAATTAAGTGTCCTTCACAAAAATTATTTAAATTTTTGGGAATCAAAATTTAATCTAAGTTTGTGAAAAAGACCGTTGGACAATGGCAGGTTGATTTTATATATGCAACGCATATCAATTCATCAGTGGTTCGTACAATTTATGTGGGTTTTTTTAAATAGTGTTAAACTATAAAAGCGACAAATGTATTTTATTCCCAATATGATTGGTTTCCCAGCTGATAATTGTTGATAAACACGACTGAACAAAAATCTTTTAAAAGAAATATTTAGTTACTAGACATTTTTTTTATTTATTATTGGATAGAAAAACCAAATAAGAAGTCAGGAACTGGAGAAACAAAGATATCTTTGAATATAAAGGGTGTAATCAGAGGCTCAGCGGGGGAAAAAGGTTTGTCAGGTTTATTTACACGGCTGTTTGAACTATGTAGGTTTTAGATGACATTTATACATTGATAGAGGTATAGATATCACTGGTTTACCAACTTAAATTATCTAAATCCCTTGAGTTAACCTTTTGCTAAAATTTTATAATTTTTAAACACTTCAAACGTAAGTCAATAATAATTTTTACGTAAAATTTAAATTTGTTCATCTTGTACATCTTGAATAAGCATTTTGTAAAATATTTTATGTAATGTAAAACACACATATTTTACTGCTAATTTTCCAAATAAAAAGCAGATTTTAGGATTTTTTTGTATAAGCAATATATGACTTTATTTAAAATTTAATCATGAGAGTTTAAAATAAAAACAAAGTCAATAGTGCATAAGCTCTTAATAATATTTTTTAATGTCAACAGAAAGTGCAGAAAAAACAAAAGATAATGCTAAAACCAGTAATACAGAGGAAGAAAGCAAACTCTTGCTGAATGTTGATGATTCCGCTAAAGGTAAAGACGTGTATTGTTTTTAAATTTACATTAAACGGGTATATTATTTTATTTTTTTTTACACTGTTTTTTAAGTTTTTTTATTTGCCTTTTTGCCTCTTTTCATAGATATTTTTGAAAAGGAATCTGATTTTCCCGTTTCCATACACTATCAGTTTTGTTGTTTTTTCTCAGTACAAAATGCAAACTGTTCAAAATACACTAATATATAAAAATGATAAAAAAGGAAGTAAAGCATCTAGGACTTTATTAACTAGCTGCTTAGAAGTTACGAAAGTTTTGAATTAAGCTACACATGTGACGGAATATGTAAAGTTGCACCAACGGAAATTTATTTAAGAAATAAACAGAAAGCTAAAAGGTTAACCCGGATATGAATCTATTGGTCACGTAATCAAATCCTGTGAAGCTCCAAGGTATGATCATTGTGACGTCATGAAAGAGTTCACACAGAATTTCACGTTTTCGCTGTTCCGTGGATTCATATAATGAAATATATTTGCAAACGTAAATAATTGAAATAACATGATAAAATTAACTTAAATTATAATGTTAAAGGTCACGATTTTCGTCAAAATTATCTTTCTGATGAAAATTTTTTTCAATGCTTTAGAAAGTCATTTTAATAGGCAACCAAAATTTGTGTGCAATTTGTTGAGTAATAAGCAGGCTACAGAACTTATGAGTTTTTGCTGTGTAAAAAAGCTTTTGTTTATATTATTATTTTGAACACTGAAGTGAAAATTTCAGTTTTAAACCTTAAATGATTGTGTTAAACGTTAGAAACTGTTTAAATTAAATTTGAAATCCGTCGTTTGAGACGGAATATGTGATGTTGTATTGCAGAAGAAACATAATACATGATAACTGACTTAGAATATAAGCGATATCTCGGGTCACGAACTCTGTCACGTTCTTTTTACCCTCGCCTTAATGTACCTTTATTTCAAAAGAGTAACCAGGTATCTTATATAAACTGGTTTATTGAATTTACGTAAACAAAAACAGGAAACGAACCTTCTTTGCATGACAAATGGTTGTGAGCCCCATATCTTGGTAACACATCTACGACTTAATCTTACATTTGATTTGATTATCAAAGCATTGTGAATGATAAAATGAGAAAAATAGAATTTGACAAAAAATCGAGCATGCGCCTTTAAGAACTTTTCTACTAATTTCGATTAATTATGATAGTTTTATATTAACGAAATTAATTACGTGAACTTTTTGTAAATATCTGTATTTGGACGGAACGAAGGTGCAAATCAAAATTAACTTAATATTCCCTTCCCAAAGCGTCTTAATGTAAAACAATTAAAAGTCACATTTATGTCATGAAAGTAAGCAATGTTCATAAGATTCGAATTTAGATAGAAATTATCATAGTGTCACATTCACTGTATCTTATATTTTGAAATCATCAGAGTTGTACATGGCAAACGGGTTAGAACAATCCCGCATCTACTGACCATATGTCTTTGAAAATGTTCCTGATATTTTTCCTCAAGAATTTCATATTTTCTATCATTATGGGTCATTATCAACGAATTGAACTCCTTGAAACAATAAAGAAAATCACAGAAAAAATGTAAGCAAATTTAATGATACGATGCAATAACTGAGTAAGTTTTAGTTTTGATGATAAGTGAGTCCTTGTCGAGATATTTGGTTGTTTGAAGGTCAATTTCCCCAACTTTCAAAAAACGATTTGTACAACACTGTCGACAGTCAGTGTAAAATAAACCAAGGTTATTAATTCCAGCAAAGTGTTGTAAATTAGTACATAAAAACAGAACAAGTAAAAGTGATTTTGAACGATACAATTATTATTTGGCAATATATCTAACGATTGAAGACCATAGATACACAGATAATAAGTCGAACAGTATTAAGGCAAAATTAAGAATTCGGACGCTATGCGCTTTTACTGCTAGAATATATTAATAAAATGAAATTTTTGTTGATTGAATAGTTTGTATAGGTTCGATAGGCGACAGTTGCTTCAAATACGATGAAAGTAGATTTTGCTCTATTTATATCAAGGATGTTAAAGGGACTTGGACACGATTTGACTTCAAATTTTCAAATTTTATTTTTCCATTTTCAATGTTTATACTGATAAATATAGAAGTTTATAATGCTATGTCAAAATTTGAAAGTCAAATATCAAGTTATAAGCAAGATACATAGTTCATAATTCTTTGTTTTGTAAACAAAGCTCAAATATTGTAATTTTTACATATGTGTTGTATTGGTGTAAGCTTCACTCAAATGTATCTTTTTTCTTGATAAAAGTTTTTATGAAGATATTGAATTAGTTTAAAGCTATACACGCTATAATTTGCGTCAATTTTGAATGACAGTGAAAACGCATGTGTTTGTCTACTTATAAAAGTTATCCTTAATCTGTAAATTACAAGGGTGAATTCCATCTCATTACAAAGATATAGATTTTTAATTGTTTATTTTCCTGCCAGGAAAATATACCTTTTCATGAATATTGATGAAGGAAGAGCAAACCGACCTCATTGCGCATGTCCGCGGAGAACTAGGTGGTCGTTATTGTTTTCCTAATTAAATATCCAACTTGATTTTTAATATGCTTAACAGTTGTTAATTTGAAATACATAAATGTATAATGAGTAAAATACGCTTGCCATTCACGATACCCTTACTTCTGCATTAACACTTATAGGATCTATAAATAGCACATTTAAAAACACAGGTCTACGTCATTTTTTTAAAGGTATTCATATCTACTCACAGGCTTGTATTTTTTTCTTTTGTTTGTACTCGTATATCGGACAAATTTATGCTTTATTGAAAATATCCTTTCCTTTGTGAAACTATCACAATTATGAAAATGTTGACCCTTCACCAGTTTTGGTATGATAGGCTAAATTTAGCTGTCGATATCACGTGATAGATTGATATTCACGAGGAGGCATTACTTTCCTGGCAGGAAAATAAATATTTTTTATTGTTTAATATTTGATATATTTGTTACGTGATCGAATTGAGCATTATAATTTACAGAATAAAGGTAACTTTTATTAGTAATCAAACACATACATTTTCCCCTTTATTCAAAATTGACGCAAATTATAGCGTGTATAGCTTTAAATTGTTTTTACATGTCATATTGACCATGACATGGTAATTCTCTACATTACATTTCTGTAAACAACTATAAGACTCGAGCTTTGTTTACATAACAATCAATTCTTACCTCTGTATCTCGCTTATAACTTGACTTGAACATTTAATATTTTGGTCAATCTTTTAAAATGCACTAGTAAACCATTTAATACATAAAAAATAGAAATAAAATTTTTGATCTCAAATCGTGTCCAAGTCCCTTTAATTCATGGGTAAGGGGTACTAAGTACCCATTAGATAAACAAGACTAGCTTTGCAAACTTTTGCATTCTTCATATTTATACTTTATGGATAAATTCGTCAGCAACTTTCTAAATTCAAACACCCGCGTTGCATCGCTGTCATCAAAGGCATGTGGCCGAGACTACTACGTAGTAGAATGCATTAGAGCTGGCTGGGTAGCTTTGCCGGCATCAAAAAATACTAAAGATAATAATACATGACTTTTAAAAGGATAACAGTTTACATTTACCATCTTCCCAAGTCAAGGGTTTCTGATCTGCTCCGCTCTACATAAACCCTTGACCGAATAGGCAGAGTTTGACGGGGTTAGAAACCTCGCACGCTGGTTGGTGTCATACAAGTTTGCATGATCCAATAAGAAATATTGTTTCAATAATGATGTTAATTGTGAATTGATCAATGTTGAACCGTTGTCAAATAAATTTGAGACGGAATAGTAAGTATTTAACTTACTGTTATCGGTTTTTAGTCCGAATGAATCCATATTTTCTACGAATTTGATTTTGTTCATCGGAGCAGCCATCTTGCTATACTGTTTCTGTTTATAAAGCATTCTCTAATTAGTCAGAACAAGAGGTCACAAAAGTTTAAAAATAAGTACTCTCACTAGATAACGTAATCGTTAACCCGTATATGTATTGTTTTTTCGGTCAAGGGTTTATGTAGAGCAGAGCGGATCATAAACCCTTGACTTGGGAAGATGATCATTTACATGCATGTATACATGCGTTTACTTACAAATGTTGTTGATAAATTGATTTGATGAACACCGTGGGTCCCATAGCATTTACATTTTAAATTGTATCTATTCATTTACTTCGCTTCCTTCGGTTTATCACGTACGTAGTTCACTAACCTGTATTGGCACAATCGATTGCCACTTTAATTATCAACAACAAAATATTTAGTGTGCTTTTTAAAAAAGGGGATACTTTTTTGAAAATTTTGCTCAACCGTTACCAAGATATTTAAATCACTGAACTCATTCCCCAACTCAAATCCTTTTTAAAAATGTGCTTTAGTATAAGATCAATACTCAGAATAGAGGCTAGGTATTGACCAAAAATTTGACGAAGCCCTATTTCGCATAGTCTGCTAAGCTCTCTCTCTCTCTCTCTCTCTCTCTCTCTCTCTCTCTCTCTCTCTCTCTCTCTCTCTCTCTCTCTCTTATGAAATGTTTATTATATCAAAGTCTTTTCAAACATAAGAATAGTTTCAAATATTAGTCTATATTAGAAAATATGAATGTTGCAATACACTGTCTTTAACGCAACTGCATGTCTTTGATGCTGGCGAGGCGATCAGGCGACCGAGACTACCGAGCTGCTGACGTAAACTTTGTCTCTCAGCAAGTTTGAAAATCGACGGTAATTTAAAACGAGCTCATATTGCCGCATGCACCACAACATTAAAGAGCGACAGCATGTGATTATTTAAAGAATAACTTTCTTTTGTTTTAAAGAAAATGATGAAAAAATAAAAATCGATACTCCAGACAATGACCATATAAGTAAAGAAGTCACACACTTGTTGGATGAAAATTTGACAAAAGGTAAATAGTATTATGTATTTGTTTGACATCGCTTTTCAACGGAACAAAATTCTGATTTAGTGATAATGTTTTTCAAATTTTCATAGAAGAACCTTACAACAAACCAAGTACAAAAAAATCAAAAAGAAGTTCCTCCAAGTTTGAATTTCCCTTCCAAAACCGTTCCAGTGGAGAGAAAAGTATATTATTTTTGTTTACGCTTAGTTTACTTTTTGTATTCTATGCTGAAATAAACGTGTATTGAGTATAAAGTGAATAACAGACAGAAACATAATACTCACACACATCTGTCAAAACAAATACAGTGCAAATTTCCAAAATATTGATATTAAAATTAAGCAAATAAACCGGGTTTGGCTGGTGTATTTTTTACTTAATACAAGGAATGTTATTTTATGTAAATACTTCATTATTATATCTAATTTCTATATGAGAAGGTTTATTTCGTTTCAAAAGAAAATACAGTCGAAATAGAGAACACTCCTACAGATGGCAATAAGGCAGGGGGAGATCGAAAATGGGTATGAGAACATAGAAAACATTTGTACAATGTATATGGTATGGCATGGTAGTTATTTTTGCTTTGAAAATCCAAATAAAAAATGAACCTTTATGTGGTTTTGTATTCAAATGTTATGCCAAACGCCTCTTGGACATGGCAAAAAACCCACGTATTTGTATACATATGTACATGTACATGTAATCTTACAAGAATAATTCTCTCTCTTTATGTCCAATTTGTTTTAATCAAGTCAAAAAAAATCTTTTTGTGTAACAAATTGAGCACTGAAAAAAGTTTTAAAATCAACTTATATTGATTACCTCTCACATGGAGAACTTACGCGATTTATTAGCTCACGTAAGTTAAGCTGTCCTTTGTGATCCCCCGCCCACTGTCTGACCGTCTGTACACTCTTCATATCTTAATTCATCATTTAAACCGTTTGCGTCCCAACTTTTATATAGGAAAATATCAAATGTAGATTAAAGCTCAAAATCTTTGTTTAAAAGGATTTTTTAAATGTTATAATTAGGTATGTTTTATATAAATAATCCACTAAAGATTCAGTACTGCAGACAATATAGTTCAAATCAACATTTTAGAATCATCAGGCCAAAAGACAAACAATTTTATATCATGAAAAATCATATGGTGTAGTGTAGAGTCTATCTTGTTGAACTTCAAACATCTAGAAAAAAATATTTAGTATTCAAAATAGATGTAATGTAAAGGTGGGACTACAAAGCTAAGCAATTTATTAATGAAAATTTCGATTTTATAACTTTGTGACTCCATGTAAAAATATTCTAACAAGGTAATAATTGGCAGTGTTGACTCCTTGATCTTTCTTGAACATGGCTTCTTATTAAGATCAACATATTTTCAGACAAGTTGCTGTCGTTTAAAAACTTATTTAATTATACTGAATAATCAAATAGTGATCAAATATAGGCAAATTCCACTGTAAGCAATTTTACACAAAACCATATCAGCTCAATACTTTTTTTTATTTCTGATTTTTTTTATTTGTATCTGACATTTACGAGTATATAATACTTGAGCAACATCGTTTGTATTTATATTTTTATAAAAAAAAAAGAAATAGATATGATTAAATATCTTTACCAACTCATTCTTTTGTGTTTTTTGTAAAACAACAAAACAATAAACCAGCTAAGAAAGAAAAAATAAGACCGGAAAATGAAAAGACGTCTAAAGCAGATGCCTGTAGAAAAACCAGTAGGTTACTTTGTCTCATTTTATGCAAAAACGTAGATAGTTTGATAAAATGACAATGATTTTTTTCTCAAAGAAACGAGTTGGAAACAATGTTTTCGTTATAACTAGTTGTTATACAATGTATTCAGTTGTTAGACAATGTGTACTATAATTGCGCAAAACAATTGCAGAAAAGTTCCTTTTAAATGGTATTTGATAATATAAATGTAATCAAAGTACTGAAAATACTGGTAAGCGGTAAGCAAGGTTGAGAATATATGCGTTAAAATTTCATTTTGAGGCACTATGGAGTTCAAATACAAGTTTCACATTTAAAGTTTAATAAGCATGAAGTTTTTCATAAATCTAAACAATATGACGGGTTTCTTGTTTTTTCTTGCTGCATCGCCAGGTGCTATAGTTGATGATATACCCTTCAAGAGGTAATTAAAAAATAAATCATGCTTGTTTTCCACCTAACATCCAGTATTTAGAGTTAGACCTCTCATAAAAGAGATAAAAGCATGTATCTGATTGGTTGGTATATTTTGATTCTATACAAATCAATATGTTATGTGAAGATGACCTTTAATCGATACCTGTCAGATTTGGACAAGAGTTAAAAGAAGGGGGTTGTTTAAGCAGAATAGGGCACTGTATGCTTTTATTTATAGAAGTATTTCGTTGATGAAATATTGTGTATAGGTTCGATAGGATAAAAATGCTTTCTTTACAATGACAGTACTATTTGCTTTCTTTATATCGGTTATGTTTATTCGTGGGTAAGATTCACCCATAAATCAATAATACCAGTTTGAAAGACATTTGCCTTCTTTATATTCATATGTTTATGGAATATTTCAAAGAAATTTGCGCATAAAAACAGATTTTTGTATGTTTATTTGGGATATATATGAGCCAATGTCTTTCATAATTTCTGCATGTTCCACACCATAAATGGACGACAGCATGTGCTCGTTTATATGAGAACTTTCTTTTATTTTAAAGAAAATGTTGAAGAAGAAATAAAAAAACGATACTCCAGACAATGATCATATAAGTGAAGAAGTCACACACTTGGTGGATGAAAAGTTGACAAAAGGTAAATTGTATTATATATTTGTTTGACATTTGATTTTCAGCTGAAATACATTTTGATTTATTGTTTTTATCAATTTTTCGTAGAAAACCCTAACAGCAAACCAAGTACAAAAGAATCAAAAAGAAGTTCCTCCAAGTTTAAATTACCCTTCCCAAAACGTTCCAGTGAAAAGCACAGTGCGTCCTTTTCGTAATTTTATACACTTCATAAATCCATTGTATGATATGATAAATAGATGAGTATTTAATTTTTAGCGACGGACTGTAAGGAAGAATGCTATTTACATATCTGTCAGTACGCACTAAACAAACACAGTTCAACTATCCAAAATATTGATGTTAAAATTAAGCAAATATACCGGGTTTTGCCTGTGTATTTTTTTCTAATAATATTATAACCTATATCATCTTATGTAAATACTCAATTCCTGTATCTAATTTCTATATACGACGAATCATTTCGTTTCAAAGAAGACACAGTCGAAATAGAAGATGCTGCTACAAATAGCGATATGACAGAAGGAGAAGGAAATGACATGTCTGGCGATATCTCGATAAAAGGTGCGTATTTAAACATGTGTACAACGCACATGTAAATGGCATGGCAAGGTAGCTTCTTGTTGTAATTTGGAATATCCAAATGTAAAGTTATTTCAATCTGAAAAAGAAAGCTTTAATTAGATGCATTCTCAAATACAAAAATGAGTCTCTCTATCTTCTGTCTATAGTCTGTCCGACTTGCTTTAATAAAGGCAATAGGAATCTCTGTTTAATTCTACTACAGCTATTGCCGGGAACAAAGAGATGCCGCGGACATTATTCTCCATATACCACGAACGTCATCAATAAATTAGATCTTAAACACATACCAAACTCGAGTCAATCATGAGTTTATAATTTAAATACTTGCTCTTTAGAAAAAAACTTGGGTTAGTGTCCTTCAAAGTGATGGGTATTCCCTTTTAGGTTTCAAAGTTCCAACACCCTCCCCAACACATATTCACTCCTTGTTCGTTCGTAAAAATAAAAACAAAGTTATATGTTAATTATCGAATACATTAATCTAAATTAATAAAGAATAAATTATTTAAATGTATTAGTTAGTAGAATAGAAATAAAGTTCTTATTATAATGAATATTGCAGAATAACTTCCATAATCTCGAAATGTTGTTAAGAAATATAAAAGCCTCGGCTTTGATATTTCTAAACAACGTTACTGGACCTCGTAGGTTGTTCTGCAACTTTCACGAAAACTTGTACTTTATTTTTCAAATTAACACTTTAGAAACTTAACGGCGTTTAATATCGACATATATATTGTTTACCTACCACATAAAAAACTTATTAATAAGCGCTTTATTACCCCACCTAAGTAAAGCTGTTCTTTGTGATCACCTGTCCAGTGTTTGTCTGTCTGTAAACTCTTAAAATTGTAAATAATCATTTAGAACAACCTGGTCAATGAAAACAAAACTATACGCGCCTCACCTTTTAAAAATAATTTATTTTGAAATATTATAAATTGGTAGGAGTTATATAAATAGTCTATTACGCATGCTCATGGCATGAAATCCCTTTCCTATTCAGATAAACATGTGTTAGCCTTGTTCACTTGCCTAAACGTGATTTCGAACTTGAATATTTGTTATTTGTCATATCATGTCAATTAGTTTTAAAGAAAGCAATTGTTTATGATAGAACAAGAAAACAACAAACCAAGTAAGGAAGGAATAAAAAGACTAGAAAATGAAATGACCCCTAAAACAGGTGCCTTTAGAAAAACAAGTAGGTAACTTTTTCTTGTTACATGATAAGGATATAGATAAAACAAACATTCATTGGATAAGGTCACTTAAATGTGATCACATAGATTCTTTGTTAATGTAATGTTTATTTTTTAAGTTAGTTTTTTAAGAAAAAGTCCTTCATGGACTCTTAAATTTTTACTAAATCTTATTGGGGTTTTATACAAGTAAATCACTAATTTTTTAAATGTCTTTTTGAGTAATATTTGAGAAAAATATACTCAAATTGTTTTATTTTATTGGAAATCCACCACAACATCAGAGTGCTCCGTGCTAGCTAAATCAATAATTAAGTGTTTAAAGCATAATTACTGTACGGGTGACTGTAAAGTCGTGTTTGTCTCCTCTTAAATGGACTAAATAATTCAGTAGTAATTCAAATATGGCCAACACATTAGATCCAATGTTACATAACGAGTATTGTCCACAAAACCATTATTATCAACTTTATACATTGTGATTTCTGTTCTCGTTTGTATCTGACTTTTACAAGTATATTATTGGGTAATATCGTTTTTATAGATATTTTGATTAAAAAAAAACAAGCAAAAAACCCCATGAATTATTAAGTCAACCAGATAAAATATTTTTTTCTTTTTATTGTAGAAAAACAAAATAACAAACCAACTAAGGAAAATATAAAATTGTCAGACAATGAAAATACATCTAAAGCAGATGCCTTCGAAAAAACAGGTATATTGATTTTTCTTATTTCATAAAAAAGATAAATATTTTGAAATAAATCAGTAAACATCCTGTAATTACAATTGGATCAAATACCATTTGAGTTCCCATAACGAGCAAGCAATAATTTAATTTGTTTTAAATAGAAAAATAAATATCACGCACAAGTAGTATTGTCTATTGAATAATCGATTAAGAATCAACAGCAAGTTGACACATCTTAATTGTCATAAACAATGTTTCCATTTTCCCTTCAAATCATGATCACTTTTAATTATACCGGTAATGAAATAAAAAAAATTATCTCGAACAAGAGGAAAACTGTCAATGTGACAGAAAGCGGTTTTTCTCTTGGGTAAACTGTATCCGTAATGCCTTTGTTGACCTACAGTGATACCCACTACCTTTGACCGATCCCGATCAGAAATAGTTGTGGTTACAATTTAGTATTGTCATTATTACAAAAAAAACCTTAATGCTTATCTTAGTTGTTCACATCTTCACAACTGAACTGCGTATTATTTCCTATCATTTAATATACAGTAGGACTTATCTGGACAAATAATGCACCCTTTGTGCAATGTTATTGAAATTCACAGAGCCAAAATACATGCAATCTAATCACTAACGTTTATGTACTTTTGAAAAACAAAAGAAAACAAATTATATTTAAAAATTGAAGAGGAGCTATCTAGACAAATGGGATCGTCTGTATCAAGCATTTTGTATTAAAAATGGCTCTAATAGCAGGTATTCTTTGCAAAAATTCTCAAATATTAAGTGGTATGCACATTTCTATTATATATACAATTGATTAGAAAAACAAAAGAGCTTTCTATCCCTTAAACTGTAGGAATAGTTATAATTAGAAGCATGGATAAAAATGCCCTAAAAAGCATCTTTTTCATTTTTTCATAACAAAGGCTAAAAAAATTGTAACATAAATACAAAATTTTTATGAAAGATCCAACCCTTTTCTTGCTGCATCGCAAGACGCTATAATTAATGATAAACTCAAAAAGAAAAGTTTAATATTAATATAACTTTAAAAATTAAGCGTTCATTTTTTTAAAAAAGTAAAGATGATTCAAAAGAAGATTATATTTTCACGACCACTACGAACAAATTATTCGGCAGCTTTTCTGCACGAAGAAGACTACTAGCGTTTTTGTTGTGTACACATTCAAAGGAGTTAAAGATTTTTTGTGTGCAAGGAGACTAAAAGTCAATTTGTACCATTAGAAATTTGACATTTTTTTTAATAATTCAAAAGTGCAGTGTATAACAAATTATTTTTACCTTTGCATTTCACAATTTGTTAATCACAACAAATAGTGAAACTTAAACAATTTTTTCTCAGAATATTGATATTAAATGTTTTGTGTTTGCATCATTACTGTTTTAAGTTCTTTATGATTCCTAAAAGGGGCATTTACTTAAAATTATGGCATCAAGTTTCGTTTTTATAACTTGTCTTCTTTTTTTAGTGGGGGGTGGGGGGGGGGGGTTTGAACAGATTTAAAAAAAACAAAACTATTGCCTTTACAACATTTAATATCAGGATAGTTATGTTAATTTAAAGCTGCATGGTCCGATTTTATATCGAATTTTATGCACGCTTTAAAACGGTGGTTATGCTTAGTATATCTATAATGATAGACATTGCAGTTGTTTTCCCAGTCAATTAGGCCAAATTTCAATGAAGAAAAATACGTACAAAATTGGCTAACAAAACAAACGACATAAAAAGGTACCGCTTTATTTTGCCTCATGTTAAAGTTCATCCTTGACGATGAGACGGGTATGGTTGTATTAAGACTTTGACATCGCTTTAAATAAAGGTCGAAATGATCAGACAAATTACAAATAAACATGTGTACGTTTTGTTCGCTAATATTTCTGAAGTTTGCTTTGTTTACAATCGATGCATAGCATGCGGGTTGAATAACCCCAATTATTCGGGGGACGAAACCAAACGGTTTCCTTTTCTAAACATTCCCGTGATGCACTTAGGTTTGTTTTTTCGTTTGCCCAAAAAGAAATTATTTTTATTTACTTTGAATATTTTTAACTTTGAAAGGAGACTGATTCTGCTGGTGTAAATAGGAGAAAGTCCATAACTTTCTAAGATAAATGGTTTGTATAGAAAAAAATTGATACTGTAATAACAAAAAAATCCGACCAAGCAGCTTTAAGGTATATCACTCCTTGCGTTTTGATTTCATTGCGTATATAATCATTATATTTAAATCACAAAAAGATTATTATTTCATAATCACACAACATTGTTTAGGAAAATCTATTTGACTTCAAGAAGCAGGCAAGTTATGGGGAACTAATTTTTTGTGTGGAAAGGTGTTTTTTTTCAGACGAAAATGACAGAAACAAGCAATTTTATGAATTTTCATTATACTTTTCTCTTTACTAGACCTTGACCCGTGCGTGCACGGGTTGACATTGCATATTATATCCGGCATTCACGAAAAAGATACATCTAATTTGCATACCATGTTGTCATTCAGAACTCTCGGAATTTTTCACATTAAACGCACAGAGTTAGAGTTGTCTCCCGTATTTCTTTCATAAACAAATTTACACGTATTTGTATTATCGTTTTTTCAGTTTATCCATGTTTATGTGTTATTGTGGATACATAAACTTTTTAAACAGCATCCCGTGATTAAGCGTGAATGTAATGCACATGCGTAAGATTGTAAAATCCGAACAATTCAGACGATTTCCGGATTTTTTAAAAGGGGTTTTCGTTGATTATTAATTAGCGAAGCCTGATTGAGATAAAATAAGAACAAATTGGTAATCTCCAAGTACCATTCATGTTGAAAATATATAAAACAAAACACACTACTCTTCCGATTTCTCGGTATTAAAGACCAAAACCTCGAGTCTATTATTTTGATAGTATAGATTATTCTTTCTTCATTATTCACATTTTTAACATTTGATAGGTTTTTTACATATTCTATAGGTTCTGTGTGACATGTACAAAATTTAATCTTGACAGATTGATATATGTTTAGCATAAAACCATGCATATAAATAGAAAATGTCTGAATTTTTAAATCCCAATTTTACGAGAATTTTACCTTTGAAGCCATATATTTAAAATTTTACATCACTGATCCCCATGTTTTGTTATGTCAAAATGATACTAAATACATATCGAGACAAACTAAATTAATCTTATAATTTTTTTTTTATTTTAAATCAAATTGTAGCGTTCATACAAATTGTCAATTTTAAGTGCAAAAAGGTCACATAAAATAAATGCAATCCAATAAGAGTTGTTTCTGATCCAACAGTTGTAGAAGTAAAACATTGAATTGGTTCCAAGTTATTATTTGTAATGAGTTTTCTTAATGAAATATAAATCGAAATTCTCGAATTAATTTTTCTATTTTTTAACAATATATTATACAATTTGCATAAAAGAAATGTAATAGTATAAATTTAGAAGATCAAAGCAGGATAAAATGGCACGACCAGAGATAAACATTACAATTATGCGTACGATTTTGACTGTTTTGACATTTTAATAAGGTAAAATATTTCTTGAACCTATATGAACATGCTGATACATTTATTTACAGATCAGTCAAAATTGATGGTGCAATTTAAAGAAGACATGGCAAATTTGCTTTTAAAGAAAGATGTGCTCATTTTAGCTTGTCCACAGAACAATGAGAATATTGATCTTGGAATGGAAATCGCTATGATTGTATGTGCGAAAACAACAGGAGCGCAGCTACGCGTTTTTAATGCTTTAGATGATTTTGATCAATTTGAGGGCTTGACAAAAGACAAAATAACTTTGTTTGTTTCATTTGATTGTTCAAGAAATTGTGATTTGTTTAGTGAAACACAAATTCCAAATACATTTAAAAGAATAAAAAAAGCTGCAAGGAAATTAAAATCATGGCATACTTTGATATGTTTACATACATCTTCATGCACTGCATGTGAAGAGTTGCTTAAAACGAATTCAATGACGTATGAAGTGTACGACGTATCTACAATGCAAATTTACAAGGAAACTTAAACTTCTCCATATTTCAACAAACATATATACCCTTTTAAATTTCATTTTCTTATGCTTTTGTACCGATGTTAACAACTTTGCATATTTTTTTTTACCTGTGTATCTCTTTATTCTTTGCATTTTGTGAAGGTTTCGATCCACCATTAAAACAATTCAGGTATTTTTTTTCATTACAATGTATGTATTGTACAGGGATTGATTCTTTTTATATTCAATACATTGCAATATGTCTTAGTTTATGGTAAAAAAAAAAAACATTTTAAAGTACATGTACTTACTACACGTATTAAGATAATTAAAAATGTTTATACTTTTGTCATTTTTTAATTGTTTTACTTTATACTAGTATACAACAAATCAGGTATTTTGTAAAAATACAAATGCACCATGAGTTTAAAAGATAGTATACAGTTGCAAAAATAATGTGTTAGAAGTTGTTATAGATAAACACATGTTAGGAAAATTTCTGCAAAATATGATCTATTCTAGTTATCACATAAAATACAGTTGTAAAATATTCAATTATGATAAAGCTAATCATAATCCTGTATCACAGTTTTATTTTTTTAAAAGCGTTCAGAGACAAAGTTTTAACTAAAGTGTTTAATTCCGTAAACATTAACTTTTCGCTTTAATACTTACGCAAAAGTCTATACAATGTACATACTAATCTGGTAGTTAACATGCTATTGGTAAAAAAATTTATTAATTTTAAAATAAATGAGAGTATCTCTTAAAAAATGTGTAGCGAGATATAGGCACTAAAGGGGAAAATGTTAAAAATTATTCTGAAAAGAAACTGACATTAGAAGCATAGATCTAGGTTAAATTCTTTCCTTAAAAACTTATTTTGTCAAACGAAACTTGCATTTTAATTCATTTAACAAAAAAGCAGATCAGGGAAAATATAACTGAAAACACTCTACTATTGTGCACTTTGAGTTTAATCAAGAGAAGAGTATCCACGTTAAGTAGCGCCTTGAGGTCAAAAAAGTACTCACTGTTTGGCACCCACAATACGACCCTTAAGAAGGTATGTTTTCAAATAATAACCAATGAAGTAATAGCATACATTACCGATCACATCCAACCTTACACCAGAGCAAACCCCAACTAAACCATGAGTTAACTTTCTAGGATTACCTTTGGTTTACTCCGAGTTTACTTTTTGAAAATTTAGGTCCACTCGGGGTTTTCTTTTGATTTACTCGAGGATTGCTTTTGGGGTCAACTGTACGCACTGAAGTGTGAAGCGCACCCATATTTTATTTTACCATGTTACTGTAATTCCCGCTACTTGTATATTCCGAAAATACGTGTAGTGTCTGCTTTCAGGGGTATACTCCTGTGTCCGTTCTGGGTTTACTTTCTGGGTTACCCTTGGGTCCACTCTAGTAAACCCGGAGTAACCCAGAGTAAACCCAGAAAGTAAACCCAGGATTTAGTTGGGGTTTACTTTTTATTATGTTTGATTTGATCGGTACTTGTTTGTTTGCTTCACTTTTTATTATTTTTTATATGAATAGAATTAAGATTTAACATTAATCTCTCTCTTTCTCTTTCTCTCTCTAAATAAATAAACAAGTAAACAATATCCGGTCTTTATAGTTATAAGGGTTCAAATTTGTTGCATGCAGATAGTTTACATGAATACGAATATCACCACCTGTACATCGATAACAGCTTCTCCCGACCTGAATAACAGATTGCATCATACATGTAGTAACAAACAGATATGAACCAAAATTATCATATATATTTTATCAAATCAGACTTTGTCCGCACATCATTTAGGATCAATGACGATTCCTTAGAATGGATTTTGTAAAGCAATGCCCAAATACGTATGAATCGAGGATTTCAAGGTTTAGAATTAACAATTGTTCTACGTTAGACAGTTATCACTGTTTAAAGACAGAAGACAACGGGCTTCGAGAAATCTGTGTCAGCCCAATCTGGATAAAAGGAGATAAATTATATTTGAATTAATTTGCATCTTTTCATACCATCTTTGACATATTTGGGAAGTTATTACGTTACTGTCAAGCCACTTTACAACAGACAGGAAACTTATTCATTAGAATGAACTGTTAAATGTTGTAAATATCACTTCATCATAAAGCTTACAACTTCTGGAATGCATTTCACAATATCATTACATTAAAACATTGCATTTATAACTGTCATTCTAACATTGACTACTTTTCTGTTGTCGACTAAGGTTGAGTAGTTATAGTAGTTATATATATCTTTCCTATTGTTTTTCTGCAAGTAACATCATCATTTGATAAGGCTTTATGGTTCATTCAAAAGATTGATATTTATGAGTTTTACTTCACCTGAGCTGAGACAGCTCAAGTGAGCTTTTCTGATCCCATTTTGTCCGTCGTCCGTCTGTGTGTCCGTCTGTACACTTTTTACATTTTGAACTTCTTCTCTAAAACCGCATGGCCAACTTCAACCAAATTTAGCGCAATGCATTCCTATGGAAAGGCATATATAAATTTCAGGAATAAAAGACTGATCTTTATACAAAGCGGAGAAAACCTTAAAAGTGTAAAAAAGGGGTGCATTTTTAAAAATATATATAGCTTCGGGTTCGGTATTCCATACGAGTCTTGGTAAAATGGGTAGGCAAACCCGGGCCGGGACAATTTTTAAATTAACGTCGATTATAATTGACAAATGTCATTGAAATTTTCAGGATTTGTTACAGACCGGTATATTTGTACTCTCTGTATTTATCGATAGAAACCAATGCGTATTTTGAAATGTATTGACGATTGTTAATTTCCAAGTTGATAAAATGGGTAGGCAAACCCGGTTCAACATTTTACGGGCTGTGAACTTATTTTAGAAGAAACTTAATAATTCTCTATAACCTGAGTGATTTGAGAGGCCTTGAAAAGGAAAAACGTGCTTTAATATTATATAAATATGATACTTTTAAAGAGTTAACAAACCTTTCGAGATTATACAACATGCAATGAAAACTAAAGAGAGTGAAATTCACACTTTGATATTTCTACCAAGAAACGTTTTCAACGACTTCGAAATGTCACTGAGAAAGAAATCGCTGTAGTATGCAGTGTACGATTTATCCACTATGCAGGAACATAAAACAGCAAACCTAAAACTTTTCTCACCCAACTTTTGACGATTTTTAAAGATTTAAATGCTGAACAAAATATGAATAAAGAAATAGTGAATATTTTCTTATAACCGGTTATGTATGCTGAGGGTAATACAAAAGTTTTAGTTTATCTCACAAAAGCTGCCAAAGAATCATACATTTGTAGAAAGACAAGAGCGCACGGGTTTTTAAAGCGTTCGATTTAGTTTCACAAGCTTTCACACCTGAAACTCATGGTCAATGAACAGTCTAGCTTTCTTCTGTTCTCTTAGATTTACTATTTTTAATAGTTATATGTGCAACTGTATGCATCATGGGCAGCTTAAATAAGATAAACTACTATACTGTGTATTTTTTTGCAATGAACTCTGTAATGGACACTTTTCTTCTCAAAACTTGAAATAAGCGCATAAGATTTGACAGCGTTATCGCGACTGAGGGACTAGGTCGTGTACACGATAGATGTACGTCCATACAACCTGTACAGCGAAATATGAGGTCAATAAAAATACGAAGACGTTTGCCATAGCTATGTCATCGAAAGGAGCATGGTCACGATTTTGGTCAACAATTGTTTTTCCGTTTTTTACCTTTTTTTCAAACGGAAAAAATCCGGTTATTAAAATGGTAAAAATGTCAGGCGGATTGGCGGGCGGGCGGCTGCCAAAAGGGTACCCGTATTGTACGAATAACTCTTCCTAAATATGCAAAATATTGCATATAGAGTTTCCTCATTGTATGGATAACTACTCCTTCAGTTTTCAAAACAGGAAGTTGTTCTGTCAAGATCAATTGTACATATATCAGAGATGGAATTTTTCTAGGATTTTGATTTCTGATAATTTATGAAAAAATATCAGCTTTTGAACTAAATCATTTTTTGGCAAAGAGTTGCATATAGGGTACTCCATTTCATTGGATACGGTAGGTAGTGTTTATCAATTCAGGAATGACATGGATTATAGATACAGTTCACATAAAAGAAAACTCGGTTGCTGCCACATTGACAGCTTTTAATTTGTTAATATTTACAATGCTTCAGAAAGGCATTTTAATAGGCAACCGTTTGAGTGTCATTTGTTGAGTTATAAGCGAGTTACTTCGCTATGTAAACAAAGCGTTTGTTTACATTTAGAACGTTTGAGTAAAAATTTCAGTTTTAAACGTAAAACGAATGTGTTAAACGTTAGGAACTGTTTATCTTTGCTAAAAATAAAGAAAAAGAGAGACAAATAAGCTGGCTACAGATTTTTACTGATATATTGAACCTATGTAAACAAAAACAGGACACGAGCCTTGTTTACATGAAAAGGAATTGTGAGCCTTGTATCTTGCAAATAACTCTACGAATGACTCTCAAATTTTATTTGAACATTAGAAATGCATTTGTAATGCATTGTGAAATATAAAAACATAAGATAGAAGTTGACCTAAATTGTGATAAAGCCCCTTTAATGTCATATTATTACTAAATTCAGGAGATATAATATAGCAATTGTTTCAAACAATTTGAAATAAAAAAGTTCATATTTTTTTCTATACATTATTTGAAATCTAATCCTGCAAAAAACCAGGTCACAGCGCACTGTCAAACTTTGTGTTGTGTTAACAATAACTCATATTAGTTATATATGAAAGTTATACCTCCATAAACTGTGCTTAAAACCAACTAGATGTAATATTGAAACCTCAAATCAAAAATTGTAGTGATATTCTATGTACCGAATAATGACGGGCTATTTAGATTTTTTAAATAGATATCAGTTACTAAAGACATACAGTTCTCTTTCAAATTGACTAAAACATTGACGTTGCCGGACGTCACGGTGCAACTGAAAGTATAAACAGTATGGATCTAACTCCGAAAAAAGTCGCGAAAATACTCAGTGGCATCATAGTGGTATTATCAGTTATCGCTCAATTTAGTCTTCCATTAATCTACCATTATTTCACCAATTGATGGTTTTCTGTTTGGAAAGCGCCCAACAGTTGTAGAGATAATGAAAAGTGCTTATAATTTGAAACCTGTAGTACCAAAATATGTTTGTGTGTGTGCTGTTTCAGCAGTTCTTAAACTTCTTAAATCATTTCCGTGTAATGACAAACTATCGTTAAGATTTAACATATAAATAAGCTATTTTAATAGCTTAAGTGTCTCATATAGGGAACAATCACAGACATCTGACGATACATATTTTTCTCACAATAAGAATATATTATATACCATAAAATACACAAGGTACACATAGACACCATCTTGATTTATTTTAAACTGTCACATCAGGTGGAAATTATGCTTGAAACTCATCAGTAAATTTGTTTTTGCGATTATCACCGTCTTCCGATCGCTCCTTCAACACCTATGCTTATAACCGATCAACAAAAACGGTTCATTGCACTTGTACTTTATAAAAATCTACTGTGGACGGAAGTTGTCATATTTATGTAAATGAGGTTTCCCTGCACCTTATGTTTGTGTCAATATTTCAAAATATATGCATTTGGTCTATTCAACTGGTTGATTTTGTGAAAAGGCGAAAAATGTTATCTATTCACATTCTACTGGCGTTATTTGATGAGAACAAAAAACCCGTTGAAAACGAACCTCATCAGAGAAAACAGCGCGATTACAGTACCCGCAACGTTATTTCTTACAATCCTATCCTATTGTATCGTGTATCAATCCTATCGTATCGTGCGTGTATACTGTTCTATCGTGCGTTAATTCTATCCTATCGTGCGTGTATACTGTTCTATCGTGCGTTAATCATATCCTATCGTGCGTTAATCCTATCAGGTTTATCGTTTAATTTCAACAATTCTTCAGTTTATCCTATTGTGTTAATCGTTTCATGCCTTTTCATAAACAAGTAAATGTATTACTAAGTTGCAACTCGTTCGGTGCGCCGTATACGAATATTTATTGAACAAGAATTGTAAAATCCTATCCCACATTCCGTCAGGTTACTAATTTTTTTTAGATCAAAATTAACCAATATTATATGTAAATCATATCTGTTAACATTGAAAATGAAAAACAAAGTTCTTAGGAACAAGGTAACATATTTACCTGTTTATCGAATATATCAAATCGTACGCAGAGTGTATACATGCGTAAACATTAACTTTTATGCAATATAATTTTGTTGCATCATATTTTACACAAACGAAACTATTTATGATATAATTTATATTTAATTAAACCCCCGAGTTGTATTTAGAACCCGTTATTTTCCGTGTGGTATTTGATTTCAGGCTGAATTGTGCTCGGCATTCAGCTAGGGTGTATGGTAATGAAAACAATGTTAACAAATCGTACACGGAATGTGTATCTGCGTAAATATTTATTTAACTTGTCGGTAATAATTCGTTTTTAATGCATCATTTTCTTATACAGAAAGAAATGTATTTATGATAGATTTTATATTTACTTTATACATTGTCAAGAGTTGGATTTATATAATTAAACCCGCTATTTTCCAAGTGATTTAATCTCGGGCTGAAATATTCGCGGCGAACGGCTAGGGTGTTCGGTAATGAAAATAATTTTAACAATACAGAAAATGTATTGATCATTTAAGCTCATAATTTTAGTTGAAAAAAAATTAACTGGTCATTTTTATACATTCTGTAAATGATGCAGCGATGATTAACAACTCGGCAATTGTTACTAAAAAGAAATTCCACGTAAATCTTTATCTGTACGTGTTTTCTCTCAAATTCTGCCATTATCAGTTTGTTCGTAAATATCGTTTAAAGCGATCAAAGTTGATCATGAACATCGTTTATCCTTTCTTATCGTGTATCAATCCTATCATATCGTGCGTGTATACTGTTCTATCGTGCGTTAATACTATCCTTTCGTGCGTGTATACTGTTCTATCGTGCGTTAATGCTATCCTATCGTGCGTGAATCCTATCCTATCGTTTATCTTGTAAAAAATAACGTTGCGGGTACTGTAGTATTACCACGTGACAAGTCTTGAATACTGAATCTGTTGTTTTTCTTGCAATTTTGTTTGCGTCATTTTGATCTTTAATAAACATTAGTAGTGTTAAAGACCTTTCAATTTGCAATGTAAATGAAATCTGTAAGCACTATATGCGCAAACTCAGGTTCGTCGACGGTTTCATTTATATACGTATGTCACTAAGGCAGCTGATATGTGCACATGTTATGAGGTGTCAGTCGTCCACGATGGCTGCTCAAGACGTTATATCATCCCACACTAAAGACACGCTTGGTTTTTTTGTGTTTACTGTTTAAGCCCATTTGTATCTATTGGAACATGTTATGTAAAGAAATAATTCTATTGATCTATCTCATGTAATTGTCTGTCAGCTGTCTGTGTCAACGCTGAATCTCGTTTTTCAGAAGAACATATAACCATTTTTTTATTTAGGTACTAGACACAAGTACACTTGAAGTATTCTGCAATGGATAAAAAACGAGATAGTGTTGAATAGTTTAGAGAAAACATTTATCTTACTTAAAAAATTCCCCCCATTGAACCCCCAAGAAGCATTGACCCATTCATATAGCCAACTGTGCTGTAATACAAATTTAAAAGCATCAAGCTCATTTGAGATTCCAATAGTGCTATACGCAATAGCCTAACCAAACACACCTTTTATTCATGGACGAGTGAACAGGTGCGCATGTTATAGTAAACCATTCCTCTGTACTGAGCAGACTTAAATGTAGATGATAAATATTTTAACCCAAAGTACATTCAATGTATATAGATCTAAAGGTCTACACTACCGGGAAAGACACGAATACCGTTTGAATGATATTTTACACTTGCAAGGAGAAAGGACAAATCAGAAATTTGACGAAATTAACAGACGATGATTTGTTAAAAATTTTACAGGAGTCTTATGAAGTCAAAGTGCGACAATATTCCCTATATTGTTAAAACTAAGGAAAAGGAGTGATATGATTCAAGGTTCAAGAAGGAAGTCTAAAAGTGTTTATGGAAGTGATTTATATGTGATCCCAAATCTATCAAAATTAAGAAAAGGAGATATTTCTGCGGAAATTTCATTAGAGGCTTATCGGATATACATTTACGGAAGACAAGATTCTATAAATTTGGATTTATGTTTGAAATACATGTTTTAACATTTTATTTGTTTTATGCACTGTTGGATATTTGAATATCCAACTGACGGGCGGTTGGATATTAAAAATATCCAACTGCCCATCGGTTGGATATTTATATATCCAACCACTGTTGATTGAATAGTGAAAATAAACGTTGACAAAATACAATGGGTGACGTCATAGAAGTTTTTTAAGATGGGCTTTAAATTGTTCAAGCGTTGGATGCCCTAACGATAAGGAGGCTAGAGAAAGGATATAGCTTTTTTTATAGCTGATAAAATAAAATAAATTAATTAAAGGTAGGATTTACAGAAGTTGTCCATTTACATTAGTACTTTAACACTGTTTAAATGATTATGAACTATGTTTGCATTAAGGGATTGCCGTAAAATGATGACACTATTGTACCACAGACAGCATACTACTGGTACCGTCACTTTACTCTCCTCTGATGTTCCCTTTTAACAGCAACACAAGCCCTGTAAAGTGGTGTAGCAGAGCTCTGTAATAATACAAAAAAAAATTATCAATCTGATATTTAAACCAGAAATGAAATTATTTTTTTAATGTAAGACTAATATGAGGCTCATTGAAAAAAAAATAGAATAAGTTTCAATAGTAAAAATATATTTTGTTTTTAATGACACATGATGATGTTTCTAATTTTTTATTTATTGTTTTTGCATATTTAAATCAATTTAATTTTTCCCACCATTTCAAATGATGGTTTTCTGAAATTCATATCCGCATTACACGATAGAAATCTACAATAACAATGAATTGACCTAGCCACGGCGAACAAATATACGTATTGTAAATTGAAATAGATGCGTTGTTTAGATTTCCTTATTACAATTTTAATTTACGAAGCTTAGATAAAAAGGTTTTAATTTTCATGTCTTTTTACTTTTTCTCTGTTGGCGTTCCTAGAGTATTAATTGATTCGTATATTAAACTAAAGCTAATTTGAGAACACCAACTCCATGGATTTGAACGAGCTGACCTCAATCCTAGAGTTACCTTAGTAACCTTCACTTTGATGGGTTTTTTTTTAATTTAGCAAAAGAAGAATAACTTATAAGTAAAAATAAATGGTGAAGCTGGTGAATTTTGATATAACGAGTTTTTTGCATCCACTCTCTTAAATCAACCTCTTTTTTTACTTTGTTCCTCTTCTCTAGACAACGGGATAGTTGTGATTATTATTTTTATGAGACTTGAGGAGATTCAACTTCAAGATAAATCATGGAATTTTTTCTAATTACCTTTCTTTTCTCGTTTCCATAATAAGACATGCTCTTCTAGGCATTTTGATACAAAAAAACTAACGTTATTCAAAGAGAGGAAAAAGAGTCAACTAATATCCGAATAATTCGTACTGTAATGGATGAACACCTCACATTGAGTCAAACTTTTGATAAAAATGTTTTGATTAATGAATCTATTTATATAAAAATGAAGAAAGAACATCTTTTTGACTCGACGACTGCATTCATAATAATTTTACTCCTGCGGGTATTTCTGTTATCTAGAAAATAACAATTAAATTATTGGGTAAAAACTCAAAGTATTGTTCAGATTTTTCATGATAGATAACACAAGGAAACCATCTGTTTCCGGTCTCTTGTGATCTGATTATGATCATTTATTTAGATTTAACATTGAAAATCAGTCGTTAAGAATGTACAATATATGAAATAAAATTTTGTTTAGTACGCAATTATGACCATTCTATTAAAGAAACGTAAATATTTAATTGCTTATTTACACAATTTTGACTTAGTGCAATCAAACCTTTTGAGGAAGATAATTTTATATTTGTGGACAGAGCCAAACAAACATTTGTTGTGTGAATTCCACTCTTAGCACTAACGGAAATGCGTCAATTTCAAACAACAAATTGTACATGTATCTCGAGTCCAAAGTGTAACCATTTTAGCACTTTTTATCAAATGCAATCGACTTTCCTAATCCAAAATAACGATGGATTATCTGTCGTGTAGTTGGTATGTGTTCTTTTTTGGTTTCCCCCTTGCAGTCTGCCAAAGTATCAGTGGTGATGGTATTTGTATGCCCCCGAATAGGTAAGGTGTTACTTTCATATTCATTTATCGATTGCTCCATTTAAAAGTCGCACTGTTTAGAATTGGTACTTTTTAAAATGTTAAAGAAGGAAACTAATATTATTATGTGCCCTGATTCCTAAATATAAACAATATATTTTGATTTATTTCAGCTCTTTTATTAAATGCTGTCTAGGATATTATCTTAAAGAAAATCAATGTTTAGGCAAGTATCATTATTTTCAAATATTTATTAGCCCAATCATAAAGAAAAGCTGTATTGTATTATTTCTTTAAGAAAACTAATGTTTAGGCAAGTATCATTATTTTTAAATATTTTATGGTCTTATCATCTATACTACTATATTAAAATAAAAGACTCGATTTTTTTGGCTTTAATTTATGAAATCGGAAGAGTACTGTCTTTTGTTTTATATATTTTAAACATTATTGGTACTTGAAGATTACCAATTTGTTTTTATATTTTCTCAATCAAGCTTCGCTAATTCATAATCAACGAAAATTCCTTTAAACAATCCGGAAATCATATGGATTATTTGGATTTTACAATTTTGCACATGCGCATTACATTCACGATGGAGGGTCTTTAGTTTATGTTACCATAATATCACATCTGCATGGATAAACTAAGAAATATGGAGGGTAATCGTGTTCAAAAATCCAGACATGTAAACTATGTAATAGTGTTGGTGTGCGAGTCTGAGTATGAATATGCGTAATTCTGATCGTATAACCTATAAAACTCGGGCATAAAAACGTGTAAGATTTGACTCAGTTCCTTCGCATGATGCACAATTTGCAGCTTTATTGCTTTCATCAGTTAAATAAACATTCACACTTTCAATCCGTAGTTTCTGCATTTGTATCTTCAGGCTTGGCAATAGCACATCTGACATGATACACATTGACAAACATAAAGTCTACAATTTTGTCGAATTTTGACATGACCTTTTATGGCAAATGCCTTGCTGCGGGGAAACGGCATGCCGTAATCGCCGGAATGGATGAAAAATAAACATAATATTCAGCTTTACTGTTGCAATAAACTTTTTAATGAACGACCCTTTTTCTATCGAAAATACCTGTATTATTTTTAGAAATTTTTTTGAGGTATGATTGAAACTGGACCAAACAGGAAGAGGGTCATGCATATAAAAATCGTCGCCGATGTGACGAATGCGCTAATTTCTGTAATGTACAGGTAATTCTCATGGTATTATACGATAGTGGTTAAAAAGAAATGCCTAATATCTTATTTCTCTTAAATGATTTGACATGTATTTTAAACTGGAATATAAGTTAATGCGTATTCTTTTCTAAAAATGAGACGGATCAAGAAATTTCCTAAGGGGGTAAATAGATTTTGAGCGGCATGAGATTCTGAGACCGCCGTGAGGTCCCATGTAGCTCCATTGCATATGAATTCTAAGAATTTTTACCGAGAATCATTAACCGGGTTTTTCGATTATTGAAATAGTGAAAATGGCGGGCGGGCGAGTGGCTGCAAAAAGGTACACTTATTGTACCAATAACTCCTCGTACAGTTTTCGAGATAAGAAATTGTTCTTTTGCATATCAATTATACATATTTTAGAGGTATGCATATTGCTAGGATTGCGATTTCTGATAATTTATTGAAAGAAATAGTAATGGTATACTAGTATGTATATGTTTTTGCAATTATGATTTTTCTTCGGAAATTGGATTTCTAAAAGTAAGGAACGGGGTGGGTCAGATGAATTTGATCGTATATGAACTGGTAGAGTTTAAATCATAAAATATTTTAAAATGCATGTATATAATGTATTGACGATAATTTTACAAAATTAAGTAGTTGCTTTATGGCGAACAGTACATCTTCACAAGTGGCTGTAAAGCTGTAATATAATAGCTCTACGGAATTTTTTTATCAACCAATTTTACAAAGTGAGTCTGTATTGAATCGACATTCAGGACTTCATGCCCATATCCCATAATAACTGCTTGGAATTTTAAAAAAAAATGCCAATTTTCACCTGCATGATAGGCTTTTTTCCCTATATATTGCCGGTGTAATGAAGAATAATGACCCCCGTAGAATAATGACCGGGGGTCATTTTTCTACGTAGAAAAATGACCCCCCGGTCATTATTCTATGTAGAGAAATGACCCTTTTGCCTGAAGAATAAGTGTCATTTTCATAAAAATGAGCACACTCCACATGAAGAAAAGTGACCCCTGTAGAATAATGACCCCCTTGTAGATAAAGTTTTTAAGTATATTTTTTAGTATTTGTGAAATAGTCTTTACATTATTGTAATTTTTACTGCTGAAGTTTACAGAAAGTAACAGAAATTATAATTCATATTCAAATAAACTTACAGTGAAAGAAGGGGTATATCATAGAAAATAAAAATCCTCCGTTATAACAAGATATTGACGTATTGCATCGGGGTATGGTTGTCATCTTAACAATTACATTTACATATATCTATGGTGTTCCGATAGGGCCACTTCGACCTTAGGGCGAAGATGCGAAGTTGCAAAGGCGATAGTGCGAAGGCGAAAGAGCAAAAGTGCGTAGATGCGACGACGAAGCGCGAAGATATGATGCCTAAAGTGCAAAGGTGCGAAGGCGAAGGAGCGATACTTCTATCACGCCTTCCCAACTTTGCACTCTGGCCTTCGCATCTTCGCACTTTCGCCTTAAGCTTTTTTGATTGCATTTCAGCAAGTCTCGGTCGATTACATAGAATTTAATACAGGCACCGTACTCGCTAAGGTTTTCCGATTAATCCATGCTATTATTGGTACGCATGCGCTAGGCCATCGCGCTTACTATGAATGTTTATAAATATTTTAATGTGTACATGTAACATATATGTTTACCAGTGCTGGCTATGCCTAATCATTATCTACTCCACACAAAATTTAATGTCCGCCATAATGTGTACATATGCACTTCCAGACTCCTGTCACTTACCAGCCGTCTCTTTACCTTGGACCAAACACAGTAACCTATTAGGTGCGTTCAGAGTTGTACCGTTGGTGAAATTGAGATTTACCGCTGGCAGCATTTGGTTGCCATCGGTGAACTATGATAGCCAATGGTCACCAAGTGCTGCCATTTGTAGCAATTTGTATAGGTAGTACCATGAACGATTTTTTGTCAAATTCAAACAATTGGTAGCCTTTGGTTACACTTGGTTACCAATTGTAACCATCTGAACATATAAAACAGTTGAAAACAAAACAAAATACCTTTATAAATAAAGAAGTCTACAAAATGACTACCAATCTAGCTATCATTGATACAAAGAAAGTAAAGATTAATTGCAAAATTGATATTAAATATTTAACGCTAGCAAAAAGTATATATTAATTAGAATCAATTTTAACAGGAGCTTGGACTTTGGGTAGTTGTGTCAAACAGCAATGTGACATAGGCCTATCAATAATTTCTTTGTTGGCCACTCAACAATGGATCTTTGAAATCAACAAGATTTGTCTGGCTTATATATAAAGCCATTTCTACGCAGTCTGTGCATATTACACTCGATATCAGCATCATGTTAACTTGATTTGATGCAAGAAATAGTAACGTCCTACCGCAAGTCTAAGCTCGAATATCAAAATGGTTATCTATCACATACTTTCTATAATAATAACATGTTTCTGGGTATAGAAGCGGGTTTTAGATGCCCTCAGTTGTCTTAGATTGTCTTCAAAATATTCATTCAATAAGATATGCATGTACATACATGTAATTTTATTCTGAAGTCTTTATTTACATCAGTATCTAGAGGCATCTTATAACCCGCCATGTTGAATTAGCATAATGACGTCACCTACCAAACTTGCCTAGGCTCTAGGCTGCTGGTAGAATTGGTGACCTCATTTGAAATTGAAAGTACACAAATGGTCAACATTAGTAACCAATTGCTGCCATCGGGAACCATTTGTAGACATTGGGGACCGAACTTGCCGTTGGTAACAATCTGGTGAACTCTGAACGCACCTAATGTAATTTCATTATGCGACACTCCTTGCTCATGCATGGATCTAGAGTGGGATAAGGGGTCCCCCCCCCCCCCCCCCCCCGGAAAATTCAATATTAATAATTTCACGCAGTAAAAGGGGAGGGGGAGTCCGAACCCCATCCCCCTGGATTATTTTATTTTATTAATTTTATAAAAAATAAAATTTCCAAAATATGCCTCGGAACCCTTTACACGATGGAGAGCTCCGCAATTATAAAACATAGGTAATCACATATTACAAAGCTCACCGAGACGAGGCATCACCGTTATGAGGCATCGCCTTTATGAGACCAACTTTATCATATTATATGAAAACCATCCTTTATGATCTTGGATATTCATGGATTCTGTTTTGAAACAATATCGTATATCATGATCATCTGTTAAAAAATTGTATGTTAATCATATGTTCATATGTTAATCAATACAATAATATGAAATTAAAATCGCATCCTATCATAATTACAATATATATCATATAATACCATAAAATACCGTAAAATATTGTGAGATATGATATTGTAACGTATGATATGACATTGTATTGTGTTATACATTATTGTATTTGATCAAACAATACAATATCATAAAACATAATACAATATAGTATTATAAAACAATATCAAACTGCAATAATACATCATAACATTGAAACATATGATATTGTATTGTATAATTAAGCATTGAATCATTATTGTTTGAAAGATGTGGTCTCATAACTGCACGGTGTGTGCATACAAATTGTATAACGCGCGCTAGCACGTTATGAAAATTTGTTTGCACTCATTGTTGCAGTTATGAGACCACATCTTTCAAAAAATAATGATTCAATGCTTATATTTACGTTTTTTAAATATGTATTAATTTTCCTTCCCGCAAATATGATTTTTTTAAAAAGGCTCTGTCTTATTCAACAAGTAATGCAAAATTAACAGAATGGCCACTGGAACAGCCACAATATGCTGACAAAAATAGTATGCAGCGTTTTAAATTCTAATAACACAATTTTATTTTTCTTTCTGTAATTTAATGAATTTACTCTTCGTATACTAAGAAATAAATCAATTGAATTCATTTAACTGTAAAAAATATTTACATCAATGAGATATTTATCAGCGTAAGTATAATATCAGGTCGTTATCCGGTTTGAAATCGCGAGAAGAGTCAGTTCCTGTTCTTCGAGAAATACTATATTACAGAAACTAATATCATATTATACACAATCGTATGATTCAATATTATAGAATATACAATATAGTATCATAGGATACAATATTATATTTTGCAATATCTTATGTAATAGTATCATGTGATTAAATAATAAATTAATAATACAATATAATATTATACAATATTGTATCATTATATACAATACTATACATAACGATATCATGATACAATATCATAACATAAAATATCAAAAAAAATTATACAATATCATATCGTATCATATAACTTTTTATAATATTACATATGATATTATCATAGGAATCATGTTATATCATTTATCAACAAACACATCTATCTATCGAGCAGGTTTGAGTAAGGTAGGAGATTTCTTTAGCATTCTTGATAATGGAGATCAGGCTCTGCATCTGAAGCAACCTCTGCGTTTCATTTATAATATAGTTAAATCAACTATGCAAGCTATCTATCTAGCTATAAAACATGTGACCTGTTCCAAAAAACTAAACCTCATCAAGAATCATAAACCTATGGCTCTGATTCAGCATTCAAGCCTGTCAGGTGCATCAGTATCATAAGACTATATCAATGCAAGATTGGTAGTTAGGACCAGTAATAACTAAGATATCGTTATTAGAGGGCACCTGTGTCAAAAACTTTAACCAGCTCTTAAAATCTTAACCTCCTCCAGCATCCGAAACCTGTGGCTCAGATTCAGCATTTAAGCCTGTCAGGTGCATCACTATAATAAGACGCACCAAGATATTATCATTAGAGGGCACCTGCAACAAAAACCTTTACCTCCTCCTGCATCCAAAACCTATAGCTCAGATTCAGCACTCAAGCCTGTCTGGTGTATCATTATCATAAGACACACCATCCATGCAAGTTTGGTGAAGTACGGACCAGCAGTAACTTAGATATTGCTACTTAAGGCACCTGCCACAAAAACTTTAACCTGCTCCAAAAACCTTAACCTACTCCAGCATCTGAAAGTTAGGAACCAGATTCAGTAGGTCCAGATGCATCCTCCATGTAACTTCGGTGAAGAGAGGACAAGTAATAGCTTAGATACAGGAGCTGCAACTAAAACTTTAACCAGCTGCGGACGCCGACGCCGGGGGTATAGCATATGCTCCCATTGACTTCGTCTCGGTGAGCTAAAAGGCGAAAGCGCGAAGATACGAAGGCGAGAGTGCGAAGTTGCAAAGGCGAAGAAGCGGTATAGTATCACTTCTTCGCCTTCGCAACTTAGCACTTTAGTCTTCGCGCTTCGCCGTCGCATCTTCTATATTCTTCATATTGTTCATGAATATAATACTTGCATTGATGATTTCCGCAATACAAACTGCTGGGTATACAAGTGCATCACTCAGAATTAATGATGAAACCAAAATTATGAAAAGTTTACTCCACTGTTAGGCATTATAACCAAGCTGAAGTTAGAGCCATTACGCCAGTAGAGGTTAACGGCTAATAAGGAAAATCGTCAAAGTACTGAGAGTACTCGTACAGAAAATATATTTTACTTTATCCTCGGCATACTTTAGTAAGTTTATTTAATACAACGATGATTAATGCATCAATAGTTTGTATGAGCATTGGTAATTTTGGATACAATAAAGATCGTGTGATCAAAATCAAGCGGGATATAAACCCCTAACATGGTTCCTAACCTCTTATCAACGTTTTTAGAAACAATCTTTTCTTATTATAATCGATCAGTGTTTATTATCTATTAAGATTTACTATAGTCAGGTACTCTTCACAAATTTGCTCTAAAAGAATAAAGTCTATCCATGATCACAAATACAACATTACAACAAATGATGTTCATGTATTACGTAGAAGAAAACAAAACTAACGCAGAATGCTTTTTAAAAAAAAATAACTTTCCCCAAGAAATGTAAATAAGAAGTATTCATATTTCTACGTTACCTGCCCCCTTAGTCTTTTTCCATAAAGATATATACATGTATCATTCTTCGATTGACAATTCATTCACCAATGAATATTGCTAATATTATTACAACAACTATTCTTTCATGATTATTGTTTGTTAATTATCACACAATATCGTCATTGTGTATGAATCTTTCTTTATTTGCGTCATTTCCCGCCGTTTGTCGACAAGAGAAGTAACGTAACTGTTAACAATCAATTTGTTCAATGTAAGAGTGTTTTACGTGTGCCTGCTACGGATATGAAAAACTAAATACAGTGATTTATTTACAAGATCGGTGTTTATAACTTCAAAATCAGTTGAACAGAGTGAAAAATAAAGTAACTTCAAAGTCATATCTTGGATACGGGGTAACCAATTTCTATTCATGTTTACCGGGGGGGGGGTCTTTTTTCTATGGGGGTCACTTTTCTTCATGTTTAACATGAAAAAAAATTACCCCTGGTTCTTTTTTCTTCCGAAAAGTCCAATTATTCTTCAGCTAGGGGGGTCATTATTCTACGTAGAAAAATGACCCCCGGTCATTATTCTACGGGGGTCATTATACTTCATTACACCGGCAATGCAAAATGAAACATTTTTTAAAATAATTTATACACATTTTAATTTCACGACAGTTAAACTAGTCTTTGGAATTTTTATTTATTTATTTTCAAAGGGGGTGTCGCTTCTTATGTCTCATAATAATCAAAATCTCAAAATCAATGACTTTAAATTCTTTGTATTTTTTCGATAACTTTCCCTTGTTCTATCGGTGACGTCACTGTTTTTTCATTTGTTGATTTGCAACATGTCAGCCATGATATTTCAGAAAACGGAAATACAAATGTAGAGACTACAGATGGAAAGTGTGTATTATAGTGGCATGTTACATGTAAATAACCAACAGCATCTGTAGGACAAATTAGATGGAAGGCCTGCGGAATTAACTCTAAAGTGTATATCCTTGAGTTTTTTAGGTTACACGATCAGAATTACTCATATTCATACTCAGACTCACACACCAACACGATTACATATTCGGATTAACAAATTTACATGTCTGGATTTTTAAACACGATTACCCTCCATACAGAAACGATTTTACAAATCCATGAACGTATAAATTTTCATTAAAAATTTTTCATTTATTCAGTTCATAAAAGGAAATACGGGAGATAGCTCTATCTCAGTGCATTTAAAAATCCCGAGAGGTCCTCCGAATGTCAACATGATGTGTAAATTCGAAGCGAGTAAAAATAGTTGGTGAAAAAGTGTTGAATTCTTCATTAATTTGAATTATATTTTAGATAAAAGGCAATTACAGCCATAAAATGGCTTGTTATAAATAATTTGTCTGTTATTTTCAATGCAGCTTCATTAATTTTCTCAAAAATCGTTTCGGAGCAATTCTGCAATTTTTTGCTACATTACGGGTATATGGGAAGCATTTTAACTTGGTTAAGGCATGTCCCGAGACATAGATTATTCTAACTAAGCAGAGTGTAGTGAAATTAATAGAATTATTGTAGGCTTAAAGCTTGGTTATGTAATTGTCAACAATACGGTGTGTCGTTGTATCTATTTCGTAAATGTCCAATATCATATGCAATGTCAACCCGTGCACGCACGGGTCAAAGTCTAGTAAAGGGAAGCTGTATTGTATTTTATAAAAGCGGTAGCTATAATTCAATCACATTTTAAATTTTTTCCATTTTTTGGCCAGAAATATTGTGCAAACAACATTTAAATACAAAAAACGTAAACATGTTTAAGTTTAGTAAATAATGCTTATTAAGATTGTAATCGTGTAAAAGAAAAGTCTACCTTTCACATTCTCTTGCATTTTGCATCTTCTCAGTTTTCTTCTTAAAAATATTGCAAGTTTCAGGATGAAATAAATCACTTTTATCAAAAGCACTAGGTTTAAATTGCACTTAAAAAGCGTGTTAGCTATAAAATGTATAGATAAGGATATTTCAGTAGAAATTTGCTTTTAAAAAAGAATTCATTCATCAATTATGAGCAATGCTGCACATAGAGAAAGTTTATTAACAAAAAGAATAACATTTTTTAAAATGTTACAATTGTATGTGCTGATAGGGGACATACTTTCAGAATGTTTGTTTTCTTTAGATTGTGAAACAATGATGATCTAACCCATTACGTAATTGTAGAGTGTGAGCCAGGTTACACAGGTGAGAACTGCTCATGGACCTGTCCATCTGGATTCTATGGACGTCTGTGTAACGAACGTTGTGCCTGTTCCCCGTATGAATACTGTGATCCTACAAGAGGGTGTCTGTGTGACCCAACCATTGCAAACTGTATCGATGCAGGTATTCAATGTACAAATGTTATTTGTATACATCGAGGTGTGAAAGACAATTAAAATATTTAAAGTAATTGGAATCAAATGGCAACATGCATAAATTAACACAACTTTTAATACGTTTGTTTTGACCGAACAAACGGTGGTAAAGCCGACGATCAAGAAAGGGACAGTTGTAAAAACCCAGTCAAGTCAATGTGAGGGTTTTTTTTCGAAAAAAGATGGTGCTTTGAAATTTGGTAATGTGGACTTAATATTGCATAAAATCATTTTTCACAGCCGGGGATTTTGGAAATAACTATATGAGCCTGTTTATGTAAAAGAACATTAAATTGAATACATGTAATATTATAGATTCACATTCATTTTTGAAGACAATATACCGGACATGTACCAAAGGAGCATTAAGCTTTGTCTTACTAAGCTTTAACGTAATTTTCTTGCTATTTAGTAAAATTATGTGCAATGATTTTTGGGAGTTGATTTTAATCAACTCTCCTATGCAGTTACTCTGACAAACCGAAAGTGAAACAGTGTTTGGACCTCAGCACACATCATTGCTGCTGACAAGACTTGGTTCTTGAAAATAATTGATAAATTCGATGTAATGTATGCTACTACATTGTTTTTCAAGGAAACTTATTTATAAATACCTTGAAAATAGTCAGATTTTAAATGGTACGAACAATTTAAATATTATTTGTAGTCGTATGTATTCCTACGGCAGAGTTCTATATAGTCTCGTTCAACTCGACGCTCGGCTGTCTCCGTAAATCCTTGTCGGAGATTTACGGTGTCAGCCGAGCCTTTGATTGAACGAGACTAGAGTTCAATATTGCTTTGATCCATACTATTTTCGAGAAATATTTCTATTACTGATACCTAGTTTGATTGAATTAATTGTATCTTTAAATATTATTTTACATGATTCATATGGGGGTTTCTCGACGAAAAAGTCCAAAAATTCATATTTTAGAAATGTGCGTAATTCAGATTAGAAACTACATGTACTTGTCATGCAAAATAACATATCATTGATTTTAAAATAAATAAACATCAACAAAATCAATTCCCGTCAGTTCTTCAGTACTTTGATTTAGTATTCGAAGGGAATACATTTTTCTCCTGTTCCATCATTATAGTTATTACGAAATCGATTGTTTAGTGGACATTATTAACCTGGTCATGTACAATAGGTAACTGACTTTTTCATACTTATTGTTAGGCCATTATTACTTACTGAATTGTCTACGGATGTTTCCGTGTTCCTGTTTACGACAAAGAGCACAACGCGGGAGTGACCGGTTAGGAGAGGATGCTCACTCCTCAATAACACCTGATCCTTCCTCTAATTTCTGTAGAGTTCTGTGTTTTCTCTGCTCTTGAATTTTTCCTTTGGACTTTTGATTTAGAACAGGGTACGTTATCGTCACATTTCAGTTAATACAGAATCCAGTGCCATGAATGGGGAAGTAACATTAATATTTATGAATATTATAAATGATATAACTTATTAAACTCTGAAAATCTTGTTATTCTTTTAATCCTTCCGAACTCGGATTATCTACGGGACAAACCCTTAGAGAGTCTCTTTACACTTTAAAGATGAAAGCGCGATTTTTTAATTATATTAATTATACCAGTATTCTAATGTCTTGAAAATTTACCATAACTATTTAAAAATCCTCTGTATATGACAGCATATAGAAAAATAATTCTGTTGCAACTATATTTTCAGAATCAATTTTTTAAAGTGACTTCAAATTGTTCACAATTTAAGCCAATAGAATTAAAAATATTATTTTTCCAATATTGATGCTTTAAAAGAAATAGCCAAATTATCTTTTATGGGAATTTGATTCTGACATCATCATGATAATTTTGTGCAGTCCTTGATATTTCTTAGGTCGCTGTAGGTTTCGACCAATGCACAAACGGGGCATGTAAATTTCAGTCTTCTCAGTTTCCTGTCAGTTTCAGCCGCTGTAGATTTCGACCAATCGATAATTGGAGCGTGTCAATTTCAGTCCTGCAGTTTCTACAGTGGTGATTGATATTGTAGCGTATGTTTACATTGTCAAACCATTTAAGAAATAAACAACGTTATTTAGTGAACATGGCGTTATGAATAGCAATTGCTCTGTTGGCATATTTCATGATGCGCGCTAGCGCATCATGGAAAATATGCCAGCAGAGCAGTTGCTATTCATAACGCCATGTTCACTAATTAATCGTTGTTTATTACTTATATTTGCATTTTACCACTCGCAAATACCCTGTTTTAGCCTAGACCTTGACATTTAGCTATTACATCAAAAGTAAACATTCAGACTGTAATGCATCTTTTTAATTCACATAGATTTGTTAACAGAGTCAATGATAATTTATAACAGTAATTCCTTTAAAATGTTATCAAAAACATGTTTTAATATAAAATACGTCAATTTTAATGGAGTTGGAGAAAAACACATGATGTATCGTATAGTAGTTTAAATCTATAACGTCATGGAAAAGTACATATAACGTTACACCTTTATGACGTCATAGTATACAGACAGAGCAATTGCGATTATAGAGAAATAATTGCAGCTCCTCCATATGGGCTTACAGTGGAAAAGAACAATGGAAATGCAAATATAACTGAATAGAAATGGTATACATCTGAATAAATGAAAAATAAAAACCCTCCAAAAACAGACACCAGTAAATACAAGGGGAGGAGAAATTATTCCTCACTGTCTCTATCGCCATGAAGAAATTTATTATTCACCATTAGTAATTTGGCACCTCTCATCACATGCACGGATCCAGAATTTTTTCAGGGGGGGGGGGGTTACATAAAAGTATAGTTCCAGTTGACTGCTTTTACATGTACTTAAGTATATACTTTTTTCCATCTTTAACTCAAAGAGCAAATGTGCATTTATGGAATAAATTTAAAGTTAAATATATAAAATGAACAATTCTGCATAGATAATAATAATAATAAAAACCAGTGTTTAAAATGCCGTTGATTTTAAAAATGAAAAAGAATGCCCACAAATGGAATCCAACCATGTCACAAAAAATAATGTGTGATAGTGTCAGCGGTTTAAATTTCTGAGCTATCAAGAACTTTCCCTTTATAATGTAAATGAAGACCCCTATGATAGAAATCAGTTTCCGATATTTTTGTCGGTTTTTTTTAGCAAAAATCGACCCAAAGCCGAGGTGCCCCCTAACAATAATATTTCTTTGAACAAAACCATGCTGTTTTGGAAAACTTTAAAGATTGATAATAAAACTCCAAGAGCAATATGATAGGTTCAAAATGCAAATTCGAAAAATTTAGAAATTTGTTCGATACAAAATAACAACAAACTTTCAAAAGGGATTTCATTTTTCGGGAAATCCACCCCCACCCCAATAGGTCATTTTTTTTGTTTTTTGCAATAGTGTCACAATCAATATTGAATTTGTTTGTTTTATTCCGTTTTGAGCCTCGATGTTGTACAGGTAGAGTTGTTTGTATTATCCTGTAAGGAGCCCCATTGTTCCGGACATTTAAGGTAATCCATCCATAACTAAGGTGAGTTTAACAATTTTGATTGATCTATACTACATCAAATACATATTTTGAAGCTATTATGAGGCTGACATAAACCAAACTTGGGTGTATGTATGTAGTCAATAAAATAAACTTTTTGCATTTAAAACTTTTTCAAAGAGTTGTCTGCCCTTTAGGAAAATTAAAACAATCATTTTCTGAAAATATGTATGGTAAACTATTAATTATTTTAGCATATTCGAAGAAAGAGAAAGCCTTTGCAACTTTTTACCAAGAGAAATGTGAGAAAATTACTTGTACTAAAGAAATATATTTAAAAATGCATTTTTCTCACAGACTTTAATGTTAACTTCAACATATGATAAATTTATTAAATTAATTTTTTTTAAAGATTTCAAAGGTAAAACTTTATTATTTAAGGTATCCGATCCATATTAGTACCTTATTTTTCCAACCTTGAATATCCATCATGTATTTAATACTTTAACATTAATTTAAAGCATTTTAGAGTAAAAAAAGATTTACCAAGAGAACATTTTAAAAATATTATTAACTAAGCAGAAATTATTAAATAAATATTGCATTATGGTCTATGAAGACAATCACATTTTTTAAAATAAAAAAATTAATACTAGGAAAATCAATAAATACCTTGGTGGAAAGGTGTATTTTGTTCTTAGGAATTCAAAAACTAAAACTGAATAAATGTTTTACCGGATAGATTTTTATAAAATCAATTTTTATAGAATTAAAGCAAAGCGGAACAACTCTTCAAGAAAAGGAAAAGGTCATTAATTAGGACACATTCCACTCTTAAACATGACAATTATGTCCAAGTATATGGAGTATTAACCCCATACACATCTGTTATGCATCCAGATTCATCCAGATTCATTGAATTTGGGGCTATTATGGATCGGATACCTTAATAGACTCCTTAAAACCACACTAAAATTTTAGTTATCAAACTTGCAATCTATTAGATATGAAATATGATAGTTATGGATGGCCTACCTTAAACCAGTGTTGCTATATAAGGGGTGTAGATTTTGTGTCGGGTAGAGCACGTTTTCCAGGTACCAGATATTGCTTAGTCTGACAGGCCCATGGAGGAGTAGTTTTTAAATTCGTGGTAACTGAATCTCCAGTCAGAGTAAGTTTATCTTATTCAATTTTATCATACTCAGGCACGTAGCATTGTTTTTGAAAGTGTGTGGGGGGGGGGGGGGGGCAGACTCATTCAAAAAGCAAAAAAACAACAACAAAAAAACGGCAAATAACACTTTTCCAAACTGGGGGGGGGGGGGGGGGGGGGGCTGGCGTAGTATGTAACTTCAATTTCAATCCTAAATTCCTTATTTTCATATCAATTTTTTACATCCTCCAAAAAAAAGGGGGGGGAACTCCATGGTTATTCAATTTTTTATATATATATTTATTTAAAAATTCGTTGCTGCGAGAAAAAGTGGGGGGCCAGCCCCCCCCCCCCCCCCCGGTCCCCCCTGATGCTACGTGCCTGATACTGGAAATAATATTCAGCTAAAACGTTTTCTTTGAATTACTGTAGTATTTCTATTTGTCAGCGAGCGTGTTCGAATTGTATACTTTAAATTTTGCCACGTGTACTTGTCTTCAGTTTAAGTATAGGAAATAATGTCATGTTACTTGTTAATATACATGGTTTCATTTTTGCCGTGTGAACCGCTGTTATTTATTGAAGCGTACCTATGTGTACTGGTTGTCATTTGCTTAAGCGTTTATACTTTTCACGACAGCCTTTTGGTGGCACTTTTTATTATATTTTGTCAACAAATTTGTTGAAGGTTTTTTTCCCGGGCTTTCCACCAGTGAAGCTCTATGTGGCGATAGAGTTTTGTCGACGGTGTGGGAGGATTCCCGAGACCTAGCGTGTGGGCGAGTCGACGTGACGTCTGAAGCGTGGTGCTTTAAGGACCGGATGTCCATAGACGTTCTGACTTTGGGGGCTGTACAATGGTCGGGGCAACAGTGTATCTTACGTATACGGACGCACTTAGTGGGCACTGGGTATATCGGCAAATACCGTGGTCTGAGGGCGGATTCCACCGAAGATACCGAGGAACCTGGGCAGCGTGAACTCTTTCTCTCTCATTTCAATTTATTTTGTATACATGTACATGTTTTGTTTTATATAAAATTGTAAAATTGAAACAAATCTTGTGTTTTACTGATCAAGCCAAAGGATGTCGTGACAAATGGTTCCTTAGTAACAGCAAGAACAGCTGTTTTCTAAAACCGATTTAAACTGGTCATCACATAGACTGTTGAGATGAGTATGAAATTATAATCTATGAAAATTTGCTTTTTAACAATAAAATCAACTTTATTTTTGAAAAATCGTAAAATATTGTGTTTTGACAACTTGTATACAATTTATTTTTAAATCAATAACCTACAAATCAGTGTTTAGGAACTACTTATGAAAACGTCATGTTGATTCATACGCAATGAACTTGCGTTTTTGTGAAAACTAGGTGCCCACCAGATTCATCACTTTATAGAGTATCATCCATTTCTGTTCTTTTAAAAGGGGTGATTTAGTGTTTTCCTGGTGATGTAATACGAGATTTATCATGATTGAGTGTTTTAATTTTTCTTCGAAAGTTCCGTGTTTCCCCTTATATATGTATAAAGAAAAAAATATGGGTTATTTGTTTATATAGAAGACGTCAAATTTCTTATACACGGACACTTTCACGTTGTCTCTATGGTGTCCTTTTCTCAATAGTTTAGAAAATAAAGAAAGGGATCTGGCAAACTTCCAAATTACATGTATAAAGTTTCTTTTATTTTAATCACCCACCGTTGCCGAACAAATACAAATATAGTATTATTTTACATAGCTTTTAGATGATCGGCTTTCGGGGATCTCCTCACAAACACTTTTTAAGATATTGAGTTTAAAGAAAGTGGGCGCTCAAAATATTAAGTTAGCAAGAATCATCGACACAAATCAATTGGGATTTTAATGTCTATAACCTCGAAATTCTGCACAGTATAGAGACTCGAACAAAATCAATTACTTAAGGTAGTCCATCCATAAATATCATATTTCATAGATTGGAGGCTTTATTACTAAAATCTTCGTGTGTTTTTAAGGAATTTATTATATAATAAGGATTCACCTTTCAAATTTTTCCAACAAAATCAATATCAATAAATGTATCATATGTTGAAGTTAGCATTAGAGTCTTTGCGGAAAAATGCAAAGTAATTTTCTAACATTTCTCTTGGTAAAAAGTTGCAAAAACTTTCCCTCTCTTCGAATAACTAAAATAATGCATAGTTTTCCATACATATTTTCAGAAAATGATTTTTTAAATTTTCCTAAAGAGCAGACAACTCTTCAAAACATTTTTAGCACAAAAAGTTCATTTCATTGACTACATACATACACCCAAGTTTGGTTTATGTCAGCCTCATAATAGCTTTGAAATATGTAATTGATGTAATATAGATCATTCAAAATTGTTAAATTTGCTTTAGTTATGGATGGACTACCTTAAATATTAGAATGTATTTTTTTCTTGGAAGTTGAAGTATATTTAAAACTATTTAAATAACATCCTTTTTTATTTGTTTACAAACATACCAAACACCCATACGTTCCCTGTGAAACCATTGTTTACATGTGAACATGACAGAAAGAAAAAAGTAAACGCCTTTAGATTGTGAATTAAGGTACACCTTGAAATAGTTTCTCAAATCTGAAGAAAAATACTTGATTATGATAGAAAGCATGATGGATAAGAGGTATAAATGTCAAATAAGCAATTTTAGATATAAAAAAAAAGATATTTTCAAAAATTTCATTTTGTCGACATAAACAAAAGCCCCGTGTGGGTTCAAACTCATGACCTGCGGTTCACAAGCCTGATACTTTAACCACTGAGCTACGACGATATAAACTGAAACGATTGATACAAACAGTTCAACAAAACATTTAAATCGCCATCTTGTGAAGTACCTTAATCATTAAGAAATGTTGTCAGACTGTCAAAAAGGTATACCATAGTTGAAATGCCAATATGATATTTTCCAAACACAATATAATAGGTTCGAATAAAAGAAAGAAAAAAAAGTAGCTTAAGAAAACACCAGCTGGATTCAAACCCAAAATATTTTTAACCCTTGCTCAAAAATCATTCTCGAATCCATTGAGATATACAAAACCTACAATATGTGCGATATCAGGAGGTGTTTAAAGCAACATTCGCATAACTCTTCACTTTGTTTTTTTAGTTCCAAAATTAAATTTCTAACAGTAAATATTTTGTCATTTCTGGGTAATCTCAATCTTATTTTTGAAAGCAGCATATTTTATGATAAAATATTTATTCTTTTCACGTTTAAAACCCGTAGAGAGAAGACCCAGAAACAACAATATTATTTGAAACAGCTGTAAAGAAGTAAATATTCATTCTCCTGGCACCACAGAACTTGGTATGCCTACAGTATTTATGCTCTATATTCTTACAGTAAAGCGAGATAAATCTTTTAAATTTTTTTTTAAAATTTAAACATGTTGTCATCTTTTAAACCCCTATTAAGAGTCAAAAAGTGGCCCCTTGGACCATAATTTTAAGATAGTACTCTTTATGCTAAACAATAAACTGAAAAGATTTTTAAAATCGAAAGAAAAGTAAAAAACAATTACAGCTAAAGGGCTTTTTTCCACGTTGGCCCCTGCAGATCCCTTATTCTTTCGAATTGTCTATCCAAAAACTTTTCCAATCTGCACATTTTGTGTATCATTATACATCTGAAATATTTTAGTGTTAACTTGAGAAAACGAACGACGCGTGATTTTAGTTTAACACTGAAACTGCCATATAGACAATTTTCATCGACTCATAAAACCGGAAGTACTCAATATATTTCAATAAAACTTAAAATATATATCTAATACCTATACCTGAACAATATTTAGGAGTCTTATAAAATTCTTTTTTTTTATTTTTTTTTTTTTTGCTTTCATACCCCCTTTTCTCAAGTTTGAGCCCTAATATGTCAAAAACGGTAAGAAATAGAGAAATGCCAACACTTATGATTTTGTAAAACTAGTCACGATACATCTAATTCCTAAATTTGAATGTTATAGACTATATGGAATTTGTTTGTGCATTGAAATCTACATGGATAAGAAGATTTATCCACTCTAATAAAAAGTGGGTAAAACTTTTTGAATCAGAATTAGGATTAAAAATAGAAACCCTATGGGAAAAAGGTTCAGACTTTATTACCAATATTAGCAATAAGATAAGTAACAAGTTTTGGAAAGAAGTTTTATTAGATTGGGTTAAAATTGTTATGTCCTATAGCCAAAATGACATAAAAGTACTTAATGAACATATATGGTTTAATTCTAATATTAAAATTAATAACTCATCAATTTTTATTAAGAATTATTTCAACTGTGGTTATAAATTTTATAGATTTGATGACAGAAGAAGGCAATTTTGTAAGCCTTCAAACTCTTGAAAACTCAAATGTTAAGACCAATTTTCTAGAATATAGGAGTTTGAAAGGAGCAGTTTTTGAAAGATTAAAAGCCTTAAATAATAATAAGGTAGAATATGGACCATTTATTCCAAATTCTCTCAGTATTTTTTTTACAAACAAAGCAAAGGATGTAAGGATATGTATTATGTACTCATCGATAACAAAAAAGAATCAATTCGTTCAGTAAAGAAGTGGACAGAAAGTGGATTTGCTTATACAGAAATAGAATGGAATAATATTTTTGATCTCCCATTTAAAACCTCGAAAGAATCCAAATTTCAATGGTTGCAATTCCAGATTTTACATAGAATTTTGCCAACAAATAAGTACACTTTTCAAACTTAATATGATTGATTCGCCAGCCTGCTCTTTCTGTAATCAAGATATAGAAACTATAGAACATTTATTTGTGGACTGTTTTCATGTCAAAGAAATATGGCTCTACTTTGAAGAATGGTTAAGAGGCAAGTTTAATTTTTTAATGACATTTGATAAAAAAAACTATACTTATTGGTAAATTCAAATCAGAAATATGTATAGACTTAAAACATATTGATTCTTACAGTAAAACAATTTATTTTTGCCAGTAAGTATAAGAATGTCCCAAACCTCTCGACGCTCATGTTAAAACAAACAGTCACTAATAGAATACATATTGAGAAACTACTGTTGTTGAAGAATTGTAAATGTGCTGAGTATGAAAAGTATTGGCAAACTATTTGCGATTTGTTATAAAATGTGTTTATAATAGTTGCAAGGAAATTGTGAGCAAATAATGACAAAAAGATATAAGTCTACTTTTATGTATCCCCTTGCATATATATGATTTTTTGATAGATAGTGTTCCCCTCTCTTTCTCCACCCTCTTTCCCCCCCCCCCCCACCTCATAACTAAAAATACTCAAACTTTTATGTGTGATAAAAGCAAGTTTTGAAGATTGTTTGTGCATATATATGTCTGTCTGTCTGTCTGTGTATACACCTGCCTGTACATGTGCTTTTGTATGTGACTGTGTTTATATTATACTTATATTCTAAATCTCCAATGAAGTGAATATGTGATGTGTATGCATTGTAAACAAAATATATAAGAAGATGTAAATAAAAAAAAAATTGAATGTTCTTAAAAAAAAAAAACAATAAAGATATTGTGTTTCAATACATTTTTAGTACTTCCCTGGTCAAAACCGGAAGTATCGGAAACGGAAGTCCAAAATCTTACATACGCGTGTCATTTAAAGGTACTATAAGATCATTGTATAATTGTTTCTTAATTCTTTCGCGTTTTCAAAAAATCGCTGACGAAAATTCTGTCGAAAAGCCATAATTTGCAAAATTTGCACAGGTAATCGGTGAAATTTTAACTATTCTATGCGCCCAGATCCTCGCTAAAAGAACATCAAACGTGCCCACTTACTTTTTAGTGTTGAAGACGAAAGATTTTATATGTGACACGGGCATATTTTGTTCTGTGACCAAATGCGCCGCAGCTCTCCCGACCTCGAAAAATAAGATTTAAAAAGTCATGATTTTGTTGTTTTTGTTTAAAGGACATAAGCGTACAAGGCGTTATATATCAGCCATTTGGAGCAATAAAAAGAAAATGTATTAACATGTTATTGAAATAGTTGTTGTTGGTATAAATGCATTGATTCAAGTAAATAATGTGCTTTAATTTTTTTCTATTTTTTTTTAATATTGGGCGTTGGTGTCGCCAAGGTGATACCATTTCACCCTATTTATTTTATACATTTGTAAAAATAATGGGTATTATGATAAGGAAAATTAGAAATATTAGATGCACACATATACAAAAAGAATATGGTTGGTTTCAATATGTGGATGATGGAAAAATGTTTTTAAATGAAACACAGACAAATTTAAAAGCAGCTTTAGATCTGCTTTTCCACTTTTCAAAATATACAGGATTAAAACCTAACTTTGGAAAAACAAATGCAATTTGATAGGATCAAAATCTTAAAACAGTAAAAGTTTATGTTTATACTTTCAAATACAATGGATCCTGACAAACAAAAACTTCAATGCATTAGGAATAAATTTAACTTAAGTCTTACTAATATTAAGAAATACACTTTGAAACAGACCTTGCATCAACTATCAAAGAAATAAATAACTGGAATCAAAGACAGTTGACTCCTTTAGGAAAAAAAACAGGTCATTAAATCATTTTTATTACCCAAATTGGCCCATCTGTTTATAATTTTGCATACACCTTTTAAACAATGGATAACAACACTTGATAAACTATATTTTCTATTCATTTGGAATGGAAAACAAGATAAGGTGTCAAGAACATTATTAATTCATAAATATAATGATGTTCTACCGAATACTCTTTTTGATGTAAATACAAAAAAGTACAGTCTTAAAATTTTTGCAGAGAAGATCTGATTACCCAAGAAATATTTCCAAAAAAAATCTTGAATTTGAGATATATTTTAAAAAGCAACATTGAAGAACAAATGCTTAAAATATAGTCCTTAACAATATGCAATCATAAATTGTAATTTTAAAACATTTTGTTCATCAAGTGTTTATAAAGTCTATAGTGTTCTCGTGAAATCTGAAAAAGAAAGTTTAAAGGACCTAACGTTTTACAAATTAAAAAAGAGTAATTTCCTTTGAATGAAGACTCCGCTCCCATTTCAAGACCAAGTTTTATTGTTGAATATCAAAATCAAGGTCTTATCTTGACCTCCTACAAATCAGACAAAGGACCTCAGCGTTGCTTGCAGCGCGATTGTAATTTAGATTTTCTGATTAAGCAAGGTTAAGTTAATACATTGATTTTTTCGTGTAATTAATTGTTATAAAGATTAAACGCAAAGACTTTCAGTCTAACATGCTGTTTTAGTGTAAAATGAATTTTAAAACATTGAATAAAAAGTTGAACTGTTATTAAATATAAGCATAAGACTCGTTTTTTGAAGATTGTTCCCATTGTAATTAAACTGGTTAATATTTGAATAAAGGAAAAAAAACATATGCGTGTATGGGCGATGTCCTGTAAAACGAATTTCTGTGCTCTTTCTCTCTTTTCAGTAAAATCAACTATAATAAAATCCAGATAATATGCATTTTAAACAATTAAATATTCAAAAATAATTTTGTATTTTCAGGAAAATGTCCCATGTACATTGCAAATAGAACATTAGAGACCAGAAATTGCATCACGTATTTGTCCAAACCAGCTTTACACATCAGGCCTCAACTTTAACTGTAAGCCTTCTGATAACTGGAATGTAGGATAATAGTTGACGTATATGAGGTTCTGGTTTTAAATTTCGTGTTTTAGCTTGTGTTTTAGCTTGTGCCCTGTTTACAACAAACTTACAGAAGCTAACTTTAAAGCAAAATACATGTAGATTTTGTATTTGCACAATTATTCTCATCTATATTATGTCACATTATAGCAACACCGTAATTCATAATGAATTCGTTTTTAATAACAATTATTTTTTAGATACAGGATGTTTATCAAGTATACGGTAGGCAATTCACATTTACATTTTTAATCATTCTTTGGTGCAAATGTTTTGATGCCATACAAAAAAACCCCACACATATAAGCATGTATTAGAGCAAGGCCGTGTTCTTGAAATAGATTATTTATAGATATTCATACTCATGGCGAATATCAAAGGACCCAGAACAGTACATTGACTCTCTCCAGCAGCAATGGGGTATACGCAAGCATTGTTGTGACCATCGTTGTCCCGCTGTTGGTTTTGATCATCGTGACTTTCGGCATCGTTTGGTGGGGAAAAAAAGAAATTCGGAAACGGATCAGATATTTTGTATTTTATTTTCATCTTTTCCATCCCTTTGAGATGTTGATTTGAATAATTTATTGAATTGACCATATCGTAATTAAACAAATTAGAATATGGTTTATGTTATATATTGTTGTACGAAATGGCATAAATAAAATTTTATGTTCCATAAAAGGTTTTATATACAAACTTTCTTCGCTAATTAGCTTTTTAATTTTTCAAATCTTCCGATTTCTGGGTATTGTTTCTATTATCTTTAAGTTCATTTTGATCGGGATCGAACTTTCGAAATCTAAAACCTTTGCCGCTCTAATTAATTTTTTTTAATGCGAGGTGCAAAATTAACGCATGCAGTGAAATAAGAAGGTAAGTCTACTGATATCTTCAATTAACATGGCAGGGGTGGATCCCGAATCAACAAAAACACACGTCTGTCTCCTCGGACACTCATACATCAGAAGGCTGGCAGAATTTATTACCGTTAACTCGAATTTGCAAAACCTAAATCTAGACGATGACCGGTATAATAACTCGGTTTGTGCCAGAGGAGGCTTACGAACATACGACCTGCATCGAATGATAAGGGACGTTACAGAGACTCCCAATATGTTTTTTTATACAAATAGGTGGCAATGACATTGGTTTTATACCAAATAAGCAAATTGTAACCAACATTGTTTCCTTCGCCGATCGCGAGTACCTGATATACGGCCTCGGGACAAGAGTGGTGACCATCGGTCAGCTTCTGCGAAGGGATCCTTCCGCGAATCCCCCGGGATACAACAAGAGTGTAACGGAAGTTAATGATCATCTAACACAAAAAATACAGACATTGAGCAACATCTTCTACTGGAGACACAGGGGATTTTGGTTAGATATGTCCCACTTAGGCAGAGATGGCGTGCACCTCGCCAACCCTCCGCTGAGACGCCTGAAGCCCGGGGATCCCCCCTCGCCAATGAAAAAATATTGGAGAAGCATAAGGAATGCGGTTATTGTGCATTCTCCTAGATAAGTATTATTGTATCAATATTAGATGCCAACTGGGTTAGTTTATTTCAAATTATTAAGTATGGAAATGCATTTATAATGGCCCATTGACAATTAGTGTATAATTACATGTATGGCACATCAAGTCATGCCATGTATGTTATTTACATGGGTCAATCGAGTCATGTTGTCTGAGCATCATTAATTTTACATGTTGCACAGTGTGAGGCAAGACTCCTTAGAACATGTCAGGAAGTCTGTTTATTTATTTAAAATGGTTGCCTATAGAATGTTGATGATCTTGCATCTGTGCTTGATCTTGAATTATGATCATGTGGTTTTACAATTATACAGACATTATAATATATACATATTTACCATAGGAATAATAGCGATAATTCAAAACGCACGTCAGCAGCTTACCGAAACCATAAACCATGTCTGCTTTCCATAAATGTCTTATTATGGGTCATTCAGAGACGCTTTTCAACACTCTTGTTATATAGCTACTTGTAAAGTTCTGAATTCGTATTGTTTTGGCATTGCACAACTCATGAGTTCTTTTTGGGCAACTAATTTTACCTAATCAAAAATAGATAATAAATAAAACAATTTTTTTAATTTTAATTAAAAAAGAGAACCTGGGCTCTCGAAAACCCCATACTTTTTGTTGGTGACAAACATCTCTAGTTTAGCTTCAGAGAGGATGACAAATGTGACAAAATGAAGCATTATGATTTTACATATTTCAATGATAAATAACATTCATGCATGATTATATTATTTTTTTTAAATTCGTAATTTTGTATTTGAAATATCATGAGATTTTTTTATACAGATTTTTAAAAAATGTCCCATTGCATCCTTTTTGCCTAGTATTGCCTCTAAAGCTCATGTCAATTTCGTTTTTATAAACAAAAAAAATACCAGAAAAACAAACACCCCGTTTCTATGTTACATTGTTCTTAAAAATCCAATGTTGAGCAAAAAAGGTGATGGAAAGATTTTTCAATTGTAGGAAACAATACACCCAAAAATTACCAAGAAATATTTTTAAAGACAATGGCAGATTTGGTATTAGATAAGGACGTCTTGGTTTTGATTAGCTCAATAGCAAGTGAAAGAATTGAACTTGCGCGGGCAACATTTTTAAAAACATGCGAAAATACATGCAGGGTAAATATTCGTTCTGTTGATTGTCTTAATGATTTAAGAGGTCTGGAAAGGGAACAACGAGATATTGTCATATAAATACATGATACATTTGAATCAGAAAAAAGACCCACAAAGCGCTGCACTTGATGCTCTAAAGGATGTACAAGATGCTATGAAACTTGCAACAATGAAATTTACGCTTTGTTTAGTTTTTCCAGAGAAAAATGTGACGATTTCACTGAGACAGTAAAAACGAGTTCGCTAAAATTTGCAGTGTACGATTTATCGACGATGCAGGAATGCAAAACGAAACAAAATGGCTTTTCCTAGAATAATCCTCGTCAGTTTGTAAATATAATTTTGTTTTTTCTGTATATAAGTTTGTAAATATACAATGCAAATATAACAAACACTATTTACTTTCTTTTGGTTGTACATATGGAAGTGTAATAAAATATAAAAAAAAAACAGGTGTCATATTTATTGATTTATAAGGTAATTTACACACTAATCGTTTAAGTCAATGTAAATTTAAAAAATAAATACGGCATAGTATTTCAGATTATCTTTTTAACATGTGAACTAACATAAAAATATTTGCTAGTGACAATGATAGACATACAAAGCGAACACTTGTTAGAAATGTTAATTGTAAAACTCAAAAAAAGAAATAGGAATCATGTAGGTTTTGTAAATCTTCATGTGATAGGATTTATTTATCATTCAGATTTCAGATGAAATGTCAAAGATAAGTGTCAATAGGGTCAGTGTTAATAATTGAACCCTAAAATAGGCAAAGTCGGGTAATCACTTGGAGAGTAATATTTTATGACATGATTGGTCACTTATAATGAAACTCTAAAACAGAAAGTAGAAAAAATGTTGAAAATGAAAACAAAAACAAAAATTCTAATTTAGACAATGGAAAAGATAGTCTTGTCAGTGACTTTAAGGACGAACCAGGAAAAAACTCACAAACTGGTTTTCTTTTTTCAGACGAAAACTTTTTTTTCTTTCAAGCCGAGACGTATCAGATTAAATGGCTGTTAAATGAACCTTATTCAGATAAGATAGAAAATGATCCTCACAGATAGACATACAATTCGAACAAAAACAAAAGTCAAAATCAAAGTACTCATAGTACTGAAAAACGCCTCTGAATGTATATTAAGGATAAACAGTGTATGTATATAACATTTCAGCTTCTGTATTGACACTATACTGTATTTCCTCATCACTAAGTGACACCCCCTGCAACGATGCATGTAAGCCCCGTACATTAAATTTACAATAGCCCGTATGATTCACAATAGCCCGTGCAGTTATATGCATAAACCCCTGAAACTGGTTCCCTAACCAGTTTAATTGATGTATACTTCTGCTCATAGGGCGCGGTTATTTGATGCACCGGAAGTAGGAGTCTAACGACAATAAAGCGCTAGGCTATGCTTAGCGCTTTAATTAATTGGTATATATAATTCTTTAAACGTGACAAACAAGAACAACTTAAGATGGTTGATCCAACTGCAGAACATATTTTACGGAGGTTATAAAACAAGGGTTGAATGATCACGTAAAAGATCGTTGATAGACAATGCACTTAAGTTCTGTCAACCATTTAAAGCTGCTTGGTCCGATTTTTTTGGTTATTACTGAATCAAATGTTTTTCCATACAAACCATTTATCTTAGAAATTTATGAACTTTTTCATATTTACACCAGCTGAATCAGTCTCCTTTCAAAGTTAAAATATTCAATTAAATAAAAATCATTTCTTTTTGGGCAAACGAAAAAACAAACCAAAATGCATCACGGGAAATGTTTAGAAAAAGGAACCGTTTAATTTCGTCCCCCGAATGATTGGGGTTATTCAACCCGAATGCTGTGCATCGATTGTAAAGAAAGCAAACTTCAGAAATATTAGCGAACAAAACGTACACATTTCTATTTGTAATTTGTCTGATCATTTCGACCTTTATTCACAGCGATGACAAAGTCGTAATACATTCATACCCGTCTCGTCGTCAGGGGTGAAATTTAACATGAGGCGAAAAAACGCGGTACCCTTTTAAGTCGTTTGTTTAGTTAGCAAATTTGTGCGCATTTTTCTTTATTGAAATTTGGCTTAATTGACTGGGAAAACTACTGCAATGTCTATTATCAAACATATACTTAGCATAACCATCGTTTAAAAGCGTGCATAAAATTTGATGTAAAATCGGACCAAGCAGCTTTAAACAATTTTTAAAATACAGTATTTTAACATGATGCTAATCGGATACTTAAATTTTTGAAAATCTTGATTTTCAGACCAAATGAATAAAGTCACAACAGTGAAAGGTCTAAAATATCCGAATAATTCGTACAGTAATGCATGAAAAAGCATTGTTAAGGCATCTCAGTGATGTAACAAAAGTTTAACACATAAGTAAACACTTAATTATAATATTAAGTCAAACATTGGATGAAAATGTTTTGATTGAATAAATCTATTTATATAGAAATGAAGAAAGAACATCCTCTTTTTGACTCGACAATTGCATTCGTTATCATTTAACTCCCGGAGGTATCATTGGTATCTAGAAAATAACAATAAAATGAGTGGGTAAAAACTCAAATAATTTATTGTTCAGATTTGACATGATAGATAACAAAAGAAAGTCAACGTCCATCTGTTTCCGGCCTCTTGTGATCTGATTCTGATCCGTTATTTAGATTAAATACTGCAATACAGTCTTTAAGAAAGTGTGATATATAATAAAATGTTTTGTTTAGTACGCAATCATGACTATTCCATTCAAAAAATGTAAATATTTAATCGCATATTCGCACAATTTTCACTTATTGCAATCAATCCTTTGAGGAAGATAATTCTCTATTTGTGGACAGAGCCAAACAAACATTTGTTGTGTGAATTCCACTCTTAGCACTAACGGAAATGCGTCAATTTCAAACAACAAATTGTAGCGCAAGTCCAAAGTGTAACTATTTTAGCACTTTTTATCAAATATAATCGGCTTTCCTATTCCAGAATAACGATGGCTTATCTGCCGTGTAGTTGGTATGGGTTCTTTTTTAGTTTTCCCCTTGCTGTCTGCCAAAGTATCAGTGGTGATGGTATTTGTATGCCCCCGAATAGGTAGAGTATTACTTTCATATTCATTTATCGATTGTTTTATGTAAAATTCGCACTGTTTAGAATTGGTTCTTTCCAATATGTTAAACCCCTGTCACACCGGAGCTGTGTTCTCCCGGCGATCCCGCTGCGTCCTTAAATAATGTAAAACGCCAAGGTAAACGCAGTAGAGTCTCCTACAGCGCCGTAACAACGCAAATGCAGCGACCCCAAAGAGCTGTTGCTGCGTTCATCGCGCTCTCGTGACGTTTTTTCTGCGTTTATACCGCTTCCACGGCGTTTCTGGTGCGTTGTTATCAAGACCACGAAAACTCGAAAAAGTGTGGCTGTTGTACAATAGCAAGCGATGTCATGATTATCAAACTGGATGTAGATGACTATGTAAAAAGTAGCATTTGCTAATATTCCAAGACCAATCAATGGACGTTCTGATGTTTTCATATCTTTTCTATGTTTTCTAACAACTATTAACGGATCTTTTTTGTAGTCCTCACTCCTAGTCTTTCACACATTTTTTAGAAGTAATTATGTTTCAATTACAATGTACCTTTTCATAAAATCAAAATGATTTTTTAATCATTTATTTACTATTTGTAAAATCTTGTTTGTTTCCCATACAATTGTACACATTGATATTAACCTATCAAGAAGTAAAGAACGTCTTGTGAGCGCAGTCAGCGCGCAGAGCACGCCGCGGTCGCGCGGTAAAAACTCCTACCACGTCATGAGCGCTCGGCAGAGACTCAGCAAGAGCGCAGTTAATCGCCAAGTAGAGCTCTGTGGAAACTCAGTTACACGCCGTTGGAGCTCTGTAAGAACGCTTCGGTCGCCGTCAGGACGCTGTGACATCTTCTTTGTAAAATTTTCAAATAAAATGTACATTTTTTCTGAATTTTCTTTGCGATCCTACGGCGATTCCATGAATTTTACAACGCCGTAAACACGCCGTAGGGACGTAGCTTGGTGTGACAGGGCCTTTACAAGAAGGAAGCTAATAATATCGTGTGTTATAATTCCTAAATATGAACAATATATTTTGATTTTTTCAGCTCTTTTATTAAATGCTGTATAGGATATTATCTTAAGGAATATCAATGTTTAGGCAAGTATCTTTAATAATCCAATCATAAAGAGAAGCTGTATTGTATAATTTCTCTAAGAAAACTAATGTTTAGGCAAGTATCATTATTTTCAAATATCTAATGGTCTAATCATAAAGATACGCTCAATTGTATTTTATAAAAATGGTAGCTACAATTCAATTATTGTCAAGTTGTTCCAATTTTTGGCCACAGATGTTGTGCAAACAACATTCCAAATACAAAAAAGCGTAAACATGTTTAAGTTAAGTTCATAATGCTTATAAATATTATATTCGTGTATAAATTCAGTTTACCTTTCACATTCTCACTCATGCATCTTCTTAGTTTTCTCCCTGCCGTTAAAAAATATTGCGAGTCCCAGGATGAAATAAAGTACTTTAATCAAGTGTACTAGGTTTAAATAGCACTTAAAACGTCTGTAAGCTTACGATTGTATAGATAGGGATATTTTTGAACACATTTGCTAAAAAAGAATTAATTCATACATTATGAGCAATGCTGCACGTAGAGAAAGTTATTAATATATAGAATTACATTTTTTTAAATGATATAATTGTAGGTGCTGGTATGGAACATACTTTCAGAATGTTTGTTTTCTTTAGATTTGAAACAATTATGATCTAACTCAATACGTAATTGTAGAGTGTGATCCAGGTTACACAGGTGAGAACTGCTCATGGACCTGTCCATCTGGATACTATGGAAATCTATGTAACGAACGTTGTACCTGTTCCCCGGATAAATTCTGTGATCCTACAAGAGGATGTCTGTGTAACTCAACCAGTGCAAACTGTACCGATGCAGGTATTCAATGTACAAGTGTTATTTGTATACATCGAGGTGTGAAAGACAATAAAAGTATTCAAAGTAATTGGAATCAAATCAAATGATATTAACTTTAAGTTTAATACTTTTGTTTTGACAGACCAAACAGTGCAGACGACGGTCAATAGAGGGACAGTTGTAAAAACTCACTGTGAGGTTTTTTTTCGAACAATCTTATGAGATATAAAAAGCAGGTTCTTTCAAATTCGGCAATTTAAAAGTAATGTACAATGATATTTTATCAAAAACCGATAGTCTTTATCATTTTAATAGGTTTTAGCAGCTGACACACATTAAACAAATCTATAAAATTACAGATATATATTTCAACTTCCTTTTAACATTATCTTTTCAAACGAACCTAATCATTGCTTATCCGAACGAACATTTTTTTTTAAACTGAAAAACTGTCATAACTAAATAACTATTTTGAATAAAATGAACTGAAACGAACTGAAATAACCGATCGAAAGATAAGTTTCTTTTATGGACCCCTCAAATTTAAAAAAAAATGTAGAAAACTAGTTATTGTCCTGTTGATTTAAAAAGAATTGGACTTTTTACACGTCTATCTTATTGATTTTACTTTTTTTTTCTTGTAGCTGATCAAAATAGAGAATTCATAATGAATACTGTCCTCCCTTTGCTGATATCAATGATCGGCTGTTTGTTCATTGGCTCATTTTGTATCAGGTAAAATTACTATAATGCTTATAATTCTATAATTAAAGTACATGTATTGTTTCATCTGTATTTCTCTATTACACAGTTATGATTCTTTTTAAGGATGCGATATGTAATTATAAAGAAGAAAAGAAAAGGTAACAATACAGATAAAATACAGATAAAAATGCTTTAAACAAGGTTTAAGTGATATACAGAAAAAGAACACCCATAATGAAGATTACACTAAATTATTTTACCCTGAGTAATTTACCTTCCATTAGGTTTCTGTGTAATGGTTTTTTTTTAAATTTCAACTATGTACTGTAGATTTACATCCGACAAACAATGCCAACGATCTTCACACAAGAAACCAGTGTCCGCAAAATGAAGAAAATGAGCTGAGTGTTGTGGCATCGCCCGAAGTTTACAATCACTTAAACCTTCGAGTAAATTATCATAACATATCTCACTACTACATGGATAGCATGGCTACTGGTGAAGACCCACCTGCCTGTCACGGGTTGTCCTCTACTGACCACTCACAACCGAAGGAAATACGTATCAACTGGAATCTACTGCGTAACGACGATAAAAGAAACCCTGATATGCTTGATAAATGTTCAAAAAAGAAAGGTTTTGGGGATAGAGTTCATGATTACACCAAAAATGAACAATTAGATATATATTCAACTCCAAACAAAGGTGTAAAAATGAAGCAACCAAATGCCTTTTCGAAGCAAAGACAACAGAAAAACTGCTGCAAAACTGTGAAATTCAAAACCACAGACACTTGTCAAGCTGCAGCCGTTCGTAAGACCGATTCACAACCAAACCAAACGGAAGAATCTTCAATATCGACACATGATGGAGATCTGTATGCGAACAATAATAGCCTAGCATATGATAACAAATGTTTTAGACCAGAGAGCCCAATGAACCAAGAGGATTCTGATGATTACTTTGACGTCAGTTACGACGGATATTTGGCAATGTCTTCAAGCCAAAATAACAGTCCTGGTCATACAAAGTCAGCTTCTTCTGAAACTGATCCTGATTTGTCGGATTATGTAAACGCTGATGGTTTAGACTCGTATCGCTGATGTATTATAACGCATAGCAAAGACCAAATCGAACTAATCAACCTCAAATAGAACCCTGTCTTTGAAAATGTTAACTTTCTTCTTTTAAGCTCAAATACTATTTTGGACAGGAAACAGAAAATCTGAAAAAGAACCCAAAATCTTTTTTAAAGGAAATGTGATTCCTCTTTTTTTTTTTAATGAAACAAATTACCCCGACAGTTAACAAGAGCATTCAATATATGTCATAATCTTTGTAATGTGTCCTCTTCTATATAGTTTTGTAAATAAAACCTTAGTTGTGTTCAAGGAATGACCTGTTATTTCTGTATCTAGATCTTGACGTAAAGTATATCTCTGAAAAGAATTGTTGCACAAAGTGAAAGCTATATCACTAATTTAGTGCAAGATATGTCATGTTAACTAAAGACTGTTTTTGTTCAATGTCAATACAGTATCTCATGTAATGCATTTGATTAACGATTCCATTTATGAGAAACAAATTATATCAATCAAAATTAAAATCTTTAAACTGTAAAGAGATTCATTCAGGCTGTAATGTTTGTTTTAATGAATTCGACAAATAATACAAAATCTGGTGCAAGGGTGAAGTAACATAAATATTTGTAACTTTAATCTTGAACGTAGTAATACTTAAGGACTATTGAATACCGGTAAAACTATATTTGGAGACCTTGAAGTTAATGACACATTTGCAAACAATTCATACGAACTTGCTTGTATATGTTGTTCAAATACCAATAACTCTATTTGCGTTGGATGGTTCTTATAAAATTTATTATTTTTGCAAGGGCGATAAATATGTATGAGCTACAAACAAAAACAATTTTAGATACAAATTTGTCCAAAAAAAATAGCGGTTTTTATTCCATTATCATTATATTGAATTACAATGATTTATAATAAATACAAGCTTTTTGTCGTGTTCAATAGTTTGAATTTAAACATTTAAGATCTTTTTTTTCAGATCGATCGATAAAGCCAAAATAATTACTGTCGTTCTGTTTCCCTGAGAGTTATTTATTTCTTGGTTGTTGGATACAATAAACCAAAACTTGATATATTTATATTAACAACGCATTAAATATATTGTTTCCGTATTGCAGTATATTCGATGTAAAGGAAGTTAATAATCAGGAAATTCAAAAACAATTATCGTAATATATATTACAGAGTAAGAGGAATGGCCAATACGATGATGCAATTAAGGTTTTAAACAAAAACTCAAAAAGTAATGAAAGTAAAATGTAGATAATTTATCACTTATCAAATTTAATCAGTGTCGACAGATTCAAAGTGATAAAGTAATATTGAAAATATTATCATTCGAATCTTATTTATTCATGTGTAATTGACTTTAGAACGTATTTCGTTTGAAAACAGTGATATGCATTGCTTTAACTTAGATTTGACAAATTCATATGTTTGTATGATTTTGTTTTGGTGAAAACTCTTATCTCCGTTTTAATGCCTATTATGCCTCAGTAAAGTATTTCTATTGTTAACCAATCTGTGATTGCCGGTCGTTGAAGTATAAGCGGGATAGAGACCTCACAGGTTGTTGTTATGTAAACAAAGCTTAGGCCATGTTTTTGTGTGCATTTGGAATGGTGATAGGAAAACTCAACGTTTAAACCTAAAACTAATGTGCAAAATCCTTAAAAACTGTTTTTTAATATTCAAATCGAATTAGCAGCTTGAAATTCAAATGGAGTAACATGCATACATTACAACAATTCAATATTGCGCTAGTCACAAAGATTTATGTTGCTTTAGGTGTATTGTTTAGATGTTCATCTGTAGTTAAATCAAATGCTGATATACTTTTTTGTGTATAATCTTTTAATTTTTTTTAACAACCAAACTTATTAAATGACAATTAGCTGTTAGGATATATTACATCTGAGATAATGATACATTCTTTACTTGAAAGCATTTTGAAGCTGTTCGAAATTTGTTTTATACTCCTAGAGATAAAACAAAATAAAAATGTTTGCTTGTAATGACGCTGCCAAACTCAAGCTTGATAAAGATCTAGAGCAGCAGGTATGGACACGCCATAATGATATACATAGTGATATGATTACTGTGTGTATTTTAATGATGGGTCAACTACAATTAAATTGCAATGGTTTTGTCACACGTGTTTTCATAATTTTTTCAAATATATCAAAATTATTAAAGATTTCTCTTTCATAGACAACACTTCGATTCATCGCAGACGATAGATACTGAAATGATTTTAAGGAAGTGTCTATATCCTTGTTATGCATGTCGTATTCTGTATATAAATATATTAATATACTTAAATAAGCAACACAACGGAAATATTTTTTTATCTGCATCACGTCATTTTGTGTCAGGCACTGTAGCAATAAATAGTTTGACCACCCCAAACAGTTGTTTCACCAAACTAGGTAGACAATGAAGCACCTCTTGCTAATTTGTATTGTGTATTTTTTCAATTATCCGTTTGTATACTGCCAAAACAGACGTGGACCGGGCTATTGTATGCCACCTGACAGGTAAGTTAAAATTGAAATAGTTTTGTGATATTATAAACGAGATTAAGAACAACAATCAAATGTATGTGACTTACTACTCTGAAGAAATAGTTTTATCAATATAATACAAATTAGCCTTTCACTTTTATAATCCCGTTTTCTTAATAGCATCAATTCCTTATGGCTGATTTTATTACAAAACTACCTGCAACTACATATACTATGTATCATTATTTGTAATTGACGCTTTGCAAATCAATGATTATTTGATATGAAACTAAGTATGTTAAATTGCTAAAGATTTATAATCAATTTTACTCTTATTTTGTTTTTCAGTACAGTAATTAATTGTTGCACCGGGTTTTATAAAAGTGGGGATAATTGTTTAGGTATGTATAATATATCATAAAGCATCATGTGTTAAGATTTCGAACCTTAAACATAGTTTTCTTATAAACCAAGTCATTACGGAGTGTTTAAGTGATTGAAGATGTTCAACTTATGAGGAAAATAATTGATTTCCGCTTGTATGTACGGGATTTTACTAAGAGTACTGAATACAATAGTGTGTTAAGTAGTTTAAAGCATATGGTTAGAATAAACTAAATAGTATCATTCTTTATTAAAATCTTCTGAGGCAATTATTAACTATGTTCAACTTTTCAAATGCTCTTCTTGTGTGGAGATAATATTTTTTAAAATCTTGGTAAGACACGGTCAAAAATTAACAGTAAAGGACTCAGAATGTCTTCATCATCGATTTTCGTAGACTTTGCGTTTATATAAATGTTTCACGGTTTGTTTTGGAAGATATTTCTGTATTGTTTAAATATTTATTTCTTGGTACAACGATCTTAAAAAAAAAGTAAGTCTATCCATCCTGACACAAAATTTAAAACAATTCTTGAAAGTGGCGTGCTATGCAAATAAAACAGCACGTAAAAGTTAACCCCAGACACACGTTTATCAAAATGCCAGCATGTACAACAAATATAATTTAAAAAAATTATAATTTAATAGATGTAGTGGCTTGAATTGCAGCTTTTTATATAAAAAATCTACAGTCAAGGGGAGAACGAACACTGATCATGTGACTTTTGTTGATCACACAATTGATATTAAAGAATATATAATGATAACAATTGATAGGGCAGACATTAAGTTGTTTAAATGTTTATATATTTCAAAGATATATATATATATATATATATATATATATATATATATATATATATATATATATATATATTAAAACCATCTATTTGTCGATTTGTGTCCCACACTTGGAACAAAAGAGTTAGTTTTCATAGGCTCCTATATTCTAAACTACTTTTTAAAGAATCCATTGTTTTTAAGAACATAAGTTAGGGAACTTAAACTTTTTAAATTTTTGTCATGTGTATATATTCAGTATAGTTCATGATTTTTGTCATGTGTATATATTCAATATAATTCAAGTTTTTTATTGTTTTAAATTCATTTACTTATTTATTTATTTGATGTTTAAACCATGACAGTAAGTCATGAATCAAAGATATTGATATGAGAAACATAAAATCTATGCAGAATGTGATTCGGGCTTTATTGGTTTAAATTGCTCCTTACCCTGTCCACCCGGATACTTTGGTCAGAAATGCAGTAGATTGTGTGATTGCTCACCTGGCGAATATTGTGACGCAGCGAGAGGTTGTTTGTGTAACTCAACAGGTGTAAACTGTGCAGATTTAGGTACGATTTTGTAATACATTAAAATTGGGTCCCCCTTTTATGCAAATGATGCAACTTTGAAAGTATAACAAACTCATGAAACGATGTGTTTCACCTAATTAGTAATCTAAAAACCTTATTCATGGTTAAAATTTTTTGAATAGACAGAGGGAGAAATGACTGAAACAACAATGAAAGATTATACAGATAATGTGTCAATCATGTGTAAGTAATTACATTAGAACAATATTTAACAAATATATCTTTATTGCAAACAGCAATCATACTTGCTACAAAATATTTTTGGTAAAAAAAATAAAAACCACATACATGTACATTGTGATTTGATGATACACCACTCATATATTTTTACAATCTTTCGTTTCCTTTTTTCAGTTATTATCGATGAAACATAGCCAACTATGTAAAACATTTAATGTAAAATTTTACAAATTTCGTTTTGTTGCGAATTTCAAAGCAAAACTAGCCTAATGACAGAATAAATAATAATGCAATATGTCATCAATTTAAAACATTGCCTACTAATAAAAAGCAAATCTTTTTTGGTGCTATGTTGGATGTAATTGTATTAAAAGTTAAATATATACGCTGTATTTACATATTTACTGTTAGCCGAAACAAGAAGGGAGTACCTGGAAGAGACCATTGTCGCTGTTTGTATATTTGTCTTCACAGTAATAATTATTGGAACGGTTTGTATCAGGTAAATATAGTCACTGTCTTGAATGATTATAAAATTATAAACAATATTTTCTTTAAATAAGTAATTGTTTAACCTCAATGTTTTAAAGGATATGGTACACAAAAACACTGAAGAAAAGAGAAGGTAAAATTATGTTTAGAAAAAATAGTGTGGCTTTGGTTAATTTTGAATGAGATATTTAAAAATATGAATGTTTTTTTTAATCAAAACTAGTGCAAATTAAACCAAAATTTCGTTACTTGTAAAAGAATTATGTGGGTTTTTTTTAACTTAGATGAAATACTGACCTTGCATAATGTTGCTGATGCCGACTTTAGAACTCAACGCTCGACATCAGTAGAACTTGATGATTGTAACACGGAATCATCCGATATTTACAACCGCCTAACCTTAAGAGTTAAGCATAAAAATCCGTCTGTCGGTCACACGGAAAACTTAACAACTAGTGGAAGTTCGTCTTATTGTGCAGGTCCAACATCGGATGAACCATCTCACCATAGAAAGAAGAATTCCAATATCAACAACATTTCACCTATCACAGTTTGTAAGAAAAACAAAAAAAAGTTACAGACTCATGTTGTTGATATTGGAAAACCTCCCGACCAAAACACTGAACAAAAATCATATATATACTCAATCTCTAGCAAACATGCTAGAAAAAAACCGCGTTCTAACACTTCAGAGCTAAAACAACAGAGAGCTGGCAGAAAAACTTTCAAACCCACACTCACAGAATCGGTTCACGACATAGTCTGGGACCAGCAAAACTCAAGTGTAAAACCTCCAGCATGCTCAGATGGAATCCATGATGAAGAATTGTATGCGAACAATTGCGATATGGAGTTTTCCAACCGTTGTTTGAAACGAGACAATTCAATAGATGAAGACTCTAACGAATACTTTGACGTCAGATACGACGGGAAAATGACAATGTATTTTGACCAGATTAACAATTCTGATCGATCCGAGCCTAGTTCATCTGAAACTTTTCCCGATTTGACAGATTATATCAACTGTGGTATAGCCAAAGGTTACAATGTTCAGTAGCATGGTGCTATGAACGAAATATATCAATGCACAATGTAATTAGATCCCGCTTCCTTTATTTGTTTGTTTGTTTTTTTAATGTAACGCTAATATCATAATTAACACAATTTGAAGTTTAATTATTCATAATGATTTCATGATGTTAATTGTCAGAATAAACAATATATTTTGCGAACGTTTTTTTAAGAAAAACTTGTTTCAATGGAAAAAGAACCATTATTTTGGTATAACATTGTAGTCACAAAAACCATGTAAATCTGTGAATTCTAATTCCGAGTGATTTTACAATGAGAAATTTCCGGAAACTGTAGGATCTTATATAATATCTAGACCTAAAACAAGGAATATAGGATTGTTATATTATGCTTAATCGAAAAACCTCTGCTACTTAAATACTAAAACACGATTTTAATTTGTTCATTTATTCCAATGCAACAAAAAAAATTCAATTTCTTAATATTACATATTATTAAATTATATCATATTATTGTTATATTATATAGTTACAACTTTTTTAATGTTTTTTTTTCTGTTGTAACACGAATGCCTAAAATTACCAAAAAAAGATTTAATGAACTTTTCCGCTAACAATATAAGTATTTCCTTGAATACTTAAAAAGGATTAAGAAGTATTTAGAGGTTGAATCAAATTGAACGTTCTAAGTGAGTTTTCCTTCATATATTCTATAAACAAAATACATGTGATTACATTATTTCATCATTAAAAATCATTTAGATACCATGAAAGTTTAAACGTCTGGACTTTGTTTTAGTTTGTATAATTGTATTACCTTTTTTAAGGACATGTCTGCTACATTTATTTACTCTAAACGGTTCACGGTTTGCTATTGTCATTTTTTCATTCTAGGGGGTATTTAAAACATCATGAGATAATATATATATATATATATATATATATATATATATATATATATATATATATATATATATATATATATATATAATCCAAAATGAGTGAAAGGTGATATCACACAGTATAAATAATCAAAAAAGAAAAAGAAAATGAACAGTTCCAAAGTTTCTATTCACTAGAATAGAAACTTTGGAACTGTTCATTTTCTTTTTCTTTGTTGATTATATATATATATATATATATATATATATATATATATATATATATATATATATATATATATATATATATATATAAACTCTGTGCTATGTAAGTGACGCCATTTCTATAATTCAATCAAAATCAGCCAAAAATTGACATTTTTCTTATCTATTTACGAATGGGAAATAAGGAGCGCATGCTTGAACAAGGAAAAAAATTTTGTCACTTATTAGTCTTGGCTAGATACATCTCTGATTAAAATGTTTTATTTGTTCAAGAATGCGCTCAATGTTTTCGGAAGGAAAAACTGCTTGAAAACAAGCTGTTTTATGCTAAAAATGCAAAAATGGCGGGAAAAGGTTGTCTTTACAATGTCATATTTCTAAATTGTGGGCACTTGAACCAAAATGAATATAATGTAAAGACATCACATGCATATCTGTACAAAGAAAACAAAGAATGATAGTAAAATGATGATGTTCATTTTAAGGGGCCATTTTAGGCCCTTATCATATATAGTCCTTTGAAATTATATGAAACATGGTAGCAATGGGATAAGAAAGTCTTTCGAACAAAGAAGTAGAGCGACTAAAAGGCCTCCATTTCCTTTAGAGGTTGTTATATTGTCATGTGCAAGTAATCTGCAATTTAATCTATTTTTGTGTTGAAGTGTATTAAATCAAGAAAAAAAGTTACAAAATTCACTTGATAAGTGCTGTTGCGAGATCTACATACCTGCAGCAAATTGAAAAAGTAAACAGATTTCTCTTAAATTCTTTTTGTGATTTTTATAACTCTTTAGAATCACATCCAACAAACAATGCCACGGACCTCTCTTCAAAAATCAGCGTCCGCCAAATGAAGAAAATGATTTGAGTGCTCTTGCAGTTAACAGCTACTTCAACTTTTAAGTAAATTTTATCATTACCTTTCTCACTTTAACACGGATAGCATGGCTACTGGTAGAATTTCACGTGCTCGTCAAGGTTTATCCTCTGCTGACCCCTCACAGAAGAAAAGAAATATATATCAATTGTAATCTACAACATATCAAAGACAATGGAGACCTTCATGAGCTTGATAAACATTCTAAAAAAGGTAGGTTTCGGGAAAATAGTTCATGATCACATCAAAAAAAAAATAATTTGAAATATATATTTAATTCCAAGCAAAACATAGTAAGACCACATCGACCCAATCAATCTCAAATAGTATCATGTATTCACAACATTAGATTTTCTTCTTTAAACATAAGCTCAATTGCCATTGTTGACGGGAAACCGTATAGTATTCCCCAAAATCTCATTTCCCGAAAATGTGATGAGAGTTTATATTTTGTATAAAGGGCAACAAGGTTTTCCGGAATATTTTTACACAAATAAAATTGTAAGGGAAAAGTGTCAGGGAGATACTTGTACAACAGACATTTGAAGGATTCTTTAAATAATGCGCCTCTTTCCTGTAGAAAAAAAAATAGGACAACCTCTGCTTTACATTTTTTTAAGATAACATTAGAGTTAGCCACATTCTATGAAAGCCAGATTTCGTTCATAACCAGAGATACTAAACATTATCTGACATTAAAACACCATTTTGGTATCAGCTGTGAGACCATTTCCTCATATATATTGATAATATACAATTTTCTGCTTCAACCAGTACTTAATGAGCAATTTACGTACAATACTCAGGTAGACGATCTAACTCTTAATAAACCATGACGTTTGACGTACATTTTTTAACTTTTAAAACAAATGTTTGTGTGAACAAGTTCTATTTCGTCACTAGAATGAAAACCTCATAGCTCGAATCCATAGTTAAGAACACTAGATACATACTAGTATGTGTGTTTAAAAAATGCTTACTTTAGTCTCAATATTTAAATAACTTTCACTTCATACTTTCAGAATGCCAAACATACATTTCCAACCCTGCATTAAAATTGTTTTCTGTGTAACATTTAAATTTAGATTGATTCCTAAATAATTGCAACAATTAACAATCTCTACATGTTTTGGGTCGTAGGTCCAGGCAACATTTTACACATTCTGCCCGCATGTCGTAAAACAACTTTGTTTTTGTTTAATCAGTGTACACACTAATATTTCAATCATTACTAAATTAATACAATTGATTAAACACACCCTGTAGACTCTCTCGTGAATCACCTAAAAACAAAGTGTCATTAGCCTATATTAAAAGATAAACAAAAGGTCTCTAAAGTCAACAGCTTCACAACAACTTCGTATAAAATCCATTTTAAAATCAGTAATATATAGTTAAAGAAGAAAAAGCGACAAATCTCACAATAAATATGCTTTTATAAACATCTTTCCCTTGACTCCATTTTTAGAAGTTTGTACAATAACGTGGTTCTATTCACAATTTCAATCGCTTTTCTATAATCAACAAAACAACAAATAATGTCTTTTTCATATACAAAAATACTAAACTAGTAACTGCGAAAATGGCATCTGTGGTACTATAACCTGGCTTTAACCCAAACTGCGCGTCGCTTATGATACTATTGTTGGCAAACCAGCTAAGGAATCTTCTTAACCAACACTGTGGTAAATATTTTTGCCAGATTACTAAGAAGAGTTATCTCCTAGGCCTGTAATTGTTACCATCATTGGTGTTACCATTTTTGGGAGTTGATTTTAATCAACTCTCCTATGCAGTTACTCTTGCAAACCGAAAGTGAAAGACAGTGAAACAGTGTTTGGACCTAAGCACAAATCATCACAGCTGACAATACTTAGATCTTGAAAATAGTAGATAAATTCGATGTACTGTATGCTGTACCATTGGTTTTCAAGGAAACGTATTTATAAATACCTTAAAAATAGTCAAATTTCATATAGTACGAACGATTTAATTATATATTGTAGTTGTATGTATTCCTACGCCAGAGTTCAATATAGTCATATAGTCTCGTTTAACCAGACGCTCGGCTGTATCCGTAAATCTCCGACAAGCAGATAGTCTCTCTTTGTAGTCGGAGATAAACGGAGACAGCCGAGCGTCTGGTTGAACGAGACTAGAGTTCAATATTGCGTCGATCCAGATGTGTACAATTTTTAGAAACATTTCGATTACTGATACACGGTTTGATGGAATTCAAGTGTTCTCAAAGTATTTGTCTGACAAGTTCGAGAATTCATTCTATAAAAATGTGCGTAATTCAAATACAGATTAGAAACTACTTGCCATCCAAAAAATAATCGTTGATTTTAAAGTTGATAATAATCGATAAAATCAAGTCCCGACAGTTCTTCAGTACTTTGATTAAGAAATGGAATTATTACACCCACAGACCAGCTCCTTTGAAAAGTACCTGCATCAAAAAAACTGTTAAAAATAGTGTTATTACATGGGGTATCCTATTATGTTCGCACATATCAAAATTATTATTAATAATTAATGCCATTTTCATGAATGACACATTGATTCATTGCAAACCATAGATAGTAAAATGATGTTAAGGAAGTGTCTTGTTATGCCTTGTTATGCATGTCGTACTCATTAATATAATAATGTACTTTAGGCAACACAACGGAAACAATTTCAATCTGCATTACGTCGTTTTGTGTCAGGCACTCTGGCAATAAATAGACTGATCAGATCAATCAGTTGTTTATCACAATAGGTTAACAATGGAACACCTGTTGTTAATTTGTATTGTGTATTTTTTTAACTTTCCGTTGGCAAACTGCCAAAACAGACATGGCTCAGGGTACTGTATGACATCTGACAGGTGAGTTATACTATTTAAATAACTTTATCATCTTAAAAAGGTTGAACATAAACCAACAAATATTCATTGCAAACCGATTTTTAAAAAAAATATTATAATGAATAAAAATAATTCCCATTTTACTTTTTAGTACTCTCTTCCCTATAAACGACATCATTTTCATATTTTCTTTCTCAAAACAAGATACATCAACACTACATTATCATTTGTTGTTGACGCGTTGCAAATCATATCCATACAAAGATTGTGTGATATTAAACTAAATATGCTTTTTTAATAACATATATTGGCAACAATGTTAAACATTATATTTGATGCATTTTTGTGACTTCATGTGTACTTCGTTGTCACGAGACGAGTGTATCCTAGCATTGCAACTTATCTATTAAATCACATAGGCGCAGGTGATTTGTGACATTGAATTATAAATATCTTTCTAAAAAATCCCTTGTTATGTCATATTCTTTTATGTCATATTCGTTTATTAAAGGTATTGTTAAATTATTTCATCAAATCATCAACAGAAGGCACATTTTTTATAATTAAAAGCGATTTAAATCAAATTGGGGTATACCCCTCGGTTTCCCAAGCATGATTCAAATTGGTACTTATATTCTTTACCAATACTGCGTAAAATATTTTAGAATTGTATTGATCTTTTACCTTCGCCAAGTTGATTTTACATTCATTAAAATTTCTTCATTCAGTTGTTTACAATTAGCAGGGAGCTTCTCCAAACCACCAACTTGTAAATAGTCTCCTTACTTGATGCGAAGCTTTAAATCAGCCAATTATAACTGTTTTAATATAATTCACTTTTATCGTTAAGTTCCCCGAGAACTATTGAATGGAATGCAGATCGTGACGTCCAAGTTGTGTACGAAGTACAGACAAGTGACTTTCTACACAATGCTGTGGGAAGCCTTAACATACCAACGTTTAATTAATTACAATTAAGATATGTCTTTGTTCTTGGCCTAAGCTGGACCATTTTCTTCCGAGCTACAGTCTGAAGAACTAAAACAATACGATATTAAAATGCGAAAATATGATATAGAATGTGAGCCGGGATATATTGGTGATAACTGCTCCTTGGTCGTCAATGCCAAGAACGTTGTGTCTGCTCTCCTGACAACTATTGTGACGCAGCAAGAGGGTGCTTATAACTCAACAAATGTAAACTCTGACGTATCAGGTAGGTTTTTTTTTCAAAGCAGTAAAGGGGTGGGAGTATAATATCAAAGACTCAAGAAATGATGCATTTTTTAAGATAGTCTAGAAATTCCTAATCCTTGCATAAAACTTTTAAAAACTCACAAAAACAAAAATGACTGAAACAATAACGATAGATCATACAGTTATTACTACGTCTTTAATAAGAACATTATTGAATATAGATATCTTTATTGTCACAAGCTAATGTTACACTAGCACTTATTCATATAGATATCGTAATCAAACTTAGAGTCTGCGTCATCTGTTTCATATTTGGATATTTCACTGGAAATATACATTGATGGTAACCGAACAACAAAACTTCATGATAAACGCGATGACTTCAATTTTTCTGTAGTCAACTTTCCTTAACTATGTAGCAATATACCTTTATTACCCGCATATTTGTTTTTGTCTCTCAGTTAATTCTATACGCAAGGGCATGCTCTTCGTATGAACATTTTCTAAGACGAGGCAAGCTACTGACAAACAAGTTGATAAAACAAGACAACAACAGTCACGTTTGCAGTCATCTTTTCGTAAGTTCTATGGTCGATACAACGACCTTGTCAGCACAACAAATCTTCCACTGGGTCGCATAATGACTGAAGTTTTTTTATACTAATTGTTAGACCATAATTAATCCTTCCGTTTTCTCCGGATTACCGGATTAAGAAAAAGAGCACACAGCGGGTGTGACCGGCCAGCAGAGGATGTCCACTCCTCCTTAATCTGCCTCTGAGGATTTCCAAAGGTCCGTGATTGCTCTGCTATGGACTATTGATAAAATACCGAATTGTCCACGGATTTTTCTCCGGTTTTTTCCCGATCATGATATTTTCCTCAAATTGTGACATTTTTTCCCGATAATGACATTTTACCGATATGACATTGGGCACATGGTGGCTGTGACCGGTCAGCAGAGGATGCCTACGCCTCTTAGGCACCTGATCCTACCTTATCTTTTTGGAGGCCTGTGTTGCTCTGCTTTGACTTTGTATCTCGTTTTATGGATTTTTGAGATGGTTGACGGTTTGCTATGTTTTCATAATTAATATTTGGTAAAAAATAAAATAAGCCATATAATTTCAAGATGATTAACCACTTTTACACTTTCAAATCCTCTCATTTCCTTTCGTCAGTTTTCAGCGATGCCGGATATACAAGTACATATAAATAACACATTCAATATACAACTGCAAAACTGCAAAACTGCAAAACTGCAATACAGTTATCATATCGAGGCAAATTTCAGATCAAAACAAACCTCATGATAGAATACATAACATAGGATTCAGTCATTTAGTACAAATACGATATTTGGTCATTAATCAAAGACAAATATTTTTGTTGCTGAGTTGGAATGTTGTTTGTAACCTTAAAATTCCACGCCATTTTAACACACTTACTACTAGCCGATACAAGAACGAAATACCTGGAGTAGACCATTGTTCCTGTCTTTATATTTGTCCAAGCAGTTCTGATCATTGGAATTAAAACTGTAAGATACCAAATATCCTGCTTTTTTATTTGATTAAATATTTTTGATGGGTTTTTCTAAGTACGCTGATTTCATTATTCACACAAATTGAAATTAAATCAGCCATATTAATGGCATGATTTTGTAAATTGTTCCAATTCAAAATAGACTGTGCAAATTTCTTTGGGATAACTTTTTCAGTATAAAAAAAAAGTCATTATTTTGGTTCTTAGTTGTCATCATGTAATATGTGAATTTAATTTTGAATGATTTCACCCCCAAAAAAATTCGGAAACAACTCTACGTCTTTAATACAAGAAAAAAAATTGTTCAAATTTCCAAAAGCAAGATTTAATTTTTTGATTTTAATGGTTTTTCAGTTATGATATGTTTTTCCTCAAATTACCACATAAATGTTCAAGTATAAGTATTCTGCTTTAACTATAAGTATTTCCTTGAATGTTTCAAAATGATAAGTGGATGAATTAAATTAACTTTCAAAGTGAGTAATCTTCATAAATTTTATTACAGGAATGCAAATGATTATTTCATCATGAAAAAAAGCTTATCGATGCAAAAGATTTACTCTGTGCAATATATTTTAAACTATTGTGAATGTACAGAATATATATAAGATGATGCTATCAAGACTTACCAATCAAGTATTCTGTCTGCAAAAACAACATACTTACAATTAACAAAACCAATCTTTAAAGCACAAGTACTTTGAATATATTTATTGATAATCTGTTTAACTAAGGCGTGCTAACAAATCAAGCTGCAAGATCTAATAATTGTTTATTCTGATGGAATCATTTCATGAACTCAAAGAAGCCAGCTTAATTTCAAGAAAGATTATAGAAGTACAGTTTATCAGCATTTTAGGAAATTGAATAGCATCATTTAAAAAATACAATGTGAATTATACAAGATAGGGATGTCACAGGAGCAGAGCAACATAAAAGCCTCCAGTTCTGAAAGAAGTTATTTGATTGCCGCTTAATCTTCAGTGATTGACGTTTAGTATTGTATTTCTTTGGTCAAGGAAAAAGTTTATAAAAATCAATTTATAAATGCGGTATGACATTTTTATCCTCATTAAGGTTTACCAGAAACCCTCATTGACAATAAATAAGGCCATTTCAAAAAAAAATATCTCTCAAAAATCAGAAATGTATTGTTTTTTCCAAGACAGGGTCATTGTTAATGCAGTCATTTTTTCAAAAATTAAAAAGCTTCCAAATTATTATTTTCTATATTAGTACATACTTTTCGGTAGAAAACTCTAGTATTTAAAAAAAAACTATTCCCAGAAAAAGTCTGCGTATAATTTAACTGAGTAGATTTTAAATTAGCGTTGATTTAATCTTTTAATGTTACCTTTCTTTATGTAAGCACTTACAAGACGTGCAATATATTTTACTGGATATTACACAATTCTCATAGATTCCCCTGTCTGAAAATATAAACTTAAGGTAACAAAAGAACTACAACTTTTTTCGTTTTTAAGAATACAATAAGATAAGGTAGCCTTAATGAATAGTTCTCTAATGTGTCTGCAGATATCGTACAACAATGTCGATCATCTTTTTCAATATATATGATGGAAGTTGTTAGATCAGTGTTTATTTCGCATGTGATCATGAGAAATAGATAAAACTTTAACTTTGAAATAGGAAGATGACAAAACCATTGTATTTTTGAATTACTTTATCATACAATAGAGAGTGGACAAGTCAGAGAATGTTAAGTTAAGATAGCGATATCAATGTATATATTTCAAACCCTTACTGATACTGTGAATACTTTTTTACTGGTAGAAAAAGTCTAATTAGTGTATACACGCACATGCCGCCCTCATCAAAGGTATCTTAATATATTTCATCAAACGTTAGCTTGGGAATACGCAATGATGAGTAATGATGTTATCCGATATATTTCAAATCGAATTCAACACTGGAATGACACTTCAAAGTCTTCAATTCTCTATCTTTTTTACATCTTTAAATTTCGTACATAATGCTACTGAAACATAACAGCCGTCACATTTTCAAGCCCTATCGTGACTGCGAAATCCAATATGAACTCAGGAACCATGACGTTGTAAGGATAGATTATTTCGAACTACAGTAATTATAAGGAAATTGAATCTAATTGTGCATAACAAATATAGCATTTACAGGAAACAAGTTTTGTTTTTCCATTTAATTTAACGTTGTATACTATCAGTTCAACTGTTGGTATTTCCGTCCGATTACACAATGGCGTTTCAGCAATGGATTTGCTTTCTGTATCTAAGATTCACTTTGGTAGTCTGCCAGAATATAAGTGGTTCCAATATTTGCATGGCACCTGATAGGTAGGTGATTTTTTAATGATTTTTAATCTGATCAAACGTTTTATACATTGAACAAATTTAACGATAATAGCTTTTTTTTCAATATTTTGTTATAGGCATACATATGTAAATGTATTTTTATACTAATATATCAAAAGACTCGAAGTTTTGGGTTTTAATATAAAAAGAAATCGAAACTGTACTGTCTTTTGTTTTGTATATTTTAAACATCATTGGTACTTAAAGATTACCAAATTGTTTTTATTTTTTTTCTCAATCAAGCTTCGCCAATTAATAATCAACAAAAATTCCTTTAAAAAATCCGGAAATTATCTGGATTTTTTAGATTTTGAAATTTTTTTCATGCGCATAACGTTCACGCTAAATCACGGGAGGCTCTTTAGTTTATGTTTTCACAATATCATATTTGCATGGATAAACTCAGAAATGATACTACAAGTACGTGTCAATTTTCATTGAAAATTGGTCTTATATTCTGTTCATCAAAGGAATATGGGAGATAACTCTAACTCAGTGCATTTAATATGAAAATATCCCGAGAGTTCCAAATGTCAACATGGTGTGTAAATTCGAGGCGAGTAAAAACGTTGGAGAAAAAGTGTTGAATTCTTCATTAAAGTGAAATAAACTTTTAGATGAAAATTTGACTGTTATCTTTAATGCAGCCTCATTATTTTTTTACCAAAATCGTTTTGGAGCGATTCTGCATTTTTTTTTTGCTACATTGCGGGTATATGGGAGACATCTTAACTGTGGTGAAGGTCTATTCCGAGGCACAGATAGATTATTCTAACTAAGCAGAATGTAATGAAATTAATAGCATTATTGTAGCTTTGTAATGTAAATGTCAAAAATACGGTGTGTCGTTGTATCTATTTCGTAAAGGTCCGATATCATATGCAATGTCAACCCGGGCATGCACGGGTCAAAATCTAGTACTTTATTATTTTTATTTGGAAATGTTTGTTTTTCTTTACGACATTCCCTTTATCAAAATCGAATTAAAAGCAAATAAGTTACCATTGTAATTCAAATGTTATTACACCAATAGGCAACCTAAACAATAGTGGACCAAACTTTAACCTTTTTCTTTACATTACTTAGGGCAACACTCGTTGATATAAACATTGTTGAATTTTACTTGAATTAAATTTTTGGTCTAATGCTGTTAATTGTTGCAGTAGCTGCAAATGAGGTGCATATCTTATAAATATGTTGTTTGAATGGAGTGAAGTTGTTTTGTTGACACCATTAAATTATAAAATGGTAGTTTCTTTCACACTTTTTTCAGTTTCTTTTTGAATTGCACTATTAAATGATGTGTTTTGATTTTTATCCAGGTTGGATTTTTGATAATTTAAGAATGATCTTTATTCTGCTTATTTGTAATAACCTAGCTTGTTATCTATTCTGAACGAGGAATCTGAGTTTAGTGGCATTATTTGTCGCTTGATATGTGTATTACGACACAGCGGAAATGTCAAATTAAAAATTTTAAGACAATCAGAAAGTCAAACAGATTTGTGCTTAGAGATTGACGTGAGAAATGGTAAAACAACATCTACCGAAATACTTTTAAGCATTTAAAATTGTTTCTTAAAAGATTTATTTCAACTTGTTATTGCTCAATGCATAACTGCGTTAGTGCAAAAATAGAAATTGAATGTGATTTCCTTTTCAGTATCTTCACTGCAATCATTGGACATGGATATTGATAAGGCATGTTCTATTTAAGGGTTTACTGTGGAATCATTAGATTTCGTGGTGGCTCAATTTTCGTGGAATTCGTGGGTACCACTCATCCACGAATTAACATCCCCAACGAATTAATAAATTACGATATAAAGTCATATTCCTCTTGTATGTATACGAAAATACATGAAATTATGTCCCCACGAACCTGTAAAATTAAAGCAATCCACGAAAATTGGGCCCCACTAATTTTAATGATTCCACAGTACAATCTTTCAACATCATGTTAATGTAGGCAAATGAAAGTATAAATGTTAAAATATTTACGTATGTGTTTCTTTGTTTCAGCACATCCATTAGATGCTGTAAAGATTTTTACCTAAAAGAAAATGAATGCATTGGTATGTTAAACTATAGTTAACAAAATTGTCGTCAAAAGTAAAATAACGAATTTTGAAAGACAAAGGCCAGGAACATCACAAATTTACGGGAATAAATTTTTACTACTATGCTATTCTTAGGAATTTTGAATAAAAAAATTCATATGGCCTTCATTGCTCATAAAATTGAGGGAAAAGCTGGGTTTTTTAAGGACTTATTAGATTTCATATATGTATAGCAAAACCAATTTGCTGTTTTTACAAAATGGTGCGTTTAATGCAAAGAATTCGGAAAATGAAACTAATCAATTTACCATAATACGATATACATGTACGAGCCGACAGACAAACAGACAATTGGACGGTCAGGAGGAGTATGTATAAATGGATAAATGGATGGATGAATTCATATAAATGGTTGTTCGTGAAAACAATCATCTAATTAAAGAATTAAACTTGAGAGCAAATACAATGAAAGTTGGTGTTTCAAATATATTACATGAATCTCGATATGTTATAAATACAAAATATCACTGACAGGTCTAGAAACTTGAAATAATGAAATAGGGAAAAATGGATAAATACATATAATTTAAAGTAGATTGAGAAATAAACATACTATAACACTGTTAAAAAGTGATAACCAGACGGAAATTCCTTAGAACTGAAAGGATGGCCCCCTAAAATGAACATCATCATTTTACTGTAATTCTTTATTTTCTTTATACAGATATTATGTGATGTTTAAATATTATATCATTTTGATTCAAGTGCCCACAATTTAGAAATATGATATCATAAAGACAACCTTTTCCCGCCATTTTTTGCATTTTTAGCATAAAACGGCTTGTTTTCAAGCAGTTTTTTTTCAGAAAACATAGAGTGCATGCTTGAACAAACAAAATATTTCAATCAGAGATGAAATTGGCATAGACTAATAACTGACAAAAACAATTTCCTTGTTCAAGCATGCACTCTATATTTCCAATTCGTTAAAAGATGAGAAAAATGTCTATTTTTTGACTGATTTTGATTGAATTATAGAAATAGCGTCACTTCTGACGTCATATATTGCAAGTGAGTTCAAATAAATCAAATAAATAGGCGAAGAATATATCAACTCTCCTAAAAATTAACATAACATTTTATAGTTCCCAAAGCACTTTAAAAAATGGCGAATTATGTGGGTCAAATTCAACTCACTTCCTTCTTTAAAGGGGATTTCACTTAAATGAAAACTATGCTAAATGCATAACTTGATTCTTTTAATCAGCATTTTGAATTTAGATAAAATATCAGTCCTTTGCTCTTCTAAAAAAAATCTGAAAATACAATGGATCATTTTGAATGTAGTATACTGATCCATAGTGAATATATATAGGTAAAAGATATTTGCATTATCATTAGCACTGTTCTTATTTAAGAAATTGAATCAAAAGTGTTACATTTAACATTAGTATACTACATTTTTAGTATAATTAAATCGGAAAATCATATAATACATCTTGACAAGAAAAGATAATCAAGACAACATATATTTTTTTCATAAAATGGTGTTTGATGTTTCAACACATTTATCTGTTGAAAATAAAACGACTTATGTCTCTGTCACCTGATTAACTTACTCAATACTTTAATGTCATTTAAAGATAATAAATAATAACGGTAAAACCCTTCTACGATTAGAGCACTATTACTTTTCAACCTTGATATTTGAACACTTTTCACGTGTTTTGAACTTTATCTGTTCGGTTAACAATGCATATACCAAGCTAACATTAAGCAAACAAGGTGACATTTTATTTTCATTGTATGGACACTAGACCCAATGTTATTTCAAGCAATGGCTATGGTTTCATCGATATAAATTATCATATTAAATTGTACATTTGCTTGTAGAATGAGAACTAGGCTATGTTTGGTATGAACTGTTCTTTGTAGAATGTGAACCAGGGTATTTTGGTACCAACTGTTCCAGTATATGTCCCTCCGGGTACTTTGGACGTCAGTGTACTGAACATTGTCAATGTTCCTCGGACATGTATTGTGAGCCTACAAGAGGGTGTGTGTGTAACACAACCAGTGCTAACTGTACAGAATCAGGTATTCAGTTCGAAGACCACTATTGACAAAACATTCATGTGGCCATTATTTTTAAACCTAGTAATATAAAACATGATATCCACTATTTTAAAATATAACATTTTACACGTGCTGCTAAGTGGAAAACTATCTCCTTGAATATTTTGTTTTATTTTTGATAGAGCAGGAAGTGACCAAAGATTTAACATTTTCAACAGTTTATCAACCGATTCAGAGTGAGTATCAAAGCGCAATTAAATTTAGCTATACATTTTATTTCAACTTTTTGGTTCGTATCTTTGTGCATAATTATATTCTCAAAAAAGTTTCAAGATCAATCTGACTGGATAGTTGTTAAAAACGTATTTACAAAATTTTTAAAATTAAAGAATTGAAACAGGACAGAAATTACACTTGTTAGATGTTAGTGTGTGCTATGTTCATTCATTACAGTAATAGAAGCAAAACCATTTGAATAACAGTTACAGTTGAATGTCTTGATACATATATTAGCAAATACCCTGCAATTTATGATAAACATTTAAAATAAAGACTTTTACATATAACTCTAGAAATACATCCATTGATCAAATGTGTGAAATTAACACTGTGCCGGATAATTATGCCAGTGCCAAGGTGGCATATTTGCACCCGCTTAAGCTGCATATATCGAAATTTCAAATATGCCATATGATAGACCATTGCTTAAAGAGTTAAAAGCCACCTTTGTTATGATTGTATCTCACCTGTCAGGTGAGATATTTACCTTTCAAAATTAAATTCCTATAGGAAAATCATTTTTCCCATAGGAAAAACAATATTCCTATAGGTAATTTGAAATTTCCTATCGGAATACAAGAACTTCCTATAGGAATTTCAAATCCGATAGGATAAAATAAAATTCGATAGGAAAACTTAATATCCTATAGGAAAACTACATGTCTGAATCAAACTCCTACTGGAAATACCATTCTCCTATAGGAAATATAATTTCTATTGGACTTTATAAAAATCCTATAGGACTGCCAACATTTCCTGTAGGAGAATCAATTCTCCTATGGGAATTATCATTTTCCGATGGGATATTAATTTTTAAAGGTAAATATCTCATATGTCAGGTGAAACACACTAAAAACAAAAGTTGTTATATACTCTCTAGACAATGGTCTATCATTTGGTATATATGGATTTTTCCGAAACTGCATCTTAAGCGGGTGCAAAAATGCCACCTTGGCACTGGCATAATTATCCGGCACAGTGTTTATTCTTTTAACTAGTAGATGATAATAGGACAGAATTCCTGCTAATGGCCATCCTCCCTTTCTCCATACCTGTCATCGTCTGTTTTGTCATCGGATTGGTTTGTATCAGGTAAAATCTTTGCGTTCTTCAAACAATTTAAGACTTGTAAACTATACTTATTGTCATAATCATTGATACACTAGTAATAAATTTTTTCAGGCGTGGAAAAAATCAGACGAACACCATTCACAAAGTGACTGACTCCTCATATAGAGCTCACGAATCTGCGACAGAAGAGATGGCACCATCCGATGTTTATAATCATTTAATTCTTAAAATATCCAGTTCCAGCTCTTCCACTTACCCCACGGACAAGGCAATTGCCGTTAGAGAACGGATGCCAAGTCCTGAACGGAATACTGATGTCCTATTTCAAGACAATAGAAATGATTTACATGTCAACCAACATTCATTGCCAGCAGTTTGCGAAAGAAGCAGCGACAGTTTAGATGGATATATCCTAATGACAAACAAGAAAAAACTTCATGACAAACAAAGAAAATTAACATCGAGAAAAGGAGATACAGAAGAATTGCCCTATATCAATTCAAACGAAGCTCAACAGAAAAACGGCGGTAAAACAGTGAAATTTGAATTTCCAGAACGAATTCAGGATGCAGCCGTTTTCGGAGATAAACCTCAAAAAGAAAATTTGGCATCCCCAGTGTGTACATACGATGATGAAGTGAATGCGAATAGTTGCGATGCGATATATTCTAACAATCTTTCCATATCAGACAATCAAACGGATAGCGAGGATACCGAAGAATACTTTAACATCAAGTACAAAGGACAAATTACAAATACTGAATCTGTTCGTTCATCGTGTTCATCTACAGCTAGCAAAGATATGTTCGATTATATCAACTGTGGTGCCATGATATAGGATTTACGAGTTAAATTATTGAAGAAAACCCACTTCACTGGATACATGAATTGACTTCCTGTTTGATATTTTTGATAAAGTCACGTTCAAAATATATGATATAAGTGAACTCCTCTAACACTCCATGGACATATTGAGTAAATTATACAAGTTATTGTTTATTACTAACAAGGTTAAATTTATTTTACTTTTCGCAAATGCATTGCAAAATCAGAATTGTATCTGGTGATTCCAAAGTATGTTTAATTAAATTATGATGTTAATGTCTGATGCTAATGTTTGATAATCAAAATATACAAACGCACGAATCAATTTGAAAATTGTACAAAAATTCGACATAAGATATTGGATATCTATGAAGTTCAAAACACTAATTAACATTTAGGAATTCGTTACACTGGAGCAGAGATCCGTCTTATTCCACCAAAAATTGAAAATACAACTGAAAAGATGACATTTCATTAGACGGTAATATTTCGTCTCGTTCAAATATTTCTTTTGCATCTGCAGTATTTGGAACAATTAGCACGTGGCATTGTTCAGTAGTCATAGTGCACTAAATAATTAGGGCGGCTTGTTACGAAGAATAAACTGTCATTGCAGTATGAATTGACCATGATTGTGTAAACAATATGCAGGTAATTAGATAATTTCTAATATCGTACTGTTTTTTTATAATAGTGGAGATAATTGAATAGACATTTTGGCTTATTTTTAAGATTTAGTCTAAAATGATGAAAAATGGCACATTTTCTCGTAGTTTTTTGAAGAGGAAAATGTGTCGCCCACAACTAAAATGATATATTTTATGTGTTATTACAAGATAAAGTTATAATATTGCGGACATATTTTTCAATTCAAAAAACCATTGAAGAACTTGTGTCTTCTGCTCAGTTGTATGGAAATTAGGGGAAAATGCACTTTTTATGACGTCCCAATTAAACTTGTGAAAGTGTAATCACATAACTATTTATAGATTCTTGATTTATGGGTATTTTTGTGTAAATAAACTTACATTTCAATTTTTTGTGATATTTTTACAATTCACCCTAAAACAGGGTAAAATATGTCTTAAATTGTACCTAATTCTTTAAATTCTCAAAGTTCAACAAGTCAAAATAGCCGTACGTATCATGATACAAATAGATGCCTTGTGGTAGAATTAAGTAAAACACATTTTTGCTGAGTTTTAATTCTTTCTTCTTTTTTTTTTTTTAAATTTTTTTTGTAAAAGAATGAAATCCAGGCTACGTTTGTCAGAACTGCTCTGTAATTTGACCACCAAAATATTTTGGACTACAGTGTAGAGAACGATGTAACTGTTTCCCGGACAAGTACTGTGGCCCAAAAAGTGGCTGTTGGGCAAACAGTTACATCTGTAGAATAAGGTTTATTATTGTCACTCGATGGAAAGAGGTTTAGCACTGTCTTCGAATTTTTTATTCAATATTCTCGACTCGAGTAACATACCGAAACAAAAGCAATATTTTTTTACTAATGTAAATATTAAATCGTGGCTCGGTTGACAGGACTTGGAATGTCTAGTACGAAGACCTATGATTCAGCAGCTGTTCAGTCATACTACTGTGAGTAATCTGTTATATCTAATGTTATTTTCCCAATGCATCGCACTAAGCCTTTTAACTGCATTTATTTAACCATACATGTATTTGTATAGAGACGTGCATTATATCAATTTTTTTTATTATTGTTTTTACGATATTGGTGGTGTTTTATAAGTATGACCAACAAGAAATTGTTCTGATTTTATTGGTAAAATAAGACATTTCAAAGATAAGTAAAACTGTTGTTAAGTTAGCTGTAGCGGTTTGGTTTTGTTGGCATGACATGTAATGCAAGTGCACAATAATGAATATATTAAACTAACTTAGAAATGTTAAATTATAATAAATAAACAATTTATAATTATATTGGTTGTTTTAATGTGCTAGTGTGTAGAATTGAGTTAGTATCTACTTTAATGTTTTCTTTTAATATGTTTCATTACAAGCCGATACAAGAACTGGGTTCCAAGTAACGTTTGTTCTTCCTTTCTCAATTCTCACCATTGCTGTTCTAATCGTTTGAACAGTTGGATCAGATATATATTTATTCAATTTTAAATGATTAAAAATTGCTTATTTTATTGGGGTCTTTTTAAATATAATTTTTACAGCTCTTTATTGCCATAAAGAAGATGGCATACAAAAAGTATGATGAAAACAATAGGTAAAATTATACTATAAATATAACTTTTGGAACGCGAGGAATGTTGAATAAGATGAGGAAAAAACCTACCAATTGTTTTGTTTGACACATATAAACAATAATATCAAAACGCATTTTATTAACAGGAAATGATCTATTTTTCCTTATTTTAGATGAATTCCATCACCGAAAGATAATGATGTTTTCAACGCCAGAACTCAATGCCCGACAACAGAAGGACTTAATGTCAGTGACTTTTCATTTGAATTTTGTAAAATCTTACTATAGTAACAATGTGTCTCTCAGTCATAATGAAAGAATTGCTATTGGTGGTGGTCAAACTCCTTGCATCGGAAAAACATCGGATGTCTCATCACAGCAGAGTGAAGAAAATATCCACTTCAGCTGGCGTCAGCTTGACACAGTTTATGAGAGAATAATTGGAATCTTACAAAATACTTATATCGATAATGGTTCAATTCATAAGCAACACATAGAACAACAAACATAAAAATATTCTATCTTGAGCAAACATGACAGAAAACAACCGCATCATAGCAATTCAGATCAACAACAACATATAGGTGTCAGTAGAGCGATTAATTTTAAACTCCAAAACTCGGTTACCGATACAAAAGAAATCTCACCTAAAAAAATTCCAGCTTGCTTAAATGGGACCCAAGACGAAGAATTGCAGTCAAACAATGACGGTATTGAGTATTCTAACAGTTGTTATATACAGGACGAGGATTCTGATGAGTACTTTGGCGTCAGTTACGATGACAAAATGAAAATGCCTTGCACCAAGACAACGAATCTGGACCCTTAGATACGAGTTCATTTGAAGCTGAACCCTATGTGTCAGATTATATCACTGATAGTTGTTTAGTTTTGATACTCAGTAACACAAAGATACATCTTTCTATACTAAAGCGATTAATGTGTAAAATGCGCATAAATTTTTAGCGACATATTTAGGATGAATAAAACGTCTTGTATTATTTGTATGGCAAATACCATAACCTATAGCCAAAAGGCATTGAAAACATTTGATTTAGTTTGTTGTTAAACTGTAACTCTTATGTTTGATGTTTCACTAGTGATTGAGTCTATATATGTGGGAACTATACATTGCACTTGTATTTATTCGTTAAATGCTGAGAGCGATTAGAAAATTCATGAAAACAGTTATTTATTGAGGAAGTTGGCGTACAAAATAATTAGGGAAAATATTAATGTCTTAATATAGATCTATTATTTCAATTTTATCATAGCACGTGATATGAGATCAAAATTTTCCTACATGGGTTCTGAATATATTTCTGGATGTATATCTTTAACTTTTGAAAACTGGGAAATGTTCACTACATCACATGGACTCTTTGAAGATAGATCGAGTTGTGTCTCCTCCATCTATGTAACACACTTATCAAAATATCGAATTGATTTGCATTTTTATCAACAGTATATAATAGATTGGATAACGATATCAATATAAACGAGCATTTTAATTTTATAATTAAGAAACGGATGTTTATCATATCATAGCAGACAAAAAGAACACTCCTGCTTTCGTATTTGACAGTCTATTCGTGAATGCAATACGTCTACTTTGTGTTCTATTCTGACCTGCGTCACACGAAGAAATGAATTTTCAAAATAAACTAAACGAATTGACATGTATTTTTAATAAAAAAAAACTTCTGACCTGAAGTACTAATTTCAGTCTAAACGTTTGTTTAAGGGGTTTCATCGAACAACGCAACAGATTACACATTTTCTCAAAGAGTGTGAACCAGGCTATTTTGTTATAAGCTGTTCTACTATCTATTCTCCGGGTAATTCATTCATCGATGTAATGAAAAATGTCATTTTTCCTTCGACATATCTTGTGAACCCGCAAGAGGGTGCTTGTGTAACATGTTGTCAATCTTTTATGTCACCTGAGTCACTTACTCAATCAATTGAATCTACGCTAAAAAAAATGCAGTAATTGCTATGACCGTTTTGTACACATATTCAATAAATATAGATCAATACTTAAAAAAAAATGTGAATTTTTTTTTTCATGTTTCTAAGATTAGTCTAACAGTTCTTTCAAACAAAAACGAATAAGGCAATTGATGTTCATTCTTAATCTGTTTACATCCGGCGTTTTACGGAATGGCCCGATGATTTACGAATGCATCCGGAATATTCTTTGACTCATAAGAAATAATTCTTAAATGATTCAACGATTTTAGCCATGAAACTTATTCAATGAGTTGTTTTGGAAGTTTCATTAAATTTGATTCGAGTTAAATGTAATATTCTAAGTTATTTGATCACAAAATACTGAACAAAAGAGCAACGATCAAGAAGTTGCAAGTATGAATATACGAAAAGGAGAAAAAACTACTTCCAGATAGCGTAGGTAAAGAACATTTATAGTACAATTGATAAATTTGACCCAGTCTTTCAGTTCTTTCAGTACTTTGAATTAAGTTATGTGTAACCAGGTATATAATTTGTATATTAAATTACAGCGCTAGCGTGTTTGATTGGTATACGTGTTTAGAGTGTATGATTGTATGAGAGTTTAATATCTGTAACGTGGACAATGACAAGACTGGACAATAGGGTCACATGACTAACTCTGCATGCACCCTTCCCCGCCATGATCTTATACCGGACTGGCACTCTCCGCCTAGCCCTTGAACGGGTCAAAACTATAGCTGTATAGCAATATGCTTAAGCATAAGGATTGTTTGTCCCGGTAAGACTTAATGTAATAAATTAAAGTCATTCTAAATTGTAATATAACTGTTTCATTTCGTTGTCTAATGTGTATGTTTGTCTGTGTCTAATTGTCTTGTCATTTGTGTCTATTCTGTGTTATTTGTTTAATTACGAAATTTCAGGTTTATTATGTATTAATAAATATATAACAACGACCCAAGCGTGGCTTATTTCGACCACTGGCTACAAATGGCGCCCACGTAATTTCAACGGACCGGGACAACATCCATTCCATTTTCCTTCAATCCTCGGGGGACGGCTTATCAAGTCCTGCACGAGCGGCAGCTGCATAACAAGGACCGTGGCAGAAGCGGTATCCATAAATACGACACCCTGCATAGACCCAAAGAAGGGGTGATTCTGTGTATGTGTGTGTGTAAATTATTATATTATAGATAGTGGAGGAAAAGTGAGAGTTCTCTTTGCGTCAAGTATTTCTGGTGATGGCGGGAAGACGCACGGATCTGGAGGCGCGGTAATCTACGTCACTCATTACTTGGTGATTCCATGGCGGGAAGACGCACGGATCTCGAGGCGCGGTAAACCACGTGGCTGATTCCTTCGATACGCGAGGAAATTCGAAAGCGACGAGGCTTCAGGACCGACAGGAGTCAGGTACTTTCATTCTGAAAATCAGTGTTTGTGTCTGTGATTTGTCTATTATATGTCAACTGTCCTGTCTTGATTGTCATTCGTTTGTGTTGTCAAAGTCTATCTGTGTACGACTTAACATTCTTATTAGCGGGAATTCCCAGGTTTAATTTTAGAACTTCCGGCGGAAACTATCAACAGCTGATCATTTTGTTTGAAGTTTGTTTATTTATCAAATCCTGTTAGTATTAACACAATTTTTTTTAGAAATTGTTTAGTTTTTTTTGTTAAAGAAAAGGATCCTATTAATCTATCAATCTATTTATTTATTTTAAAGGTTTAAAACTTTTGTTGACATACATAGGCCTATATCTGCAGATCAATTTTTTTCTTTTCTAAATTTTTTTTTCATTGTGTTTACCGGGACTTGTTAAACTTTTGATGTGTCTCAATTGAAGTAAACTTTAGTAAAGATAAACATTCATTTGCCCTTTAAACTATCCCTCTTGCATGAACTTCTAACAATCACACAGATTTGAGAATTTTGACAGACATTGAGCAGTTGAGGTTGTACACAAGTGTTATTTTGTTTGAATGTCTGTGTGTGCGTGAATTATTTCATTGAATATTTCTATTATTGACGTGAAACATGCGCTGCGTTTTAATTAAGTGATATTAATTGCTTTGAATTGAACAGTGCTTTAAGATATTTTGAATAAGAGATAGTACATTGGAACATTGTGGTGAAATTTTGTTGGTTTCATGGTGTATTTGTTAGACAGGTGTTTAGTGTTGTCAGTTGTAAGATGTCAAAAGTGGCTGATCAAATTAAAATGTCATTCGAAAATGCTAAAGAGCAGGAAGGTGATCATGAAGGTTCTTTTCATGATGAAGACTACAAATTAAACTTTGCAGGTTATGTAAATCCAAATGCTAAACTTGAATCTGAAATGCAGAAAACAAGTACCCCTGCATCTGGTAAAGAACAAAACCCCTTGAACTTTCCCAATGTTAAGACAACTCTGCCTAAAAGGCAATTTCCACCTCCTCCAGTTATCCCTTCTGACATGAGAAAAGGTGAATCAGTGGGAGGGGCTAAGTTTAAGACTTTTAATGATTTCCCCCCTCAGAGAGATTACAGTGCTTACAAAGCAAGTCCAGAAGGTATTGTTACTCAGTATTATGAAGTTATTCATGCCCAGATACCTAGATTTCCCCAATTTTCTGGTGATGAGCCCCCACAGAAAGGTGATGTTACTTATAGAGAGTGGAAGTATGAAGTACAATGTCTTATCAATGACCCTGAGATTAAAGAAACCACAATCATTCAGAGCATTAGAAGATCTCTTAGGGGTACAGCTAAAACTATGCTCATTCCTCTTGGTGAAAAAGCTACTGTCATTGAAATTCTTGACAAACTGAATATTTTATTTGGTGAAGTGTCAATTAATGGCATGATAATGCAAGAATTTTTCAATACCTTTCAATTTGAGGGAGAGTGTGCTACATCATTTGGTTGTAGGTTGGAAAGCATGCTCCAAAACGCTATTGATAATGGGTACCTTAGCAAATCGTCAAAGAATGATTTGTTACGCCATAAATTTTGGACGTCGTTGAGTTCCGAACGCTTAAAGTCACAAACGCGTCACAAATATGATACGCTAAAGAACTATGACCATATTTTACTTGAAATAAGAAAGGTTGAAAAAGAAATGATCATAAACAAAACCCCTGCAGAAAAAGTAAGTACTGATTTCAAGAATTCCAGACTCCATCAACATGGTATAGCAGTGGAGGATGAAGTTGAGGAGAAAATCAACAAAAGAATTGAGAATTTGCAAACTGAATTAGAAGGTTAAATTGATGACAAATTTAATCAGATTTTGCAAAAGTTAGATGCTTCGAAAACTGATATCAGGCAAAGTTATTCAAGAGGAAGCAGCAACAGAGGCAATGGCAACTCAGGGAGAGGTGAGTATGCTAGAAGAAATTTTCAGAATAACAATTCATATAGAGGGAATCAATACAGAAGGCCATTCAATCCTAGAGGGCGAGGTATGAATAGGTCTAGTGTACAAAACCAGGACCCAAACTACTAGTGGTCTCTACTGATGGCCAAGCAGAGACCAGTAAAGTCAAAAGTAACGGCCAACATATAAAGTGTGACATGATTGGTGAGTCAAATGAGGTTCAAGTAATCTTAAATGGTGAAAGAATGAATGCATTATTAGACAGTGGTTCTATGATAACAACTTTGTCTGAGAAAAAGTACAAAAGTCTTCTAGTCAAACCAGAGTTAAGAGAGTTGTCTGCCCTTGGACTGCAGATATCAGTGGCAGATGGGTCGATTCTGCAGTACAAAGGATTTATAGAATGTACCATGAAGCTTCTAGATCTTGAACTTTTTGTTCCTATTGTGATAGTACCTGAAACAGAATTCAATAAGAACTGTCCTGTCATTGTTGGAACAAATATTTTGAGAATCTGTAGAGAATATTTTTCACATGTGTCTTGTCAGTTGCCAGAAGCCTGGCAGTTGGCTATTGACAGTACACAGTGCAGGTCATTCTGTGTTAAGGCAACCACTGAGAAAATACAGTCATGTTTTCTCCAGAGGTCCAATGGATCTGGGGAAGACTGACATAGTAAAGCACAGTATAAAACTCGAGGATGAAAATCCATTTAAGTTACCTTACAGGAGAATACCTCCTGGTATGTATGATGAGGTTAGAGAGCATATCAAAGAAATGCTGCAAGCCGGTGTCATAAGAGAGTCCAATAGCAATTACTCATCTAATGTAGTGTTAGTAAGGAAAACAGATGGGTCTCTTCGGTTTTGCATCGACATGCGCGTCCTGAATTCCAAAACACGGAAAGACTGTTACATGCTCCCAAGTTTTGATGATGTCATAGATACTCTGAGTGGTGCTAAATATTTTAGCAAACTGGATTTACGATCAGGATATTGGCAAGTGGAGATCAAAGAGGAGGATAAACATAAAACTGCATTTTCGGTAGGTAATTTTGGTTTCTTTGAATGTAATAGGATGTGCTTCGGTTTAACAAATGCGCCAGCAACATTCCAGAGATTAATGGAGAAATGCATGGGAGAGCTTCATCTCAGAGAATGTTTGATTTTTTTAGATGATATCTTAATATTTTCAAAAACTTTCAAAGAACATTGTCAACGACTAGAAAATGTTTTTCAAAAAATTAGCAGACCGTGGATTAAAACTGAAACCTTCCAAATGTGAACTTTTCAAACAGTCAATTTCATATCTTGGACATGTCATTTCAGAGGCTGGAATCTCCACTGACCCAGAGAAAGTTTCTGCTGTGGTGGAATGGCCAAGACCCAATAATATCAAGGAATTGCGACAATTCCTAGGATTCATTGGGTACTACCGCAGGTTTGTAGAGAACTTTGCCAAGATTGTTGCTCCACTGAACAACTTACTGCGTGGACATGAAACCAAGATCAGTAAAAAGCAGAAGAGATATGGAAGGAAGAACCATAAACCAGTGCCATGGAGATGGACGGATGCAGAGGAAATGGCTTTTACCATCATAAAAGAGAAGTTAACGTCTCCACCCATATTAGGTTTTGCTGACTACTCAATGCCTTTTTAGTTGCATACAGATACCAGTTCCAAAGGTTTAGGAGCAGTCTTGTATCAGAACCAAGGAGGAATAAAGAGAGTGATAGCGTATGCCAGCAGAGGACTCCGACCCAGTGAGACGAATTATCCGGCACATAAGCTCGAGTTTTTGGCGCTTAAATGGGCTGTGTGTGATAAGCTCCATGACTATTTATATGGGAACTAGTTTGAGGTCATTACGGATAATAATTCTCTTACATATATCTTTACAAAGGCCAAACTCGATGCTACAAGCCAAAGATGGGTAGCTGCTCTTGCTAACTATGATTTTAGAATTTCTTACAGGAGTGGACACCTCAATGGCGATGCTGACGGATTGTCACGCAAACCAGTAGTCTTTAATGACACAGTGAAAGCTATCTGCCAGTCAGTTATGGCATCCGTACCATATTGCCAGAGTGTAACCATGGATGCGTCTCCTTCATCGGCCGAGGATGAGATGAATTCATGTGATACATTCACTCTCAATGACTGGAGACAGGAGCAGTCCCAAGACAAGGCTATGGGGCGAGTTATAGACATCATGAGAAGTGGTTTAAGACCAAGGGGAGAAAGTGTCAAGAGGGAACCCTTGCAGGTGCAGAAGTTACTCAGAGTGTACAAGAAGTTGGAATTGATTGAGGTAATCTTGTACAAAACCTCTTCACATGATGGTCAGAAGATAAAACAGATAGTATTGCCAAAGTCCCTGAGAGAGGTAGCACTACGTGGCATACATGATGATGTTGGACATCCAGGTAAGGACAAAACATTGTGGCTTGCTAAGCAACGGTACTACTGGCCAGGAATGGAGTATGAGATCAACCAGAAAGTGGAATCCTGTGGCAGATGTATTTGCAGCAAAACTCCAGTCCGACCTACAGCGGAACTTGTTCCTATTGTTACGACCAAACCTATGGAGTTAGTATGTATAGATTTCCTTACTTTGGAACAGTCGAAAGGTGGATACGAGAACATTCTGGTAATAACCGATCATTTTACTCGGTTCGCCCAAGCTATCCCCTGTAAAAATCAAACTGCGCATACAACAGCTAAAGCATTATATGAAAATTTCTTTCTTCATTACAGTTTCCCAGAGAAAATTCACAGTGATCAGGGTAGGAATTTTGAGTCGAATGTAATTAAACATCTTTGTAAAATTTTAGGGATAAAGAAATCGCGAAAAACTCCTTATCATCCCATGGGAAATGGTTCGGCAGAACGTTTCAATCAAACTCTTACTAGGATGCTTTCAACATTAACAGAGGAACAAAAGGCAGATTGGAAATCTTTTGTAGCACCACTTGTTCAAGCCTACAATGCCACAAGGAGTGATGCCACAGGGTATACACCACATTATCTTATGTTCGGATGGCATCCCCGTTTACCAATTGATGTTTTCTTTGGTATGGATATTAACAAAGAGAAAGGAGATCATCCAACCTATGTCACCAAACTCAAGGATAGGATGGCATCTGCCTATTCTTTGGCATCAAAGGAAGCTAAAAGAATTGCCAACAACAATAAAGAGAACTATGACCAGAAGGTCAAGTTTGCCAAACTTGAGGTTGGAGATAGGGTGCTTGTGAGGAAATTAGGAATTCAAGGAAAACACAAGTTGGCTGACAAGTGGGAATCTGAAGTCTACACTATTCGGAGTATTCCAAATCCTGACATCCCTGTTTTTAGAGTCAAGAGTGAATCGGGAAAAAACATTAAGACTTTGCACAGGAATATGCTCTTGCCATTTAATGCCATTCCCTCTGAAAACATTGAAATGCCTGCAGCACCAGTGTTGAAAAGGAAGAGTAGAAGTCAGGATGCTGGTAGATCATGTGCAGAGGACATATCTGATGATGATAGATCAGAAGACAGCTCAGAATCAGATTCTGACTCTAGTAGTTCAGAAATCAAAACAACCAGAGTACTTAGGTCATCAAGAAACACAGAAACTTCACTGTCTTCTATAAGACAAACTGAAATTAGCAATATTGAGACCAATACTAATCATGAGTTTTATTCATTTCAGAACTCCTGTGTTCCAGAACCTACCGGTACCTTGAATCGGACAATTATTGATAATGAAATCGATGAAACGACAAGGTCATCGGGTCGAGTAGATGATACCACGGTTGAACAGAGTACTAGGTTATCAAACCGCAACTCTCGCGTTTTTCCGCGACGAACTGCCAGAATTCGAAAGCCTCCTGATCGCTATGGAGACTGGACTAGGTAGTGTTTTTATCCCGTAAACTGCTTTTATGCTTCATGATTTTATGATGCAGTTTTCAGGTTTTTTAAATTCAATTCACATATCATATTTTATGCCAACTCTCAGGGTAGAAAAAAAATATACCATTATAAAAAAAAAAAAAAAAAACAAGTTCCCTGGTTTTAAAATTAATCACTATTATTTTCTGAACTATTTGATGTGGATGACTCTTAGTTTTTGATGCCCTTGTTTTCTTAATTTTAAGGGTCCCCAATTTGCATTTGTGTGTTATGATATGATGATTATCACCCATTTATTGTGTTGTTGGTCCTGCTCTGATATTAGTTGTAAAACTGTAATATTAGTGTTGTTGTCGGATTTACAATATCTGAAGAGAAAGTTATCTTCCTTGGGAGATTCTAGTGTGTTCAGGGTGGTAAATTGTTATTTTGATCTCGTGTTCAGTGTTTTTGATGTTTCACCTTTGTGATCAGACTGACTGAGGCAGCTAAATCATTTGGTGACATGTGTATTGGCTTAATTTTGCAGAATTTGAGTTTTCATTGTTTTGTTGTTTTGCTATATTCTATTATGTTGAAATTATGTTGTTTTATTTTAGTGTTAAATCATATTTCCTCTTCATGCACAATGCCTTTGAGTTTAATTTCGTGAACTGTCAGGAGCCATTTCAATGAAGAGGGGGAATATGTAACCAGGTATATGATTTGTATATTAAATTACAGCGCTAGCGTGTTTGATTGGTATACGTGTTTAGAGTGTATGATTGTATGAGAGTTTAATATCTGTAACGTGGACAATGACAAGACTGGACAATTGGACAATAGGGTCACATGACTAACTCTGCATGCACCCTTCCCCGCCATGATCTTATACCGGACTGGCACTCTCCGCCTAGCCCTTGAACGGGTCAGAACTATAGCTGTATAGCAATATACTTAAGCATAAGGATTGTTTGTCCCGGTAAGACTTAATGTAATATATTAAAGTCATTCTAAATTGTAATATAACTGTTTCATTTCGTTGTCTAATGTGTATGTTTGTCTGTGTCTAATTGTCTTGTCATTTGTGTCTATTCTGTGTTATTTGTTTAATTACGAAATTTCAGGTTTATTATGTATTAATAAATATATAACAACGACCCAAGCTTGGCTTATTTCGACCACTGGCTACATATGTATAAGGTATAGCGATAATAGTAGTTGTAGCAAGGAATTGTTCGTTATAAACACACCTGTGCACTACTAAAAGAACACTACGAGGGTCAATCAAAAAATACGAAGACTTTTACCATAGCTTTTTTACTGAACGTCATATTACTACTAAATTTGGTGGACAATTTAGCAATAGTTTCAATCAGTTTGAAATTAAAAAAAACTAAAGACGTTCTGTTATTTCTAATAACTAATTTAAAATATATTCCTGCAAAATAGAGGCCACGGCGCACGGTTAAAACGTGTGTTACGTCAACAATAAACCATATAATGTCTGAAGTAATATTTCTACAAATTGGACTTAAAACCCAATAATTTCAAAACCTCAAATAAAATGTTGTCGTGTTATATTATTTGCCAAATAATGACGAGATATATTGTTTCGTTGAATAGAAATCAGTTACTAAAGACATATTGTTCTCTTTAAAATTGACTAAAAACGTTAACTTCGCCGACGTCACGGAGAGATACAAACAGTATGAATTTAACTCGGAAAAAAGCTTATACAAATTATGTAAATGGTGAAAAGCATATGTCAAAAACAATTGGCCAATCGATGGTAACACATTTTGTGGGCGTGGTGGTAACTGTATTTTGGACATCAACCAGCCCGAAAGACAATTGAATATCTGTAAATATTTGGTCAAAAGAATAATAGCATCATCTGATGTGTAGGGTTTTCATATTGTAAACTAAGAGACATACATTAAAAAATGAAACTTTCTGAGAACTAACCTATGATTCTTGAACAAATGTGAACAAATAGGATGTCAAGTAATATAGTGCAGTTTTTAGTTGCAAAGTAAAGAGCACAAGATACTCAGCCAGTAAAAGAGGTGATATTGCATGAATTAATCTGTTACTTATGATTTTATTGGAAAAAAAATAGATTAGGCAACCACTATGTGTTCGTATTTTTGATTGACCCTCGTAGTCATTGTTTTAAAATTCAAAGTTCTCTCGATGTGACAATATCTGTTAATGAACAGAACTCATTTTCACAGTCTTCGTCGTTGTCGTCCTGCTGGTGTGTAGCTAGATTCGCGACTAATTTTCTCTGCTGAATACTAGTGTTCTCTTCTTTAGTAGAGTAATTCATTAGCCTTTTATTGTTTAGTTTAAGATCATTAACCGTAGCATGATTTTGGCTACGAACAATATCAGAGTCTCCACAGAAAATTTAGTGGAACCTGTGTTCAAAATTCCAAATATGTTATTTTATAAAACATCATGCTTAGTATGTGTGTTTACTTGTTGAGAGTAAAAAAATGTATAATATATATGTAGTTTTCATTCCTAACAAAGAGTCTTTTCTAACAATTAATATAAAAATTGTTGAGGAAATAACTTTTGACATATATCTGTAAATATAAATATGTAAAAAAAAAAAAAAAAAAAAAAAAAAAAAAAAACTCAGTTTAAATATGGATAAATCAAACATGAATGTGGAGTTCCGTGTCAGGCATGACATCAACTTTTTCTCTTACACTAAAAATAATTAGTTGATATAATATTTCTGCTAAACAATGCATTGCCGATTATGGATGTGTATTGTGCAATGTTTGAGCTTTCTTGTGACTATCTGTCCAAGTGAATGTGATACTGGATTTTGCATGTCATCAGATAGGTAATGTTATTTTTTAATTACATAGCAAACATTCTTGAAATGATCCTCATGCTGTAAAACAATGTTTATATATATATATCAATAGATCGGGGGGAAAAAAACATGTAATATGTTTGAACGAACTGCATCATGCGAAGCCTGCTTGTTATATTTTGATATTTAATTTGCATTGGCGTTTTCCAGAATTATTTGATTGAATAATTCAAAGTGTAATAGATGAAAAAAATTGCATAAGCAATACACGTCCCCTACCGGTCTATGAAAGCTTGACAGCATACATCTATTTCAAAACTATTATAAACGAGATGTTATGCTTTAATGAGAGATAAAAGAACAGAGAAAATTCAAACTACATAGTTGATATAGAAATTAAATAAAAAATCGGTAAAATAATACTCTTTATTTTATCTCCTGCAATTCCGCCAAGTCCATATAGTATTTGCTGGTAGAAATTTGTGAAAACAATGGACTATTATGTAGAATATCATTTCTTGCCGTATTTTGTACCCCAAATCAACAGACCAACCCGATAACCCGATAACGAACCCGATTGTATTAAACAAAAAACCCTGTCGATTAAATTTACAACATAATGCTTGATACTATTTTACAGAATTTATTTGTTTGTTAGAAACATAAAAGGAATTGTACAAGTAATGCACGATATTATTACTGACTACATACTTTCCTCGTTTATTCAATACACACAGAACCCGATAACGAACCCGAACCCGAACAATAAAAAATTGGAATATATAAAATTTAATTTTTTCAAAAACATGTCGACCAGACGCTACAAAAGTGTAAACGGGATTTGTATATTGACATTTTGAAGCTGTTCAGCAAATTTCATATTATTCCTCAAACGCATATAAAGAGTGGAAAACTGAAGTGGGACAGACAGACGGACAGACGGACGGACAGACAGACAGACGGACTGACGGGCGCAAAGGAAAGCTATATATAATTATAATAATAAAACGGATTATAAATTGCGTCTAAACCAATCAGATTTCGGTATTTAACATGAAAGTATAAGAGTAGGTTTTCTAAAACCTTTTCGTACGCCGACAAAACTGCATTTTAACTTATAAATGGTGACTTCAATCAGAATAAAATTGGATTATTCTAAAATTATTTATTAAGATTAGATATTAAATATTATAAAAGCGCTAAGCTAAGTATAGCTCAGCGCTTTATTGTCGTTAGACTTCTGCTTCCGGTGCATCTAATAACCGCCCCCTACGAGCAGAAGTTTACATCATTTAAACTGGTTAGGGAACCAGTTTCAGGAGTTTGCTCTCATAACTGCACGGGCTATTGTGAATTTAATGTACGGGCTATTGTGAATTTAATGTACGGGACTGCATCATTTAAAGGGCTGCAACGCAGTGATGAGGTACCTATATAAAAGCTGAAATGTTATTATACAAATATCTGTTATATATATACAGAAGCTGGGTTAGCGCTTTTCAGTACTATCAGTACTTTGATTTTTCTAGTGTCTTAAGTATTTTGGTATCTATCTATCTATCTATCTATCTATCTATCTATCTATCTATCTATCTATCTATCATAACAATTTATTAAACATGTGTTTTTTAAATATGAACCACACATTCTATAACCTTAATTTGTTATCATTTCTTTGTTTTAGATTGTGGTAATTTTGTGTCGTAATTATTTCAGCATTGTCATTAGATGCTGCATAGGGTTTTATAATAGTGGAGACAACTGTATAGGTAGGTGTGTTTTGATTTCATTAAATTTGATCACGTAAATAATAATCAGTCTACAGATCCATGTATACATTGTTTATAATTTTGTTTCAAAAGTTCATGTTCAATATGGCGGAAAAAAATCCTACATCACAGAACCAAGGAGGGTGCAATTTTAAAATTATTATAACAACAAATCAAAATAGCTGTATTTATTATGATACATGTCAAGCATTTTTCCTTATTTTTTTATTCTTATATTGGTTTTTGATTTTTTTAATATTTTTAATTAAAAAAATTATAATGCATTTAACAAAATGCTAACAAATATGGCTTTTGACAAATTCTACATTACATTTAAACTTCCCACTAAAATTTGCAGAATGTGAACCAGGCACCACAGGTGAGAACTGCTCCTTGACCTATCCAACAGACTACTTTGGACTTCAATGTACGGAACAATGTCACTGCTCTCCGGACAAGTACTGTGACCCAACAAGTGGCTGTTTGGCAAACAGTTCTGTTATTACATCTACAGGTTCAGGTGTATTGTCACATATAAAAGAAAAAGGTTAAGCACTTTATTCACCATATTCATTAAATTAAATTGAAAATTTTAACTTATTGACAGGACGGGAAACATCTGATACAATGACCAAAAATCCAAAAGTTTCTGACTCAAATCACTGTGAGTTGTCTAGAATATCAAATTTTCCAATGATTTAAAGTTTCAACGGCAATTCTTCAAACATCAATAAATAACTTTGCTCCATTTTAAAATTTCAAATAATAACAAGTGATTAAATGAATTTTTAACAAATAGTTGACAAGACGGAAATCTTGATAGTGTGCATCCTTCCTTTCTCAGTACCTGTCATCGTCTGTTTTGTCATTGGCATGCTTTGTATCAGGTAAGATGTTTACCTACTTCTTACATTAATAGCATTGTAAATTATACTCATTGTAAAAATCATTAATACTCTAATAAAGAATATCTTTAAGGCATGTTAGAAAATGGAAGAATTCCATACACAATGTGACCGATCCCCCAATCAGAGTTTATGAATCTGCAATTGACGACACAGTATCATCCGATGTTCATGATCATTCAAATCTTCTAGGACCAAGTCCTAGCTTTTCCACCTATCCTAAAGACAATACATTTGCCGTCAGAGAACCAGAGCCTTGTTCAGGACTGACCATTGATACCACATTTCATGACAATAACAAAGATTACCATGTCAACCAACATCCATTGCCTAGAGCTTGCGAAAAAATCAGTGAAAAGTTAGATGGAAGTTATTTGAGTATGACACACAAGAAAAAACTTCATGAGAAAACGAAACACCAACAAGTAGATATAAATTTAACATCGAGAAAAAAAGATACAGAAGAATTGCTCTATATTAACTCAAACGAACGTCAACAGAGAAATGGCAAGAAAACGGTAAAATTTGAATTTCCAGAACAAATTCAAGATACAGCTGATATCGAGCAGAAACCACGAAAAGATATTTTGGCATCCCCAGTATGTACATTTGACGAAAAAGTGAATGCTTATAGCTGTGAAACGATGTATTCTAACAACCTTTTCATATCAGACATTCAAACGGATAATAGCGAGGATACCGACGAATACTTTAACATCAATTACAAAGGACAAATAACAAATACCGAGTCTGTTCGACCATCGCGTTCATCTAAAGCTAGCATTGATATGTTCGATTATATCAATTGCGATGCCTTAAAATAGGATTCAAATGTAAACACAGGATGAATCTCTGCCATTCAGTTAACTGAAAGGTAACTGAGAGGTAACTGAAATGTGGCTGAATGGCATAGCTATGCCATTCAGTCACCTTCCAGACCATTCAGTTATCATTCAGTTGACTAAATGGCAGAGGTTCATCCTGTGAAAATCATTGTAGAAAATACACGTAACATCAATGATTATCTTGATTTATGAATGGACTTCTTGTTTAATCGTTGTTCTTAAAATTAAGTCCGCAATATTCACATAAGCGAACTCGTTTAAAACCTACATTATTTATTGTTAATTCCGTACAATGATATGTTCATTTAAATTTCCTAAGATGCCTAGCAAACACCAAACTGTATCTGGGGTTCCATAATATGTTTCCTTAAATTATGATGTTAATGTCTGATGATGATAATGATCTTTTATAATCAAAAAATACATATGGACAAATCAATTTGAGTATTACAAGAAAATTGGATGTAAATATTGGATATCTATTCATTGCAAAACATTGATTTACTTAAGGAATAAGATGGAGTGGAGCACAGCTCCGACTTATTCTGCAAGAAACTTTAAAATACAACTGATTGATTGACAGTTTACTGGACGGCAATATTTCGTCCGGTCAAAAATTGTCCAATAGCCATTGTGCACTTTTCATAAAGGTTGCAAGTTTTGAGGATTTAACTCATCGCAGTCTGATTTGAAGAAATGTATATACACATACTTGTAAACGGGACACAATGCATTTCGAAAAATTTACTGTCTTATCTAATGGGCGGAAATTTGACATGTTTCATTATCTTTTATATTTATTTGCTTTCGATGAATTTTTTTGATGATTACATGTAAAAGCGATGTACCAAGCGATTATTGTATTTCACATTTTTCTTCCCCTTAGATGATAAAGTGGAAGATATTTCGATGCTTTTGGAGCAAGTATGTCATGTTTTGAGATTTTGTGGATGAAGTTTCTTCGAAAAAGAAGTTTTAAAAATTTATCGGCGTTGACAAATTACAATATTGTACAGTTTTATAAGTATTTTGTAACCTTTTGTAAACAGTATGTTTCTGTCACAAATAAAAACGTAAATGTTAAGCAAATCTTTTCCCTATTCTTGTACAAGTTTGATATAAAATATTTAAAAACGAACACAGACAAAGCGAACAATTTTCGGATAAGGCAAAGTTTTTTGGAGTCCCATGGTAAAATTCTTAGCAAATCTTTGCAAAATCTTACGGTTATAACGAATTCGGATATAACGAATTTACGGATATAGCGAACTGATTTTGAGTCCCGTAGAGGTGAATAATAACGAAATTTAATACTTTTATAACGAACTTCTTTACAGTTTAAAAAGTGTTCACTACCATTTAAGATAATAGTTTGATTAAATTTAATTTTATGTAAATTTATCAATTCACAATCCGATTGTTAAAAGTATCAAAGTAATGCATATTTTTTAAGCCTCAATTAGCCAAAAAAAAATATAGTCTATTAAAAGAATACATGTATATAGTAAATTCATATAGTTATTATTGGTAATTTGTTATATGGATAAAACGAAATACGGATATAACGAAGTAAATCCACTGGTCCTTAGGACTTCGCTATAACCGAGATTTACTGTATATAGTAAAATGATACTTCCGGCACCGTTTCAACTATTGTTCAAGGCGGAACATTAACTGAGGCATTTGTATACAAATTCTATTCTTATTTATTCTTATCGAATCGTGCTAGTTTGGGAAGCGTCCAATCGCCTAAGGAAAAAAATGTACCTGTCTACCTTACGATTGTAAATCGAACAAACATTAAGGTACGTGGTATTACGCAAAGAATAAACCTGTGTCAATTTTTAATCAACTGAATATTAACGAAAAGGTCTAAAAATAAAAGTGACTCTAAAATGTAAGGAATTTACCATCCAGTCACCTTTTAGTTTCTTTTCAATTGTGATTCGTACGAAGTATCAACATTGTGATAAGGACAAATATTGAAGTATTAGGTACCTTGTTTGTTTGGTATTTAGAATCGTTTATTGGTCTAAGATATTGTTTCAACTTGATGCGTTTTACTCAAACTTTGAAATAAAAATATGCAATCATTATTTAATTTTATTCTAAAGTATAGAGATGATAATGGATGAAACAAAGAGTTGCCTGTTATAAACACATCTGCGCACATCTAAAAGAAACATTATTTATTGTTTTAAAATTCACTGTCCTTTCAATGTGACAAATCAATATTTGTTAATGAATACAAATCAGCATTATTTCACAGTCGTTCTCAGTGTTGTCCTGTTGGTGTGTAGCTAAGTCAGCAACAAATCCTCTCTAATGGATACTAGTGTTCTCTTCTTAGTAAAAGTAATTAATAAAACTTAAGCATCTTATTCTTTCGTTTAGGAATTTTAACAGTAACATGACTTAGATCTCAAACATAATAAAATATTTAACAGAGGATAAAGAACATGATAACTTAAATCAAAATTCCAAATCTGTCAAAATATTATGTTAAGTATGTGTGCTCACTTATTGAGAGTGTAAAAAAGCGTCACATAGAAGTAAATTTTATTTCGAAGAAAGAGTTTTTTCGAGCAATGTTGTTGAGGAAATAATTATCCTTTTAAAAAATTTTGTTTGTATGTATATGAGAAAATGTTTAAAATTGGTCAAATCATGACACTTTATGCAAAAATACGGAAATAATTTGGATATAGATATATAAGTTCCGTGCCAGGCATTATATCATCCAATATTCTTGAAATCATAATTAGTTTATTAAACGATGAATCGTCGATTATGGATGTTTGTTGTGCAGTGCTTGATCTTCCCCATGACTGTCTGTCAAAATAAACAAGGCGATGGTTTTTGCATGCCACAGCAAAGGTAATCTTTACTTCTTCTTACATCTTTATTTGTACCACGTGGTTTTTGATCGACGGTAATTGACACGTGCTGAAAACTACAAGATCTTTGCTTGACTCAGTCATCATAAAAGGGACTCTCTAAACGGAATGCATTACAACTTTCTCGATAATCTATAAATGGTTTACCAATTTCAGTTCAGTTTAAAATGAACATACAAAAAATATGAAAAAAAACTAAAAAGTCTTCACTTAAAAAATAAATATAGGTTGTAGCAACTTCTCTGATGAAAATGCAAAATACATGTACATGCTTACAAAGTAATGTTTCAGTTTGTGTTAATTTTTTGTCGTATTTATTTTAGCATTGCCATTGTATGTTGTATAGGATTTTATAATAGTTGAGATAATTGTACAGGTATGAATGATTAAATTCATTTGATAAAATAGCAACACCATATTTCAAATGTGTGAGACTATCTTCGGCAAAAAATGATGAAAATGTATGTTATCACAATTAAACGGTCTGCAAATTTTTTGATTTTTTTTTTTTTTATTTTTTATTCATTGCGTAGAACTCCTTTTATTTGAACTTGTTCAATATGGTAAAATTGTTCATCTTTTTAAAAAAAAGATCCCATAACCAGGCAGCGGAAATGGAACATGGTTTTTATTAGTTGCCGTGATTATAAATTGAATGCACAATTGCACACAGAACTTTTTTAATAATTGCGTTTGACGAATTAAAAACATATATATGAAGAATGCTTTTATCCTAGCATCTCTAAATATGCTTTAATTTGGCGTCTTACTCAATTAGACTTTGATCCGTCTATTCATCGGAGAATTTAAAATAATCATATACATATATGCTAACAGATATGGCATATGACACATTATATTTAATTTTCTCTCGAAATAATGCAGAATGTGAACCAGGCACCACAGGTGAGAACTGCTCATTGACCTGTCCACCAGAATTCTTTGAAATTCAGTGTAGAGAACAATGTAACTGCTCCCCGGACGAGTACTGTGACCCAACAAGTGGTTGTGTGACAAACAGTACAGAAATCTCATATACAGGTTTATGTATACGATTATCATTCAGAGAAAGAGGCTAAGCGTTTTCTTAAAAGTATTGAATCAAAATGTTAGACTTAATTAACATACTGAAACAAAACCTCTGAATGTTTTGCTATTTTTAATTGTAAATCTTGGCTTGAATGACAGGACTGAAAACGTCTGATACAATGACCAATATTCCAAAAGTTTTTGACTCAAATCACTGTGAGTTTTCTAGAATATTGGATTTTTCCACTTCATTTAACTTAAGTTCAATCTCCACTTATATTTATTCCAAAATACATTCATTTGTATCAAGACTTGCATTACAAAAATTTGTCTTTTCAAGATTATAATGTTGATGATCTTTCAAACTATGTTTTTAAAAAAGAATCTGTTCAGATTTTATAAATACAAACACTTCCAAGTTACTGTGTAAGTTTTAAATTGTCAAGTCAAGTTCGATTTAGCCATTGATTGTCGTTGCAAAATGTGAGAATTGTTCTAAGTAATAAAAATAGGATAATCAGACAAACATTGAAATATTTATTTTAAGGAAGTATGGGACTCATGATGTTGAATCTACCGCGCAACTCCGAATGAGGTAAACCAATTCGCGGTCGTTAAATCTGTTGGTTCAATTCTAAGGTATTAAACAATAAAATTTATGGTGAAAAGGATTTTATATGGGTTTTTTTAAATTAATCGTGAATATAAATGATAATAAGAGTTGATTTAACCCAAAATTCTTTTTTTACGATATAAATATTGGTTCAGTTTTCGGCAATGCGGAGGAAACGTGGATTTGATTTTGAACGCTGAGAAGACCAATCGCCACATAAAAGTTGCTAAAGCTCAGAAAAAGGATGGTCTACTGCGAACGTGGACGCTCTCTTGGGCAGACCAATAACATATTTTGATATAACAGCTGAAAAATTCTCATCAGAGATGGAGGAAAATGACTCGACGCCAGCAAAAGCGAGATCTGTCCAGGTTTGACCTACATTCATTGATAGAGTAAAAGTATTTGGTAATCTCAGCAGGTTAAGTTTTTGATAAACGTTTCTTCATATTTTCAGTTTCGGTGAATCTTGCTGAGACTAGAGTAAAAGTAAAATTGGTATGGACATCATTGAATTGTTCTTATATAAATGCTATGGCGGTGCTATGCCTATCAAAGTAGGCATCGTACATATTCGTTAGTAAAGCCCCAAGCACCTGAGATGTAATTTCATAATAAAAAAAAAATAATTATAATCATTTATACAAGTTTTTGACAGTTTGCCACTATGGTTCAATACAAATATCAGAACACAGTAGAATTCTTTATGTCTCTCATTATTAATAGTTAAACTTAATTCTAACATATATCAGAATTTGTATCATGTCGTCACATGTTTCAGATAATCAGATGTTTCCAGTAGTCGATTTTCAACGCATGATTCAAAATGATGTCATACCACACATACGAAATCTCCTGTCGTCTGTATGCATATTCATTAGTCAAATTATGTGGCATTCAATTTATATTTAAACTCGCTCCTGAGTTTTTGCTTCCTTTACTTTTCGCTTAATACTTCGATAATCATAAATACTTTGAGTTCAAACTACGTTCATCCACTATTATGAAAAATGTCAAGATCATATGTTTTGAAACGCCCCCTCTACCGCTCCGGGTTTCAATACACATCCCAAAATAAAAAGTCTACTGAGATTTTGCAGTACTTCCGAATGGAGAAAAGATGTAAACATTTCCCATTATAAATCTTTGTAAGAAATTTGTTTTCGTTCCTGTTATTGTTTATGAGCGAAAAATGATAATTTGTCAATTAAGATATCTTGGATATTTTCCCTTTTATCAACTTCAACAGCATTTCTATTACAGGTATGTGTATTTTTATTAAAAAAAAAATCAAAAAATGATGAATGCAATTACTCGGGACAGACTATAAGCTACAAGTAGAAACTGCAAATGATGATGACTTTGATTTTGTATCAGTAATTTCTGATGATGCTATGTGAGTGAGGTTAAAAATGATTTAGTTTAGATAGAAATTGTAAACTGACAGCCATTATGTGTGGCGTTAAGAGTTAGACTATTGGAAACCCATGACGTCAGGAGATGTATTTTAAATAGAAAGACAGATTGAACACTTTATGTAATGATATACACTATGTTATACACATTAACCCATAATTGACATATTGACAGCAAAATAAATTTTAAATAGGTGTGAAATAGATGTCAAGTACAATGTCAACCTAAGATGGTGTCCTTTTTTCCCGTTAAAACAGTGTCTGTAGTTTTTGTGTGACTTTCAGTCTTTCACAATAATGCTCCCTTAAAAATTACTTTTCACAGCCCTATGCCCTTCTCCATGTTGAAATACAAGAGGGTTCCGCTTAATCCGATAGTCAATTTGTCAGAGAAAAATTATCATATTAACCGATTATTAGATTAACCAATTTAGCGTTTCTTTACTTTTGTTATAGAATAAAATACAACCTGTTTCAATGCATAATTTATCAACAAAAAGATATAATCTGTTTGTCAATAGTTTTAAATGAAATAATTTACCTTGCATTAGCAATGAAATAGCATTTTAGTCTTTATTTTGTTTGTAAATACTCAAAAGAAAATGTTTCCCTTCATCACTGTTCCTTACGATGGTTTCAAAGTGGCCGCCATCTTGACAGGTAGTAATAAGGGGAAATGGCTAATTGTATGAACATTTCCTCTTTTCACCTGGACAATTTATTTTAATTCTTTTTTTCTGGTATATAGAATGCTCTTAAATAATTAATTATGCATGATAACACGTTATTTGAATTTTATTTATTAAGTTTTCTACCCCGCTGTAAAATTGAAAGTAATCAAGTGTTCAAAAACCAGTCACTTTTGATTCAGAAATTACATGTTTAAATAATTCTTAATGGTGCAAGCCCAGAATGAAATTAATACAGGCAATTGGTAAATAAACAAACAGTAAAATGTGTACACAGGTAAGGTCAGTCGTGTGTGCGGTCACCCGAAACAACTATCGATGTCGGTAGCTTTCATCTAATGAAGAAGGGAGCCATCCGTGTGCGTTGAAGTGTAACTAATGCCCTGTAAAGAGTTACTGTGTTAACAAGAGGGGTGTCAACCAATTAAACAAAGGAATATACAGGTGTTAGAAGATGGGAAATCATCATTTTACGGTCACAATCCTATCAGATTAACCGAAAATGACATTTTTTCCTATCATATTATCATGTCAAAATATAAAGGGATTTGCATTTATCTGATTGGAGAACAACTTATTTAAAAGTAAAGATTTCAGAAGTCATTATCTTTAAATATTAACTATCTCTCTCTTAGTAAATTTTATCATGTTTGTTAAATTTGAGATAACCTCAGAGTCTGTTTATGCCTTTATAATATCAAGTACATATGCATATATTTTTTTTTTACTGATCAACTTTGCAACCAACTGTTGTTCCATTTAATATTCTCTCATGGTGCAAAAATTCCTGATTATGTAACTTAATATTACAGATGTTGACCATGAAGAAGTTGTCCAAATGATTGTGGTTGGAGACAGTAGAGGAGTTTGGTGGAATTAAGGATGTAAGCAGATACGCATTTAAGAGAGCTCGATGGTCGTGGCCATTTTAGACTGTATTGATCTCCTAATGAAGAAGAGCTATATATAGAAATATGCTGGTTGGCAGAACCTATAGCCAAAAGGCATTGAAAACATTTGATATGGTATTATGTTATACTGTAACTCTTATATGCCGTGGTTGTTTTTAAGCATATGTTTGATGTTTCACTAGTGATGGTTTCTATATATGTGGGAACTATACATTGCACATGTTTTTATTCGTTTAATGCTGAGAGCGATTAAAAAATCATAAAACAGCTATTAACAGCTATTTGTTGAGGAAGTTGGTGTACAAAATAATCAGGGAAAATATTAATGTCTTAATATAGGTCTATTATTTCAATTTTATCATAGTACGTGATATGAGGTCAAAAATTGGATAACGATATCAATATAAACGAGCATTTTATCATTAAGAAACGGATGTTTATCATATCATAGAAGACACACAGAACACTCTTGCTTTCTTATTTGACAGTCTATTCGTAAATCCAATACTACTTCTTTGTGTGCAATTCTCACCTGTGTCACACGGAGAAATGAATTGTCAAAATAAACTAAACGAATTGACATGCATTTTTAATGAAAAAAAAACTTCTGACCTGATGTACTAATTTCAGTCTAAACGTTTGCTTAAGGGGTTCCATCGAACAACGTAACAGGTTGCACATTTGCTTAAAGAGTGTGAACCAGGCTATTTTGTTATAAGCTGTTCTACTATCTGTTCTCCGGGTACTTCTGTCATCGATGTAATAAAAAATGTCATTTTACCTTGGACATTTTTGTGAACCCACAAGAGGGTGCTTGTATTACATTTTTTTTCATGTTTCTAAGATTAGACTAACAGTTCTTTCAAACAAAAACGAATAAGGCAATTGATGTTCATTCTTAATCTGTTTACATCCGGCCTTTTACGGAATGACCCGATGATGTACGAATGCATCTGGAATATTCGTTGACTCATAAGAAATATTTCTTAAATGATTCAACGATTTTATGAAACTTATTCAATGAGTTGTTTTGTCTCATTAAATTTGATTCGTGTTAAATGTAATATTCTAAGTTATTTGATCACAAAATACTGAACAAAAGAACAACGATCAAGAGGTTGCAAGTATGAATATACGAAAAAGGAGAAAAAAACTATTTCCAGATAGCATGGGTAAAAAAAAACTTATAGTACAATTGATAATTTGACCCCGTCTTTCAGTTCTTTCAGTACTTTGAATTTAGTTCTGTATAAGGAAGTGTTCTAAAAGAACACTATGAGGGTCAATCAAAAAATACGAAGACTTTTACCATAGCTATCTAATGAACGTCATATTACTATTACATTCGGTAGACAATTTAGCAATAGTTTCAACCAGTTTGAAATCAACAAAATAAATACGTTCTGTTATTTCTAACTATTTAAAATATATTCCTGCAAAAAAGAGGTCATGGCGCACGGTTAAAACGTGTGTTATGTCAACAATAAACCATATAATGTCTGAAGTAATATTTCTACAAATTGGACTTAAAACCAAACAATTTTAAAACCTCAAAAAAAAAATTTATTATTCTATGTACCAAATAATGACGAGATATATTGTTTCGTTGAATAGAAATCAGTTACTATATAAAGACATTTTGTCCTCTTTAAAATTGACTAAAACGTTAACGTCACCGACGGCACGGCGCAACGAGAGATACAAACAGAATGGATTTAACTCGGAAAAAAACTTATACAAATTATGTAAATGCTCAATGCTGCAAATCATATGTCAAAAGTTATTGGTTTTGTTTAACGGTAACACATTTTTTGGGCCTGGTGATAACTGTATTTTGGACATCAACCAGCCCGAAAGACAATAGAATATCTGTAAATATTTGGTTAAAAGAATAATAGGGTCATCTGCTGTCTAGGGTTTACTGTAAACTGTAATCTAAGAGACATACATTAAAAAATGAAAACCTCTGAGAACTAGCCTATGATTCGTGAACAAATAAGATGGCAAGTAATATAGTGCAGTTTTTAGTTGCAAAGTAAAGAGCACACGATACTAAGCAGTAAAAGAGGTGATATTTTATGAATTAATGTGTTAGTTATGATTTTATGAAAAAAATATATAATAGACAATGTGTTCGTATTTTTTTATTTACCCCAGTAGTCATTGTTTTAAAATTCAAAATTCTTTCGATGTGACAATATTTGTTAATGAATGCAAATCATTTTCACAGTCTTCGTCGTTGTCGTCCTGCTGGTGTTTAGCTAGATTCGCGACTAATTTCCTCTGCTGAATACTAGTGTTCTCTTCTTTAGTAGAGTAATTCATTAGCCTTTTATTGTTTTGTTTAAGATCATTAACCGTAGCATGATTTTGGCTACGAACAATATCAGAATCTCCACAGAAAATACAGAACCCGGTACCTGTGATTAAAATTCCAAATCTGTTAAAACATCATGCTAAGTGTGTGTGTGTTTACTGTTGAGAGTAAAAAAAATGTGTAATATATATGTAAATTTCATTCCTAACAAAGAGTCTTTGCTAACAATTTATATAAAACTATTGAGGAAATAACTTTTGTCGAATATCTGTAATTATAAATATGTAAAAAAAAACAAAACAAAACGCAGTTTTAATATAGATAAATCAAACTTGAATGTGGAGTTCCGTGTCAGGCATGACATCAACTTTTTCTCTTACACTCAGAATAATTAGTTAATTAAATATTTCTGCTAAACAATGCATTGCCGATTATGGATGTGTATTGTGCAATGTTTGAGCTTTCTTGGGACTGTCTGTCCAAGTAAGCGTGATACTGGATTTTGCATGTCACCAGATAGGTAATATTATCTTTTAATTATATGACAAACTTATTCTTAAAATGATCCCCCTGCTGTAAAAACAATGTTAATATATATTAATGGATCGGAAAAAAAACATGTAATGTGTTTGAACGAACTGCATCTTGTGAAGCCTGCTTATTATATTATGATATTTAATTTGAATTGGCGTTTTCCAGAAACATTTGCTTGAATAATTTAAAGTTTAATAGATGAAATAATAAACAAGCATTCTGAGAGTATTGCATAAGCAAAACACGTCCCCTACCGGTCTAAGAAAGCTTCTCAGCATACATCTATTTCAAAACAATTATAAACGAGTTGTTATGCTTAAATCAGAGATAAAAGAACAGAGAAAATTCAAACTACATAGTTGATATAGAAATTTTAAAAAAATGGGTAAAATAATACTCTTTATTTTATCTCCTGTAATTTCGCCAAGTCCATATAGTATTTGATGGTAGAAATGTGCACTGTAAAACAATGTATTGTTAGGCAGAATATAATTTCTTACCGTCTTTTGTATCCCGAACCAACATACCTACCCGATAACGAACCCGATTGTAATAATACAAAAAACCCTGTCGATTAAATTTACAACACAATGCTTGACACTATTTTACAGAACTTATTTGTTTGTTAGAAACAATAAAAGGAATGGTACAAGTAATGCACGATATTATTACTGACTACATACTTTCCTCGTTTATTCAATACACACCAAACCCGATAACGAACCCGAACAATAAAAAACTGGAATATAAACACTTAATTTTCTCAGAAATATGTCAACCAGGCGCTACAAAAGTGAACACTTGATTTGTATTTTGACATTTTGAAGCTGTTCAGCAAATTTCATATTATTCCTCAAACGCTAAAAGGAAGAAAATTGTGGAAAACTGAAGAAGGAGAGACAAACGGACGGACGGACAGACAGACAGACGGACTGACGGGCGCAGAGGAAAGCTATAAAGACTAATAATAAAACGGAGTATAAATTGCGTCTAAACCAATCAGATTTCGGTATTTAACATGAATGTATAATAGTATGTTTTGTAAAACCTTTCCATACGCCGACAAAACGGCATTTTAACGTATAAATGGTTACTTTAATTAGATTAAAATTGATTGTTCTAAAATTATTTATAATGATTAGATATTAGATATTTTTTCTAGTGTCTTAAGTATCTATCTATCTATCTATCTATCTATCTATCTATCTATCTATCTATCTATCTATCTATCTATCTATCTATCTATCTATCTCACTACCTATCACCCAGCCCTTAAGAAACCTCAACAGCATCCTGAGAAATAATCTGTTCATTCTTTGCACTAACGAAAGAATGGCTGATCTTTTCAAGGATCCGCCAATGGCTGCGTTTAAACGCCCGAGAAACTTAAAGGACATGGTAGGGATGGCGAGATTAGACAACCCGTTGCCAAATGGTGGTTTTAAAACATGTTCCGATGCCAGATGCCTTTTGTGCAAACATAGCACCAACGTGAACAGTTTTAAAAGCCCCATCACGGGTCGCACCTACAAAATATTTGGCAAAACTTTTTGCCGCACAGACAACTGCATCCATCTCATCAGTTGCAAAGTCTGCTCTAGGCAATACGATGGTGAAACGGGTGACCTCCCCAGAAGGATCAATAACCATCGCTCTACCATAAAGACCAAAAAGTCAAGGAGCCCGTCGGGGAACATTTTAATACAAGTGGCCACAAATGGGAAGACATGACAGTATTGGTTATTGACCTTTATCTTCATATGCATTGGACAGACGCGGAGAGGAAAAGCAAGGAAAAGTTCTGGATGCACAGACTCAAATCATTCAGACCTGATGGCATGAACAAACAAATGGACTTCACTAAAATGAACGTCTCATAGCCATACATCACCTGACACCCATATAGTAATTTCATCAAATCTGTCAACTGCGCCTCTTTTAGTTATTAGTTTCCTTTACAACCTTTTGTTTGTAAACCACTTTTTTATAATTTCTTAATTTCTTTATTTTAATTTTTTAATTTATTTTTATCTCTTTTATTATCAAAAATTCTAGTCTAAATCATTAGTGCCGGACGAGTTAACAACGGGGTTTTTAATTCTCATTTATTAACTCGGACGTCAATTTTAGTTAGCTAATTAACTTAATCAGGCGTGAAGTTGGCAGTCGATTGATTACTTTAGAGCGATTGGCGGCGGCATCAACACCTTCTTTAAGAATGTGAACAAATGTTTATAATGTTGCTGTTCGTTTTATAGTTTCTTAAGTAGTTTAGAAGTAGATTTAGATTTTGTTTTCTTTGATTTTTACTCATGTAATTTATTTTTTTTTTTGGTCCTGTAAGAAGGGACTGGTTGTCCCGAAAATTTGACAATATCTGTTGTTCGTGTCGTTATAATTCGCCATTTTTAGTGCTTTATATATTCAGTTTACTGGCTTAGTATCTATATATTAGATCCCACACTTCAAAGATGCCTAGTGTTGTTGATTCTATTCAGTGATATATATATATATATATATATATATATATATATATATATATATATATATATATATATATATATATATATATATATATATATATATATATATATATATATATCGTAACAATTTATTGAACATGTGTTCTTTAAATACGATCCACACATTCTATATCCTTAATTTGTGATCATTATCAAATGTTTTAGATTGTGGTAATTTTGTGTCGTATTTATTTCAGCATTGTCATTAGATGCTGCATAGGGTTTTATATTAGTGGAGACAACTGTATAGGTAGGTATGTTTTGATTTCATTAAATTTGATCACATAAATAAAAAATCAGTCTACAGATTCATTTATACATTATAAATAACTTTTTTCACAAGTTCATGTTCAATGTGGCGGAAAAAAAATTCTTCATCACAGAACCAAGGAAGGTGCAATTTTAAAATTATTATAATTGTTTTTAGTTGCAGTGATTATAAAATACATGAGAATGTAGACACCCCTTAAAAGTTATCGCTTTTTAAACAAATGGAAATTATATATAAATTGCATATCTTAACGCCGTTGGATAATAATGGCAATGACGCCATACTCAAGTAGTTAGCTTTTTTGTGTTCCTTGGAGAACTGAAATTCTCAAAACTCAACAAATCAAAATAGCTGTATTTATTATGATACATGAAAAGCGTTTTTCCTTAGACTTTTTATTTTTATATTGTTTTTTATGATTTTTAAATATTTTTAAATAAAATGATAATAATGCATTTAACAAACTGTTACAAATATGGCTTTTGACAAATTCTACATTACATTCAAACTTCCCACTAAAATTTGCAGAATGTGAACCAGGCACAACAGGTAATAACTGCTCCTTGACCTGTCCACCAGAATTCTTTGGACTTCAATGTAGTGAACAATGTCACTGCTCTCCGGACAAGTACTGTGACCCAACAAGTGGCTGTTTGGCAAACAGTTCAGTAATTACATCTACAGGTTCAGGTATATTGTCACTTATAAACGAAAAAGGTTTTGCACTTTCTTTACAATATTCATTTCGAAAATTTTACTGTCTTATCTAATGGGCGGAAATTTGACATGTTTCATTATCTTTTATATTTATTTGCTTTCGATGAATTATTTTGATGATTGCATTTAAAAGCGATGTACCAAGCGATTATTGTATTTCATATTTTTCTTCCCCTAAGATGATAAAGAGGAAGATATTTCGATGCTTTTGGAGCCAGTATGTCATGTTGTGAGATTTTGTGGATGAAGTTTCTTCGAAAAAAAAAGTTTAAAAAATTGATTGGCATTGACAAATTACAATATTGTACAGTTTTATAAGTATTTTGTAACCTTTTGTAAACAGTATGTTTCTGTCACAAATTAAAACGTAAATGTTAAGCAAATTTTTTCCCTATTCGTGTACAATTTTGATATAAAATATTTAAAAACTGAACCATGATCTAAAAATTTTGAATGACCTACAGTAAAAGTCGTTTAGTACGAGCACGGACATAGCGAACAATTTTCGGATAAGGCAAAGTGTTTTGGAGTCCCATGGTAAAATTCTTAACAAATCTTTGCAAAATCTTACGGTTTTAACGAATTCTGATATAACAAATTTACGGATATAGCGAACTGATTTTGAGTCCCGTAGAGGTGAATAATAACGAAATTTAACACTTTTATAACGAATTTCTTTACAGTTTAAAAAGTTTTCACTACTATTTAAGATAATAGTTTGATTGAATTTAATTTTATGTAAATTTTTCAATTCACAATCCGATTGTTAAAAGTATCAAAGTAATGCATATTTTTAAAGCCTCAATTAGCCATAAAAAAGTCTTTTAAAAGAATACATGTATATAGTAAATTCTTATAGTTATTATTGGTAATTTGTTATACGGATAAAACGAAATTCGGATATAACGAAGTAAATCCACTGGTTCCTAGGACTTCGCTATAACCGAGTTTTACTGTATATAGTAAAATGATACGTCCGGCACAGTTTCAACTATTGTTCAAGGCGGAACATTAACTGAGGCATTTGTATACAAATTTTATTTAAGAAATAAGGTAACATTTTTTTATGTCTATCGGGATATAAATACGGGTTGGTCACGTGATCAAATCTCATAAAGCCCGAAGGGCTTTATGATAGATTTGATCACGTACCAACCCGTATTTATATCCCGATAGACATAAAAAAATGTTACCTTATTTCTTATATTTATATTTGTTGCAAGTTATGACACTAACATTGCTCCATACTTCATTTCCTGTGTTGACCTAGATAGCCGCTTCGTTTAAAATGGCGTCACAAAAATAGTTCTGCCGGTTGTAATACATTTTATCAACAAAAGGAATGAATTTAACAATATTTTGTGAAAACAATTCAATTCTTAACAACAAGTAGAAATTTTAAAAAGATTATTAACGTCCACTCATTAAATGACGGTTGGGATTAACGCGGAACATCACTACTTCCGTTAAAGTAATCCGGTCGGCCATTACTTGTTAAAGTTGAAAACGCAGTGATTGAAGACGGACTTGGCGAGAATTTCTGAAGACATTGTGGTTCTGACCGAAGAATTGCATGAAGCGTCATAGGATGGCATTTCTGTCGGGTTACCTTCGATTTCTTCTCGTGGAACAACAGAGAGAGATGCAGATGGAGCTCGTGTTGTGGCGATTGACATAGTAGATGAGCTACACGAAAGGTTGGTGATTTTGCGATTGTTATGATTAGGGTTAGTAACATTTGACAGACATGAACTAACTGAGCGTTTTTGTTCATCTGACAGGTGACGATTGTATGTCTTAAGAGAAGCTTCACAACGGTGGCCACTCATATACATTATCTGACGTGACTCGAATCCCTGATCACTCATGGCTGTTATTGATGTTGCGCGCAGACAGTGAGGTGTGTAAGTGTTCATGCATTTGGATGACTTGCAAATGTCGGACATGAAGCCACTGAATGATCTCTTTGCTAGAGGTTTTGATGTATACCAGAGATCTGCACTAGGATTATGCAGTGCATCTTTGAAACAAGAGTTGAACAAACTAAGAGCACTGCTGTCTGTCTTAGAGAGAAGCAGACGTAGCATTTTAACTGGACAGATCTCACTCTCAGGAACCTCATAGATTCTCTTTCCAGATGGAGCTTCTTCTGATCGAATACCCCCCTGGAAGTTTTTCTGTTGTGTTTCGTGGCAAAGAGTTACATACTGGCGATTGTTCTCATCCTTTTGAAAAAGAAATGAGTCTGTTCGCAGTTGATGGTGGAACTCTAATCCACGCGTAACAAGATGTATAGACAAGTGATACCACACACATTGTCGAAGAACAATTGGATTGTAAGGAGCGGAAAGGAAGTAAGAAGAAATTCGTTCAAGGTCTTCAGGATGAATGACAGATTTGTGGTTGGTAGCCCTTGATGCACCAGTTTTCGTCATTTCTTTGAGCATTCCATCCAATGTATGGTTTGCTGATTTGAATTCCTTGTCTCGAACAATATCCATGGACCTTTTAAGGTCTTGGAGGTACCGATTGATTGCCGAACGGATAGATTTTAAAGAATTTTTGTGGTAATTTTCAGCTTGTACATCCGTCAGTTCTTCTGATCTTTTGGAAGTTGATTTCGGTTTGGCTTCACAATAAAATCTCCTTAATTTTGTCGCGAGGACCTCTGGACTGACAGTTTTGAAATCAAGGACATCAGAAAAAGCCTCCAAGTGCCAGTCTATAAATTTTAAATGAATTAATTGTTATTATTGTTTTAAATGTTGTTTAATTTTTACTGTTTATTATTTTGTTTACATTTTTGAAATTGTTTTTCATTTGTTGGTTTTGTTTGTATTAACGTTGTTTGATTTGGTTTGTTTTTTTATTTCTGTTATTGTACAGTAGTACAATCAAAGAAAATGATATGCCTTTGTGCTGGTCAATGTTTTGTTATACATGAATTAAATCTGTAGAACATACATTTGCTTTATTTTCAAGGATATATCTACATCATCATTGTATGTTTTATTCTTTTTTTTGTTAATTTTTTTCAAATTGTTAATTTTAATCATCAGTTTCTGTAAATAAATTTGTGTTGTTGTTTTTTTACATTTAATTTTAGACATGTTAAGTTTCCTGATATAATTTTTAAATGAGCCAAACATATACCTTGGAAGAGTTTCACTCCCCATTTCGTATTTCGTTTGGTGGAATTAGACTGTCGGGAGTCCTCAAACATTTGAATCTGTTCTTCAGTCATAGATTTAAATCTCTTTGGGGGGGCAGGCACCCCAGGTCTAGGAAGGCCCTCCATATCTGAAATTTCGAGCGCAGCCTCAACTTCTTTAGTTTCTTCTACACTTACAGGAGCCATAAATGGGAGATCCAATGAGGCCAAGATATCATTATCTAACAATAGATATAGTTCTGGCTCGTTTTCACTAATATTGAAATCACCATATTCTGCCATGTTTTGAGAAGTGAATGCCAAAAGCAGACGGATATTTTAAAATGCAAATTAATTATTTAATAAATTGAAAAATAAATGTATTTTGAACAGATTTTATTCTGTGTACTAAAATTATCGTGGTTTTTATGTGCAAGTATGTTTTAAACGCCTTCCTGTTGATTTCAGTCGGATTTGTTTTCGTAGTAAAAGTAGTAACCTAGTTCTCACGAGGTCATTGTATTCATACGCGCTCGTAGCGTGACCTCTTGACCCATAATGATGTTATGCAGAAATAACAGCGGATTGCGCAAACAGTGTTATATAAGGGAAAACATTTGCAAGTGTAAATATTCTTATTTATTCTTATCGAATCGTGCTAGTTTGGAAAGCGTCCAATCGCATAAGGAAAAAAAATGTACCTGTCTACCTTACGATTGTAATACGAACAAACATTAAGGTACATGGTATTACGCAGAGAATAAACCTGTGTCATTTTTAATCAACTGACTATCAACGGAAAGGTCTAAAAATAAAAGTGACTCTATAATGTCAGGAATTTACAATCCTGTCACCTTTTAGTTTCTTTTCAATTGTGGTTCGTACGAAGTATCAATATTGTGATAAGGACAAATATTTTAGTATTAGGTACATTGTTTGTTTGGTATTTAGAATCGTTTATTGGTCTAACATATTGTTTCAACTTGATGCGTCTTTACTCAAACTTTGAATTAAAATATGCAATCATAATTTAATTTTATTATAAAGTAAAGAGATGATAATGGATGAAACAAAGAATTGCTTGTTATAAACTCATCTGCGCACAGCTAAAAGAAACATTATTTATTATTTTAAAATTCAGTGTCCTTTCAATGTGACAAAGCAATTTTTGTTAATGAATACAAATCAGCATCATTTCGCAGTCGTTCTCAGTGTTGTCCTGTTGGTGTGTAGCTAAGTCAGCAACAAATCCACTATAATGGATACTAGTGTTCTCTTCTTAGTTAGAGTAATTAATAAAACCTAAGCATCTTATACTTTTGTTAAGGAATTTAGATCTCAAACAATATAAGCATATTTTACTGAAGATAAAGAACATGAAAACTTATTAGTAATATAAGTAAAATTCCAAATCTGTCAAAATATTATGTTAAGTATGTGTGCTCACTTATTGAGAGTGTAAAAATGTGTCACATAGAAGTAAATTTTATTTCAAAGAAAGAGTCTTTACGAGCAATGTTGTTGAGGAAATATCCTTTTAAAAAATTTTGTTTGTATGTATATGAGAATATTTACATTTCCCAGTGTCTTTGCCTGTGATAACACTACGTATCGATTTTGTACTATAAAACCCATAATACAAATGACGCCAAATTGAGGCGCCATCGGGGTTTACTTATTTATATTTTTTATATTTAATCGTACGATGGCTTAAAATTATATAAATAAAAGTAATAAGGAATCATTCTTTGAATATTATGCGGTGATAATTTCGGTCGGGGTGTGATCAAATCTATCATAAAGCCCTTCGGGCTTTATTGGATTTGATCACGCCCCGACCGAAATTATTACCTCATAATACTCAAAGAATTATTATTCCTTATTCCTTATAAATGTTTAAAATTTGTCAAATCATGACACTTTATGCAAAAATACGGAAATAAAATGGATATAGATATATAAGTTCCGTGCCAGGCATTATATCATCCAATACTCTTCAAATCATTATTAGTTTATTAAACGATGAATCGTCGATTATGGATGTTTGTTGTGCAGTGCTTGATCTTTCCCATGACTGTCTGTCAAAATAAACAAGGCGATGGTTTTTGCATGCCACAGCAAAGGTAATCTTTACTTCTTCTTACATTTGTACCACGTTGTTTTTGATCGACGGTAATTGACACGTGCTGAAAACTACAAGATCTTCGCTTGACTCAGTCATCATAAAAGGGACTCTCTAAACGGAACGCATTACAACTTTCTCGATAATCTATAAATGGTTTACCAATTTCAGTTCAGTTTAAAATGAACAGACAAAAAATGTCAAAAAAACTAAAAAGTCCTCACTTAAAAAAAATGTACATGTACATGCTTTCAAAGTAATGAATCTGGTTTTTTTTAAAACCATTATATAATCATTTGCTGGGAGAAGCAAAAAAGACATATTTCTATCAACAAACATGTCCAGGAGAATATTCGCGAGCCCTGCATGTTTTTTATTATTGTTGATATGCATGCGTAATACATTTAGTAAAGAAAGTGGAACTCCGTAACACGTTGCGATGTATATATTTATGGGTTCTGCATCATTATTAATATCAATTTAATAATTAGATTTATTTCATGGAAAAAATTCTAATTTTTTGAAAGTTTAAATATTTCTGAGTAGAACAAAAATACCAAACTCGATCGGACAATTTGTTCAAGTCGGGTTTTTAGTTAGATGCGCTATACTGTCTCATTAACATTTTACCAAAATATCTTTCAATACAAATTGCATATTATTTATCGATAGTCTGTGACCAATAAAAATGTTTCAGTTTGTGTTAATTTTTTTTTCGTATATATTTTAGCATTGCCATTGTATGTTGTATAGGATTTTATAATAGTGGAGACAATTGTATAGGTATGTATGATTAAATTTATTTGAGAACTTGTTCAATATGGTAAAATTGTTCATCTTTTTAAAAAAGATCCCACAACCAGGGAGCGGCAATGGAACATGGTTTTTATTAGTTGCCGTGATTATAAATTGAATGCACAAGTGCACTTTTTAGTAACCGCTTCCGTTTGACGAATTAAAAACATATATACGAAGAATGCGTTTATCCTAGCATCTCCAAATATGCTTTTACTTGGGCGTCTTACTCAATTAGACTTAGATCCGGCTATTCATCGGAGAATCAAAATAATCATATACATATATGCTAACAGATATGGCATGTGACACATTATATTTAATTTTCCCTCGAAAATAATGCAGAATGTGAACCAGGCACCACAGGTGAGAACTGCTCCTTGACCTGTCCACCAGAATTCTTTGGAATTCAGTGTAGAGAACAATGTAACTGCTCCCCGGACGAGTTCTGTGACCCAACAAGTGGTTGTTTGGCAAACATCACATTTGTTACATCTACAAATTTAGGTATACTATTATCATTCAAATAAATAGGCTTAGCGTTTTCTTAAAAGTATTGATTCAAAATTTTAGACTTAATTAACAGACTGAAACAAAACCTCTGAATGTTTTGCTATTTTTAATTGTAAATCTTGGCTTGAATGACAGGACTAAAAACGTCTGATACAATGACCAATATTCCAAAAGTTTCTGACTCAAATCACTGTGAGTTTTCTAGAATATTGGCTTTTTCCACTTCATTAAACAAGATCATTCTCCATTTATATGTATCCAAACATACATGTATTTGTATAAAGACTTGCATTACAAAAATTTGTATATTATCTTTTCAAGATTGTTATGTTGACGATGTTTAAGACTATGTTTTTAAAAAAGAATCTGTTCAGATTTTATAAATACAAACACTTCCAAGTTACAGTGTAAGTTTTAAATTGTCAAAGTCAAGTTCGACATAGCCATTGATTGTCGTTACAAAAAAATGAAATTGTTCTAAATACTAAAAAAGGATAATCAGACGAACTTTGAAATATTTATTATCACAAATTATCAATAGATCATTTTGTTGCTTTAAGGTGTCGGAGTGTGAAAGTGAGTTAACATTTTAACATTGTGTCAATGTTTATTACTAGCTGATACAGGAACTGGGTTCCTAGTCAAGTTTGTTCTTCCGTTCTCACTTCTCGCCATTGTTGTTCTGATTGTTGGAACGGTTTGCATCAGGTATATTGAGTTGATATTTTGAAATGATGTTAAAATCGATATATTTATTGTATTTTTATGATTTTTATTATCTTTTTATTGTCATTTAAGGAGATGGCACGTTAAAAACATGAAGAAAACAAAAGGTAAAACTATACTATGAATATAATATTTAGGGCTCAAAAAGGATTAAAAAAGACGAGCAACAAAACCGAAAAATTGTTACTTTTTACTCGGATATTATCAATGTTATCAAAACTCGATTTGATTAATTCTAACAATATATACTATATATATATATATATGATTAATTTGAATATGGCAGTAGCTTGCGTTGAGGAGTATGTATTAATTACTGTGATGCCTGCTACCATAATAGCCCAATGAAGCACCAAAATATCGTTACATTGTTTGTATCAACAGTTACTTTAATTATTTCAATAACTATGTATCGCATTAGCGGGTAATATAAATTCTCCGATCCTAACTACATGTATCTTCATAGGTCGAATGAAGCATTGTATTGTTAATGTTATGTCTACTATTGAATTACTTATTCAATTATCCGTTAAAAGTATTTAAACTAATAGCATTGTCAATGATTAAGTTGTACAGTGAATCAGCATATTCATTATATAAGTGAAGGTTTCTAAGGTACCTCGAATCGACTTGAAAGTCTGAGATCGTTAGCTTTAGCTTTTGTCGATCTAGTTAATAGGGCACATAAGCAGAAAAGGTATAAAAAGACATCAATTAACATTTTAAAAACATTAATACTTAAATAAATATCTATTACGTTTTTTTTAATAAGAATAATGCGTTTATCTTCATACCGATCGTTAGTGTTTTGGATGACCTGTTTTTCTTTGCTGTAGCTGAATTGTCATTATCGAAAGATGTAGCTGATGTCGACACCGCAACTCAAAAATCAGCAAAGAAAGGACTTAGTTCCAGAGAAACGGTATCATCCCAACTTTACAAAACAAATTCCCATGAAAAAATTAATCGCAATGCGAATCTTAGTCAAAAGGAAACCATGGCCACAGGGGGAGACCCACCTCCCTGTCCTGGTCCGTCACCGGATGTCTCATCACATCAGAGGGAAGGAAATATCCATATCAACTGGTGTTCTCTCGGCACAGTTTCTGAGAGAAGCAATGAGGTCTCACAAATAAGTTGTATCGACAAGGGTACAAATCAAGAGCAAAATAAAGACCAACAATCATATATTTATTCAATTTCGAGCAAACACTCAAGAAAACAACTGCATTGTGATAATTCAGATTCAGCATGTTCAAACGTAACCTACGATGAAAAATTGTATGCAAATAACCGTAGTATTGAGTATTCCAACAGTTGTTTTAGACAGGAAGGGGATTCTGATGAGTACTTTGACGTCAGCTACGATAAACAAAAGAAAATGTCTTGCATTGTACTACCTAATCTGGACGCTTAGGAACTAAGTCATCTGAAACTGAACATTTTATGTCAGATTATATTACTGCTAAACACTTGTTTAGGTTTGATACTCAGTGACATTAACATACATTTTTCTGTACCAATGCAATCAATATGTTAAATGCGCTATATATTTTTAGCGATTTATTTACGATGAAAAAAAGTCCGGGTGTTTATTAAACACGTCAGTTTTTTTTTTGTTTTTTTTTTGGGGGGGGGGGGGTTGGGGTGGGGTGGGAGGGATATCATAGCCTAAAGCCAAATGAAATTGAAAACAGGTGATACATGTAGATATTAAACATGCGGGTTTTAACAATCTGCACGACATCTGCTATACTCTTACTCTTATTTGCCGTGGTTGTTAAATGATTCATCAGTAATTGACTCATTATATGTTGAAACTATAAATGCTTTTATTCGTTTAATGCCTAGAGCAATCAAAACTTTATATAACCAGCTGTTTGGATAGGAAGTTTGCTTGCTTAAAAATAATTGAGAGGAATATTACTGTCTTTATATAGATTTGTTTTTTTAGCTCTTGTCAGAACACAGGATGTGTGATTAAAATACATTTTTCTGTCATCATAATTGTAGCATTCCTTTTTTGTAAAGTTGAAAAATTAATCCCATTACAGTACCTTTCAATGAACTTTTTCAAATTAAGTATCGCTTTGGCAGTCTAGCGTTTGCTTATAAAACTATTAATTACCTTAAGCATAAGTTAAGCATGATTTTATTTTGTCGAATGTTTTAAGATTACATTTTCAAAAATCATATTATCTATTAGATTTTATTACTTGTTATTAGAATAATTAAAAGTAAGTAAATTGATTGTGTGTTGTTGTTACAATTAACAATATGATTTGCTATGTATAAATAACAGTAAATTGAAAAAGAAACGTTTTTTCCTGTAGTGTTATGTTGATTATGTTTTGTTAAAATATTAAAATATGTGTAATATACTGAGGTGTAGGAAGAAATAATGTTAACACTTTCTACTGTAATAATGATGCGTATACAAAAATTTATTTCCAAAAAAAGTTCACAGTAATGATAAGCAATACAGTCTTTGATATTTTTCCTCAAGAATTAAACCTTAGGTTGATAGATTTAAAACAAAACCAATTTTTATGTTCGCAAGCGAAGGAATGTGGCCAATCAAGTACATAGCATCAATTGCCAAAAACATATAATGATATATGAGTGATTGAAAATTTTTAAAAAAATTCCTATGTAATAGTTTTATTTCAAAAAGAGTAATGGTACCTATTAGTTATAGTTCTTTGCTTGCAAATCTAATACTTTGATTTCCATTACAAAAGAAATAACTCCAGGCATATCTAACAGACATTAAACCAACTGTTTCAATGCATCTTTACTTTTTTGAATTTTCCACCAATAATTCTTCTCATTTAATCTTTATCATTACGTGGTAAACACAAGCTATCATTTTATGTTCTTCCATACTATCAAATGCTGTTTTGAAATTGAAGCTGAGGAATTGCGAAACTATCAATAAGGAAATAAATGCAAAAATGTTCCTACGGATATATTATAGATAGGAATCATACTCGAAACAAACACAGGAAATGTGATCAAACATTAGGTTCTGCATTGTGTGTCATCACTGTGTATTTCGTTATGAGATACACAATGTTGTATAAGCTGGTGGTTTATTTTTTGTGTTGTTTATATAACAGTCTCGTTGTTTGTCAAAGTATAAGTGGAACTGGACTTTGTATGAATCCAAACAGGTGGGTGAATTCTTCGATAACGTACATTTTCTTATTTTAATATGAATTTTTAAAATCAATGGTTAATTTTTTTTAAAGTAAATGTATTTTTATTTTGATAATATACTACAATTTAATTATAACATGTTTTAATATACCTGTGCAACACGTTTTAAATAATGTTTTGCATCACTGTAACCATCCATGTGTGTCATATGTACATTAAAAATATAAATAACGTTGATCCTTGCAATCATTAAATTTTTAGCAATTTGAAACATTTCCTCTCTGAATTAATTATTTTAGACATATACTTCTATCTTATGTCTTATTTGTTTTAATTTTCACTCCTGGGTATGATTAAAATTTATAAAAATGCCACAATAGAATACACACCAGTATTGGGCTGCTTTATATGATATCTTTCTTGATTCTCTTTTGATATCATTTCAAATGACATCACATCAAGCTTCTTTTTACCATTAACTTTACAACACTTTTCGATCGGAGTTATTTGGGTTCGCACGAGCTATTGCATACGTTGCACGAGCTCTTGCATTCGTTTTATGCATTTTTGTGGTCGCATCAAGTCTTCGAAATAAATGGACATGCACACTATTTAGACACGACCAAATGCGATCCAATTTATTGCAATGCAAAGCACGAACATTAGTACGAACGTTTTACAACGTTCTATGTACTCCCTGTACTTGTAAGAGTATATACAGGATACAGGGTCATTTTGCGCCCCGTGATATTTTGGCTTCTACTTAGGTGTTGCCTTGTCTTGAATTTGCCCCAGCTAATTGTGGTAAAAAAAAGAGATAATGTGAAAAACTGGGATTGGCAAAGTCTTAATCTGCTAACTAATAAAAAGAGTGAAATGAGCAAAAAATACCGGGGGCGAATGGTTTACTTATACAGTATAGCCTGAATAGCCATATTTGTTTTAGACCACATTTGACCTAGATTTTTAGTTGTCGCTTTTGTCATCCTCTTGGGTGGTATCTTCTCTTGCATTTAATTATGTCAACTAAAAGCGTCAGAAAAGGCGATATATACCACCCCCCCCCCTTTGGGTCGTACGAGCATTCGCAGGATGATACGCATGTTCGGACGAGCACTGCTCGTCCTTATGCATAGGTGCATTTTCAATCGTCTGATCATCTTGTCTTTTGTGCGATCACATTGCGTCATTTTACAATACTTGCTTCCATTGTACAACATCCGCATATAGACGCAATTATTTAATGCTTTTACATCGCACAACGGTCGCTCTGAATCGTACGAGTGTCGTACGAGTACTTGTTTTATTTACGAATATATTGGCAACAGTTTACGAACCATATCTATTTGTGGTCGCACGAAATTTTTGTCGCTCTGCTTGTTCGTCAATTGTGAAAGGGGCTTTAATCATATATCATATTACAGCATATTACGATACGTGTCTTTAAAGGGGCATGGTCACGATTTTGGTCAAAAATTATTTTTCCGATTTCAATGTTTACAATGCTTTACTAAGGACTTTTTAATAGGCAATCAAAATCTGAGTATCTGAGTATCATTTTTTGAGTTTTTAGCGAGTTACGGAGTTTACAATTCTTTGCTATGTAAACAAAGCTTCTGTTTGCATTTTGAATGTTAAAAGTTCTATTTTCAGACCTTAAATAAATGTGTTAAACGTTAGCAACAGTTTCCTTATGCTTTAAAAGAATATGAAAATAGACAAATCAGCTTGAACAATTTTTGTTACTAGTATATTGAACATAGGTAAACAAAAACAGGACACGAGCCTAGTTTATATGACAAAGAGTTTGAGCCTTGTGTCTTGCTCATTACTCTACGACTGATTGTCAAATTTCACATAATCATTAGAAATACATTCCTAAAGCATTGTAAATGATAAAAAGTAAAATTGAATTTTACCCAAATCGTGACCATGCCCCTTTAAAACTAAACTTGTTTAACTAAATACGAGAATAGCAAACCTTAATAAAGAACGCCATTTGAGGAATATTAACGATTCTTTAAAATTAAAATTTATTCCCGCTGTTTATGAAAATGAAAAAAAATTAGGAAAATTTAAACATTTTAGTTACGTATCGGTAGGTATTCACCTTTTTTCTATTTCTTTCAGCTCATCTATTAGATGTTGCACAAATTTTTATAAAAAGGATGATGAATGCTTAGGTATGTATTTGTGATTTAAAGTGCTCATTAAACTTTGAGAAGGACTTGAACTTCAACATATTATAATTTGACATTTTTTGCATATTTTTGAAATCAAAATACTTTGTTTTGTAAGTGCACCCAATACTATTTTTTGCTTTCACTTCATAATACAGTTTCGTAATTTGGATGTTAGAATACGAATTATGCAATTCTCTCATATACAATATTCTTGCATAAGAAAAATATCTAACCATAAAAACAAGATATAGATTTTTCAGATTAAATAGAGAAAAATACAAGATCGTGAAAAAAAGATTTAGACAATGAAACTAATTAGATTTTGGCTTTAATGATATTATAGATGTATTTCATGATGGTGAGGGGAATATGAATAGAAACCCCCCCCCCCCCCCCCCCTAAAATATTTTTCGAAGGATTTGCTCTTAATATTTTTCTAACAATTGTGGAATAACGTTTTTATTATGCTGAACGACAAATGATTCTACAATATACGTCAATTTCTAATAGTTTTTCGACTTTTCGAAAGATAAAAGTCGTGATTGTTTAATTTCTTTAGGTCATTAGGTCTTTCCACCTTTTAGGATTTAAATTTAAATTTGTTTTGTTTCAAATTGAATAGAGAACTTTTCCGTAAATATAGTAGGACTTCTTATTACATTTCAAAATATAGCTACTTTTCCGTAGATATAGGAGGTCTTCTTATTACATTTCAAAATATTGCCCTTTAGCTCCTATTTTGTCTTAAAACTCCCAGATCTTAATGAGGTATTGTCCACATGTAAACAGAAGGACATAAGGATATGATTTTAATTGCTACTCCTTTAAAACCACAAGATATAGAGACTTTGAACATTGACCAATGTTTTCAATGCATATTAATGATTTTTCAATCTTATCATATCGGAAGGATCAGAGGCCCCCTTTTGCAGTTATTGCCCATGAACGTATAAACTTTATATAAAATCACTTCTACCTTTTTTACTATCTAATTGTATCATAAAAAAAGCTTCGGACCACTTAGAATGAAAGCGTCTGCCTTGGCTGAAACAAAATGACATAGAGTTCAAAGGTCAAGGGGATTTGTGAATATGTTGATAATTTTTCATACCTTTTTTTATTTACATTGGTGTACAAATACATCTTAAGACATTTTAAAATATATCCCCCCTAGCTCTTACCGTGACACAGTTACAGAGTTATTGCCCTTTGAGAAGGACAAGCTTGTAATCGCTACTCCTCTCACCATTACAGATAGAAACTTTAAACTTTAAACAGTGTTTTATGTACACTACTAGGGTTCTTCAATTTATTCATACCAAATGGTTCTGAGGCCCCTTTTTAGCAGTTATTGCCCATGAAATTATTTTTAAAAAATCCATAATATCACTTCCTCCTTTTTATCACCTATTATAGAGAATTCAGACCAGTTAGAAAAGGACACAGGATGAATCTCTGCCATTCAGTTAATTGAAAGGTGATTGAAAGGTAACTGAAAGGTGACTGAATGGCATAGCTGTGCCATTCAGTCACCTTTCCAGACCATTCAGTTATCATTCAGTTGACTGAATGGCAGAGCTTCATCCTGTGGGAGCGTTTCTTTTGGCTAATCAAAATGACATAAAGGTCAATTGTTAAGGTCCTTTTCAATTCTGTTAATCACCTCACCGTAAACAAAAATAATAAAATGAGAATACCTCTGTTTAAAAACAGTTAGTCTGCTTGTTGTATCTTTTTTCATTCATAACTTTGAATCACTGATACTTAAATTTGGTTCTGTGATATTAAGAAAATTAAACTAATTAAATATTTTCTTTATTTTATCATATTTGTTTATATCGCATCCTCATACTATTTGAAATAAAAAATCCCGAGAAATCCGAAGAGGTGGAATATGATATTTATACGATGTTTTGTTTACCCTGTCAGGTGATTTTGTTGATCATATTGAGGCATAATAAACTCACTTGTTTGTCCCCCGCGTCAAGTCGCCTAAACTCTATTTAAATATTATAGAAACGACTTTTACTTTAAGAATTGATAAGTTTCTTCTACTATATCAGTGATGTTAAAGCTTGTCTAATTAATAAGATTATTCATCGATCTTAATAAATGGAGTGTTATTGCAATAATAAATCAAGTATATACAGTAAATTGTCAATGCAACTTAGTGTTGCATCTGAAGGGTTGATAGTTTAATACAGATTTGATAAAAACATTAAAAGAATATTTTTAGCTTTACAACATTTTCATTCATCATCATAGAAAGATTTGACAGGCGACATGAGTCATGGATGTTTTAAGTAATGCATGCTCCAAATTTCCTAAATGAAACAACCAGGAGATCCTCTTATCTTATAAATCAAAGAACTAAGATTTTTCATTAAGAAGTATTGAACCTTAAATTTGTAGAGTGTATGCCAGGCTATAGAGGTGTAAACTGTTCAGAAATTTGTCTACCTGGATTTTTTGGACGTCTTTGTACAGAACAATGTCACTGCTCTTCGGACATGTATTGTGAACCGACAGCAGGGTGTTTGTGTAACACAACCAGTGTCAACTGTACAGATCCAGGTCTATCAAGCTATCTCCAATTTAAAAAACTATCTCGTAATCTATTAACGCGGGTGATATTAAAAACACACCGTGTTAAACAGAAACTATCGTTAACATGTTGATCATCTTTATGATATTAATAAAAAACGGTCTATAAATTACAGAATACATTACAGAACAAGGTGTTACAGAGGCAATAACCAGTGATGCACAGGTTTCTCAAGCAAAGCACTGTGGGTACCATAAATCACATTGCATTACGACAAGACTTATTATAATTAATGATTGTAAATATATTAAAACAAAGACAATTTTCAAAAACGATGATTGTTGAGCTACACTTCCTACTTTTCAATATCGATTACAAATGATACCAATATAGAATATTCAGAAGTGTTTAAATAAATTTAATTCGATTTCAAAAGAAAAGTTGTTTTACTTGTATCTGAATTTCTTACAGATGTCATTGAGACTTTATCCTCTTTGATTGTCATTGTGTGTTTGGTAGTCGGCTCGGTATCTTTCAGGTAGAAGTTTTCCATTTATCAATTTTTACGACTTCGAAATTTTCTATTGCTGTCACTGTCAACAGTACAACTAATTTTATATCATTGTAGGTATATAAAAGTTCAGAAGAGAAGAAAAGGTAATTTGTCATATGATTATTGAACAATCAATATGAATGACGTATGCAAAGCAAATCGTTTTTTTTTAATTCATAGGATCACATTCAAAGAGCAAAGTGACAGACTTCAACGCCAGAGCACAGTTACCAGCGGTAGAAGAGAACAGTCTGACATCATCCGAAGTTTACAATCATTTGAACCTTAGAGTACACTGCCCAAACATATCTCTTCACCATTCCGGCAAGGCGGACACTTTCATAGGCCCAGTGCCATGTTCTAGAGGGACACTGACTAACACCTCCCATCCGCATGAGGAAAGTATTCATGCCAGCTGGCATCAAATTGACACTGCTTGTAAAAACAACAAAAATGGGTTTGAAAGAATCTCTACAAATAACACACACATGATAGAAGTCAATGATCAAACGACAGATACAGAAAAACATACCTACTTTTCATCAAGAAAGTATGCTGATACAGAACATCGAGTAAGCAAACAAAACAAGAGACAACAGAAATTTTGCGATGGATCAGCCATGTTCGAACTCAAGCAATCGGTTACCAACACAGCTTTCCTCGAGAACAAATCAAAGAAAGACAATGCAGCATCATCGGTTTTATCCAACAACCAAGACTTATATGTAAACTATGATGATATCGGGTATGCTAACTGTATCTACGGACCGGAAAGTCCTTCAGACAGCGAGGACTCTGACGTCTACTTTGATGTCTGTTATGAAGGACAGCTAACTGTGCCTGCCCCCACAGAAAATAGTTATTGTTTTCAATTACCTTTTTCATCTGAAACTGGTCAAGAAATGTCAGATTATATAAACTGTGGTTCAATAATCTAATTTTCAGCACTTCAAATCAAAGCACATCAAGTGCAAAATAAATGTTGTGTATTCAAAATATTTTAGATAAATACACACTAAAAGCAGGAAGTTACAAATTAACGTTTTCAAAAAATACATTAAACTAGTGTTACTTCTCTGCAGTACTATTTATGAGAACAACGGATACACTTTCAATTGGATATTAAATAGTATCTTACCATTCATAATGTCAGTGAATCAAATCCTAAAAAATCTGTAAGATCAAGAACGTAAATTGATAAACTTTGTTATTCTTTTTAACTTCGGTGGTCAGGAATGATGAAATAAGAAAAAAATCAATAATCAGTTATTTTTTATTAAATGTTTGGTTTGAATAGATTTTGCTTGAAAATGTTTTTACTCTACTAATCATAGATGTAGATTTTGTTTAACAATTATTTGTAATAATTACACCATCCCATCAAATTTCTGCTCGATCTAAACTATAATCATTGATTTAGTCATGCATACCAATTAAAACACTTAACAAGATACAGATCGTTCCATTGATGTTTGTATTTAGCGGAGCCTTATAAAGCATTGCACTTTTTACATATACTTATATCACTTTATATTTAGTAATTCATTAGTTTATAACTCCTAGAAAAGTACAATTGAATATTACCGATTTCTAATGAAAACATATGGAAAAACAGTTAACGCTCATCCTTATTCAATAGCTATTTTCATTTAGCAAATTACAGGGATGAAAATGAGATGATGCAAATAGGTGTATATATTTAAGTTATCGTAAAATTGACAGGCTGCAGTATAGCAAAAACATCGATTTTCTTTTCCTGATCATGATAAAGCAAACAATTGTATTCCCAAATCACGTGCAAGAAGTGAAAAGATGCTAAATGTTCCCATTATCAACTACAAAGACTGTTGTAGTCATGTTGCACTGTTGTAGTCATTTGAAACAAATTCAGACGTCAGACGTTTCTATTATTAAAATCTCAAATGATTCAGAATTATTAACATTATCATGTTTTAGCTCACCTGAGTCGAAGGTTAAAGTTAGCTTTTCTGATCAAAAATATGTCAGTTGTCTGTCGGCGTTGTCGTTGGTGTCGGTTGGTGTCGTTGTTGTTGTCGTAAACTTTTCACATTTTAATCTTTTTCTCCAGAATCACTGGGCCAATTTCAATCAAACTTGCCACAAAGTATCCGTGGGTGAGAGGAAATTTAGTTTAAAGGAAGCGCCGCACCTTTTTTCAAGAGGAGATAATTTAGAATAGTTAAAAAGAATCCTTTGTTGGTATTTTTTAAATCCTCTCCAAAACAATTTGGCCAGAAAAGCTGAAACTTGTTTGGAGACATTTTCAGGATGTGTAGATTCAAGTTTGTGCAAATCAGGTTCCCTTGGGGTGGGGTAAGCCACAATGTAGAGATGAATTTGTACGGAGAAAATCTTTAAAAAAATCTTCTCATAACATTATTTGGCCAGAAAAGCTGAAACTTGTTCGGAAACATCCACATGTACATGTAGTATAGGTTTAAGATTGTTCAAATCATAATCCCCGGAGATTTAATGGGGCCACAGTAGGGGAGAATTTTTACATAGGAAATAACAGAGAAAAAATCTTTAAAATTATTTTTCATCCAGACAATATGTCAGTTTGAACAAATCATGATCTCCGAGGATTGGGTAAATCACAATGGGGGATGATTTTTTTAAAATCTTTTAAAATCTTCTCTTAAACCATTTATTGTGGGAAGCATCATCAAGTAGTTTAGATTCAAGTATGTTCAAATAATGATTCCGGGGTATAAGGTTGAACCACAATGGAAGGGGGGTCGAAATTTTTTTCATAGGAAAATATATAAAGAAAACTTCTAAAGATCTGCTAGAAAAGCATTCAGCCAAAAATGCTGAAACGTGTGCAGATTAAAGTTTGATCAAATTACGGTTCCCTTAAGAAGGGTGGGGCCACAAAAAGGGAGATGAATAGGAATAAGTGAGAATTCTTCTCACAAATACTGAAACACCAAAAAGGACTAGAGTTTTAGCATGTAAATATGTGGATTAAGATAGAAGCTTTTTATGCAAGATCTACTCTATTAAAGTGTCAATATATTTGGAATTAGATACTGTAATGCTGATTGGATCAGTTATTGCTATTGTTGCTTAGGTGAGCGAAGTGGCACCTAGGCTTTTTATTATTTTAAGAATAGTGCTACATTAACATGTAAATGAGAAGTGTGTGCGTTAATCATTGTGAGGTCATTAAAAGGTTCCAACAGAATTGTCCATATAGGTGTAATAGTCCATATACGTGGTACCATTTTGTAACAGGGATTCTTGTGTTCATTAATGACACCTTCGGGTTTGTTGATATATAATTTATTCACTATAGTTCTGAGTAATCACCCTTGAAATATACATCAATATCAATTAGTTACATAGCTCATATAAGATAGTGATTATTTTTACATGCATAAAATATACATAATAGTTTAATGCTATAATGTCAAAGAGTTATTCCCCTTGACACAGCATCTGAATAAACATTGAATCCTTCATGATATATAGAAATTTATCTTCCTAAACTGTTTAATATAATTAATTTGTAATTTTTAATGTTGGTATTTTAATTTTTTTTTAAATGATATAACAAATCCACATATGCTAATTTCTATGATAGTGTATCGAACAGGGCAAAAACATATTGATCTTTTGAACTGTTTACTCCAACATGTACCTTCCATTTTCTAATGATGCGACGCTTAAAATCACTATCATCATGGATGAATTTATAGCTAGGACATCATAGGAACTGCACTTCTATATGAAATATTTTTTTTATTTAATGCCCAGATCAAGGACACGAAATTGATAAGGAAGTGATAAATACATACGTGCTTGTTATATAATGAAGTGAACAGTCGAAGAACGTGTATCATTTATTATGAGTAACAAATAGGAAATACGTCTGTCAAAGATTGGCCGTTCTCTGTGAAGAATTGTAACAAACATATTCTTTTTTTTCTGTCCATTTGTAACAAGAAAAAGATAAGTAATGGCACGCCGTTTATTGATATGTTTGTTGTATTGAGTAAGCTTCACTTTGTCCACAGAAATAAGTGGGCAAGAGTTTGTATGCCACCAGATAGGTAACTTATCGCTTTAATTGATCTGATACTTTTTCAAATGAAGCTTCTTTGAAATTACAAGTAAACAGGTGAAAACCTCGCATTTTTGGATGACAAAGTAATTCCATTTGTTAAAAAACATGTCATTGCAATTCGTTTGCTAATTTTGATGAGAATAGATTAGACGCTGTCTTCATTTACCTTATACGTTCATATATGTCGGAAATTTGAAAATATTCTTTTTCAGCACAACCATTATGTGTTGTACAAAATATATACTTATAGGAAACATATGTTTCGGTGAGTGAAATTAGATTTGAACAAGTATCATTTATTAAACATTCATAATAATGATATACAGTAAAGTTGGCATTATACGTGTCTTCAGTTATTACCATTATTATTTTCAAAAATTTAAACAAGGTCGTCCGTCGCAAACAGCAGTTAATATGTTTGTCGTAAGACTTATGTTTTGAGCTTGCATCAGTAGGATCGGATAGACTTTAAAACTTTTCCATTCCATAAAACTTAAATTGAATTGTAGATGTGTCAATGGGCATCCAAATCTGTCTGGCACAAAAAATATCGACGACATGAAAATTAAAATAACTAGAGCAAAGCTCGTTGCAAAGCAACGAGTGGGTCTTCCGTTAATGTCGGAAGTAAAGCTAGAAGTTCCTGTAAGAAGCAGAGCTCTTAAACCAATAACAAGAGTACCTTAAATAAAAAGATGAAAAAATCGAATTATTCCTGGTACGACTTAACAAAATCCGAATAATTTTACGTACGACTTAACAAAAACCTTTCCGATTTCAAGAACGATTTAACAAAAAAAAATCCGAATGTGTTACAGTACGACTTAACAATTAATTTTTAGGTACAAGTTAATTTAACCAAGAACTTGATACTAATTTCTTAACCAAAAACGCGGAATCAAAATTTCCGGAAAAATCAATTTTTAAACCCCGATATCTCTGTAATGCATCGTCCGATTTTTAAAAGGCTTTCAGTGTTAGATTCAGTTTAATAAGCTCTACAAAACACATATTCATTTTTGATTTGATCAGAAAATTCATTTTTTCGAAAATTTTGTTTCACTTCCAGTTTCGACCGGAAGTGACAGATTTTCATTTCCAGCCTTATTACAGAGGTAAATCGACCAAATCATAACCATTGACAATTTCAAGCCTCTATCTTAAAGCGTTTTTGAAAAACGCCGCGGACAAAATGACTTTTTTAAAAATGACGTTACGTCAAAACGGAAGTGACGATGTCTAGTAAACTTTTACATCTTTGAGCTATAATAGTTTCACATTATCTCTGAAAGTTTCATCAAAATCGGTTGGAAACTTTTTGAGTTATAAAGCCGAGAAGGAGTCAGAAAAAAAAAAGAAAAAGTATAATAATAACTAGAGCAAAGCTCGTTGCAAAGCAACGAGTGGGTCTTCCTTTAATGTCCGAAGTAAATCTGGAAGTTCCTGTAAGAGGCAGAGCTCTTAAACCAATAACAAGGGTAACTAAAATAAAAAGATGAAAAAACTCGAATATTCCTGGTACGACTTAACAAAACCCGAATGAGTTTAAGTACGACTTAACAAAAACCTTTCTGATTTCAAGAACGACTTAACAAAAAAAAATCCGAATGTGTTCAAGTACGACTTAACAATTATTTTTGGTACGAGTTAATTTTACTTTAAACATTACGCTATTTTTTAAACCAAGGACGCGGAATCAAAATTTCCGGAAAAATCAATTTTAAAACCCCGATAACTCTGTAATGCATCGTCCGATTTTAAAACGGCTTTCAGTGTTAGATTCAGCTTAATAAGCTCTACAAAACACATATTCATTTTTTATTTGATCAGAAAATTCATTTTTTCGAAAAATTTGTTTCACTTCCGGTTTCGACCGGAAGTAACAGATTTTCATTTCGAGCCTTATTACAGAGGTAAAGCGACCAAATCATAAGCATTGAAAATTTCAAGCCTCTATCTTAAAGCGTTTTTGAGAAACGCCGCGGACAAAATGACTTTTTGAAAATTTTAAAAATGACGTAACGTTAAAACGGAAGTGACGTTGTCAAAGAAACTTCATAAACTTCGAGGTATTATAATTGCACATAATCTCTGAAAGTTTCATTAAAATCGGTTGTAAACTTTTTGAGTTATAAAGCCGAAAAGGAGTCAGAAAAAAAAATAAAAAGAACTAGAGCAAAGCTCGTTGCAAAGCAACGAGTGGGTCTTCCGTTAATGTCGGAAGTAAAGCTGGAAGTTCCTTCAAGAAGCAGAGCTCTTAAACCAATAACAAGTGTATCTAAAGTAATAAGATGAAACAAATCGAATTATTCCTGGTACGACTTAACCAAATACGAATTATTTTAAGTACGACTTAACAAAAACCTTTCCGATTTCAAGAACGACTTAACAAAAAAAAATCCGAATGTGTTACAGTACGACTTAACAATTATTTATGGTACGAGTTAATTTTACTTTTAACATTACGCTATTTTTTAAACCAAGGACGCGGAACCAAAATTTCCGGAAAAATCAATTTTTGAACCCCGATATCTCTGTAATGCATCGTCCGATTTTTAAATGGATTGCAGTGTTAGATTCAGCTTGATAAGGTCTACAAAACACATATTCATTTTTGATTTGATCAGAAAATTCATTTTTTCGAAAAATTTGTTTCACTTCCGGTTTCGACCGGAAGTGACAGATTTTCATTTCGAGCCTTATTACAGAGGTTAATCAACCAAATCATAACCATTGACAATTTCAAGCCTCTATCTTAAAGCGTTTTCGAGAAAAGTCCGGGACAAAATGACTTTTTTAAATTTTTAAAATTGACGTCACGTCAAAACAAACGTGACGTTCTCTTTAAAATTTAAATACTTTTGAGGGACGCCAACTTGCAAAAATCTCTGAAAATTTCATCAAAATCGGTTAAAAACCTTTTGAGTTATGAAGCAAAAAAGGAGTCAGAAGAAAAGAAAAAGAATAATAATAATAATAATAAAAAGAAACCGAAGAATAACAAGAGGGTCTTCCGTTGAAAACGGAAGACCCTAATAATAATAATAATAGAAAGAAACAATAGAATAACAAGAGGGTCTTCCGTTGGAAACGGAAGACCCTAAAAAGAAACCGAAGAATAACAAGAGGGTCTTCCGTTGAAAACGGAAGACCCTAAAAAGGCATTCCTGGTGTTTTTTCGATTATTTCTTTTCTCGATAATTTTCTGTGAGCACATTTAGTATCAAACTACAAATGTTTATAAATGCAATCTAGTAAGTGACACAAAGAATAATGGGATGCACCTTTATAAAGAAGGACTGAATTAGTCTTCCCTCAAAGGCCCTTTTATGTAACATGTTTGTTATATGTTAAGTAAAGTCATTCACTAATGCATAATATTAGTCCTTAATATAGTATGGACCAAAAAGATCAAATCTTTAATCATTCATATATATATAAACAGAAAAAAATCTTTAAGGCAATAGAGAAAAATACATTTTTAATAAGAGTTTGCCTTAAATGTTTGTTAAACAGTCCGGTAAGAAGTCGGTTCCTAAAAAATACTACACAAACTACAACCAATGTCTATTCCTTGACATTTTTGTTAAAGAGGCAAGATATTGCATTTTTCATCAAGAAAAAAAGGTTGACCCTTTGAATATAACTCAACCAGCGCAAAACATTTTTACTTCAAACCTTTTTAAAGCATGTTTTAAATTCCAGAACAAACAGTTACTACCTCAACATAGCTACATATTGAGTGCTATATTAAATCATGCATAAAGTAATAAGAAGTTTCAAAGGTCAGAAGACCATAGTTTTGATCTATTATAACTCAAACATATTTTGAATAACAATAAAAGATGAAATGCGAAAAATAATATTTAAGACAATTCATTTAAAAAAAAGTAAAACAAATCCGGAGCTGTAGCATATACGTTGAGATTCCTTCGCATCGATATTCTACCTAAAAAGATTAAATGTGCCTCCCTGTGCAAAAAGGGTATTCAGACTTATTTATATAATTATATAATTCATTATTCTAAGCATTGTTTGTTTTTTCCTGAAAATTTATTCATGTACATCAATTAATACCTTTCAATACCTTTACAATACTGTGAGCCCATGGTTTCATGCATTGTCAAGGAGAATATATAAACTAAACTTTTTTATAGTTGATTTTGATATTGCTTATAACACGTTTCAACATGATGTTTTTAGTAAACTTTATGCAAACTGTCACATAATCGTTATATATGTAGAGCATTTGTAAAACATTAAAAAGATGATTAGAAACGTCCATATCAAATTGATTTCCTAGAGACATTTTTTCTTGTTATTATCCAGAATTTATATCCTATGGCCTTTAAAATATTTAAAGACCTCCTTTATTTTTACTACATGTACAACCTTTTCCACGTGTTATACAAATTCACTTATTCATCATTACTTTGTTAAAAAATGTCATTTATAAAATATCTAAAAAACTATTCATTAAATTAAAACGCCTATATAAACTCTTATAGAATGTAACCCTGGCTACGTAAGTGAGAACTGTTCATTGACCTGTCCATCCGGGTACTTTGGACGAAGGTGTAATGAACGATGCCGCTGTTCACTTGACGAGTATTGTGATCCAGCAAAAGGATGTCTGTGTAACTCAACCAGTGATTACTGTAGAGAACCAGGTATAACTTTTTGACCAGAATATACAATTATGTAATATCATTACAAGAAAACAGTGGCATATCCGTATAAGCGTTTATTTGACACTAAACTTTGGAAGCATTTATTTATATCATATCAATATTTACGAAGCATAGCGACGTAAAAAAGCATATAAAATCTTATTTGATGAGAAATAAGTTTTAACATACCAGATAGGGAAACTGTATAACATTTATGCTCGATTCATTAAAAAATGGTTTCACACTTGAAATGTGTTTCTCTAATATAAAACTGTTTGAAGACATCGTTATTTTCAACATAACAGCAATATGAGCAAGATTACTGCTTTTCCTACATAATACACAAACTAGCCGACTGTTGTTATAACACAACTGATATCCTACAGAAAACATGTTTGTATCATATCTGATAAACTTCGTTAAAAAATAATCATTTTTAGCAGGCATTTAGCATGGGGGTGGGGGGAAGGAGCTTTTTCTCGCAAACATTTTTTTTTTCAGAATTACTAATATACAAAAAAATAAATTAACATAGAGTTGCCCCTTGCCTTTATATAATGGCTTTTCAACAATTTTTGGATGACTTCGGCTGCCTCCCCCCTCTTACTCTAACACAAAATGCTACGTGCATGTTTTGCAACAAAATTTGATTCATTCATTTAATTACTGTACCGTAAAACAGTAATTATTATAGAACTTAACAAATCTGGATTTGAATTCAGGTAAGATTATGTTTATGGTCGACATCGTAACCAAGTTTGATTTAAGATTCTACGTTCACCATTTTTTCTAAGTAACCATACTTTGAGTTAATGTCTGCCTTTTCCTTTATATCCCGATCAAAATCGTAAATTGCAATATTAACCTTTTAATTCGTGTGGTCCATTCACAATATCTACCATGGCAAGTCCAACACATGTATCTGAATTCGTTTCGTTCTATAAATAAAAAAGTTTTTCTTTAAAATTTACGAAGAAAATTGTGCTCTAGATTTAAATTCCTCTGTCTACAGTATAATCAATTTTTATTGTTGTCTGTTAGTTTGTTTTGTTTTCAATCGTTTTGTTTTCTGTGGCAAAAACTGTAAAATTCTAAGTCCAATTGTTTTTCTAATAAGTACGTGTGAATTTTCTTAACCTTGTCTTGTGAAAAAATAGTGCTATATCTATTTATTTTATTAATTAAATACTTGCAATATTAGATTGTTGATGTATTACTTTACTATTTATATTTTTCTTTGTAATTAAGCCAATAAATATTTTTTTGTGAAAATGTTTATAACTACATGAAGAACATATACAGTGGAGCCTCACTTATCCGGACACTTTTGTCCCCAGGCCAAATCGTCCGGATAGGTGAAGCGTCCGGATATCTGAATTGTGATATTTACCTTTAATATTTATGGAAACATAACTCATTAATTAATTATACAATTAAAAATTTTATATTGATAGCCATAAGCACTACAAAAAAAGTTTAGATTTTTTTTAAATTAACAAAACAAAATATTGTTAAAACATTATTTAAGGTATGTTTTTTCCACAGGAAACCAAGCACTGCATTCTTCAAGGCAACACATGTACATGTACATGTACATAACAATCACTGTATTAAACCGATATTTTAATTATATTCGCATAACAAAGCGAAGAGAGGAAAGTCGGTGTTCCACTTTACGCTGACAAATCTTTTTCTTCAAGCTAGCGGTGATCGCAACTCTCGCTCTCTTGGCCAGTGGTGTTGACATGTTTGAAGCTGCTCAACATTTGATGATTGAAAATGGGTGAAAATCTGTATATATTCCCTTATTGATAATTGTCCAAGCTATTTTTTCATTGACAGAACTTACCCAAGCTAATTTTACGTATCCATTTTTCTATAGAGTTAATTGCACCCAAGCGATATTTACAAGTAGCGTGAACACTCATCCACGCCATGTTTGGCATAGATTATTATTACACTGTTAATTGAACACACGATATAAAATTAATGTCGATACCCTGAACATCCCAAGCGGTCTTAATAACTATCGTAAACAGAACTCAAATTATCAAATATTTCATTTCAATTACGTTTTAAAATGAATAGGCGTACGAACGATCTAATCACACTACGATTAATAGAATTTTAATTCAATCAATAGATGACTTTTTAAAACACAAATTAAACAATTTTCATGACATTTTAATCAAACAATAACAGTTCATAAGTTGAATGGCGACAATTAAGCATGTCGCATCCATGGTTATCGTAATATCCTCGGGCGAGTACATAGCGTGACACAGGTGACCCCGATTACCGGACAAAGGCATTGTTTAAAACCAACAACCAGTGTCAGATGTTTTTACACCAATTTGCACTTGCGCATAAAAAACTTTTGTGCCCCCGAACACTTAAATGTGACCGTCCGGTTAAATGAGGTAAAATTTAAAGGAAAACTGTATTATGTGGTAAAATTTGACCGTCCGGATCCGGAACGCGGAATTCCGGATAAACGAGACAAATTATTGTGTAAAAATTCCGTTCCCAATAAAAATCGACCGGAAAGTGAAGCGTCCGGATATCTGGCGTCCGGATATCTGAGGCCCCACTGTATTACATTAAATTGAATTTGATATTTAAAACCTGTAAGATAGAATTTATATTTATAAATATTGTATGTAAACTTTCGGTATCATGTATCTTTAGTACTACTGTGCAGCGCCTGATGACGATCTGAAAATTAATTTGCTTAATAATTATCTACCGCTAACAATTATTTATATGAAACTTCATATTTATTTACTGTTGAACCCTTTGATTATCATTTAATTCTGATAAATGTGTTTATACTCCATAATACGTTCAAAAACTTCGTTGAAAATAAAATAAAGAGTTAAATGAAATGTGGGTGTGTTCCGGACGGACACCGAAACAACTTTTACAATTCAGTGACCTATTTTATTTTAAACGGAGACAAAAGTCACCATGATCAACGACGGATGTAAGAACATATTTATTCAATGACATGAATAAGTTCAAATAATGAACACCACTTAAGAAACTCGTACCGAAGACAACTCAGAAAGTGCGTCACACTGCCAAAAACGGTTTGGGATAAAGTTTAAATCAGAAATATGTAGTAGGAGATCATGCAACATAGATGAAATGGACATTCGTTGATGAATGATCGGTAAGCTTTGTTATCTAACGTAACGTAATTGAACAATAATAACGACAAGCTCACTTCAATCCACTGAATGTATCTAAAAAAAGTGGTGTTTGTATAGCGTATCTGATCTTTGGATATCTGTCAAAAGTAGGAAGTTTCAAGTCACATTTTTAACATTTGTTACTACGCTTATCAACAACGGAAGGCAGACTTTGATCTTTCATAGACTGACTATGTTTTGCTATTGTTACGCAAACCGTATACCTTTTAGTTCTAATCTTATCACATATTATGTATTAACTGAATGGATACAATTCATTCTTTCATTATTTTTTTCTTTCTTCGTTTCAAAGGTTTTATTTCTCCATGCTGGGAGAGAACTTTAATTATTATAAAACAACCACTTTAGATAGAAGTTATACCTACTTTATTTATGTTTAGAGGACATATTCAAAACATACATTATCTCCAAGAGTGTGCAGGTAGTCCTGAACTGTTTTATGTTAACTTTCAATGAATATCTCATTTGTCAGAATCTCAAAATCTTTGTTTAATAACCCTTATAGCAACTCTAAGATACATGTAGAAATTATGAACTGATCGACCTAATGAGGACAATCAGGTCAAAGACCCGATTTAATATTCTTGGTCACAAACACTGACAGAAGGTACGAAATTGACAATTATTTACTTTCCTAGTTCCAGTATCAATATTTTTTAAGGAATCCATAAGGTGGCAAGTATTACTTAAAAAGAGGTCTTGAAATTTAAAATTTTTCTTAAAACGGAAATTCATTTTACAGTTCTAATTTTCCCAAAGAATCGGATTTACCCAGCTGTTTTTATTTTTTTTAAACATATGGAGGAAGGTTGATGTGTGAAGAAAATGAGAGTTTACGCTTTACGGTACTATATATAAATAAACAGGTGACTTTATTATACTCTAGTCGATTTCATAATTATGACATGAAATACAACAATCTGTTATCTATTAATGACTCATTTACATAACTAGTTTTGCTTTGTTTGTGATGTAGGCGTATCTATTGATAGAATCAAAGAGAAACAACCAAACTTCCTTATTCCCCATTTTAGCTGAACTTCTCATTTTTTCCCTTAAAAAAAGTACGAATTATTGTGCAGTGTCCCTGCAGAAAATCCCTAATATTATTTGTTGTTTTGTCTTTTTGGTGGTTTTTTTTGTTTGTTTGATTGTTTTTTGGTTTTTTTAAAATCATCTTACTTTCATTTAAATATAGTCTATTAATGCAACGTTCTAAAACCAAAATTCATTTATTTGCACTTATTGTATCTTTGACATTTGCTTTAAATTGAGACATGTACGGCGCATGATGAAAATATGATTGACAGAACAATAAACACATATAACTATATAATTAAACTAGTATAATTATTGTGTTCTCTTTTATTCGCAATTAATTTGACGAAACGTATTTTCTTATTATCGTGAGTTTACAATTCAGCTGCAATATTTTGAGTTTAACAATATTCTTTATGTTCTCCGGTTAATTTATTTTTTTCAAACTTGATCGCAAAAATGACTTTTAACAACTGCAAGGAGTAGCGCATCTAAATTAGCTTAAGAAATAAACAGCAAGTTTAAGGTCGCTTTATAAAATCCTGATTTGCCCGTAATAAATTTACGTCTGAAAAAAAGCAAAATATTCAGAATCATTAAGATAACCGTGTTTCTATATTTACAATGGTGCAACAGTTAAACGAAAAACGCGTGCTGTGACAGTTCATTAAAAAGTTCATATAGATTTGAACAGTTTTGCTATTCTATAGGTTCATATAAGTTTAATTATCAAAGACACCAACAAAACTATAGATAGATGATAATATGTTTTTTTTATGTTTGGCGCTACTAGTCGCGGTGATGATACACACTCTGACGATCCGTGTATAATTGAATTGTGCATTGGGTTAGGTTACACATTCACAGATGTCACAATTACCAAGATGCAATATATTATACTCTTACCTAATCAAGGGGATTTTGTTGTTTTATTACAGATTTTAATTTTAATATTTTTGTCTATTTTGTATGTGTATTCCGTTTTTCTTAACTATTGAAACGATCTATTGAACTGCAGGTCAATAGACTGTGATCTATTAGACTACCGGTCAATAGCACTACTAAGTGACTGGGAATGTCAGTACTTTTTTGACTTAAAGTCAAAAAAGTACTGACATTCCAATTTTTTACTGACAACTTTGACAGTACTGATAAACTTAGAGAAGTACTGACACTTTTTACTGACGGTACTAAAAAACTTAGAGAAGTACTGACAAGTACTGAGAAGTACTGACCCCATTGTTCTTTCTCCTGCTAGAGCCTAAAGGGTGTGAAATTGTATTAAATAATGTATTTTTAATCATAATAAAGACTCAAATGATTATTAAACTTATTAATACCATTTTACTTGAATGAAAATGTCACATTTTTAATGTAATTTTATAAGTGGATGGGAAATTGAGCCTTGTTTTTTGGAAAAAAAAGATACTGGCAGAGTTTATAGTATTTATGATGTTAGCATGAGAACATACACGTATGTGTAAATATAGTATTAGTGTTTCTATAAATGTAGGAACTGAGAGATAATAATCATGCTAAGCCTTTCTGCATTGACGCCTCAAAATACGTTATAATAGATTATCTGAGAGAGAGAGAGAGAGAGAGAGAGAGAGAGAGAGAGAGACAGACAGACAGACAGAGAGAGATGCATTGTCCAGTTCAGTAATCCATATGCATTATTGTATAGAAGTATAGAAGTATAGAATTCTTTTCATAAATGTATATATAAAGCAATGATCCAGTTCATAAATAATTTAAGTTTTAATTCAAAACACTAACACTTTGTCAAATGATGTTCCGAATTCAAAATCTTCCTTTTCATGTTTGAAATTCTTAAAACTGATAAATCAAACTTTTCAAATTCTGTTTTCTTTTCTTGAAAATGTGGGGGGAAAGTATTAAGGGATGTCAAAACACTATACTGCATTATTGTTTAGCATTACCGAGCATTCAGACCTTAGGACGTGTGTGCATATACAAGTACACGTGTGTCTGTCACCTCATTGTTCCCAACCTCGCTACCATGCACTGCAAATTTTCAAGAAGGGCCGTGTACAGTTGCTATAATATGATCACTAACTCTTAGGAAGTGTCTGTATATATACATGTACACGTGTGTCTGTAACCTCATTGTTCCAAATCTCGCTACCGTGCACTGTAAATTGTCAAAAAAGGCTGTGTACAGTAGCTATTACATAACCACTTACCGAGTGTAAAAATGTCAACATCCTCTTCTTTGAAAACTTTAACTTAACAGTCATGTGTTTTCAGGTTCTTTGATCAATTTATTTCGTGTAAAATAATACATTGATTGATAAAAGATAACATTTACTGCTCCAAGTTAATTTAAATAATTATACATTGTAAGTTATGAAAATTAATTAAGATCGCAAGTTAACTTATTGAGAAACATTGGCTATCATCAGTTGCGATTTACATGATTAATTATTCTACTTCCTGCTATCGTATTCTATGCATCATTACACCAGGCAAAAATGTCAAAATATAGGTGATCATTTCGATCTTTGTGTGATTATCTGCACCTGCTAATTATATGTTATTATACGCTTTACCTCAGGCAGGAAACATGGGTCCTCCACATATTTGGGTATTTTTCTACAAATTACAAAAACCGGTCATTTGTTCAAATCATGACCGATCTGCATCATATCTAGATTCAGATTATTTCACAAAGACAAAATAACTGATAAACACGTTTGTCCTCTGTCCCAAGGGTTTCAAGCTTACCGCAATCATATGTATACGGAAACACAGCACATTAATTCACTATGTAAAATGCGCAGACCCCAAATTTATTTCAAAAGAGTAGAAATATTGTTTATGTTTTTGCGGGGGCGGGGGGAGGGTTCTGAGTCATATTTATTTTTTATGGAAATTTGATAAATTAGATTTTTCCATGGAGGGTGCAGGAGGAGGGGGTCCAGATTCCCCGTAATTCCGCGCATGGGTGATACGGGTAGATTGAATGCTAATAGCTAGGTGTTGTTATGGGTGATCAAGTCTATTGATATTAAGCTCAAGAGTGGCAGTTTTTTTACTGACTTTTCATTATCAAAACTAATGCTAAAAACAGAAATATTATAAAATCCGCCAGTTTCTTTTTTTCAAAAAACAAGGCTCGATTTCTCCTTCACTTATAAAATTACATATAAAATTGACCTTTCATTCAAGTAAAATTGTAAAAAAGTTGATTCTGTTTTGTATAAACTGGTGTTTATATTTGTGTTCTTCTTTATTTTTGTTATGAATGGGTTACCGTATGTGAGTGACGAGTGTCAGGCGAGTGTGCTATTTTTAGATCGAGTATTTAAAGTGACCGGTTTGGGTGCAGTGGTCAGTAGAGGGTCCGGTAACGACATCAGACGGGTGCCACGTTTTGCAACTCCTGATTTAAGATATGGCAAATATCTCCAGTTAGTATAATACTGAGGAAAAACGGGTAGCCATTGAATTCTGGATTTGTTAGGCGGACACATGTTTTCCTAGCCGGTAAGGTTGTTTTGTTATTTTGTACATTTTGCTGGTAATTTAGTTCTTAGTGTAATTCGTCGTATGTGTGTATGTTTATCGGGACTTTATTAGTCACAGTGTGTTATTTTCAGTGCATAAGGGTGTTTGGTACAATTTCCTGAAATACACACTGTGGGCGCTAGACGGGAATTGTCCTGTGAAAGGTCATGTGGGTAACAGACGAAAGTCGGGGACGCATTCTGTGTTGAGCGGAGCGTATTTTTCTGTCCAAGAAGTTGTCGTAGACTGGAAGCGAGAGACCTGTGAGTCCGGGGCTTTCAGTTAGGATAGCGAGAGGGACAGGCAATTTGACGAGTGCAGGAGCGTCTTGGGTGTGTGGTGTGTGGTGTGTGGTGTCCTTGAAGTGACTGAGTTCCTTTTCAGAGAGAGGTTTTAAGTGTTTAAAAGTGACTGTTATTACAGGCTAATTTTCATATATATCGAGCTGAAATTTGAAGTAATTGTAATATCACGGTTTTTTTTAATTATTGAACTTTAACATTTTTTTGAGTAATTTTTCAACAAAAGTTTTATTGGTTGATATAGCTTCTAAACAACATTTTGTAGTTTACTTTCATTTTATATCTGATACAGTGTGATTTAATTTTTTTAACTCAGTTGATAGTATCATATATTTGTTCATTTGTTTAATTGAATTATTATTATTTTTTTTTTCGAATGAAAGTGGCTTGAAAGGGGGAGTGAGAATAATGATTTGTTTTGATGTTTTTTTATTTGTTTTTTTTTTCAAATTAAACTTGTTAATTTTCTTTACAAAGTCTCATTTTTCACTCAGCCGACAAAATCCAAAAGAACTCATTACAAAAATGTCATTTATAAGTTAAATAATCATTCAATTCTTTATTATGATTAAAAATACATTATTTAATACAATTTCACACCTTTAGGCTTTAGCGGGAGTAAGAACGGTGGGGTCAGTAATTATCAGTACTTGTCAGTTCTTCTCCAAGTTTTTCAGTACCGTCAGTAAAAAGTGTCAGTACTTTTCTAAGTTCTCAGTACCGTCAGTGAAAACGTCAGTACTTTTTTAACTTTATCAGTGATGTCAGTACATTGTCAGTAAATGTCTATGTTTACCGGTAAAATATGGGAATGTCAGTACTTCTTTGACTTAGTAGTGTAGACTGCGATCTTTTGGACCGCCGGTCAATAGAATGCGATCCGATGTATTCCGAAAAAACCGATCCAGGTTTCGAATTTATATTAGTAACTGTAAGATAAGCAGACGTCAGTTGTAAACAATGGAGGCAGCAAGATTTTTTAGTTAAATGTAGAAGACTTGAGTTAACTAATGGATAACAAAGATTCAAAAAATACAAAAAAGACATTTAAATGACTGTGAATGAGCTGGTTTCCTATTGAGTGATAAAAAAAATTATTTTTTCGGATTTTGAAAAGTTACCGTTGCACTCTTTGTGTGAACATTTTAAAACAGTTTATGCATCTGCAAGAAACCGAAAGGGAGGCGTTTACTCCAAAAATTCCATGATAAATTTACGATACGGATTTCAACGCCATTTTCTTAGAATTAGAGACACCGACATTGTTGATAACGATGCATTTAAGCCAGCAAATCTTTAGTTTTAAACAATGATGGTAAAACTGAAACAAGTAGAAATTGGGTCTAGTGAACACAAACTCCCCTATTGAAGCTGACAATCTGGCTGTACTTTATACAGCATTTGATCTAAAAAGAAAAAACCCTAATGATCTTCAAAACAAGGTGTTTATCGATTTTATTATACATTTCTGCAACCGAGGCAGAGAGAACTTGAGAGAACTTTAAAAACAGGACTTTAAATTCCATGGTTCTGGTTCGAATAAGTATGTGACTTTGAGGGGCCACTTTACAAAAAACCACCAAGGAGATTCTACAGATACTAATAAAAGTCAGGGTGGGCGGTGGTACACTGTACCAAACAACGATTTGTGCCCAGTGAAATCTCTTGAGAAGTATTTAGCTGTGCTCAACCCAAATTGTGATTCATTTTGGCAACGTCCTAAATCAAATGAAGATATTTGTGTTCGTAAAAACACTTTGGGAAATAAAGTACAAGTTAAGCAAATCTTACACAAACCATTCTTTGCGTGCCACTACAATTACCCTATTACATGAGGAAGGGTTTGATGCAAGGCACATTATGTCAATTTATAGACACAAATCTGAGACAAGTAAAAAAAACCTTACAGCAGAACAGGAGCATCCTAAAAGCGGATGATAGCAGAAACAATTAGTAACAACATTCAAGGTAAGAACATTTTCATTCACCACTACTTGAGATGCTCTTGCTTATAGATTTATAAAAACTCTGATGATAATTATAATATTGATATGTAATGTAATACGTCTTTTCTTTATTGCCAACATGATTATTGATTTGATTTATAATTTTGATTCAAATTTTATTCCTTTATAAATTCAGAGACCACAACAGCCAAAAAGAGCAAGGGGGAGCCAAAAGGAAAAACAGGTAATCAGTTTATATGAACATATGTTCATTAGTGCTCTTTTGATTATTGAAAATCTAAGATTTAAATGGTGGAAAACTTTATTTGAGAGAGCTACTTTATTTATATTACAGATGCACTACAGAAGAGTGAAATATTTTCCCCACCAGATGATGGAGGCGACAATTTTTGTATTGTTTTATTTTCCAAATGGTGAAATTATCTATAAAGGTATTTTATAACAGAACTGATATGATAATATATATGATTTTGCTTTCCAATGCAGGTCAGGATAAAGAGAATTTTCGGTCATTTCCAGATGACATGGATTTGTAAAAGCTCAGTCTTTCCCAAGAACGCGCTTTTCTCCAAACTATCCTTCCAGCATTTGATTCATTCACCAAACTCGTCACTTGGTGCCACTAGTATCAGCAGCTCCACATATTTTCAGAGAGTACTTATAGAGCGTGCTGCAAATACCAACTATGGTGTTTTATCATGTTAAAGAGGTTCATATGCATTATCACTATAACACGCCTAATGATCATTCAAACTGAAGTAATGTATGATAATAAACGTACGAAGTTACCAACCTAAAAACCTATTTGTTTAATTTTTCAGTTAGAAATGTTCTTTATTAATTGCAACAAGATTAAAAGATCACTGTATTTAGTTTGTTTTACTATCATTCCTAATATTTAATATTTAGGTCATCTAGGTATTGATTTACAATGAAATGTACGCATAATGTTTAAAAATCTTTTATAACATTATCGCATATTGGAGCTTGTCTCAGATATGCGCATTTATCTCAGTAACTATTAGCCGGAAATTTTTAGTACGATCGGGTTGGGTTTTAACGGGTGTTTTTATATTAGTTACTTCCCTTCTAGAACAATCCCCTTTCTAAAACAATCGTGGATTAGGTAAGACGTTGTAAATTTGCTAAAATAATTTTTAACATAATCTTGCTTTTTATGGCTGTTATTTCAAAGCATTCAACTCATATTGGGTAATGTTGTCAATGCCAGAAGTAATATAGATGGATGGTTTTAATTTATGAAGATTTTTGATTGATTGAATTATTTACATGGTTTTTATTTATGTTCGGCTGAAAACCACGTGAGGGCATGATAGTCAGAACGGAATGCAGATGTACTCAAAAACCGTCCATTTTATCCGTTAAGTATTTACTATTTTTGCTAATTTTAATTATTTCTTATTATTCCGAGCAAAATGCCCAAAACAAGAAAAACGGATTTGTCAGCGACGAGGAGCCAGCGTGGGGGCCGGAGACGACAGAAGCCCGAGAGGGCAGGGCGTGCAAGCAGCAGAACGGCAGCAGAACAGGTAGCGCAACCTCCGGTGCAAAATCAGATGGTGGCTTCCCATTCCCCTCAGCCCTCCACAGAACCCATGATGGTGGCGCCATCCGTCACTGGGGCAGGACCAACAGATGCTATTGGCTCAACCCAGCAAGAATCGACAGAAATGGCACAAGGTACTAACATTGGTGCTCAGTCTCAGTCTTTAATGTTTGGCAATAACTTTAGTCAACCTGTCATTAACAATTCAACCCAAGTAGAATTAGTTTACCATGTAGATAATGCAACCAAACAAAACATTGTCAATGGGGAATACATTAATTTAGCCACCCTGCTGGTGCGTGATGCTAACAGGCTACAACTATCCACATTGTCAATGGACTCCCAAGGCCAAATAATAGCCCTGCCCAAACACAATCATAGATTGACAACCATTGAGAAATGGACAGATGCCTTTATCATTTATGCATGCATATATCTTACAGCCCACCCTAGCAAAACACACCAACTATTCAAATACTAGTACATGCACGACGTTAGGTTGGGGGCCGAAAAATCGCAGGGTTGGGTCACATATGATGAGCAATACAGGCTTCGGATGGCAATTAACCCATCAAATAACTGGGGGGTAATAGATAGTGAATTGTGGCTGGTGTATATGACGCCCGGGATCCAGTCCAATACAAATCGTCCATCAATTTCGCCAAACAAGTGCTTTGACTTTAACTACAGAGATTCTTGTAACAGAATCCATTGCGCCTATCTGCACCAGTGCATCAGATGCAACAATAAACATCCATTAATTCGCTGCATGGACACTCAAACTCCTACACATCCAAATGGTCAGTCATTTCGGTGACAAGGATTTACATTTAGACCTTCTCAGTTTCAGTATACCTATCAACCAAGGCAAGTCTTACCACAGTCAAGACAATTTACACCTCAGCCAAGACATGTTACACCACAGTCAAGACATGTTACACCACAGTCAAGACAAATGGGCCCTGGGCGTTTCCCCACTAAAGACACAGCAAATACTGGAACATTTAATTAACTACCCAGATAGAGAGGCAGCACATACTTTAAGGGGGGGGTCTAGTTAATGGGTTTAAGTTGCAATATGAGGGTCCCCGGTTTCCAATTTTTAGTAGTAATTTAGTGTCTGCAAAGCAGCATCCAAATGTTTTACAAGAAAAAATAGGTAAGGAAATTACAGAAGGGCGAATGGCAGGCCCCTTTCAGTCTCCCCTATGTTAAACTTTCATGTGCCCCCCATAGGTATTGTTCCAAAAGCTGATGGCGGTTGGCGAATGGTAATGCACTTTTCATACCCACCGTCTGCAAGCATTAATCACAACATTGACCCTATTCACACATCAGTAAAATACACATCATTTGACACAGTCATTCAAACAATAAATCAATTGGGGAGAGGGACAATAATTGCAAAATCTGATATAAAAAGCGCCTTTCGGTTACTTAAGATATTCCCAGGGGATTTTAAATTATTAGGTTTACAGTTTTAAGGTAAATTCTATTTTGATAAGTGCTTGCCATTTGGGTGTTCCATTTCATGTAAACTATTTGAAATGTTTTCCACATTCTTAGAGTGGTTAGCTAAGGAAAGATCAGGGTTCAATACCATTCATCTTTACTTAGATGATTTCATCTTCATAGGCAGTGCTAACACAAGTCAATGTAAATTTATTATGCAAAAATTTGAGGAGTTGTGTTTGGAAATTGGTGTACCCTTGAACGCAGAGAAAACAGTTTTGCCCACTACTAATTTAGTGTTTCTTGGTCTGGAAATAGACACGGTCAAAATGCAAGTCTCTATTCCACAGGAGAAAGTATATCAACTTTCTACTCTATTAAAAGTTTGGGTAGGTAAGAGGAAAATTAAGTTGTCGGAGCTACAATCTCTAGTGGGCAAGTTAAATTTTTTCAGCAAGGCTATACCTGGTAGTAGAGCATTTAATCGCAGGTTTTACAATGCTATGATAGGAACTATTAAACCAAATCATCATATTAGGATACCAGGGTCCATGCGTCAAGATATAAAAACCTGGATCGAATTCTTGGATAGTTTTAATGGGGTGGTATACTTTCCGGACAGTGAGTGGAGTACCTCAGATACACTGAAACTCTTCACAGATAGTGCAGGGTCAGCAGAATTAGGTTGTGGTTGTTATTTTCAGGATCAATGGCTGTTCCTTCAATGGCCAGAGCAATGGGCTTACAATGAAATTTTGCGTGATATTACTTTTCTAGAGTTAGTTCCAATTGTGTTGTCATTGATGGTCTGGGGAAGCCTCCTGCATAATAAAGAACTTATCCTTTTCATAGACAATATAGCTTTGGTTCATATTTTAAACAAACAGTCATCTAGGTCAGAGCGTGTCATGTCATTAGTTAGGCCCTTAATGTTGGTTGCGTTAAAGTACAATTTTCAGTTTAAAGCCAACCACATCCCAGGCAAAGTTAATCAAATAGCTGACTCTATTTCCTGCAAAAAGTGGGACACTTTCAGGAGCCTGGCACCTGCAGCAGACGCACAACCTCGGCCAATTCCGGAGCAATTCCAGACCTTGCTCTCTCAAGCGAAATAGAGCGTTTATTCAGTGCATCAATGTCGGTGAACACTAGCGAGGCATACAGGGTAGGGATCCAAGCGTTTGAACAGTTTCGTATTGGCCAAGGGTTGTCACTGGTTTGGCCGCCACCAGACACACACTTAAACATGTTTATTGCACATCTATCAATAAAACACTACAAACACTCGACGGCAAAATCATACATTGCAGCGATGAGCTTCAAATGCAAAAGTCATACATTATATGATCCCACAAAAAACTTTGTCACCCAAAAGCTACTCCAAGGTATGAGAAGATCCACCAATACAGCAGACACACGGTTACCAATCACACTGGACATTTTACAAACCATTATCCCAAACCTTCAATTTGTTTGCTATAGCAATTATGAAACCTCATTGTATAAGGCTGCCTTTTCCCTTGCATTCCATGCATTACTTAGGATAGGTGAAATTGCTCTATCTAAGGGTAATTCACATGAAACCATAATCCAATGCCAAGACGTTTCACTGTTAACTAACAAACTTATGGTAAGCATTAAACGCTCCAAAACCGATCAGTGTGGTAGGGGAGTGACATTGTCAGTTAATGCATCACATGGAATATCGTGCCCAGTAAAAAAAATGCAGGAGTTTTTGCAAGTACGGGGCCATTATTTTGTCATTTTTCGGGGAAACCACTAACACGGTATCAGTTTAGTGCGGTCCTAGCTAAGGTCTTGGCAAAGTCATCCATTGATAGTAAGAATTTTAAGTCACACTCCTTTCGGATAGGAGCAGCTACTACATTAGCACTTCAGGGCGAAACACAACATGTCATCCAATCGGCGGGTAGATGGCAATCTAATGCCTATCGCACATATATTCGTTAATGATAAGAATTATTGGGCTAGTCTCATATACATGTACCATTATACATTCATCATTTTAAGTAAGTAGTAACTAAGCTTAACATATATTCGTTAATGATAAGCATTATTGGGCTAGTCTTATATCATACATTCCTTATTTGTAGTAAATAGTAGCTAAGCTTAACATCTACCAAGTTTTGTGCACATAGGTGTCAATAAAGTCTGGGTCATAGGATCCTCCATAGTCAAGAGAGCGAGCATAGCGTCCAGGGAACGAAAGGGGGGATTAAACCTTGGAATAGTTAAAACCGAAATCTGGTGGCAAGGCTATGGAGGTATGGTCCTTAGTCAGTTACTTCCCAAGCTTCGTGTGCTGCGAAGAATTGAGAATGACCCAGATGTATTAATTATACACTGCGGAGCAAATAGTCTAGGTCTCATTGAGTTAAAGTCACTGCTGGAAAAGCTCCAAGACACACTGGAACAAATAGCAAAGCTTTTCCCTCGTTCTAAATTGGTATGGTCAAACCTGCTCCCTAGATTCAATTGGAGGTATTCAGAGGACATTAGGGCCATGGAGGACTCAAGAAAAAGAGTCAATAGGGAAGCAATATTGTTAGTTACGTCTATGGGGGGGGGAGTTTTATTAAACATACTCAGTTTGACAGTAAGGACCCAACATTATTTCATGATGACGATGTTCATTTGTCCAAAAAGGGAAATGATTCATTCCTAGAAAACATTGAAAAGGTTGTTACATCGTTACTTAAGGTTGAGGGAGAAGAAAATGAGCAAGCTCTGGCCGCTGGTGACCATCTGTGTTGAGGTACTGCCGCCGTCACTAATGGTCTTTGGTCCTCCCATTGTGGCGGTTGCAGTTCCATAAATGCCCGTAATAGATTTTCATCAGACAACAGGCATTTATGGCCCTTACAAGTGGCGTATTTCGACCGCACCTCAACACAAATGGAAGAGTCGACACATATTCTACGCTCATGACGTCATATTGGACACTTGATCCTATGCACATGTGAAAATTTTTGTCCATTTACTTGTCATTCAAGGTTGCTTATATCATGTATATGGCTTAAGTAAGGTTAAAATATTTAGTAGAACGTTAATGCACTTGCGTTTACCCAGTGCATGATTACGTCATATTTGCCATATTTGCTTGTTGATGACGTCATAATTACGTCATAGTTGCCTATTGATTACATCATGTTTGCTTAATGCTTGTTGCTTTGCTTTTTGCTTGCTTGCTTGCTTTTGTTGGGGGCGGCCCTGCGGTAGCCCCCATAATTTCACCGCGGCCAGAAGCGCCAAATAAACTATTCTCAGATAGCTTGGTTTTCATGTTATTCATTAGGTATCTGGGATAAATAATTATGAACACTATATACTTAAAATAGAATTATTTTAATAATAATGATATAACATTTATTTAATGCCCGGGCAGTCAATACCCTAACACCTTTTTCTCTTGCTGCAGGGAACAGCTTAGTATGTTCTATTGCCCTCGGCCATTGGCTTCTGTCAATAAAACACATTGAGCTATTCCATGCACCTCGGGGAAAGCATTCTGGTCTGTTGACTGCCCAGGCATTAAATCAATGTATACAAAAATACATTATACAATACCAATGACCAATACAAATATGCAATGTTCAAAAGTTCACTGAAAAGTTTATTGGCTAATGTATAAGGCCATGTAGCCATGATATATACAATGATAGCAAATTAAATTGATCAATATGCACTCATCCATTGGTGTTGGGGTGCGACGATAACGTCGCTATTGCGAGAACTGCATAACATCATAACATCACCGTGCACGTGACTATTGCTCTGATGGGCATTCAGGATCCACACCCTTAGTTGCAACATAAATTTACAAACCAAGACACACAAATAATGTTTTTTATGACAATAAAATATCAATAGTATACACTATTTAACTTGGTACTGTGATAAATGCGCATATTAAAGACAAGCTAAAATATGCGATATTATTCTATAGTCAACTCTTAATGATGCGACGCTTAAAATTGTCACTATCATGGATGAATTAATAATTAGGACATGATTAGGTACTGCACTTCTACATGAAATATTTTTGATTTTTTGCCCAAACTAAGTGCACGAAATTAATAAGGAGGAAATAAACACGTATGTGTTAGTAATATAATGAAGTGAGCAGTCAAAGAACCTATTTCTCTGAGTTTATAGGCAACAAAGAGGAAATGCGTCTGTGAAAATTTGGCCCTTCTCTCTGAAGAATTGTAACAAACATATATTCTTTTTTCTGTTCCTTTGTTACAACAAAAAAGATTAGTTATGGCATGCCGTTTATTGATATGTTTGTTGCATTGTGTAAGTTTTACTCTGTCCGCAAGCACAGAAATAAGTGGGCCTGGAGTTTGTATGCTACCAAATAGGTAAGTTATTGCTTTGATTAATCTGAATACTTTTTGAAATGAATTTCCTTTAAAATTACAAGTGAACAAGTGAAAACATTGCATTTTTGGACGACAAAGTAATTGTTAGAAAACATGTAATTGCAATTCGTTTTCTTATTTTAAGGAGATTAGATTAGAAGCTGTTTTCATTTACTTTATATATTTTATTTATGTCGGTAATCTGAAGATACTCTTTTTTCAGCAAAATCATTAAATGTTGTACAGGATATATGCTCGAAGGAAACATGTGTTTAGGTGAGTAAAATTTGATTTAAACAAATACCATTTATTAAACATTTATGGTAATGATATAAAGTAAAGTTGACATTATACGTATCAGTATTTATAATTATTATTTTCAAAAATGTAAATAAGGTCTTCTGTCTTTAACAGCAGTTCATATTTTTGTCGTAAGATGTTTTTGAGCTTACATCAGCAGGATTGGATAGACTTTGAAACTTATCCATAAAACTTCAATTGAACTATAGATGTTTCATAGGGCATTCAAATTGTGTGACTGGCACAAGAAGCACCGACGACACGAAAATTAAAATAAAAAGGCATTCCTGATATTTTTTTCGAGTATTTCTTTTCTCGATAATTTTCCATGAACACATTTAGTATCAAACTAAAAATGTTTATAAATGTGATCTAGTAAGTGACACCAAGAAAAAAGGGCTGCACCTTTATATAGAAGGCCTAAATTAGTTTCAAGTATTCCCTCAAAGGCTCTTTTATGTAACATCTTTTGTTATGTCTTTAGTGAAATCATTCACTAATGCATAACATTAGTCTTTAATATGATACATACCGGTAGTTGAGGATAATAAAGGACCAGAAGATAAAATCTTTAATTATTTACATATAAAAAGCAATAGAGAATAATATATTTTTAATACGAATTTGTCTTAAATGTTTGTTTAACGGTCCGATAAGGAAGGAGTGAGTCGATTTCTAGAAAAATACCACACAAAATACAAAACATTTCTATTCTTTAATATAATTTGTTAAACGGGCAAGAAAAAAAGGGTTGACCTTTCGAATATAACTCCACCGTGAAAAAAAAAACCCATTTATCGTTTAAATCGATTTATAACATGTTTTGATTTGCAGAAGAAAACACTTTCCATTTCTTCTTATCTACCTATAGAGTGCTGTAATCAATCATGTTTAAGGTCATTTCAGGAGAAGTCTCAAGGATCAGAAGACCAAAGCTTTGATCTATTATAACTCAAAAATACTTTTAAAAAGCAATAACAGATGAGATGGGAAAAACAATGGTTTAGACAATTTATTTCTATAAAACGTTTTGTTAAACGAATCCGGAGTTGTAGCATATACGTTGACATTCCTCCAAATCGTTTTTCCTGCCCGAAAAAAAGTTTAATGTTCCTCCCTGTACGACAAGAGTAAGCAGACTATCTTTTATAAAATTCATGATTCTATGCATTTTGGTCTGAAATTCTATCCATGCTCATCAATTAATACCGTTCAATACCTTTAAAATACTTTGTGCGCATTATTTGTCGGCAGCATTGCTTATTTACTGACATTATATATAATTCATGAACCAAGTCAAGTGTATGATTTGATTTATTAGATATTATCTTGAACCTTTTGTTTCGTGCATTGTCCAAGAGAATATATTAACTAAACTATTCTTAAACTATGATATGACTAATAAAACGTTAAATCATGATAGTTTTGGTAAACTCTATGCAAACTGTCTCATAAGCGTTAGATATGTACAGCATTTGTAAAAGTTGATAAGAAATGGCCGTATTAAATTGATTTCCTATAGGCTATCATCATTGTTATCATTGAGAATTTATATCCTATTCCTTTTAAAAGATTTAAAGACGTCCTTTATTCTTACCACAACCTTTTAACGTGTTACACACATTCACTAACTCATCATCACCTTGTATAAAAAAAAAATGTCGTTAATTAAATATAGAAAATCTTAATTTAATCAAAACGCCTATATAAACTCTTTTAGAATGTAAATCTGGCTACAACGGTGAGAACTGTTCATTGACCTGTGAATCCGGGTACTTTGGGCGTCAATGTAATGAACGATGCCGCTGCTCCCAGGATGAGTATTGTGATCCAGCAAGAGGATGTCTGTGTAACTCAACAATTGATTACTGTAGAGAACCAGGTATACATTTTTGACCAGAGAATACATTTATGCAATATCATTACATGAAAACAGTAGTATATTCGTATAAGCGTTTATTTGACATTAAACTATTTGAGAATATCGTCATTTTCAACATAACAGCAATATAAGCAAGAATACTGCTTTTCCTACATAATACACAAACTAAACGAATGTGGTTATAACACAACTGATATCCTACCGAAAACACTATTTTTTAACGTATCTGATAAGCTACGTTTAAACATAATTAATTTTTGCATGTATTTAGCATGAAAGGGGGGGGAGAGGATAGAGCTTTTTCTCGCAAACATTTTCTTTTCAGAATTACATATACAAAAAAATAAACAGAGTTGCCCCTTGCCTTTTTTATTATTGCTTTTCAACATTTTTTGGATGTTTTCAACTCTCCACCCCCCTTATTTAAAAAAAAATACTATGTGCATGTTTTGTAACAAAATTTGATTGATTCATATAATTATTGTACCGTAAAAAATTATATAGACCTAAACAAACCTGGATTTGGATTCAGGTAAGATTATGTTTATGGTCGACATCGTAACCAAGTGTGATTTAAAATTCTACGTTCACCATTTTTCTAGGTAAGAAAACTTTGAGTTAATGTCTGCCTTTTCCTTTCAATCCCGATCAAAATCGTAAATCGCAATATTATTGACCTTTTTAATTAGGGTATGGTGCATTCATAATGTTTCACATGGATAGTCAAACACATGTTTTTGAGTTCGTTTCGTTCTATAAATAAAAAAGTTTTTCTTTAAAATTTCCGAGGAAAATTGTACTCTAGATTTAAATTCCTCTGTCTACAGTATAATCAATTCTTAATTGGTGTCTGTTAGTTTGTTTTCAATCGCTTTTTTTTCTGTGACTATAACTGCAAAATTCCACCAAGTCAAATTGTTTTTCTATAAAGAACGAGTGAATTTTCTTAATCTAGTTCTGTGAAAAAGAGTGCTATATCTATTTTATTTGTTAATTAAATACTTGCAATATTAGATTGCTGATTTATTTCTTTACTGTTTATATTTTTCTTTGTAATTAGGCCAATAAATATTTTTTTTGTGAATATGTTTATAACTACATGAAGAACATAAATTACATTAAATTGAATTTGATATTCAAAACCTGTAAGATAGTATTTATAAATATTGTATGTAAACTTTCGGTATCAGGTATATTTAGTACTACTGTGCAGCGCCTGATTACGATATCAAAATTAATTTGCTTAATAATTAGCTACCGCTAACAATTATTAATATAAAACTTCATATTTATTTACTTTTGAACCCTTTGTTTATCATTTGATTCTGATAAATGTGTTTATACATCATTATACGTTTAAACATTTCGTTGAAAATAAAATAAAGAGATAAATGAAATGTGGGTGCGTTCCGGACGGACACTGAAAACAACTTTTGCCATTAAGTGACCTATTTTATTTTAAACGGAGACAAAGGTCGCCATGTAAGAACATATTTATTCAATGACGTGAATAAGTTCAAATAATGAACACCACGTAAGAAACTCGTACCGCAAACAACTCAGAAAGTGCGACATACTGCCAAAAACGGTTAACGCTCAAGTTTAAATCAGAAATATTAAGAACGAAATCATGCAACATAGATTAAATGGACACTCGGTGATGAATGATCGGTAAGCTTTGTTATCTAACGTAACGTGATTTAACAATAACAACGACAAGCTCACTTCAATCCACTGAATGTATCAAAAAAGTTTTGTTTGTATAGCGTATCTGATCTTTGGATATCTATCAAAAGCAGGAAGTTTCAAGTCACATTTTTAACATTTGTTACCACGCTATTCAACAACGGAAGGCAGACTTTGATCTTTCATAGACTGACTATGTTTTGCTATTGTTGTTACGTAAACGGTATACTTTTTAGTTCTGATCTTATCACACATAATGTATTAACTGAATAGATACAATTTATTCTTTCATATTTTTTTCTTTATTCGTTTCAAAGGTTTTATTTCTCGATGCTGGTATGGAACTTTCATTATTATTATAAAACAACAACTTCAAATAGAAGTTATACTTACTTTTTTATGTTTAGAGGACATATTCAAAACATACATTATCTCCAAGAGTGTGCAGGTAGTTCAGAAATGTTTATGATAACTTTCAATGAATTTCTCAGAATCTCAAAATCATTGTTTAAAAAACCCTTTTAGCAACTCTAAGATACATGTAGAAATAATGAACTGATCGACCTAAGGAGGACAATCAGGTCAAAGACCCTCTTTTATATTCTTGGTCACAAACGCTGACAGAAGGTACGAAATTAACAATTACAGTAAAACACGGTTATAGCGAACACGCTTATAATGAATTGACGCTTACAGCGAAGTGAATTTCATTCCCCAAGTCTCTATTTTATGTTGTAAACTTGACGGATATAACGAATTACGCTTATAACGAAGTTAACTTACTCGTCTCTGGGACTTCGTTATAAGCGTGTTTTACTGTATTTACTTTCCTAGTTCCGGTATCAATATTTTTAAGGAATCCATAAGATGGCAAGTACTAGTATTACTAAAAAAGAGGTCTTGAAATTTAAAAATTTTCCTAAAACGGAAATTCATTTTACAGTACTAATTTTCCCAAAGAATCGGATTTACCCAGCTGTTTTTACTTTTTTCAGCATATGAAGAAGGTTGATGAGTGAACAAAATGAGAGTTAACGCTTTGCAGTACTATATATATATAAACAGGTGATTTTATTATACTCTGGCCGATTTCATAATTATGACATGAAATGCAACAATTTGTTATCTATTAATGACTCGTTTACATAACTAGTTTTGCTTTGTTTGTGATGTAGGCGTCTCTCTTGATAGAACCAAAGAGAAACAACCAAACTTCCTTATACCCCATTTTTGCTGAACTTGGCATTTGTTCCCTTAAAATAAGTACGAAATATTGTGCAGTGTCCCTGCAGAAAATCCTTATAATTTTTGTTTTGTTATTGTTTTGTTCTGTTTTTTGGGTTTTATGGGGTTTTTTTTATCATGTTACTTTCATTTAAATATAGTCTATTAATGCACCGTTCTAAAAAACAAAACTCATTTATTGGCACTTATTGTATCTTTGACATTTGCTTCAAATTGAACATGTATGGCGCATAATAAAAATATGATTGGCAGAACAATAAACACATATAAACTAGCATAACTATTGTGTTCTCTTTTATTCGCAATTAATTTTACGAAACGTATTTTCTTATTATCACGGGTTTACAATTCAGGTGCAATATTTTGAGTTTATCAATATTCTTAATGTTCTCCGGTTAGTTTATTTTTTTCAAACTTGATCGCAAAAATGACTTTTAACAACTGCAAGGAGTTGTGAATCTTAATTAGCTTAAGAAATAAAATGTTCAGAATCATTAACATAACCGTGATTCTATATTTAAAGTGGTGCAACAGCGCGTGCAGTGTTAGTTCATTAAAAAGTTCATACATATTTGAACATTTTTGCTATTCTATAAGTTTATATAACTTTAATCATCAAAGACACAAACATAACTATAGATAGATGATATTATATTTATTTTTAATGTTTGGCGCTACTGGCCGCGGTGATGATATGGGGGTTACCACTGAGCTGTCCCCGCCAAAAAAAACAATATATAATACAATACAAAGTCTGACGAGCAGTGTATGGGTGAATTGTGCATTGGGTTACAAATGCACAGATGTCACAATTACCAATATGCAATATATAATACTATAACCTAATCAACGGGATTATTACAGATTAAATATTTTCGTCTATTTTGTATGTGTATATTGTTTTTCTGAACTACTGAAACGATCTATTGAACTGCCGGTCAATAGAATGCGATCCGATGTATTCCGGAAAAACCGATCAAGGTTTCGAATTTATATTAGTAACAGTAAGGTAAGCAGATGTCAGTTGCAAACAATTGAGGCAGCGAGATTATTTAGTTAAATGCAGAAGACTTGAGTTAGCTAATGGATAACAAAGATTCCAAAAATACAAAAAACGCTATTTAAATGACTGTGACTGTAATTTCCTATTGCGGGAATAAAAACTTTATTTTTTCGGATTTTGAGAAGTTACCATTGGACTCTTTTTTTGAACATTTTAAAACAGTTTATGCATCTGCAAGAAACCAAAAGTCTATGATAAATTTACGATACGAAATGCAACGCCATTTTCTTAAAATTAGAGACACCGACATTGTAAATAACATTGCATTTAAGCCAGCAAATCTTTAGTTTCAAGCAATGATGGTAAAACTGAAACAAGTAGAAATTGGGTCTAGTGAACACAAACACCCCTATTGAAGCTGAAGACCTGGCTGTACTTTACACAGCATTCGATCTAAAAAGAAAAAACCCTAATTATCTTCAAAACAAGGTGTTTTTCGATTTTATGATATATTTCTGCAACCGAGGCAGATAGAACTTGAGAGAAGTTTAAAAACAGGACTTTAAATTCCATGGTTCTGGTACAAATAAGTATGTGACTTTGAGGGACCACTCTGCAAAAAAATTCTACAGATACTGATAAAAGTCAGGGCGGGCGGTTGTACATTTTACCAAACAACGCTTTGTTCCCAGTGAAGTATTTAGCTGTGCTCAACCCAAATTTTAATTCATTTTGACAACGTCCTAAATCAAAAGAAAAGAAAACAGAGGTCGAGTATGAAGATATCTGTGTTCGTAAAACAGTTTGGGAAATAAAGTACAAGTTAAGCAAATCTTACACAAACCATTCTTTGCGTGCCACTACAATTACCCTATTACATGAGGAAGGGTTTGATGCAAGGCATATTATGTCATTTATGGACAAAAATCTGAAACAAGTAAAAAAATACCTTTCAGCAGAACAGGAGAATCCTAAAAGCGGATGATAGCAGAAACAATTAGTTACAACATTCTAGGTAAGACCATTTTCATGCACCATTACTTAAGATTAAGATGCTCTTGCTTATAGATTTATAAAAACCCTGATTGTACTGTTTGAAAAACAGCAAGTATAACCAGATTCAATTGGTAATCTTTATTGAATGTAGATCTGATGTAGATCTGATGGTAAATTGCTGAAACAAATTATAAACAATTTATGAATACATGGGATAATATGCAAACTGACATTTTAACAATTCACAAAAAAATACATTTATATCATATATGTATTTGTTATACTTTCATGTTAAATACTGAAATCTGATTGGTTAAGACGCAGTTTATAATCCGTTCTATTACCCTCAGCGTTAGCAACACACATAGCAACGGGTAACATTAAAAAATGTTATATGCGCGAAAATTATGCGCGTACGGTTCGCTGTAGAATTCACGTGATTTCTATATAAAAGCAGTAAAATTTTCTTAAAAACATTCAGTATAACAAAATAAATAGTGCCTGTTTGGGAGGATAACAGTTGAAATTGACACCCCTCGAAAACCATTGTCAACTTCCGCTTCGCATCGGTTGACAATGGTTTTCTCGGGGTGTCAATTTCAACTGTTACCCTCCCAAACAGGCACTATTTATATAATATATCATAGTTGTCATAAGAAATAAATTGACAATTATCTAAATAGACGAATTCCAAACTGTGCACCCAGTATTGAAACAGTAGCCCGAGGGAAATTATGGAATGTAAATAAAGATTGGAAAAATTTTATTGAAAAAATATAAACATAGAATTCACACTTCATAGGTGTGCTGTGTACTTATTAATGACCAGTAAATCATATAAATGATGAAGGTATCCTTATATGTTTAACCTCAAGATATGTAAACACGAAAAAATATGGCGCCTACAACCTTCTACAGTAACAGTCATTACGAGGGTGCTTTATGTTTGCTTTTATAAACATGTCATGGCCAAAACAACAAATAAAATGAATATTTCATATATCTAAATGCATATTATACTTACAATTTGAGGGGACAAGGATGAAACATGGAATTTGTGTAGCACTGCGGCGGGACCACACGTACACAGCGTGAAAAACTGAACATAGAAGAGTTCCACATAAAGAGGAATAACTCTCAGACTGGACAGTACAACATCAAGATAAATAACTCTTGGTTCCACTACACTGATGATAATGATAATATTGATATGTAATGTAATACGTCTTTTCTTTATGTTTATTACCAACATGATTCTTGCTTTGATTTATAATTTTGATTCAAATTTTATTCCTTTATAAATTTAGGGACCACAACAGCAAAAAAGAGCAAGGAAGAGCCAAAAGGAAAAACAGGTAATCAATTTATATGAACATATGTTCATTTGTGCTCATTGCAGGCGATCTTTTGATTATTCAAAAATGTAAGATTTAAAAATTGGAAAACTTTATTTGAGAGAGCTACTTTATTTATATTACAGTTGCACCGCAGACGAGTGAAATATCTTCCCCACCAGATGATGGAGGCGACAATTTTTGTTTTCATTTATTTTCCAAATGGTAAAAGAATCTATAAAGATATTTTATAAGAGAAATGATATGACTAATATGTATGATTTTGCTTTCCAATGCAGGTCAGGATGAAGAGAATTTTCAGTCATTTCCAGATGACATGAATTTGTTAAAGCTCAGTCTTTCCCAGTCTTTTCCAGTCTTTCTCCAAACTATCCTTCCAGCATCTGATTCATTCACCAAACCCAACACTTGTTGACACTAGTTTTAGCAGCTCCACCTATGTTCAGAGAGTACTAGGAGAGCGTGCTGCAAATACCAACTATGGTGTTTTATCATGTTAAAGAGGTTCATATGCATTATCACTATAACACGCCTCATGATCACTCAAACTAAAGTAATGTATGATAAAAAACATACGAAGTTACCAACCTAAAAACCTATTTTTGTTTAATTTTTTAGTTAAAAATGTTCATAATTAATTGCTGCAAGATTAAAAGATCACTGTATTAAGTTTGTTTTACTATCATTCCTAATATTTAACATTTAGGTCATCTAGGTATTGATTTACAATGAAATATACGCATACTGTTTAAAAATCTTTTATTACATACAATTATGAACACTATATACTTAAAATATCATTATTTTAATTATAATAATATAACATTTATTTAATGCCCGGGCAGTCAATACCCTAAAACATTTTTCTCTTGGTGCAGGGAACAGCTTAGTATGTTCTATTGCCCTCGGCCGTTGGCTTCTATCAGTAAAACACATTGAGCTATTCCATGCACCTCGGGGAAAGCATTCTGGTCTATTGACTGCCCAGGCATTAAATCATTGTATACAAATATACATTATACAATACCAATGACCAATACAAATATGAAATGTTCCAAAGTTCACTGAAAAGTTCATTGGCTAATGTATAAGGCCATTTAGCCATGACCTATACAATGATAGCAAATTGATCAATACGCACTCATCCATTGGTGTTGGGGTGCGACGATAACGCCGCTATTGCGAGAACTGCATAACATCATAACATTACCGTGACTAATGCTCTGATGGGCATTCAGGATCCAAATCCTTAGCTGCACCATAAACTTACAAACCAAGACACAAAAAAATAATAATATGTTTGTATGGCAATAAAATATCAATAATATACACCATTTAACTTGGTACTGTGATAAATGCGCATATTAAAGACACGCTAAAATGGGCAATATTATTCTATAGTCAACTCTTAATGATGCAACGCTTGAAATCGTCATTATCATGGATGAATTTATAATTAGGACATGATTAGGTACTGCAATTCGACATGAAATATTTTTGATTTTATGCCCAAATTAAGTGCACGAAATTAATGATGAGGAAATAAACACGTGTGTGTTTGTAATATAATGAAGTGAGCAGTCAAAGAACCTATGTCTCTGGGTTTATAGGCAACAAAGAGGAAATGCATCTGTCAAAATTTGACCCTTCTCTGTGAAGAATTGTAACAAACATATATTTTTTTCTGTTCCTTTGTTACTACAAAAAAGATTAGTTATGGCATGCCGTTTATTTATATGTTTGTTGCATTGTGTAAGTTTTACTTTGTCTGCAAGCACAGAAATAAGTGGGCCTGGAGTTTGTATGCTACCGAATAGGTAAGTTATTGCTTTGATTAATCTGAATACTTTTTTAAATGAATTTCCTTTAAAATTACAAGTGAACAAGTGAAAACATTGCATTTTTGGACGACAAAGCAATTCAATGTGTTAGAAAACAGGTAACTGCAATTCGTTTTCTTATTTTGATAAGATTAGATTAGAAGCTGTTTTCATTTACTTTAAATATTTTATTTATGTCGGTGATCTGAAGATACTCTTTTTTCAGCACAATCATTAAATGTTGTACAGGATATATTCTCGAAGGAAACATGTGTTTAGGTGAGTAAAATTTGATTTAAACAAATACCATTTATTAAACATTTATGGTAATAATATAAAGTAAAGCTGACATTATACGTATCTTCAGTATTTATAATTATTATTTTCAAAAATTTAAATAAGGTCTTCCGTCTTTAACAGCAGTTAATATTTTTGTCGTAAGATGTTTTTGAGCTTACATCAGCAGGATCGGATAGACTTTGAAGCTTTTCCATAAAACGTAAATAGAATTATAAATGTTTCATATGGCATTTAAATCTGTCTGGCACAAGAAACACCGACGACACGAAAATTAAAATAAAAATGCATTCCTGATATTTTTGCGATTGTTTCTTTTCTCGAGAATTTTCCGTGACCGCATTTAGGTTCAAACTAAAAATGTTCATAAATGAAATCTAGTAAGTGACACCAAGAAAAAAGGGCTGCACTTTCATATAGAAGGCCTAAATCAGCTTCAAGTCTTCCTTCAAAGGCTCTTTTAAGTAACATCTTTTGTTATATGTTAAGTGAAATCATTCACTAATGAATAACATTAGTCTTTAATATGGTACATACCGGTAGTTGAGGGTTGTAATGGACCAGAAGATCAAATCTTTAATCATTTATGTATATAAAAGGAAAACACTGTGTAAAGCAATAGAGAAAAACAAATTTCTAATACGAATTTGTCTTAAATGTTTGTTAAACGGTCTGATTAGGATGGAGTCGATTTCTGGAAAAATACCACAAAAACTACAAAATTTCTATTCTTTAATTTATTTTGTTAAACAGGCAAGATATTGCCTTTGTCATCAAGAAAAAAGGTTGACCTTTCGAATATAACTCCACCGTGGCAAAACAATTATCGTTCAAATCACCTTATCACATGTTTTAACTTGCAGAAGAAAACACTTTCCATTTCTTCTTATCTACATATAGAGTGCTGTAATAAATCATGTTTAAGGTCATTTCGGGAGAAGTTTCAAGGATCTTAAGACCAAAGCTTTGATCTATTATAACTCAAAAATATTTTGAAAAAGCAATAAAAGATGAGATGGGAAAAACAATGGTTTAGACAATTTATTTCTATAAAACGTTTTGTTAAACGAATCTGGAGTTGTAGCATATACGTTGACATTCCTCCAAATCGTTTTTTCTGCCCGAAAAAAAAGTTCAATGTTCCTCACAGTACGACAAGAGCAAGCAGACTATTTTTTATAAAATTCATGATTCTATGCATTTTGGTCTGAAATTTTATACATGCTCAACAATTAATACCGTTCAATACCTTTAAAATACTTTGTGCGCATTATTTGTCGGCAGCATTGCTTATTTACTGACATTATATATAATTTATGAACCAAGTCAAGTGTATGTTTTGATTTATTAGATATCATCTTGAACCCTTTGTTTCATGCATTGTCCAAGAGAATATATTAACTAAACTATTTCTAAACTATGATATGACTAATAAAACGTTAAATCATGATAGTTTTGGTAAACTCTATGCAAACTGTCTCATAAGCGTTAGATATGTACAGCATTTGTAAGACATACAAATGTTATCAGAAATGACCATATTAAATTGATTTCCTATAGGCCTTTTTCTTGTTATCATCAAGAATTTATATCACATGCTCTTTAAAAGATTTAAAGACGTCCTTTATTCTTACCACAATCTTTTAGCGTGTTACACACATTCACTTATTCATCATCACCATGTTACAAAAATGTCATTAATTAAACATAAAAAAATCTTTATTAAATCAAAACGCCTATATAAACTCTTATAGAATGTAACCCTGGTTACACTGGTAAGAACTGCTCATTGACCTGTACATACGGGTACTTTGGACGACGATGTGATGAACGATGCCGCTGCTCCCAGGATGAGTATTGTGATCCAGCAAGAGGATGTCTAGGTAACTCAACCATTGATTACTGTAGAGAACCAAGTATAACTTTTTGACCAGAGAATACAATTATGCGATATCATTACATAAAAACAGTAGTATATTCGTATAAGCGTTTATTTGACACTAAACTATTTGAGGATATCGTCATTTTCAACATAACAGCAATATTAGCAAGATTACTACTTTTCCTAAATAATACACAAACTAAACGAATGTGGTTATAACACAACTGATATCCTACTGAAAACACTATTTTTTAACGTATCTGATAAGCTTCGTTTAAACATAATTCATTTTTGCATGTATTTAGCATGAAAGGGGGGGGGGGCAAGGGAGGAAGGAGCTTTTTCTCGCAAACATTTTCTTTTCAGAATTACATATACAAAAAAAAATTAAACAGAATAGCCCCTTGCCTTTTTTATTATTGCTTTTCAACATTTTTTGGATGTTTTCAACTCCCCCCCCCCCCTTATTTAAACAAAAAATACTATGTGCATGTTTTGTAACAAAATTTGATTGATTCATATAATTATTGTACCGTAAAACAGCAATTATAGTAGACCTAAACAAACCTGGATTTAGATTCAGGTAAGATTATGTTTATGGTCGACATCGTAACCAAGTGTGATTTAAGATTCTACGTTCACCATTTTTCTAGGTAACAAAACTTTGAGTTAATGTCTGCCTTTTCCTTTCAATCCCGATCAAAATCGTAAATCGCAATATTACTGACCTTTTTAATTAGGGTATGGTGCATTCATTATGTTTCACATGGTTAGTCAAACACATGTTTTTGAGTTCGTTTCGTTCTATAAATAAAAATGTTTTTCTTTAAAATTTCCGAGGAAAACTGAACTCTAGATTTAAATTCCTCTGTCTACAGTATAATCAATTTTTAATTGTTGTCTGTTAGTTTGTTTTGTTTTCAATCGCTTTTTTTCTGTGACTATAACTGCATTATTCCAACAAGTCCAATTGTTTTTCTATAAAGAACGAGTGAATTTTCTTAATCTAGTTCTGTGAAAAAGAGTGCTATATCTATTTAATTTGTTAATTAAATACTTGCAATATTAGATTGTTGATTTATTACTTAACTGTTTATATTTTTCTTTGTAATTAGACCAATAAATATTTTTTTTGTGAATATGTTTATAACTACATGAAGAACATCAATTACATTAAATTGAATTTGATATTCAAAACCTGTAAGATAGTATTTATATTTATAAATATTGTATATAAACTTTCGGTATCAGGTATATTTAGTACTACTGTGCAGCGCCTGATTACGATCTCAAAATTAATTTGCTTAATAATTAGCTACTGCTAACAATTATTAATATGAAACTTTATATTGATTTACTTTTGAACCCTTTGTTTATCATTTGATTCTGATAAATGTGTTTATACATCATTATACGTTCAAACATTTCGTTGAAAATAAAATAAAGAGATAAATGAAATGTGGGTGTGTTCCGGACGGACACCGAAAACAACTTTTGCCATTAAGTGACCTATTTTATTTTAAACGGAGACAAAGGTCGCCATGTAAGAACATATTTATTCAATGACGTGAATAAGTCCAAATAATGAACACCACGTAAGAAACTCGTACCGCAAACAACTCAGAAAGTGCGACACACTGCCAAAAACGGTTTACGATCAAGTTTAAATCAGAAATATTAAGAACGAGATCATGCAACATAGATGAAATGGACACTCGATGATGAATGATCGGTAAGCTTTGTTATCTTACGTAACATGATTTAACAATAACAACGACAAGCTCACTTCAATCCACTGAATGTATCAAAAAAAGTTTTGTTTGTATAGCGTATCAGATCTTTGGATATCTATCAAAAGCAGGAAGTTTCAAGTTACATTTTTAACATTTGTTACCACGCTGACCAACAACGGAAGGCATACTTTGATCTTTCATAGACTGACTATGTTTTGCTATTGTTGTTACGTAAATAGTATACCTTTTTAGTTCTGATCTTATCACACATAATGTATTAACTGAATAGATACAATTTATTCTTTCATATTTTTTTCTTTATTCGTTTCAAAGGTTTTATTTCTCGATGCTGGTATAGAACTTTAATTATTATAAAACAACAACTTCAGATAGAAGTTATACCTACTTTTTTATGTTTAGAGGACATATTCAAAACATACATTATTTCCAAGAGTGTTCAGGTAGTCCAGGAAGGCTTTATGTTAACTTTCAATAAATATCTTATTGGTCAGAGTTTAAAAAACCCTTTTAGCAACTCTAAGATACATGCAGAAATTATGAACTAATCGACCTAAGGAGGACAATCAGGTCAAAGATCCTCTTTAACATTCTTGGTCACAAACACTGACAGAAGGTACGAAAATAACAATTATTTACTTTCCTAGTTCCGGTATCAATATTTTTTTAAGGTATCCATAAGATGGCAAGTATTACTTAAAAAGAGATCTCGAAATTTAAAATTTTTCCTAAAAAGGAAATTCATTTTACAGTACTAATTTTCCCACAGAATCGGATTTACCCAGCTGTTATATTTCAGCATATGGAGGAAGGTTGATGAGTGAACAAAATGAGAGTTTACGCTTTACGATACTATATATAAATAAACAGGTGACTTTATTATACTCTGGTCGATTTCATAATTATGACATGAAATACAACAATTTGTTATCTATTAATGACTCGTTTACATAACTAGTTTTGCTTTGTTTGTTGTGTAGCGTCTCTATTGATAGAATCAAAGAGAAACAACCAAACTTCCTTATACCCCATTTTTGCTGAACTTGGCATTTGTTCCCTTAAAATTAGTACGAATTATTGTGCAGTACCCCTGCAGAAAATCTGTAATATTATTTGTTGTTGTGTTTGGTTTTTTTTTTTTTAAATCATGTTACTTTCAGTCAAATATTGTCTATTAGTGGTTCGTTCTAAAAAAAAAAATTCATTTATTTGCACTTATTGTATCTTTGACATTTGCTTCAAATTGAGACATGTACGGCGCATGATGAAAATATGGTTTGCAGAACAATAAACACATATAAAGTAGTATAACTATTGTGTTCTTTTTTATTCGCAATTAAATTTAACGAAATGTATTTTGTTGTTATCACGGGTTTACAATTCAGGTGCAATATTTTGAGTTTAACAATATTCTTTCTGTTCTCCGATTAGTTTATTTTTTTCAAACTTAATAGCAAAAATTACGTTAAACAACTGCAAGGAGTAGCGCATCTAAATTAGCTTTAAAATAAACATCAAGTTCAATTTTAAAAATTCACCTGAATATGAACTTGGTAGTTCACTTAATACAATCCTGATTTGCCCGTAATAATTTTACGTCTGAAAAAAAAACCCCAAAATATTCAGAATCATTAACATAACCGTGTTTCTATATATTCCCAATGGTGCAACAATTAAACGAGAAGCACGTGCTGTGACAGTTCATTAAAAATTCATACAGATTTGAACATTTTTGCTATTCTATAAGTTTCTATACGTTTAATTATCAAAGACCCCAAACATAACTGTAGATAGTTGTTATTATTTTTATTGTTTGTGTTTGGCGCTACTGGCCGCGGTGATGATATGGGGGTTACCACTGGGCTGTCCCCGCCAAAAACCAATATATAATACAATACAAAGTCTGACGAACAGTGTATGATTGAATTGTGCATTGGTTTAGGTTACAAATGCACATTTGTCACAATTACCAATGTGCAATATATATACTAATACCTAACCAACAGGATTTTGTTTGTTTTATAATTACAGATTAAATAATTTTCTCTATTTTGTGTGAGTATTCAGTTTATCTTGACTATTGAAACGATCAATTGAACTGCCGGTCAATAAACTGTGATCTATAAGACTGCCGGTCAATAGCACTACTAAGTCAAAAAAGTACTGACATTCCTATATTTTACTGATAAACTTAGACATTTACTGACAATGTACTGACATTACTGATAAACTTAGAAAAGTACTGTCGTTTTTACTGACGGTACTGAGAAACTTAGAAAAGAACTGACAACTTAAACAGTACTGATAAACTCAGAGAAGTACTGACACTTTTTATTGACGGTATTGAAAAACTTAGAGAAGTACTGACAAATACTGATAAGTACCGACCCCATTGTTCTTACTCTCAATGAATGAAATTTTACCTGATCTTTTTTCTTTTATGTCATTTTTCAGCATTAATTTATTAAGCTAGCAAGATACATTGTAAAAGTTGTTTAGACTGATATTAATTTTAAAGTATTAACTCGGTATGTTGTATTTAATTTGTTGAATGTTAACAAATTTGTCATAATTTTAAAAAAGAAGTGTAATGTCGTGCTTTATTTGTTACACATAAAATTGTGTTGTACGAATAGGAAGGGGGTGGAGTTGGATCGATCGAGTTGGATGTTTGCGAATGAGTGTAAATGCCACATCTTTTCTGTTCAATTTTTAGACGTAAAATATGTCAATGCTTTAATTCAATCTGTTCTTCAATATGCAGCTAATCACATGTAAAAGTAGCATTTGTATATAAAATTGTGAGCGAGATGCAACGTAAGGCTAAAAAAAAAGATCAACTATAACAAGGTGCATGGTTGTTATTGTAAAGTCGTATTAACTTTATACCAACATTGGTATAGTTTATCGGACAGGGGAGAGAGAGAGAGAGAGAGAGAGAGAGAGAGAGAGAGAGAGAGAGAGAGAGAGAGAGAGAGAGAGAGAGAGAGAGAGAGAGAGAGAGAGAGAAAGAGAGAGAGAGCGAGTTGATTTTTTCAGAAGGGGGATTGTCCGGTTCTCCGACGCTTTTAACTTTTCACATTATGCATTGTCCATTTCAGTAATTTATATGCATTTTTGATAGAAGTATAGAATTCTTTTCATAAATGTACATATAAAGCAATGGTACAGTTCATAAATGATTTAAGTTTTAATTTAAAACACTGTGTCAAATGATGTTCCGAATTTAAAGTCTTCCTTTTCATAATTGAAATTCTTAAAAGTGATAAATTAAATTTTTCAAGTTCTGTTTTCTTTACTTGAAAAAGTGGGGGAAAAGTATTAAGGGATGTGAAAACAACATACTGCATTATTGTTTAGGACGTGTGTGTATATACAAGTACACGTGTGTCTGTCACCTCATTGTTCCCAACCTCGCTACCATGCACGACAAAATATCAAGAAGGGTTGTGTACAGTTGCTATTATATAATCACTAACTGGTCATTCAGATCATAGGAGGTGTGTGTATTTATATATGTACACGTGTGTCTGTCACCTCATTGTTCCAAATCTTGCTACTGTGCACTGCAAATTGTCAAAAAAGACTGTGTACAGTAGCTACACGTATTACATAACCACTTACCGAGTGTAAAAAATGTCAACACCCTCTTCTTTGAACACTTTAACTTCAATCAACCAATTATTAAACAGTCATGTGTTTTCAGGATCTTTGATCAATTTATCTCGTTTAAAATAATACTTTGATTGATAAAAGATTATATTTACTGCTCCAAGTTAATTTAAATAAATATACATTGTTAGTTATGAAAATTAATTAAGATCGCATCGATTGAGAAACATTGGCTATCATCGATTGCGATTTACATGATTAATTATTCTATTTCCTGCTAAATAAAATCAACAGACATTTTATTGAGACTATCGTATTCTATGCATCATTACACCAGGCAAAGATATCAAAATATAGGTGATATTTTCGATCGATGTGTGATTATCTGCACCTGCTAATTATATGGTATTATGCGCTTTAACTCAGGCAGGATACATGGGTTCTCCACTTGTTTGGTTTTTTTCTACAAATTACAAAAATCGGTCATTTGTTCAAATACATGTAATAAGATATATAAGCAGCTTATCGGAATACAAGTCTAACTTGATTTGTGTCAATGTTGAGTCATATGTTTAGACAAGTTTAACTTTTTTAAAAAAGTTTACCGTCTTTAGAACAAACCTTAAACAACAATTAGTTATCAAAGACAGTTTAATTCTTTTTATATAAATGTCACCTTCCTCTACATACCATGGCGAGTGAAACATTTTATGTCATGTGTGTTTATCCTTCGTGTCTAAAATTGAGAACTGCGTACTTGAGCTTGTAAGTTGTGATCGACTATAGGGTAAAAGAGATCTTAGGTAGGGTCGTAGACTCGTATTATTGTTATCCCACTGCATTTAACTATCTAAGGTGCAAATAACTTTACCGATATTAGACATACCGCATCCACTTTTTTTATTTTGTATAAATATTTGAATAAACAATGCTAAAAGAAAAACAAATAATTTCAAAAGATATTATAGAATATTACTTTCAACTAGTTGGACCTGAAAACCAAAGGCTGAATTTCATTTATAGCAATTTTGTATTGCTTTTTCGTTTTCTCACTTTTTAAGATTTGAAAACTACGAAATTTGTTATGTCGTACATGAAAAAGGTCATCAGAAAATTATCTCTCTTGCGCCGAACAGTATTTCAACCAATGAAATAAATGTAAATTTTCACATCATGTACTTTCTACCAATCACAAAGGAAAGCAAGTGCACAACCCGGAGACTGTAAATTATTTCAACTCTTTATACCGTCTTCCAAGGAAAACGGCAATAAAATTTAGTTTCCTCAAGCTACAATGTAGATGGATAGGAATCATATCAAGATTCATATTATTTCACAAAGACAAAATAACTGATAAACACGTTCGTCCTCTGTCCAAAGTGTTTCAAGCTTACCGTGATCATATGTATAAGGAAACACAGCGCATTAATTTACTATGTAAAATGCGCGGACCCCAAAATCATTTCAAAAGAGTAGAACTATTGTTTATGTTTTTTGCGGGGGGGGGGGGGGGGGGGGGGAGGGGGGAGGGGGGAGGGAGTTCTGAGCCATATCTATTTTTTATGCAAAAATAAGAAATTAGATTTTTCCATGGAGGGTGCAAGAGGAGGGGTGGGGGGGGGGGGGTCCAAGTTCCACGTAAATCTGCGCATGGGTGATACGGGTAGATTGAATGCTAATAGCTAGGTGTTGTTATGGATGATCAAGTTTATTGATATGAGGCTCAAGAGTGGCAGTTTTTTTTACTGACTTTTCGTTTCTAAATACTTATCAAAACTTATGCTAACAATATAAATATTATAAAATCCGCCAGTTTCTTTTTTTTTTTTAAAGAAGGCTCAATTTCTCCGTCACTCATAAAATTACATATAAAATTGACCTTTTCATTCAAGTAAAATGCTATTAATGAGTTTAATAGTCGTTTAATTCTTTATTATGATCAAAAATACATTATTTAATACAATTTCAAACCTTTTAGGCTCTAGCGGGAGATAGAACAAGGGGGTCAGTACTTATCGGTACTTGTCAGTACTTCTCTAAGTTTTTCAGTACTGTCAGTAAAAAGTGTCAGTACTTCTCTAGGTTTATCAGTACTGTCTATAAAAACGTCAGTACTTTTCTAAGTTTATCAGTAATGTCAGTACATTGTCAGTAAATGTCTAAGTTTATCAGTAAAATATGGGAATGTTAATACTTTTCTGACTTAGTAGTGTAGACTGCGATCTTTTGGACCGCCGGTCAATAGAATGCGATCGGATGTATTCCGGAAAAATCGATCCAGGTTTCGAATTTATATTTGTAACAGTAAGGTAAGCAGACGTTAGTTGTAAACAATGGAGGCAGCGAGATTTTTTAGTTAAATGTAAAGGACTTGAGTTAGCAAATGGATAACAAAGATTAAAAAAATACAAAAAAAGGCATTTAAATGACTGTGAATGTGCTGACTTCCTACTGCATGAATAAAACAATATTTTTCGGATTTTGAGAAGTTACCATTGGACTCTTTGAGTGAACATTTTAAAACATTTTATGCATCTGCAAGAAACCAAAAAGGGGGCGTTTACTCCAAAAAGTCTATGATAAATTTACGATACGGAATTCAACGCCATTTTCTAAAAATTAAAGACACCAACAATGTTAATAACGATGCATTTAAGCCAGCAAATCTTTAGTTTCAAGCAATGATGGTAATACTGAAATCATAAGAAATTGGGTCTAGTGAACACCCCCCCCCCCCCCCCATTGAAGCTGACGACCTGGCTGTACTTTATACAGTATTCGATCTAAAAAGAAAAAACCCTAATGATCTTCAAAACAAGGTGTTTTTCGATTTTATTAAATGTTTTTGCAACTATGGCAGAAAAAGCCAGAGAGAACTTTAAAAACAGAATTTTTAATTTCATGATTCTCGTACAAATAAGTATGTTACTTTAAGGGACCACTCTACAAAAAAACACCAAGGAGATTCTACAGAGACTGATAACAGTCAAGGTGGGCGGTTGTACACTGTACTGAACAGCGCTTTGTGCCCAGTGAAATCTCTTGAGAAGTATTTAGCTGTGCTCAACTCAAATTGTGATTCATTTTGGCAACGTCATGAATCAAAAGAAAAGAAACAGAGGTCTGGTATGAAGATATTTGTGTTCGTAAAAACTCTTTTGGGAAATAAAATAAAAGAGAAGTACAAGTTAAGCAAATCTTACACAAACCATTCTTTGCGTGCCACTACAATTACCTTATTAGATGAGGAAGGGTTTGATGCAAGGCACATATTGTCAATTTATGGACACAAATCTGAAACAAGTATAAAACCTTACAGCAGAACAGGAGAATTCTAAAAGCGGATGATAGCAGAAACAATTAGTAACAACATTCTAGGTAAGATCATTTCATTCACCATTACCTAAGATTGAGATGCTCTTGCTTATAGATTTATAAAAACCCTGATGAAAATGATAATATCGATATGTAATACGTCTTTTCTTTATGTTTATAACCAACATGATTATTGATTTGATTTATAATTTTGATTCAAATTTTATTCCTTTATAAATTTAGGGACCACAACAGCAAAAAAGAGCAAGGAAGAGCCAACAGGAAAAACAGGTAATCAATTTATATGAACATATGTTCATTAGTGCTCATTTCAGGGGATCTTTTGATTATTTGAAAATGTAAGATTTAAATGTTGGGAAACTTTATTTGAGAGAGCTACTTTATTTATATTACAGATGCACCGCAGATGAGTGAAATATCTTCCCCACCAGATGATGGAGGCGACAATTTTTGTATTGTTTTATTTTCCAAATGGTAAAAGAATCTATAAAGATATTTTATAAGAGAAATGATATGACTAATATGTATGATTTTGCTTTCCAATGCAGGTCAGGATGAAGAGAATTTTCAGTTAATTCCAGATGACATGGATTTGTTAAAGCTCAGTCTTTTCCAGTCTTTCTCCAAACTATCCTTCCAGCATCTGATTCATTCACCAAACCCGTCACTTGTTGCCACAAGTATCAGCAGCTCCACCTATGTTCAGAGAGTACTAAAAGAGCGTGATGGAAATACAAACTATGGTGTTTTATCACCTTAAAGTGGTTCATATGCATTATTGCTATAACACGCCTCATGATCATTCAAACTGAAGTAATGTATAATAATAAACATACGAAGTTACCAGCCTAAAAACCCATTTGTTTAATTTTTCAGTTAGAAATGTTCTTAATTAATTGCTACAAGATTAAAAGATCACTGTATTAAGTTTGTTTTACTATCATTCCTAATATTTAACATTTAGGTCATCTAGGTGTTGATTTACAATGAAATGGACGCATAATGTTTCAAAATCTTTTATAACATACAATTATGAACACTATATACTTAAAATAGAATTATTTTAATAATAATAATATAATATTTATTTAAAGCCCGGGCAGTCAATATCCTAAAACATTTTTGCCTTGGTGCAGGGAACAGCTTAGTATGTTATATTGCCCTCGGCCGTTGGTTTCTGTCAATAAAACACATTGACCTATTCCATGCTCCTCGGGAAAAATATTCTGGTCTATTGACTGCCCAGGCATTAAATCATTGTATACCAATATTCATTTTACAATATCAATGACCAGACAAAAATGCAATGTTCCAAAGATCAATGAAAAGTTCATTGGCTAATGTATAAGGCCATGAAGCCTTGATATATACAATGATAGCAAATTGATCAATACGCACCCATCCATTGGTGTTGTGGTGCGACGATAACGCCGCTATTGCGAAAACTGCATAACATCATAACATCACCGTGACTATTGCTCTGATGGGCATTCAGGATCTACATTCTTAGCTGCAACATAATTTACAAACCAAGAAACACAAATAATAACATGTTTGTATGATAACGAAACATCAATAGCCCGTTATTCATGGAATGATTCTTAAAAAATGGTAATTGTAATCTCTAGCTAACTTATACACAGTTATGACAGAGCAAGATTAATTCCTTTAGATTAGGAAGGAGGGTGGGTGGGTTAAAAATATCCAATAAATAGATTGAAACTAATTCAAAGCACCCTTACCATGAATACTCAAAATTGAAAAGGATGTAGCTAGGTGAAGTTCATAGTGAGGTTTTATATTCTCAACCTAAAAATTCCCGCAAAAGTATACACCATTTAACTTGGCACAGTGATAAATGCGCATATCAAAGACAAGCTAGAATATGCGATTTTATTTTATAGTCAACTCTTAATGATGCCACGCATAAAATTATCATTATTATGAATGAATTTATAATTAGGACATGATTAGGTACTGCACTTCTACATGAAATATATTAGATTTTATGCCCAAATTAAGTGCACGAAATTAATAAGGAGGAAATAAACACGTATGTGTTTGTGATATAATGAAGTGAGCCGTCAAAGAACGGATGTCCTTTACTCCGAGTTTATAGGCAACAAAGAGGAAATGCGTCTGCGAAAGTTTGATCCTTCTCTGTGAAGAATTGTAACAAACATATATTCTCTTTTCTGTTCCTTTGTTACTACAAAAAAGATTAGTTATGGCATGCCGTTTATTGATATGTTTGTTGCATTGTGTAAGCTTTACTTTGTCTGCAAGCACAGAAATAAGTGGGCCTGGAGTTTGTACGACACTAGATGGGTAAGTTATTGCTTTGATTAATCTGAATATTTTTTGAAATGAATTTCCTTTAAAATTACAAGTGACGACAAAGAAATTCATAGTGTTAGAAAACATGTAATTTCAATTCGTTTTCTTATTTTGATGAGATTAGATTAGAAGCTGTTTTCATTTACTTTATATATTTTATTTATGTAGGTAATCTGAAAATACTCTTTTTACAGCACAATCATTAAATGTTGTACAGGATATATGCTCGAAGGAAACATGTTTTTAGGTGAGTAAAATTAGATTTAAACAAATACCATTTATTAAACATTAATGGTAATGATATAAAGTAAAGTTGACATTATACGTATCTTCAGTATTTATAATTATTATTTTCAAAAATTTAAATAAGGTTTTCCGTCTTTAACAGCAGTTAATTTTTTTGTCGTAAGATGTTTTTGAGCTTACATCAGCAGGATCGGATAGACTTTGAAAATTTTCCATAAAACGTAAATTGAATTATAGATGTTTCAAAGGGCTTTCAAATCTGTCTGGCACAAGAAGCACCGATGACACGAAAATTAAAATAAAAAGGCATTTTGATATTTTTTTCGATTGTTTCTTTTCTCGATAATTTTCCATGAACACATTTAGTATCAAACTAAAAATGTTCATAAATGTAATCTAGTAAGTGACACCAAGAAAAAAGGGCTGCACCTTCATATAGAAGGCCTAAATCAGTTTCAAGTCTTCCCTCAAAAGCTCTTTTATGTAACATCTTTTGTTATAATTCATAAATGCATAACATTAGTCTTTAATATGGTACATACCGGTATTTGAGGGTTTTAATGGACCAGAAGATCAAATCTTTAATCATGTATGTATGTAAACGGAAAAGACTGTGAAAAGCAATAGAGAATAATATATTTCTAATACGAAATTGTCTTAAATGTTTGGTAAACGGTCCGTTAAGGAAGTAGTCGATATCTAGAAAAATACCACACAACTACAAAATTTCTATTCTTTAATATATTTTGTTAAACAGGCAAGATATTGCATTTGTCATTAAAAAAAGCGTTGACCCTTCGAACATAACACCACCGTGTCAAAACATTTATCATTCAAATCTCCTTATAACATGTTTTAAATTGCAGGGAAAAAAATACGTTCATTTTTACACAGCTTCCTATAGCGTGCTATAATAAATCATGTATAAAGTCATTTCAGAAGAAGTTTCAAGGATCAAAAGACCAAAGCTTTGATCTATTATAACTCAAAAATATTTTTAAAAAGCAATAAAAGATGAGATTGTAAAAAGAATGGTTTAGACAATTTATTTCTAAAAAGTTTCTGCTAAACGAATCCGGAGTTGTAGCAAGACGCTTTTCCTGCCCGAAAAAAAGTTAATGTTCCTCCCTGTATGAAAAGAGTAGTCATACTATTTTATATAAAATTTATGATTCTATGCATTTTGGTCTGAAATTTTATACATGCGCATCAATTAATACCTTTGAAATACTTTGTGCGCATTATTTGTCGGCAGCATTTGTTATTTACTGACATTATAAATAATTCATGAACCAAGTCAATTTTATGTTTTTATTTATAAGATATTATCTTGAAACTTTGGTTTCATGCATTGTCCAAGAGAATATATTAACTAAACTATTCCTAAACTATGATATTACTTATATAACGTTAAATCATTATAGTTTTGTTAAACTATATGCAAACTGTCGCATAAGCGTTAAATATGTACAGCATTTGTAAAACATACAAAGGTGATCAGAAATGTCCATATCCAATTGATTTCCTACAGGCATTTTTCTTGTTATCATCAAGAATTTATATCCCATTCTCTTTAAAACGTCCTTTATTCTTACCACAATCTTTTAACGTGTTACACACATTCAATTTTTCTTCGTGGCCTTTTTAAAAAAATGTCACTAATTAAATATAAAAAATCATAATTCAATTAAAACGCCTATATAAACTCTTGTAGAATGTAACCCTGGCTACACCGGTGGGAACTGTTCATCGACCTGTCCATCCGGGTACTTTGGACGCCAATGTAATGAACGATGCCGCTGCTCCCAGGATGAGTATTGTGATCCAGCAAGAGGATGTCTGTGTAACTCAACCAGTGATTACTGTAGAGAACAAGGTAGATCATAAACATACTTTTCAGCATATGGAGGAAGGTTGATGTGTGAACAAAATGAGAGTTTACGCTTTGCGGTACTAAATATAAAGAAACAGGTGACTTTATTATACTCTGATCGATATCATAATTATGACATGAAATACAACAATTTGTTATCTATTAATGACTCGTTTACATAACTAGGTTTGCTTTGTTTGTGATGTAGGCGTTTCTATTGAAAGAATCAAAGAGAAACAACCAAACTTCCTTCTACCCCATGTTTGCTCAACATAGCATATGTTCCCTTAAAATAAATACGAATTATTGTGCAGTACCCCTGCGAAAAATCCGTAATATTATTTGTTGTTGTTTTAGGATTTTTTTAAATCCTGTTACTTTCAGTCAAATATTGTCAATTAATGGTACGTTCTAAAAAAAATTCATTTATTTGCACTTATTGTATCTTTGACATTTGCTTCAAATTGAGACACGTACTGCACGTGATGAAAATATGATTTGCAGAACAATAAACACATATAAACTAGTATAACTATTGTGTTCTTTTTTATTCGCAATGAAATATAACGAAATGTATTTTGTTGTTATTACGGGTTTACAATTCAGAAGCAATATTTTGAATTTAACAATATTCTTTCCGTCCTCCGGTTAGTTTATTTTTTTTTCAAACTTGATAGCAAAACTGACGTTTAACAACTGCAAGGAGTAACGCATCTAAATAAGCTTAAAAGTTCAAGTTTAAAAATTCATCTGAATATTAACTTCGTAGTTCACTTAATAAAATCTTAATTTGCCAAACATGCGCGGATTTACGGGGAATCTGGACACCCCCCCCCCCCCTCCTCTTGAACCCTCCATGGAAAAATCTAATTTCTTATATTTGCATAAAAAATAAATATGGCTCACCCCCCCCCCCCTGCAAAAACATAAACAATATTTCTACTCTTTTAAAATGATTTGGGGGTTACATAGTAAAATGCGCTGTTTTTCCGTATACATATGATCGCTTGAAACACTTCGGACAAAGGACAAATGTGTTTATCAGTTATTTTGTCTTTGTGAAATAATATGAATCTAGATATTATTCCTATCCATCTACATTGCAGCTTGAGGAAACTAGATTTTATCTAAACATATTATTCAACATTGACACAAATCAAGTTAGACTTGTATTCCGATAAGCTGCTTATATATTTATTACATGTATTTGAACAAATGACCGGTTTTTGTAATTTGTAGAAAAAACCCAAACCAGTGGAGAACCCATGTATCCTGCCTGAGTTAAAGTGCATAATAACATATAATTAGCAGGTGCAGATAATCACACATCGATCGAAATTATCACCTATATTTTGATATTTTTGCCTGATGTAATGATGCATAGAATACGATAGTCTCAATGAAATGTCTGTTGATTTTATTTAGCAGGAAGTAGAATAATTAATCATGTAAATCGCAATCGATGATAGCCAATGTTTCTCAATAAGTTAACTTGCGATCTTAAATACTTTTCATATTTAACAATGTATAATTATTTGAATTAACTTGGAGCAGTAAATTTTATCTTTTATTAATCAATGTATTATTTTAAACGAGATAAATTGATCAAAGAACCTAAAAACACATGACTGTTTAATAATTGGTTGATTGAAGTTAAAATTTTCAAAGAAGAGGGTGTTGACATTTTTTACACTCGGTAACGAGATTTGGAACAATGAGGTGACAGACACACGTGTACATGTATATGTACACACACCTCCTATGATCTGAATGGCCAGTTAGGGATTATATAAAAGCAACTGTACACAGCTCTTCTTGATATTTTGTCGTGCATGGTAGCGAGGTTGGGAACAATGAGGTGACAGACACACGTGTACTTGTATATACACACACGTCCTAAGGTCTGAATGCTCGGTAATGCTAACCAATAATGCAGTATGTTGTTTTCACATCCCTTGATACTTTCTCCCTACTTTTTCAAGTAAATAAAACAGAATTTGAAAAACTTAATTTATCAGTTTTAAGAATTTCAATTATGAAAAGGAAGATTTTAAATTCGGAACATCATTTGACACAGTGTTTTGAATTAAAACTTAAATCATTTATGAACTGTATTATTGCTTTTTATGTACATTTATGAAAAGAGTTCTATACTTTTATCAAAAATGCATATGAATTACTGAACTGGACAATGCATACTGTGAAAAGTTAAAAGCGTCGGAGAACCGGACTATCCCCCCTTTCGAAAAAATCATCTCTCTCTCTCTCTCTCTCTCTCTCTCTCTCTCTCTCTCTCTTTATATATATATATATATATATATATATATATATATATATATATATATATATATTATATATATATATATATATATATATATATAAACTCCTACATGTATGGAAAACACTAGTACTACATCTAAACATGTGCATGTATGTCGTTTATGCTCTCTTTCTCTCTCTCTCTCTCTCTCTCTCTCTCTCCTCTCTCTCTCTCTCTCTCTCTCTCTCTCTCTCTCTCTAAATTCCTACATTTATTGAAAACACTAGTACTATATTTTCACATGTTCATGTATGCCGTGTATGTTCTTACCAGGGCTGCGGAATAATGAAAAACCAATGCAAAGTCTTTCTCTCTCTCTTTCTCTCTCTCTCTCTCTCTCTTTCTCTCTCTCTCTCTCCGATAAACTATACCAATGTTGGCTTTATTATATTATCTATATTATATTATGTTTATTATAACAACTTTATTATAACAACCATGCACCTTGTAAATGTTGATCTTTTTTTTTGGCCTTATGTTGCACCCCGCGTCACAATTTTATATACAAATGCTACTTTTACATGTGAATAGCTGCATATTGCAAAACAGATTAAATTAAAACATTAAAATATTTTACGTCTAAAAGTTGATCAGAAAAGATGTGGCATTTTATCAGTAAGTTTATCAGTAATGTCAGTACATTGTCAGTAAATGTCTAAGTTTTTCAGTAAAATATGGAAATGTTAATACTTTTTTGACTTAGTAGTGTAGACTGCAATATTTTGGACCGCCGGAAAAATTGATCCAGGTTTCGAATTTATATTAGTAACAGTAAAGTAACCAGACGTTAGTTGTAAACAATAGAGGCAGCGAGATTTAGTTAAATGTAGAGGAATTGAGTTAGCTAATGGATAAGAAAGATTCAAAAAATACAAAAAAAACGGCATTTAAATGACTGTGAATGTGCTGATTTCCTATTGCATGAATAAAAACAATATTTTTTGGATTTTGAGAAGTTACCATTGAACTATTTCTCTGAACATTTTAAAACAGTTTATGCATCTGTAAGAAAGCAAAAGGGTGGCGTTTACTCCAAATATGATAAATTTACGATACGGAATTCAACGCCATTTTCTTTAAATTAAAGACACCGACATTGTTAATAACATTGCATTTAAGCCAGCAAATTTCTATTTTATTATATATTTTTGCAACTGAGGCAGAAAGAACTTGAGAGAACTTTTAAAAACAGGACTCTAAATTCCATGGTTCTGGTACAAATAAGTATGTGACTTTAAGGGACCACTCTACAAAAAAACCACCAAGGGGATTGTACAGATACTGATAGAAGTCAGGGTGGGCGGTTGTACACTGTACCAAACAACGCTTTGTGCCCAGTGAAATCTCTTGAGAAGTATTTAGCTGTGCTCAACCCAAATTGTAATTCATTTTGGCAACGTCCTAAATCAAAAGAAAAGAAACAGAGGTCTGGTATGAAGATATTTGTGTTCGGAAAAACTCTTTTGGGAAATAAAATAAAAGAGAACAACAAGTTAAGCAAATCTTACACAAACCATTCTTTGCGTGCCACTACAATTACCCTATTAGATGAGGAAGGGTTTGATGCAAGGCACATAATGTCAATTTATGGACACAAATCTTAGACAAGTATGAAACCTTACAGCAGAACAGGAGAATCCTAAAAGCGGATGATAGCAGAAACAATTAGTAACAACATTCTAGGTAAGATCATTTCATTCACCATTACTTAAAGGGACTTGGACACGATTTGAGATCAAAAATTGTATTTTTATTTTTTATGTATAAAATGCTTAATTGGTGCATTTTAAATGATTGACCAAAATATTGAATGTTAAAGTCAAGTTACAAGCGAGATACAGAGGTAAGAATTGGTTGTTATGTAAACAAAGCTCGAGTCTTATAGTTGTTTACAAAAATGTTATGTAGAGAATTACCATTTCGTTGACAAAATGGCATGCAAAAAACAATTTAAACTAATTCAATATCTTCATAAATACTTTTTTCAACAAAAGAAAGATACATTTGATTGAAACTTACACCAATACAACACATTTGTAAAAAGAATAACATTTTCGAGCTTTGTTTACAAAACAAAGAATTATAAACTCTGTATCTTGCTTATAACTTTATATTGACTTTTAAATTTTGACATAGCATTGTAAACTTCTATATTTATCAGTATAAACAATGAAAATGAGAAAATAAAATTTGAAAATTTAAGTCAAATCGTGTCCAAGTCCCTTTACGATTGAGATGCTCTTGCTTATAGATTTATAAAAACCCTGATGATAATGATAATATTGATATGTAATACGTCTTTTCTTTATGTTTATTACCAACATGATTATTGATTTGATTTATACTTTTGATTCAAATTTTATTCCTTTATAAATTTAGGGACCAGCAAAACAGCAAAAAAGAGCAAAGAAGAGCCAAAAGGAAAAACAGGTAATCAATTTATATGAACATATGTTGATTAGTGCTCATTTCACGGGATCTTTTGATTATTTGAAAATGTAAGATTTAAATGTTGGAAAACTTTATTTGAGAGAGCTACTTTATTTATATTACAGATGCACCGCAGATGAGTGAAATATCTTCCCCACCAGATGATGGAGGCGACAATTTTTGTATTGTTTTATTTTCAAAATGGTAAAATAATCTATAAAGATATTTTATAAAAGAAATGATATGACTAATATGTATGATTTTGCTGCCCAATGCAGGTCAGGATGAAGAGAATTTTCAGTTATTTCCAGATGACATTGATTTGTTAAAGCTCAGTCTTTCCAAGTCTTTCTCCAAACTATCCTTCCAGCATCTGATTCATTCACCAAACCCGTCACTTGTTGCCACAAGTATCAGCAGCTCCACCTATGTTCAAAGAGTACTTAGAGAGCGTGATGCAAATACAAACTATGGTGTTTTATCACGTTAAAGTGGTTCATATGCATTATCACTATAACACGCCTTATGATCATTCTAACTGAAGTAATGTATGATAATAAACATACAAAGTTACCAACCTAAAAACCTATTTGTTTTCAGTTTTTCAGTTAGAAATGTTCTTAATTAATTGCTACAAGATTAAAAGATCACTGTATTAAGTTTGTTTTACTATCATTCCTAATATTTAACATTTAGGTCATCTAGGTATTGATTTACAATGAAATGGACGCATAATGTTTCAAAATCTTTTATAACATACAATTATAAACACTATAATCTTAAAATAGAATTATTTTAATAGTAATAATATAATGTAAATTTATGCCCGGGCAGTAAATACCCTAAAACATTTTCCCTTGGTGCAGGGAACAGCTTAGTATGTTCTATTGCCCTCGGCCGTTGGCTTCTGTCAATAAAACACATTGAGCTATTCCATGCTCCTCGGGAAAAATATTCTGGTCTATTGACTGCCCAGGCATTAAATCATTGTATACCAATATTCATTATACAATATCAATGACCAGACAAAAATGCAATGTTCCAAAGATCAATGAAAAGTTCATTGGCTAATGTATAAGGCCATGCAGCCATGATATATACAATGATAGAAAATTGATCAATACGCACCCATCCATTGGCGTTGTGGTGCGACGATAACGCCGCTATTGCGAGAACTGCATAACATCATAACATCACCGTGACTATTGCTCTGATGGGCATTCAGGATCTACATTCTTAGATGCAACATAATTTACAAACCAAGAAACACAAATAATAACATGTTTGTATGATAACAAAACATCAATAGCCCGTTATTCATGGAATGATTCTTAAAAAATGGTAATTGTAATCTCTAGCTAACTTATACACAGTAATGACAGAGCAAGATTACTTCCTTTGGATTAGGAAGGAGGGTGGGTGGGTTGAAAATATCCAATAAATAGATTGAAACTAATTCAAAGCACCCTTACCATGAATACTCAAAATTGAAAAGGATGTAGCTTGTAGGTGAAGTTCATAGTGAGGTTTTATATTCTCAACCCAAAACTTCCTGCAAAAGTATACACCATTTAACTTGGCACAGTGATAAATGCGCATATCAAAGACAAGCTAGAATATGCGATTTTATTTTATAGTCAACTCTTAATGATGCCACGCATAAAATTATCATTATTATGAATGAATTTATAATTAGGACATGATTAGGTACTGCACTTCTACATGAAATATATTAGATTTTATGCCCAAATTAAGTGCACGAAATTAATAAGGAGGAAATAAACACGTATGTGTTTGTGATATAATGAAGTGAGCCGTCAAAGAACGGATGTCCTTTACTCCGAGTTTATAGGCAACAAAGAGGAAATGCGTCTGCGAAAGTTTGATCCTTCTCTGTGAAGAATTGTAACAAACATATATTCTTTTTTCTGTTCCTTTGTTACTACAAAAAAGATTAGTTATGGCATGCCGTTTATTGATATGTTTGTTGCATTGTGTAAGCTTTACTTTGTCTGCAAGCACAGAAATAAGTGGGCCTGGAGTTTGTACGACACTAGATGGGTAAGTTATTGCTTTGATTAATCTGAATATTTTTTGAAATGAATTTCCTTTAAAATTACAAGTGACGACAAAGAAATTCATTGTGTTAGAAAACATGTAATTTCAATTCGTTTTCTTATTTTGATGAGATTAGATTAGAAGCTGTTTTCATTTACTTTATATATTTTATTTATGTAGGTAATCTGAAGATACTCTTTTTTCAGCACAATCATTAAATGTTGTACAGGATATATGCTCGAAGGAAACATGTGTTTAGGTGAGTAAAATTAGATTTAAACAAATACCATTTATTAAACATTAATGGTAATGATATAAAGTAAAGTTGACATTATACGTATCTTCAGTATTTATAATTATTATTTTCAAAAATTTAAATAAGGTTTTCCGTCTTTAACAGCAGTTAATTTTTTTGTCGTAAGATGTTTTTGAGCTTACATCAGCAGGATCGGATAAACTTTGAAACTTTTCCATAAAACGTAAATTGAATTATAGATGTTTCATAAGGCTTTCAAATCTGTCTGGCACAAGAAGCACCGATGACACGAAAATTAAAATAAAAAGGCATTTTGATATTTTTTTCGATTGTTTCTTTTCTCGATAATTTTCCATGAACACATTTAGTATCAAACTAAAAATGTTCATAAATGTAATCTAGTAAGTGACACCAAGAAAAAAGGGCTGCACCTTCATATAGAAGGCCTAAATCAGTTTCAAGTCTTCCCTCAAAAGCTCTTTTATGTAACATCTTTTGTTATAATTCATTAATGCTTAACATTAGTCTTTGATATGGTACATACCGGTAGTTGAGGGTTTTAATGGACCAGAAGATCAAATCTTTAATCATGTATGTATGTAAACGGAAAAGACTGTGAAAAGCAATAGAGAATAATATATTTCTAAAACGAAATTGTCTTAAATGTTTGTTAAACGGTCCGTTAAGGAAGTAATCGATATCTAGAAAAATACCACACAACTACAAAATTTCTATTCTTTAATATATTTTGTTAAACAGGCAAGATATTGCATTTGTCATTAAAAAAAACGTTGACCCTTCGAACATAACACCACCGTGTCAAAACATTTATCATTCAAATCTCTTTATAACATGTTTTAAATTGCAGGGAAAAAATACGTTCATTTTTACACAGCTTCCTATAGCGTGCTATAATACATCATGTATAAAGTCATTTCAGAAGAAGTTTCAAGGATCAAAAGACCAAAGCTTTGATCTATTATAACTCAAAAATATTTTTAAAAAGCAATAAAAGATGAGATTGTAAAAAGAATGGTTTAGACAATTTATTTCTATAAAAGTTTCTGCTAAACGAATCCGGAGTTGTAGCAAGACGTTTTTCCTGCCCGAAAAAAAGTTAATGTTCCTCTCTGTATGAAAAGAGTAGTCATACTATTTTATATAAAATTTATGATTCTATGCATTTTGGTCTGAAATTTTATACATGCGCATCAATTAATACCTTTGAAATACTTTGTGCGCATTATTTGTCGGCAGCATTTGTTATTTACTGACATTATAAATAATTCATGAACCAAGTCAATTTTATGTTTTTATTTATAAGATATTATCTTGAAACTTTGGTTTCATGCATTGTCCAAGAGAATATATTAACTAAACTATTCCTAAACTATGATATTACTTATATAACGTTAAATCATTATAGTTTTGTTAAACTATATAAAAACTGTCGCATAAGCGTTAAATATGTACAGCATTTGTAAAACACACAAAGGTGATCAGAAATGTCCATATCCAATTGATTTCCTACAGGCATTTTTCTTGTTATCATCAAGAATTTATATCCCATTCTCTTTGAAACGTCCTTTATTCTTACTACAATCTTTTAACGTGTTACACACATTCAATTTTTCTTCGTGGCCTTTTTAAAAAAAATGTCACTAATCAAATATAAAAAATCATAATTCAATTAAAACGCCTATATAAACTCTTGTAGAATGTAACCCTGGCTACACCGGTGGGAACTGTTCATCGACCTGTCCATCCGGGTACTTTGGACGTCAATGTAATGAACGATGCCGCTGCTCCCAGGATGAGTATTGTGATCCAGCAAGAGGATGTCTGTGTAACTCAACCAGTGATTACTGTAGAGAACAAGGTAGATCATAAACATACTTTTCCATTGAATGAGAAATTGTTCTTTTTTATTGAGGAGTTGCTTTGACACATTAACACTATAAATATTGTATAAAACGTACATACTGTCTCTTATTCTTGTTTCTTTATGGTAGAAAAATATTTTTTTTTATTAATTCTAAGGTAATGGGCAAAAATTCTGAACTTGTTAATAAAATATGTACCTTGTCTTCTATTGGTATTCTCAGAATTGACGACAGGATTTGCCAACAATTCAACAGCAAATCACTCGCATATAAGTGAGTGTATACAAAATATCACATTTTATTGCTCTGATCACGAGAAACGTTTTGAAATATATTTACTCTAAAGAATTTTAATGTTTACTACCTTTTAATAACTTGATTATTTGTATAAGAATGTGATTCTTGAAAGTATAGGTGGGTTAGTTTCATTATTTAATAGTGGCCAAATGTATCAATATGATGGCAGTTTGAAAGAAAAAAAGCACATACAACCATCAATTTAGAGATTTACCGTTATCGATGATTTTAAAATTTAAACCTAAGTATTATATAGAAAGAAAATTCTTTGTAGATAACATTCTCTCGTCCTTGGTACTTGCCATAACCGTTCTGGTCATCGGTATTATTTGCACCAGGTATGGAAATTAATAGTTTAGGTAGCTATACAACTGATAATCATTTTTATTTTCAAATATGAGCAATGTACATTCTGTATTTTCTGCTTTTCAGAATGCTGTACTCAAAGATAATGAAAAGAAAAGGTAAAATGTTGTGATTACTGTAAAAAGTCTAGTTTTTAAAACTCTCTCTAATTTTTTTTCATTCATTGATACTTGTATGATGTCAAAAACTGTAGTAACGATGACGATTTCTATAACTCTTTAGATTTACACTCCGTGCAGAAAGTGACAACCACAGACAAGTCGGCACCATGTGTAGACCTACACCAGAATGCCTCCCCTCAACAAATCGTGGAGAGTATCGATAAAAACTGCAATCCACTGAGCACCGTCAGTCAAAGAGTCGATGAAGAGATGAGCAATTCAAAACAAAGGCAACAAAACAATGGTTGTAAAACTTTGATGTTTAGATTTCCTAAGTCGTTGACTAATGCAGCTTCTCGGCGACAAAAAATGCAAGCAAAACATTTGGTATCCCCAGTACCAGCTAACGATAAAGAATTATATGCGAATTACGTTGATTTGACTTTTACAAACAAATCTTTCAGACCTGACAGTCCGATGGACAAAATGGACTCATGTGTGTAAAATTATCCACAATAAGTGTAATATAGATTGGACGTCATAAGAGGCAGTTTTCATGAAATACCAAATAAATTTCAATTTTAATAAGACATTAACTGTACATATATATTTTGATTAATTCAATAATAGATGCATCATTTTATTTACGTTAAAATTAGTTAATAGTTAAAATTCTACGTCTTGTCTTGCTTATTTAAAATAGTAACAGAGTCAGATTGCTCAACATTTGCTCCAGTAACCAAGCATTGATGTTACACAGAAAAACGACTGAATCATTTGATTGCAGCGAGATAATGAAACTTTTACTACTTTTATTTTAAATAAACTGACAGTGTTGTCAAAATAGTTTTTTTTATATGTCGAATCATTAATAGGAGTATTTCCGGTTGTACACGTACTGAGGGAAATACGCTTTTCAAAAATTTTAACCAAGGAAGTTTTTTCACGTATAACAGCTGGCAATTGTAACTGGAACTTGTTTATTTCAGGAAAAACCAGGTATGAGTGGCCTCATAAGTCAACCATGGCAATAAACACAACAAAATCAACCACTTGTGAATATCAAATCCAGTAATACGTTTTTAACAGTGTGACATGCTAATTATAAAGTTAATTGTTTAATCTTGCTTCGATCACATGTGACATTTATTCTCGTTAACATGTTATACTATCCCATTTATCGACGCTTTTTTGTATTAAAACATTTATATTATCTTCAATTTTTGGGTTACCTGCAAGTGACTTATATTCTCTCTCTCTCTCTCATATTCTTTCTCTCTCTCTCTCTCATATTCTTTCTCTCTCTCTCAATATATATGTACCTTTTTAACAGTTAATTGCATGTATTTCATAACAGTTTTCAATTTATAAAAATATTCAAGTATTTATTTCAGTTATATTAGATACTTATAATTCTAAAAAAATTATTTAAATCAGGTGGTACATATATACAATGTAGTTCGACCACATTATATGAAGGAAAGGTTGTGAAAAGACCGAAGTTCTCAACTGTGAAGCCATGCTAAACTACACTCTAAAAGCAATTACACAATTCATGTACACAAACTTCCTTTTGTATATTACATATGTTTGTTCATACCATGACCATAACCGCTGGGGCCAGGAAGCAATGCACATAAAATAAACTTAATTTTCTGGGTAAAAAAAAATTCTGCTAGAAACGGTTACTTTTTTGTGGAAGCTAATGTTTAATATTGTTTTCAGTTATTAGCCTTAGTTGAACCGATGGCCTGGCCTGTTGCAACCACTATTGTAAAAAAAAAAACCGCTATTGAAATAAATCATTTTAATGATGGTTGGAAATGTATTTCAATAGAAGAATCACTTTGCAAACACTATTGAAATGTTACATGATAAACATGTGCGTGATCAAGTCCAAGACTAGAATATTTATATATTGTCACAAAAACATCAACGCTCATTTTGATATACCAGCCAACCTTAATGTATTCCAATATTTAATTCTGATAAAAGGGGTTGTGACAAACCAAAATTCCATGCACATTTTTTTAAGCATTTCAGATACTTGTGTGCCTCCTATTTCAAGATGTTAGAATACATTTCCAAAAGTACCATTCATAAGGAAAATGTATACTGAAGACATTATAAAACACTTTACTTGTATACCCGATATTTTGAAATGATGGCCAAAGTAGGTACACGAAAATGTTAATGACGAAATAATCAAATATAGGGTAGTAACACTATTAGATGAGCAATCAAAATCTGAAAACTATGAGTCTTTCGCTATGCGCAACACAAATGAAAACGTCAGTCAGAGTTTTGTTGGTATCTTTGTTTTAAGCTTAGTAGAAAGTTCTGTTCCATTTGTTTGTTTGATAAAACAACCAAAATTTACAATGATGCATCAATTATTGTGTGTTTTTTACTTAAGCTTTTGAATGCTTGACTTGTTAGTGGAAAAACAATACTATAAAGATACATGAATTAAAGTATTTAAGCGCCGCCATGGCATTATTTAATTCGAATGTATAGGATTTACTGATGTGTTTTATGTTAAAGTTGAACACTATTCGTCATAATCCACTTTTCTTAAGAGCAATCGCCTTATAAATCATTCTATTTTCTAAATACCGATTGAGAAGATGTGAAAGTAATACAATGTGTTGCAGTATCTTAAACAATGAAAAATGACAATAACAAACTGTCAAGTATCTCAAAAATTCATAAAACGAAATACAAATCCAAAGCAGAGCAACACGGACCTCTATAGAGGTAGAATCAGGTGCCATTGAGGAATGACTCTGCTGACCGGTCACACCAACTGTGTGCTTTTTGTCGTCATCGGGAAAAAAACCCGGAAAAGTCCGTAGCCAATAAGGTGATTAATTATGGTCTAACAATTAGTATGAAAAGCGTCACTCAGACGACCAGTAGAAGATTGTATTTGCTGACAAGGTCGTTGTATCATAGAAGTTACAAAAAGATTATGTATAGAATAATTTAATGAATACGTAATAGACTAATTAAGTGGAGATCATGTGCATTTTGGCTAAAGCTTATTTCTTTAAAATTATTGTTGAAGAAAGACAACTTTTAATTTAGCCACTTTTAAGAGTTCACTTCATAGGCTGAAATAAGTTATCAATTTAAATTTTAATTTAGATAGTTTCATATGTCCATTTGAAATTAAAATGTGTGACCTAAGGAGGAATAATATCTTTGGATTAAGGTGGGGATCTCAATGGTTTTTATGATATTTGTTAATTTCAGGAAGAGCACTTGGGATCATGATCTACATACCATCTGAAATGTCTTGAACAAAGAAACAATAATATATAATATGTACATGATATATGATTCAATTTAAGAACCCAGATTAAGATCAATCATCTATGTTTTGTAATACTTCCTATGTACATATACATGTATTAGTTTGTGTTTTGTTCTATACTATTCATGTTCATGACTGTAGTATGGCTTAGTCGTATTTTAAAATACATTAAAAAATTGTCAAATATATGACTTGGAACCCCCACCCCCAAACAAACTCAAATATAAACTATTCTCCCCCTCCTTTATTGTCGAATGATCTATTAAAATCAAAATATAATTTGGGTGTCTAAAAACTTTTATAACCTGGTAAAAAATGTTATTCTTAAAAAAATTACATTACATCTTGTATATTTGACAAATGATCTATTGAAATATGATCAGAGGTCATATTTCTACCTTGGGATCAATAACTAGTATTGGCATTGACAAATTAGAATTAATAACAATAAATGATTCAAATTATAAATGTTTATACTCCACACTCATCCCCCCCCCCGCCCCCAATCTATCCTGGTTCTAAAGATTCAGTCTTCATAAAGGACCTATACATTCTTACATGTTTACAGTAGCAAATTTTAAATCATTTCTTGATTGCTTTTTCTCTCCTGATGCACATTAACATTTTGAAAATTGCTTCATTCAGTTTTTTAGATTTATAAACAAAATGTTATATGCATATGTATTCGCCTATTTGGGGCAATTGTAAAGTCTCCTAAACAAAGCCGTGTCATCATTAGGCTAGGAATTACCCACATGGATCAAACACTACATATGAATAAGATAACATACTTTATTATTTCTAGTTCTTAAATGTCAGAGTGTCTCCAAGGGGGCATAATCGATATACAATTTTACGCGCAATGACACAAAGAGCAAGAATAAATTATATGGTTTAGGGAATAATATACAGTGAATCATCATTTCCTATTTCATAAAGGCGGGGGGGGGGGGGTGTTAATGACAACACCTGGGGGTCATTAATATACTTTACACCATATGATGCGTCATAATGACATTAGAAGATATTTTGTATTTTCCTGTTTCGTGGGGTCAGAACAGTCCAATAAGGTCATGACCTACGTTGTATTTGATGCATTATAATACATTAAGAAAGAAATACTCCTTCCATCCTATCACAACTTATATAAAAATGATAAGTGTCTACACTTACTTACTGTGATGTAATACACAAATTTAATACGAAATTGTTTATACAGGGTCAATATGGGGTCAACTAAATAGTGCAAGTCTGACAAATTAAAAAAATAACTTTTGCAATTAAAATGACAGAAACTTTACAAATGCGATAAGATAGGTAACGATGATAAGCTTATTCAAATATTAAAAGATGATGATACAGTATGCTGTCAAAGGGAGATCACATTTAGAAAGTGAACGTAGAACTTACGTATGCTGGCATCCCAGTATATTGTGCTACTGCTACTACATGTATTATGCTTACCTATTTTGATCAACATCATAATGATAATCCAGTTAAAACACAATAATGAATTCCTTAATCTGATCTTAACTAATCCTCTTCTGCATTTGGAAAACACATACATGTATGTATACACGTGAACCCATCTAATCGAAGAGCTGGGTAAAACTAGTACCCGCTAATGAGACCTGCAGACCTGTGTTGTGTACGTAACTTCAGATAAAGATCAGATATTTATAACATGCATGTATTTTCATGACCTATTCTTCAAATCCACTTGCACTATTTTGTTAGGTAAATAACAGCTTTAAGGTGGTGCAGGACACCTGCATATTTGTGATGTATACTTCCTATTGAGATAAACAATAAAGTATATTAAATATCAATTAAATATTTACCCCCCAAATAATGTTACCTAACATTGAAGCGCAATGGGTTAGAGCGTTTACATGTCTGTAAGAGCATTTGGGTCCAATGTGTAGTTTTGGTAATTTTACTATTGATATAAATGAATTTTCATGAGGGGAAGGGGGGGGGTCTGGACCCCTCACTCCCACCCCTTCTCTAAATCTGTGCATCCGATGATGTACATGTAGGCACACAGAAGCAAATCTAAAACCGGCAACCGCCACGGGGACGGGGCATAATTTAATTTTTAATTTTGTTTGTAATAATTATATAGACCATTATTCTTTCTATGACATGAAATGTTAAGATCATTGATTAATTGAAAATTCACTGCAAACAGTTCAACCCCAAATTGCACATAAAGTGCTCATGTGTATTATCACGTACTATCATGGGAAGGGATCTCATCCTTCAGTTATAAAAATTATAATTTTTAAATGTATTACCGGAGCTTGCATGTGGCCTTCATTTTTAATTAAACTAGTACAAAACAGTGTCATTTGGGGGCAAACACTTGGTGCGGGTATTACTGTCAAATGACAGCATCTAGTTTTTAATGTAAACCTCTGGGGTATCAATAAACAGAAAATAGAATCTTTTTCTCTCAAAACAGATTTTTTTAAAATGACCTTTTTTGAATTGGTGTACAGCGTTAAATTATTGGGGTGTTTTCGTTTATAGTTATCACAAACATTTCGGTCATAAAGACGTGATATTTTTGAAATTAGGGAGCTTTCCAGTTTTACAAAGATATACATCGGGAAGAGCATTTTAAAAAAATTAACTTTTTTATGGTCAGAGAGAGGGAAGAATAACCAACCAATAACCAACCACTATTTAAATAGAGGCAATTATGAATTCCTAGGAAATATATTAATTTGTTGATTATAATTACAATGTAACCAAACTATCTTTGAGTTTTGACCCCTTTGGATCACATGAAATACAAACTTTCAAAACGGTCAAAAGTTTTGTAATATTTTTATATTTTTATTATTAACTTAAAGTTTGAAATATATGTGCTAATTGTTTGAATAGAAGTACTGATATATACTCAACACTAAAAGTATATTAGGAATATTTAAATCAACTTGCTATTGCGGAAATGGTTAAATTATTTTTTATTTCATTATATATATCCCCATATATTTATGATTATGGGAACAAACCAGGAAAGCATTTAAACTAATATATCGAATGCAAAATTCAGCTGTTAATTATTACGTGTATATTTCATAATATTGAGTTCCTTTAAATGAAGTTTAACAATGATTCATAAGCCATGGATTATCGTTCTATGCTGTTTAAACATTTTTCCCGGTGCTTGCAAAACCGCTTCTAATACAGGTCTTTGTAATCTTCCAAATAGGTAAGGAATAGAATAATCTTAAAGACAGAGGAGAACTGGAACCTGGAATAGGTTTTAGCATATAATGTTTAAATGTTGACACTATACATTTATTGCATGATGGTGAGCGAAATTAGAAGATTTATTCCCCAAAGAAAAATCATATTATGAATATGATAAATGATTATAAATATGATTTTTCTTGGGGAATGAATCTTCATATTTCCCGAACTTTCACGCAATAAAAGATTTATTATACCGAACAGCATATGATTTTACAAAATTTGTCGAAAGCAATAATGTCGTGATTGTCTTGGGGTTTTTTTTTTGCCTGTTTTCTTTCATGAATTCATTCGAATCAAATGTAGTAAAATTGCTTTTTAGGCATAAAGAGAATTTAAATGAATGAATAATTTAAGTTTAATCAAATTTGTCAACATCGTATACTCATACTGGCATTTTTATACTTTTGGAATGAAAAAACCTGAGATTACCGATAAGGTGAGAACGATATTTTTTCCCGGGAGACACGACGTTTTGTTCGCCCTGTCACATGACTCTCTAGACCAATCAGATGACGCTTTATATAGAAAAATCAAATTAAGATATAATTAATCTTTTTGAAAACCACTTCATTTTCTCTGTCTTTCCTTTAGAACACAAAACCAATTCATATAATGTTATATTTTTGAAATACGATTTAAGAGTATTTAGATCTTTTATCATTGATCAATTTACATCTCACCTTATAAAATAAAAATTCTTATTAGACTAATTTTTTTATAAACTTAATTTTTCAGTTCTTCAATTAGATGTTGCGCAGGGTTTTACCTAAATGAAAACAAATGTAAAGGTGTGTATTACCTTATATATTTATGTTTATACTTGTATTTGACGGGTCCTGATTTTATTTGTGGGGGGGGTTGTTTTTTTTTTTATTTATTTTTTTAGTTTTTGTGGGGGTTTTTTGTAAATGAGATATTGATAGTATATATCAACGTTCACTTTATAATAATATTAAGTCTTGTGTTTTATTAGATGGTAAGTTATCAGATTTTTTTTGTGAATAATCTTGGTGTTTTACAAGGGGAAATAATTTCCCCTCTCCTTTTTTCCCTTTATGTCAATGATTGCGAAATGGAATTTTTAAGCAATGGAAATACTCCAATTGAATTACAAGAGCTATCCTTATTTTTACTGATGTACGTAGACGACATGGTTATTTTTGCTCAGTCTGCTGCTGACTTACAGTCAATGTTGAATACTTTAGAAAATTATACAGAGAAATGGTCGTTAACGGTTAATGTAAACAAAACAAAAATAATGGTTTTTAGAAATGGGGGAATTTTGCGAACAGAAGATGTGTGGTTTTATAAGTGTGAACAAATTGAAGTAGTGAACAGTTTTTGTTATCTAGGACTTTTGTTGAATTACAATGGCAAATTTCATGTTACGCAGAAACAATTGTCATTACAATGTATTAAGGCGCTTTTTGCACTGAAAAGGAAATGTTGTAATATGAGTCTTAATTTTACTACGCCTTTGTCCCTTTTTGACACTTATGTAGGAAGCATTGCTTACTACGGTTGTGAAGTCTGGGGCTTTCATTCTGCCCCAGATATAGAAAAAATTCATCTTAATTATTGTAAAAACATACTTAATGTTAAAAGGGGCACATCTAATGCAGTTATTTATTGTGAATTGGGCAGAATGCCTCTGCAATGTATCAGAAAAATACGTATTTTAAGATACTGGATGAAACTTTTATCATCAAGAAATTGCATTTTAAATTCATGTTATGTTAATATGTATAATGAAACTTTAGGTAAAAACAAATGTAAAAACTGGGCTGCAGAGATCAAGAATATGTTAACAAGTATTGGGCTAATGAACTTATGGGAAAACCAATTTTTTGAAAAGCCAGAAATTATTTTAACGATCGCCAAGCAACGTATTTTTGATAATTTTAAACAGTCTTAACTAACTGACATAAATGCCTCTTCCAAATGTACAATCTATAGATATCTAGTTGATCATTGTACCTTGCAGTCATATCTAACAAAAAGAATTCCTTTACAATATAAGAAACTTATATGTAAATTAAGATTATCATCCCATTGCCTTACCATCGAAACTGGCAGATATAACAATGTTCCATTACAAAGACGTTTATGTCCTCTATGTACTTTAGATATAAAGGATGAATATCATTTTATATTGAAATGTCCCTATTACTGTAACTTAAGAGAAAAATTCCTTAAGAAGTTTTATTATATTAAACCCTCTGTCTTTAAATTAATTATATTATTGTCAACACAAAATGTAAAGGATTTGTGCAATTTATGTAAATATATTAAGAATGCTTTTGTAATCAGAAAACTTCATGTATAAACTTGCCTTTTTCAAGTGACCAGTATATGTATTATAACATGTGTATATTAATTGTATATGTCTATGAGCTGTACAGCTGTTGACTAATAAACAATACAATATATTGTAAATGAGACTTCACCAAAAGTTCATTTGGTACTAAAAAGCAGTCGTCTTAAAAGGGAAATGTCTTGTTTAATAATGAACTGGTTCAACTGTTAGATTTACCACAAATACTTGATAGCAAAACCATTCTATTGTGACCTTCTCAAATTTCATTTAGAATCTGCGCAACATGCAATAAAATAATATATATGAGAGAGAGAGAGAGAGAGAGAGAGAGAGAGAGAGAGAGAGAGAGAGCATACTATAGTTGAGTTCTATGGATTTGACACATTTGTGTATACATTTTATAAAAAAAAAATTCGAAAAGTCAAAACTCCCCCCCAAAAATTCATTCTGAGTTTAGGCCCTTTTGCTCTTAATACATTTTAATAAAATCTGCATGTGTATGTATAAATAGATAATAAGATGACATTTTTGAGAGGAATTTTTAAACGTCAAATATGTTTGGTAAGCTAGTTTTTTCTTACTGTATTTTCAGCTGAAATAGTTTTTTTTTACGTTATCGTTCCTCATCATGTTTGGAAAAAATTTTAACTTCGCATACAAGACCAAGTACTGTGTTCTTTTAAAAAAAAATTTAAAGAAGAAGGTGTTCAGGGGGAACATACCCAAAAATGTTGAACAACAATTTTAAAAAAATACTTACCTGATTTTGCTTATCTTTTTGGGAATTTTTCTAACCCATGTACACATTTATATGCCTTTTTTAATGTATAACAATTTACATACGTCACATCAAAAGGGGGGCCAGGTTCCTTTCACAAATACTTTTATATGTTGATATGAAATTTAAGAATGCATTTGACTTGAAAATAATGTTCAATTTTGGGGGAAAATCAACATTTCAAAATGTATTGCTTTTCATAAAAACAAAAGTTCCTGATATGTTCGTACTTGGGACCTGGTGGCTAGTAGACCAAAGTTATACCCTCTGCACTACAAAAAAAGACACCAAATTTCGTTGACTTAACGGTTTCACAATCAGATCAAATCGCCATGTTGTGACATACTGTCTTAAAAACTTAAAGTCACAGGGTGTCGAGGACCCTTAACTTTTAATGTGAAAATATTTTGTGAGATGGCATAATAGTGTGCAGGGCTACTCGTTTACATTTTTACTTTCCTTCTCCTTGTCCAGACTTAGAGTTTATAGCTATAGACACGTAACAGTTTCTGCCCCGTTGGTCATTAAATTCTAAATTGTGAAAAAATGCACTACTTGCATCATTCATGAGAGTTCCATTAAATCAATGAATATGAATGAATTATTTTTATGTTGATACTGCTATATATGTCATAACTTTGGTGTCGTCTCACATGATTCAATACTAATAAGTGTCCTCAATTGATCTACAGTAACAATGTGTGAAAACACTTTATCTATTTGAAATATAACTATACATTTTCCTTTCTGAGCCTTATAACAGTTTATAGTAAGATAAAAGAAATATGCTTGTAGAGTGTGACCCAGGCTTCTTTGGTGAGAACTGCTTCTCAACCTGTCCACCTGGAAACTTTGGACTTAAATGCAGAGAACCTTGTAACTGCTCCCCAGATAAGTACTGTGACCCAATAAGAGGATGCGTGTGTAACACAACCAGTGTTAACTGCACAGATCCAGGTATACTTCATTCTTACAATACGAATGAAAAAGAAACACAAAGTATATTATTGACACAAAAATGCGTTTATTTTTCTTGATTTTAATTTTAATTATTGTTTACAGAGCATGAATCGACGCAGGAAATGACAATAAATCCGACCACTATGCAGCCTGTTGAACGTAAGCATTATTTACACGATAATATCCATCGAACGTTGTTGTTGAAGGTATGAACGTATTGAGCATTAAAAAAAAAATACATAACTTCCATTAGACAGTATGAAACACTAAAGAAAACATGTTTCTGTTAATATTAATATAACTTAATTTATTACTTTAACAAGTGAGCGAAAATTTGTAAATGGTCGTTCTTGTAAATCTAGATATAACGCACAACTTAGTGATATTACAGCTACTTGTAAGTCTGAGGTCATCCAATAAAGGTTCAAGGAGTTCTAGGAGTTCGTGCTCTAATTGAAGTTTCTATTGATCACACGGTTGTCAACGTCAAACGTTTAAAACAAGTTTATGTACCTAATAGGCAGTCTGATAATAATGAACTCTATAAAAGTGTAACATTATTCAACAATATCAGATCATTTTTATAAGGATATCTTTCGAAATCACACTTTTTAAGGTAAATCAACAGAAAACAAGGAAACATAAAGGTGTTCCTCAACGTACGATTCATAAGTTTATCTTGTACATTTATGTAAGAAAATACTACGCAGTTTACTGGTAAATACCAACTTCTATTCGTACAGTTATACATTTAGAAAGTATCTAAAACGTTTGACTTTCATTAGCAAAGATTTGATGACAGAAAAGCAGCACTAATAATCTTTATTCATATAAAAGGATATTCAGTATCATATTTATTTTCAAATTCCTTGAGTCTCCTTTATAATTATAATAAAATGAAGACCATTCATTATAAACAAACCACTTCCTCCAAAGTATATTTTTTTGTTCTTAGTCTCATTTATAAACATAAAAATAGATTCGTTAAATGTATATTTGACACTGCGAAATGTTTATGTAGTTTATGCCAGTCATAAGTTCCATAAACTTCATTGTGCGGGCGCTGAAGAGATATAATAATGTAAACCCCAAGCGTGGGTATTGTGTGTATTAAGTTATATCAGATATTTTTGATACAATTTTCAAAATTTATGATAGTTGATTAGAATATATTATGCAAAAAAGAATAACTGCATGACTTTAACCGTATATGTTCTGTTCAAAGTTATCACAGGTCTCCTTTGATAAAGATCAACTTAATAAGAACGGAAGTATGCCTGATTTGTCGCATCTATCACAGATATCATAGTTTGTCTTTGCTTAGCTGGATGGAAGAGACCAATCCGGCAAAGGCTTTGCCGCATGTATCGCATCTCTGTGCATGGTCCCTGACCTTTCAAATTTATGGTGCTCTTTCATGTGTACCGCCTGTCTTCTCCTGGGTGCACTGGCATCCCTTTCCTGCCCTCCGAAGCAAGATTTTAAGAAAAATATTTTAGATATTCTTTTTGAAGCAAATGGAGGTTTTAAAAAGGATAAATTGGATAACAAGTATAATGTACTAAAGATCCTACGAAAAATGTTCCAGTTAAAACAACGTATGATCCCTTGAGTCAGAGGTACTCATTTTGATAAAATTGTATTACGGTATGTAAATGCTTGGTCAGATTTGACATTGTTGTTTAGGTAACCAATACATGCCAGTGGTTCCCCTTTTTAAAGCGCTAAGCATAGCTGCAGCGCTTTTTTGTCGCCAGATTTCTGATCCTACTTCCACTTTCGTTTTCACATTTCCGAAATACCGCCACCTACTGGCGGATGCCAAAGAAGTCGTACCATGGAGAAGTCGTACTCGGAAGAACTCAAAACTATGCAGTAGGGAAAACTTAATATCTTCAAGTTATCCTGCATGCAGATATATTTGTTTTAAAATTTTACAATCAATCATGATCTTTGTAAACATGCTTCAAGGCAGATTATTATTATTTGTAAATTGGAAACTTTGATTTACAGTCAAATTGATAAAAAAATTTATGCTTCAAAAATAGAGAAACACTTACATTGTTTACATTAAAAGCTGTGGTTATGATTTTTTTTAAAGTCATCAGCATTCTATTTTCACTGTTACACGACAGCATGCATTAATCATTTAAAAAAAAAAGATTTGTGTTTTCTATAACTATGGCATATCCAAATTCTATATCATTTTAATTCTGAGTACGTGAAATTTTGCACTAACGAACAAACACCGATTCAAATATGATTTTTTACATGTATTTTCATAACATTCGGTATGATTTAACACCTTATTCCCGGCTTAGCGCTTTCCAGTACTTTCAGTACTTTGATTATTAATCGTGTTAATAAAATAATAAAAGCGTAGTCTTGATAATTTTAATATATGTTGTTGGTGTTTCAAAACAAAACTGCTGTTGAAATCTTCTCAAAACACAGATATAACTATAAAGGCTGGAAGGTCAACCAACTCAACATCATATTTACAATAACATTATAAAAGTTATATTTTGGGTCATAAACTATTATTTAGTGAAGAAAAAAGTCCAAAGAAATCAGTTTAAGAATTGGACAATTCTATCTTTATAAAGAGCTATTCATCTTAAGGAGATTAATAAAGTCTAAATATGACCAAGAAAGGTACGTCCTCAAAACAAAAACAACGAAACAGTATTTGTTACTTGCAGATCGAATTATGCTAAAATCGTATTTGAAATACGATATTAACATGTTGTATTTTGACTTTATCCAAAAACAGAGACTTTATTTTACATGATTGTTTAACTTTTATTTTTCAAATGGATTTATTTTAATTGCCATCATGGATATTGCAAAAGATGGTGTTACATTATATATTGTCAACTCATTAAAAACTTTACTAAGGCATAGTTTGGGTTGCCTTTTTCCTTGATTATTGTTTTCTAAATATTCAAACACTAGCTGCTGATGGTATTTCAGGAATTCTACTAGCGGTCCCTTTTTTGTTACCCGTCATCGCCTGTCTGATCTTTGGCACAATCTGTATCAGGTAAACTTACTCAATATAATAGACCATTTTCATAACATCACATGTATAATTGAATTGTAATCATCAGGAAATGAATTTTTTTCATAACCGGTACATGTTGTGTCTTTTAAGAATACGATATTCACAAATGATGAAGAAAAAAAAAGGTAACTATAAACACAATGATATCAGTGGCATTAAAAATATTAATGGTAAATTTGATAACATGACTTTTTTAATATACAAAGTCTCAATTATTGCAAAGTATGTCATTTCTTATCAAACTGTCTTCTTTTAATATGTAGATCTATTTTCCATGCAAAATAAGGTCGACTTTACGGTCAGAAACCATCCTCCAGAAACAGAAGAGCAAAATCCGAACGACGAAATTTACGACCATGTAAACCTTAGAGTACATCATTCCAACCACTCTATCTATAACACAGGCGATACAGCAGTTTTCAGGGACTCGGCATTAAGTTTTGTGTTGACTACTACTGTCCCTTTACAGCAGTCCCAAAGTGTGGAAAGTATTCAAAACAAATGGCGTCTACACGACGACCGGTTTGGTGAAAGTACTTTGGACGAAGCTTACCTAAACACTGTTGACAACAAGACAACGGATCGACAAGCAGATATATATTCAACACCATGCAAAAGCATGACAAAGAAACAAATCTCTTGCTTTTCAGAACAAGGACAACAAAGAAACGGCAATGAAACTGTGACATTTGAGTCTCCAAACTCGATTATTGATGCAATCGTTCACGAGCCAGAATCACAAACAAAACTCATTTCCTCTCTAAAGTGGACACAAGAGGAAGAAATATATGCAAACGATGAAGTTGTACCTTATGCTAACAATTCTATAAAACTAAATAGTCCATTGGAAAGCTACGACTCTGGTGAATACTTTGATGTCAGTTATGAAGGACAGCTGAAGGCGTAATTACTCAAAAATGAAAAGTGTGCCCTTGTTTGTCCAAACCTGGTCCCGAAAATTTAAGTTGGATCAACTTACTGCAATATAGTTCTTATTGTATATAAAAACTTTTGAAACTGCAAAGAACTGCTTTTGATTAGATATGTTTTAATTCATATTTTAGATTATTTCTACTAATTAAAGTGCATTGATAATTTCAGATTTGTTTTATAGAAGATAAATCACATCAGCGGGATTTTATTTTTTTTTATTTCTGTAAGATATGATTCCTATTTGCAAAGCAAAGAACTCTATAAATGATAAAATAATTAATGATAAAGTCGAGTAACATTTTTGATTTGTAAATTTTACACATTAGTGGCACTGGTATCGATAACCTCTCCCGAACGTTAATTGCTTCTCAGAATAAGAGCCACACAGTTAAACTGAAAAGCTATGAAACATTTGGGTAAAATAATAAAACACACCTTATGATAATCAATATAATTTAGCATTATATCATAAATGAGAACGTTGTGTATAAGATAATATAAACAAGTGGTATAAAGAGAAACGTTGGGTATAGGGTTCTATAAACAGCTGATATAATGAGGTGATATAATGAGTAACGTTGTTTTTGATGATCCCAGTCTAGCAAGCACCTGTCCCTTAAGTCGCCTGTTGCTGTTTAAACACTGTTAACAATGTTAACTTGCAAATAGTATATTCTAGTGTTTTAATTTTTCCTTCACATTGATTAATCTATCTACAGGAATTCATAACGTAAATAAAGGTATATTCCATTGAACGTTATTTCATTCAAATTGAATGCAATAAGGTTTCCCGTCCAGATCCCTCATAATGTCTATTCTAAATTATTGTCTTTTTAATATTATTTGCATAATGTCGATATATATTATTCCAGTACAATTTAAGTACATATAAGTGAGATAAAAAATGAACAATGGACCAAGAGAAATTAAGCATTTTTTAGCTGTTTAACTGATCAATACTGTCTAAAAATGGCCACAACCATCAGCCCGCTAAAGATTTCTGAAGAGAAACTTTAAACCTTTGAAAAAATGGTGATTTCTAAAAAAAAAAAAAAAAAAAATGTTATACGTCTATAACACACATCAAAGAGTGACGTCATCCAAATATTTTTACTGCTGGAAAATCGAAATCTTCTCATCTAATTTAATTCTGAAGGGGGTGCATTGGTATTATACCAGTTATTAGCTTTAATTTTGCGGGGTTTTTTCATCGTTCTTTATTTATAACTGAATATATCTGCATGAATATTGATAGTGTAAATAATTGACTCCTTTTTACCGTTAAGTTATTTTAATTATTGAACATTGTACATCTATTTCATATGATCCTTAGAACACCCGATCTTCGCTGACTTATAACGATGTAATAAATGTATTAAGTCACTCATATTGATTTTATGATAAAACAAACTTTATGTTATATAGTACTGTGTTTGTCTACTGTTGTTACTGTATTGAACTGTACTCGGGTACCAAGTGATTTATATTTCCCACATGTAGTGGTGGGCACTACGTGTTTTAGCTGCATAACAGTTCCCATCTTGTAGACTATGGTTAATTTCCTTCATTTTTTTATGTTATTATGCAAGTTTGAAGGCAAAAAAAAATTTAACAGGTTACAAGCTAAGAGAATCATCTTATATATTTATCATATTACGTCATTCTCCCACCGCTGAAAGTAAAAGTATGTAAACAAGATGATCTTTTCTACTCTTATCTTGATTGCATATCCTTATGTCATGCAGTAAATACTTTACTACACTCTTGTTTCTGCCAAAATCTCATCAAAACTGTAACAAAACATACAAAAGCAGTAAATTTTTCAATGAATTTGAGTGTAAATGAAATTATTTCTTATCGAGTATAGTTATTTGATGGTTATTCTTTATAGCTGAATGATTTTCCACCATATAAAAATACTTGGATTGATTTTAGATTGTTTTATTTTAAAAATTTAATATCATAAAAAAATTTCATTTTATTTCATTCGTGTAGAATGCTTGCTTTATTTGTATGTCAATATAAAAATGCAAGATATTGAAACATAACATATTCATCGTGAAGATGTTTGTAAAATATATCAATGCAAGTTTAGTTCTTCTTTATCGATGTTTTTTACATTACGTTTTAGTGAAAATCTCCATCAGAAATTTTTTAAGCAATCGGGACTTCCGCGGAAACGTTCAATAACGTTCTTTCCATGCAAAAATATGTGACACAATGAGATTACCGTTTATTGTATTCTGATAATCCTGTTCTAGCAAGCAAATAAACCATAAATCCCATGTATAAACACCGTAAACAACAAAACCCCTTTTCTTATACCTTTATTAGTAACGTCTTTTAAAAGCAAATTTAAAAATAAAGATGTATTATTACACAGGAATAACTCAAGGAAAATGAAATTCAAAAAATGTAGATCTATGAAAATAAAAAAGTAGAAATAAATCGGTATTTTCCTGTCATCTTATTAGTACTTTGTTATCGTAGTCAACATTTATCATGGTAAAAGGATTAGGAGGATATTATGGATTTTTTAATACATTATTTGAACATTTCCATAGTTGTCTGTCAAAATATTGGTGGGTTGAATGTCTGCAGGGTTCTTAACAGGTAAGCAATTTTCCTGACTAAATAGAATTTAAATGCGACACTAATTGTGGATTTAATTCGAATTGTTTTGAAATATTTTTTGAAAACACCTGGTAATATCAATTTATTTGCCATCCAAAAAAGCGTTCAAACGTCATCTTTTATTGTATTGTTTTAGCACCTCTGTTAAATGTTGCACTGGGTATTATCTTAGTCAGGATAAATGTATAGGTGAATATGATCAGTCTAATCATTTTTAAATCACCTGAGCTGACAGCTCAAATGAGCTATTCTGATCACATTTTGTCCGTCGTCCGTCTGTCCGTCCGTCTGTCCGTCCGTCCGTCCGTCCGTCCGTCTGTCCGTCTGTAAACTTTCTACATTTTGAACTTCTTCTCTCAAACCGCTTATCAAATTTCAACCAAATTTGGCACAAAGCATCCTTATGGGAGGGCAAATATAAATTGCAGAAATAAAAGTCCGAGCTGTATTCAAAGCGGAGAAAACCTTGAAACTGTAGAAAAAGGGGGGGGTGCATTTTTAAAAATCTTCTTCTCAAGAACTACATGTACCGAGTCCAATTCAACGTAGTTTAGCATAAATTTTCCTTATGGGAAAGAAAATAAAAATTGCAAAAATTAAGTGCTAATTCTGTTTCAAATCTGAGTTATTACGAAAAAAATAATAAAGGAAAGGCGTGTTTCAATCAGTTTAATAGCTTCGGGTTCGGCATACGGTAAAATGGGTAGGCAAGACTTGGCCTGAGCAAAACAAAAGATTGGCAGGTATTCTGCCAATCTCATTAAAATTTCAGGATATTTGATGGACCAGTATATTTGTATTCGCTGTAAATATTGCTGCAAAATAATGCATATTTGGAATTGACGATTGCCGATCTGCCCCGGCTTTTATTTTGCCACGGCCCGGGTTTGCATACCCATTTTACCAAGACTCGTATTCCATACTTCTAAAACGAGGTTCTTTGTTTAAAGCAGCCATGACATTATACGAAAAAGGGTCGATCTGACTATGATGAATTTGCTTGTTGTGCAACAGTTCGCGTATGAAGGGAAATTTTTGAAACATGCAAAATATATTGGTGCCGATTTTGTGAAGTTAATTGAGGCTAAATATTTCAATGCGTTGACAGTTTTCACACATGAGGTTGGTGTTAGCTTGTTCTGATTTTCGTTTCGTTTTCATTATTTATGCTTTGTAACCTGGGTACTATCGTCTGTATTTCGTTATTTTTACGTATCAAATCAAACAGAGACTTCGGAAAATCAAACAGTTAACTGTTTACCTGCGCAAATGAAGCAAAATCTGATGTATCAAAAAAGTACTAAAATACAATTCATTCTATCGGTAATCGATCGGCATTATCTTTTGCGTAATGGTAGATTAATGCAATAGGTTTTGTTGAGATGCTCGGCATTTTCTCGAGTTTATTCAGTTTAAATAGAGTTTGATATCGCTGACGGAAATATGTAGGTATATACATGTTTATATATGATTCATTTCGAAAAAAATAAATTGTGTTCTTTATTTGTAATAGTGCATGTTTCTTGTGTTTAATTGTTTACAATTTCTATTTACTAACCATATTTGAGTGTTAAGCTTCGAATTATAAGCAAGATCCAAAGATTTGCTCACAATTCTATGTTTGTACACAGATCTTAAAAACTGAAGATTGAAAAAGTATTTACATCAGCATGGCATGCAGTTATTCAGTGAATGGAATTATTGGGCTACAACATGAGGTCACCGTTTTTACTGGTAGTTGTAGTTTGATAGTACATTTAAACAAATATTTGTCAGCAGTGCCTTTCGGCTGTCAGACGAAGTTAGCAACCTTGTTTTAATACATTTATAGAGGGTCTGATTATTTAAAAATATATATTTTGAATGAATACATGTATAAATTAGATTAGAAACATGTCATGAATGGATGATTACCGTAAATAAAAAAAATAAAGTCTCAGGGGTCTATACTTGGGGGATGGAAAGGGGAGTGGGCTGTTCTCAAAGGTCCTGTACTCAAGCACCTGTGCTTTTCAGTAGATTGATACTTATTACTTGCATTTTTAGCTCACCTGAGCTGAAAGCTCAAAAGAGCTATTCTGATCACATTTTGTATGTCGTCCGTCTGTCTGTCCATCTGTCTGTCTGTCCGTCTGTAAACATTTTCAACATTTTCTCAAGAACCACTGGGCCAAGTTCAACCAAACTTGGCACAAAGCATCATTAGCCTAAGGGGATTCAAAGTTGTAAATATTAAGGACCACGCCCTTTTGCAAAGGGAGATAATTAGGAATTTTTGAAAACTTTCGAGAAATTTTCAAAAATCTTCTTCTCACGAACCATAAGACCAGGAAAGCATCCTCAGGTAGTGTAGATTCACCATTGTGAAAATCATGACCCCCGGGGGTAGGGTGGGGCCACAATGGGGGGGGTCAAAGTTTAACATGAATATATAGAGTGAATCTTTAAAAAATCTTCTTCTCAGAAACTATTCAGCCAGCAAAGCTGAAACTTGTATGAGAGCATCTTCAGGTAGTGTAGCTTTAAAGTTGTGAAAATCATGACCCCCGAGGGCAGGGTGGGGCCACAATGGGGGGGGGGGGGTTCGAAGTTTAACATAGGAATATATAGAGTAAATCTTAAAAAATCTTCTTTTCAGAAATAATCAGCCAGGAAAGCTGTAACTTGTGTGGAAGCATCCTCAGGTAGTGTAGATGCAAAGTTGTGAAAATAATGATCCCCGGGGGATAGGCTGGGGTAACAATGCGATTTAAAAGTGTTCAGCACGCAGACGATTTGACAATAACTGTAAGAGATGATATTTCTTTTATAAACACTATGAAAATAGTACACGAATTCTGTGATCACGCAGGATCCAAAATAAATGTTAATAAAACGGAATTTTTATTGCTAGGTGGACTAAAAAACACACTTACAGAAATTAATGGAATAAAAGTAGCTGATAATACTGTAAAGTGTCTTGGTATATATATAGGGCATGACAAAGAGGAATGTTACAACAAAAACTGGATGAAAATATATAATGATATGGAAAAACTGTTTGAATCATGGAAACGCAGAAAATTAACATTATTTGGAAAGTCTTGTATAATTAACACACTAGCTATATCAAAACTTATATACGTAGCGTCTATTTTATGCCTCCCAGGGAAGGAATTCTTAAAGAAAATTCAACGTCTCATATTTAATTTCGTATGGAATAAATCAGAAAGAATAAAACGCAATACTCTTATCGGCGATGTAAGAAATGGTGGTCTGGGTATCATTGATGTAGAAAGTAAACTCAAAGCTTTAAAAGCGGCCTGGTTACCAAGAATATTGAAATCAAAAGGAGTTCTGTACAATATACTGAACGGTTTTTGTAACAAATATAATATAGATGTGATGTATGTTTTGCAATTTTCGAGTAACGTAGACAATCTAAAATTTCCACTGTTCTATAAAGAAATACTTTGTTCTCTAAATGAATGTAAAATTTCCCGATTAGATGTAATGTCAAATGTCGATATATTACGACAGCCGATATGGAACAATTGTAATATGCGATACAAAGGAAATGTATTATTTTTTGAAAATTGGGTTAAAAGTGGCATCCTATTTGTGAAAGATATACTGGATAATAATGGAAAAATTCGAACTTTAGAAAGTTTAACCAATGTTTTGAAAGATAGATCTAATTGGTTATGTGAATATAAGACTATTATTTCTGTGTTAAAATCAGTGGTGAGAAAATATGATTTTGCAAATACAAAATTTGTGGATAAGAAAATTGGTTTAGATTTTTATTTTCAAACTGGCTATGATAACTTGTATGGAAAAAAATGTATTTTTTTTTACAAAAATTTTATAAAGAAGAAGTTTACAAAACCTTGCTACCAGACAAAACTATCGAAGGAGTTTGAAATTCACGATACTCAACAATGGGAAAAAATATATGTCTGTAAAATTGTAGAAGTTGAAGATAAACAATTATCTGACTTCAATTACCGACTGCTTAATAATATATTGTGTAATAATGCATATTTATGTAAATGGAAGGTAGATGTGAAACCAGAGTGCAGGATGTGTAACAAGATGGAAACAAGTTATCATTTGATTTATGAATGTAAAAATGTGCTATTGATATGGAGGTTATTAAGTGATTTTCTTTCTTTTGATGTTAAATGGAAACATATTATTATAGGTTTTTACTTAGAAAACAATAGAAAAACTGCAACATTAAATTTTTTAATATCCTTAATAGCATTGAGAATATATAAGTATAAAATGTATTGTAGATTAGAAAAAATAGATGAAAACGAAGAAGGTCTTAAGACGCATATCAAATCATCTCTGTTAAATTACGCATCTGTTTTACGTTTGAAGTACAAATCTAGAGCAAGTTATATCACTGATTTTGCTCGTATGTTGTAAAATACTACTATATGTAAACTTATGTTATATAAAATTATACATTTATAGATAAAATATCTACTGAGAGGAAACCAGTCCTCCAGTAGCGCTGTCTATAGGGTATGTGAATGAACTGTAACGAAGAAGTGGTGATCCCTATAGACAGCATATATCTACATTTACTGATAAACCCTATTATTATTTTTATTATTATTATTACCACTATTTTCTTTTTTTAAAGCAATATACATGTACCGTAAAATGTAACTTAAAAAAGAAAATGTCTATCATTTCATAAAGATGTATGCATACGACCTAATTTAGATATTTTATATTATTACCAGCACATGTTCTGTGGCTACTTTTGTCAATGCTAATACTATCATTATTATCGCATCTATTATATTTTGATTGATAAAATGTTGTTTATATGTTGTATTTAATGACAAGAAAAAATAAAATCTACAAAAAAAAAAAAAAAAAAAAAAAAAAAAAAAAACAATGCGATTTCGAATTTTAACATATGAATATATAGAGTAAATCTTTAAAAATCTTCTTCTCAGATACTAATCAGCCAGCAAAGCTGAAACTTGAGTGAAAGCATTCTCAGGTAGTGTAGATTTAAAGTTGTGAAAATCATGACCCCCGAGGGTAGGGTGGGGCCACAATGGGGGGGGGGTCGAAGTTTTACAAAGGAATATATTGAGTAAATCTTTAAAAATCTTTTTCTCAGAAACTAATCAGCCAGGAAAGCTGAAACTTGTGTGGAAGCATCCTCAGGTATTGTAAATTCAAAGTTGTGAAAGTCATGACTCCCGGGGGTAGGGTGGGGCCACAATAGGGGGGTCAAAGTTTAAAAAAGGAATATATAGAGTAAATCTTTAAAAATCTTTTCCTCAGAAACTAATCAGCCACGCGGGTATGATAAGGCAACTCTCAGCGATCAAATTCCTCTGATCGATATGACGTCATAATAAGCAGCATGATGTCATATTTTACTCAGAAACTTGTCGATTTTAACTTTATCTCTGGTTTAAATTATAAATGTACAGGCATAAAATATCACTAGAAACTCTTCTAACTGAATATATTTTCGATTTCTCTCTATTGCGTATAATTATCATTGATGACGTCACAAGCATGTTTAATAGAGAAGATCATGTCGGGAGACAAATCATCGGAATGCAGTGTAAACAATGCCGGAATAAGACTTATTTAATACAGATAACTCAGATTTAGATGAGTTAGTTAGGATATAATCAGGATAATACAGGCATGGATATTTTGTTTAATTAGCGAGTTTTATAAGGTAAGCAGATCGACATTTATATGGCTTGACCAGCCTTTCCTCTGTCAGTGTGTACAAAAAAAGACAAAAGTGTAACATTAACCCGGATATTATGAAAGATGACTTTGGTAAAAATCAACGGTATATGACCTAAACTACTTGAAAAGTACTGCTAGAATCCTGTGCTTCGATGTTTTAAATGAAAAATACGTAGTATTTTCAATGAAATTATAGAAGTTGAGAGGGTTTCCGATAAATATTTACAATATTTATTTATGCGATTAACAATAGGATTCTAGCAGTAATACTAATAAACATGAAGTAATTGCCGATCGAATTATTGTAGCAAACATACAAATGAACTTCGGGGTAGTGTTACACTTTTTGATTTTTTGTTAAGGTAAAAAAGTGATCTATTTTTAACTGTCACGTGATACCATGGTACGGCAGCTTCAAAGATCGAGTAAATTCCGAAGTAGAAAAATAAAATCTTGGTGAACACATTCACTTGGTATTTATATTCCGCACAGTTTTCATAAAAATAAACAGTTTTTAAATTGATTATAATTTTGACTGTCATTAAACTCGGACTTCCCTTAACCTACCCGCGCAGGAAAGCTGAAACTTGTGTGAAAGCATCCTCAGGTAGTGTAGATTCAAAGTTGTGAAAATCATGACCCCCGTGGGTAGGGTGGGGCCACAATGGGGGGTCGAAGTTTTATATATGAATATTCAGTGTAAATCTTTAAAAATCTTCTTCTCAGAAACTAATCAGCCAGGAAAGCTGAAACTTGTGTGGAAGCATCCTCAGGTAATGTAGATTTACAGTTGTGAAAATCATAATCCCCAGAGGTAGGGTGGGGCCACAATGGGGGATCAAAGTTTAACATAGGAATATATTGAGTAAATCTTTAAAACTTATTTTCTCATAAACTAATCAGCCAGAATATTCTTTATAATTGTTAAGACTTTGGCCCCAGGACAATTCTTTGGTCTCACAAGAAGGTTAAGAGTTTGATGAAGCTTTATATCCCGTATATAAACTATTTTTAAGGATCTTTTTGAGAACTGCAATACTCAACATGTGATATGACTATAAAATCATCCTGTTAGGAAAGGGACTAATGATTATAAACATAAGAATATCCAGGGGGGGGGGAAGGATTTTATTTATACAGGATCTACATGTATTACTGTACATTGTCCAGATAGTTTATATTGTGACTCCATTAAGCTGATTTTATCATACCTATTGTTCCTCAGGTGAGCGATGTGGCCCATGGGCCTCTTGTTCTTTAAAGTATGAGTAAATTTTCTTAACATTGTTTTGTGAAAATAGTGTAATATCTATTTGTTTTGTTAATTAGATACTTGCAACATTAATAAATTTCACTACCACTCAAACGGTATACAAATGCCCTACTATTTCTATTTTCTTTTAACTTGAAACCGAATGATATTTTTGGTGATTATTTTAATAACTACATAAAAAACATATATTCTACGTTGAATTCATTCGATATTTAAAACTTGTAAGTCCCATTTAAAAGAGTACTAATATTTATGAATATTGTATGTAAGCTTTAGTTTTCAGGTATCTTTGATATGCTTTTTTACTCTTTGATTTATTATTCGATTCTTATGAATGTATATACACTACATGTACATACTGTTGAAAGTAAAATAAAAAGAATAAAAATGTTGGTGGTTGTGGACGGACACCGAAAACAACTTTTCCCATTAAGTGACCCATTTCATATTAAAACGGGAAAAGTGGAAACAAAAGTCGCCATGATCGACAGCGGATGTAAGAAAATATTTAATCAATGACAAGATTAAGTTCCCGCAATGAACACTACTTTAACAACTCATACCACAGACAACTCAGAAATTGTAACACAATATCAAAAACCGTCAACAATGAAGCAAAACTGAGATATCTTTAGTAGAAGATGATGGAGCGTAAAAGACATGGACACTCAATGACGAGTGATTGGTAAGCTTTGATATCTAACATAACGTGATTAAACATGGATAACGAAAAGTTCACAATAATCCACCGAATGTTTCTATAAATTACTTTTGTTTATATACCGTATCTGTACTTTGGATACCTATCAAAAGCAAAAAGTGTTTCAATGGTACATTTTTAACATTTGTTACCACGCTGATCAACAACGGAAGTCAGACTTTGATCGTTCATAGACTGACTATGTTTTGCTATTGTTGTTACGCAAACGGTATACCTTTTATTTCTAATCTTATCACATATTATGTATTATTTCAATGCATACAACTCATTCTTTTATTTTATTTTTTAAAGTTATTTCAAGGGTTTTATTTCTCGATGCAGGTGTAGAAATTAATATTATAAAACAACAAATTCTTATAAAATTAATGCTTAGTTTTTCATGTTTAGATAACATATATGTCATCTCCAAGAATGTGCAGGTAGTCCAGAAAGACTGTAATATTGATTGCAGTTAATTTCTCATTGGTCAGAAATGTAAAGCATTTTTTTAAAAAGCCCTTCCAACATCTCTTAGTGAATGTAGAGATCAGGAACTGATCAACCGTAGGAGCGCAATCAGGTCAAACGCTCTCTTGAATATTCTTGGTCAAAACAATGACAGAAGTAAGAAATTAACAATTTTTTAATTTCCTAAATTATGTATCAATATTTTTAAAGTAATTCATAAGCTGACAAGCATGACTAGAATAAAGGTCTTGTTATTTATTATTTATCTTTGAACGGAAATACATGTAATAGTACTAATTTTCCTACAGAATCGGATTTAACCAGCTGTTTTTATTTTTCAGGAAGGAAGGTTGAAGTAATTACAAAAACAGAGTTTACGCAACAAAAACAGTAGTATATATAAATAGACATGTAACTTTATTATACAAACTCCGATTTCATAATCATGAAATGGAATACAACAACTTCTTATCTATTAAATGACGCATTTTCATAACTAGCTATGCTTTGTTTGTGATGTAGGCGTTTCTATGATAGATTCAAAGAGAATCAACCAAATTTTCTTATACCCCATGGTGGCTTTTATCTCAACATAGCAAATGTTCCCTTATAGTAAGTTTGGAGTATTGTTCAGTATTCCTGTAGGAAATCACTAATAGTATTTATATTTTAGTAATCATGATACGTTCATAATATCGTCCATGATTGCTATGTTTAATTAAACAAAAATAATTTATTTGCATTTATTATATCCCTAACTTTTGCTACGCATGATGAAAATGTGATTTGCAAAATCATTAGTCCCAATATATAACAATATTTAATCATTTTGTTCTCTATCATTTGCATTAAAATTTACCAAAGTTATGTTGTTGTTATAACGGGTTTAAAATTAGGTTATAATATTTTGAGTTTAACAGCAATATGCTTTAAATTCTATGTTAATTTTTTTCTTCAAAATTGATTGCAAAAATAACATCAAACAAATGCAATGAGAAGTGCACTTTGTTCAATTAATTAAGATATAAACACGTTAAAACGTTCAAACGATATGAACTTGGTTGGTCACATAATCAAATTCTGATAATCCCAAAAGGTATAAAGCATAGGTTGTACATAATTGATCAATGCTATGATGTCGAAGAGTTATTCCCCTTATCACACTATCTGATTAAACATCAAATCTTTACATGATACATGAAATCTAAACTTTTGAAACTGTTAAAAATTACTTTTGAATAGATTTTGACTTGTTTGTATTCTGATAAAAAAATAAACAAAACAACAAAGCCAGATATGCTTATTTCTATGATATTATATTGATTAGTGCAGATTAGAACTGTTTGCTTGAACATATACAATTCTTTCTCTAAATGATACGACGCTTAAAATAAGGAATAAGGACGTATGAATTTATAATTAGGACATCATAAGGTACTGCACTTCTACATGAAATATATTTGATTTTTTGCCCAAAGTAAGTACACAAAATTAATGATGAGGAAGTAAACACGTATGTGTTTGTAATATAATGAAGTGAGCATTCAAAGTACGCGTATCATTTACTATGAGCTTATGAGCAACAACTAGGAAATACCTCCGACAACGTTTGACCGTTCTTTGTGAAGCACTGTACAAGCGTGTTTCCCCTTGTTTCTTGGTTTGTTTCATTTGAACAGCAACCAAAATTAGTAATGGAACACCGATCATTGTTTTGTTCAATGTATTGTGTAAGCTTTTCTTTGATTGTCTGCAAAAATATCACTGGACCAGGAGTATGTATGCCACCGAACAGGTTGGTTTATGCTTTAATTGAATTGAATTCTTATCAACGAACGTTTCTCTTAAAATCAAACATTGAACATTTGCAAACATGAACATGAACGACAGAGCAACAATGTGTGAAATAAATCTGCGTATAATATAATCCACAAGACTGAAAGTGGGCTTATGCTCATTAACCTTAAAATCATTTGTGATTGGGTTTTTATACCATTTAATGAAAAGGTTTAGGGTTAATTACAGGCTTATTTTTTATGCTTGACTATTTTTTTTTGCTAACCGTTAATGCTAATGCTAAATTAAAGATATATTATATGTTTCAGCTCAATCATCACATGTTGTTTTGGATATATTCTAAAAGAAAACATGTGTTTCGGTGAGTAAAATTGTAAATCGTTTGAAAGAATGTAGCTTTCATAAAGATATGTTCTTGGATGTGTTAAATTCATTATAAAACGTTTATTTAGTATCACTCTAATCTTCATTTGATACTATTAAATTCTTTTTAAATAAATTTTTTTATTGCTCATTCTTTGTCGACGTTCTACATAAAAAAAAAATCTAAAATTGCTTTAAAGAACTAACAACGAGAATTATATTTCAGGTCAATTGGTGTAAATGATTCACGAATTTTATTATCAATCGTTTGTTTATTTGACAATGGATGTAATCCATCTTTAAAAAGATATGATTTACTCAATATTTTGCCTGTTGATATTAAGGCGCTTAGACAATTTTATTTCATCAATCTAATTATTTAGAGATCTATATCAAATTTAAAAATCCGATAATGAAAATTTAATAAACACAGTGTAAGAGATAGTAAAGATTATTGTCGATTATGCAAATACCATTTCAACGGTGGTTTGATCCTACTTCGGTGATATATTTGTAAAAGAATACATTTTATATTGAAACATTAAAATTCATGAATTTTTTACACTGTCAAACAGATCATATAACCTTATAATTCTATCAGTTCAATCGAATTTTTGTAAAAGGGTCAGGTCGAGGTCACTACCAAGGTCACTTCTCTCAACGAAAATGATGATAAAATTAAATGTAGTTATCTGCAGTTATCTAGACACATGTATAAGATATGAAGTTGCTATTTTTCAGTGGAATAAAAGGGGGGAAAATTGTCTTTAAGCTTCAACACTACTATATCACAATAATAGACTCGGACTTTTGGCCTTTGATACCGAAAAATAGGAAAAGTACTGAAATTTGTTTTATATATTTTAAAAAGTATTTGTCTTAGAAGATTACCAATTTGTTTTTAATTTTAAAATCAATTTTCGCTAATTGATAATCAACGAAAATTACTCAAAAAAATTCCAAAATCATCTAGATTATCTGGGTTTTACAATCTTGCGCATGCACATTGCAATCTCGCTAAATCACGGGAGGCTTTTTAATTTATGTTTCCACAATATCACATTTTGCATGGATAAACTCAGAAACGATAATACAAATACGTGTAAATTATTTTCATTGGAAATTTGCTCTATATTCTGTTAATTAAAGAAGTTACGGGAAATTACTCTAGCACATTTCATTTAATTTGATAAATCCCGATGTGTGTACACGGTGTATATTATGACTGGTTTTTTTCAATGCAATTTCATTACTTTTCTCCAAAATCGTTTAGGAAATATTCTGCAATTTTTTGCTACATTAGGGTATATGGAGGCATTTTAACTGTGGTGAAATCCTGTTCCGAGACACAGCTTGTTTATTCTAACTAAGCAGAGTATTAGTTGTAGGCTTAAAGCTTGGTTCTGTAAATGTCAACAATACGGTGTGTCGATGTATCTATTTCATGATGTACATGTAAATGTCCGATAACATATGCAATGTCAACCCGTGCACGCATGGGTCAAAGTCTAGTATAGTACTAAATCGGAATAAATATTTAAACTTAAATTAATATTGTTTAGCCCGCATTTTCGCTATTCTTTTTAAATTTTGAAAATATTTTGTTAATCTTTTAATGCTTTAATTATGACAAATGTTTCTGATTTTTACATTAAATGAGAGAGAAAATCCGATATTAGTTTTTCACATAGATCTATTTATAGAGTGAGTGCTTAAAAGCTAATAAAAATGTTGTTTGATAGTTTATTCAAATTTTAAGAACATATTTGAAACCCAAGTATCTTATCATTAGTTCACATTATTTGCAAAAAAGTGATACCTACGCCAACGTTCCGCCAAAAATATGGTCCTTGTTAGATTTTAAACCTTGATTACTATTTCTATCAAAAGTGTTGTGATACTAAAAAAATAAAAATATGATATTTTAATTCCCTTTTATCTTCATTTAATGAACAATTAATCAAATTAACTTTTGATAAGTCGAAAACCGGAAAAGACTCCCTCCTTAACTGCCTCTCTCTGATCAGTGTCTTAACAATATGTAACGACATTTATTCACAAAATTTAAAGAAGTTCATTTCCTTTGCCGCTCTCTACACTTTAGAGCAGCTAACCTTTTTTACAATGTATTTTCTAATTATCGTAAAGATTACGATTTGCAATTGCCACTTTTATCTATGAACTGAAAACGCAGACTTCTTATTTGGGAAAATTCAGGGTTTTTTTTTCAAAGATGAACAACGCTTGATACATCTTGACATATACAATTTCCTGCTTATACTTAATACCAATTTAGATCATTTTAGATCAACTGTTTCGCACTGCAAACTTCAATAACACTTATTTCATCTTTTCAGATTTTGCTCGAAAAAATTTCGTTTTTTCAATTTATCTAATGTCATTTATTGACATTTTATCGTTAATGTCTCAGCAAAATGATTTGTTTGTTTTAAGAAAGTTTGTTTTATTTGTTAATAGATAAACAAGCAATTCTTTTTTTTTCTCTCTTTCTTTTTTTTTTTTTTTTGATTTGTCGTATGTACTGTTTGGCGTTCGTCTATATACATGATAATACATTTATAATTACAACTGTTCAAAGTTTTCAGTGATATTGAAGATAGGAATCGATTACGAGTTGTTCTGCTGCAAATTGAGTATCATATATCAAAGTATATTGCTTTTTAAATTAGTTCTGTTTTACTCATTAATGTTTTAGCACATTATCATGTGTGTAAAATACTTTGATATAATGAAGTTACATTAGTAAAGACTCACCATTTGGGTTTATCAATCATTCGTAATGACATTGAATTGTTTCAGAGTGTGAACCAGGTACCACAGGTGAAAACTGTTCCATGACCTGTCAGCCTGGATATTATGGACTTTTTTGCAGTAAACACTGCCTATGTTCCTCTGAAATGTATTGTGATCATATAAGGGGTTGTCTTTGTAACCCAAACAGTGTTAACTGTACAGATCAAGGTACTCGTATATCTTTTTAATTTAAAAAAGCAAAAATGCAATACTTAGTAAATCCTAATAAATATTAATGTGATTTTTGGCACAGCATACCAAAAGAAAAAAATGATATGCATACGCTTTAAAGATATCTGATGCACAAAAATGATAACGTAGTAGTATGTGAAAATCTCGGATATTACATTTGCAACATTGAAGAAAACCAATAAAATAAGGTATGTTCAAAGAAAAGTGAATAACGGTTAAACTCATTACGAATAGATCAATGTGTATTTCCAGATCAGAAATTGACAACAGAATATGCCGAGAATTCAACAGTTTATAAGTCAAATCATAATAAGTGCATACAAAACACCATAAGATTTTGCTACAGAAGAGCAAACTAGAAAGAACTATTTAGATTATTACAATTGTTTTATCTTCTTTTTGATATTGACGATATCGAATTTCCTCCGTCGACTTGTTAAAGAAACTGGTTAAAATCTGGTTCAAGATTTTGTGATTTTGTGGTCCTGGACTCTGTACTAATTACCAACCAACCACCGTTTATTTTACAGAATGATTTTTTCTGATTTCTTCACAGTGGTTTTCAAAAATCATTTCATCACTCTCTGAAATTTACAACGTAGTACACAATCAATAACGTTTAACACTAATGAAGAGAGTTCGTTTTTAATAACTTTGTTGAATAAGTATACACTGCACATTTTATCATATAAAGATGGCATAGTCATTTTATGGACGAAGGTTCTCTGATCCGACCGTTTTGATCCAGGTACTGTAATGATAGATAGATAGATAGATAGATAGATAGATAGATAGATAGATAGATAGATAGATAGATAGATAGATAGATAGATAGATAGATAGATAGATAGATAGATAGATAGATTTACGTAGTATTTCATACAGTAAAGTTTCCTTAACTAGGTTGTCACTTTTTTTAAAACAGAATCACAATTCATTGACGAAAACATCCTCCCCTCGTTGGTATTTGCTATCACTGTATTGCTCATCAGTATTATATGTATCAGGTATGAACATTAGTTATTTGAGTTTTACTAAAACTGATCAATACATTCATTCCAAGTAAGGACTATATTAATACTCTGTTTTTGTTTTGTAGATTGCTGTATTCAAAGATAATGTAAAGAAAAGGTTAACATGTTGGGATATACTAAGCTAGCTTTAAAATCTTTTATTTTTGTAAAAAAAAAAATTAAATCTAAGTGGTACTGGTAAGTTTTAAGCTCTGTAGTAACGATGACACTTTCTATTCAGATATACAATCCGCGCAGAACATGCAGACAGACAACCCGGCACCTTGTCTAGGGTTAAACCCGGATGCCCTTCCTCAGCAAACCATAAAAAGTGTAAATATAAACTGCCATCAACAGAATACCACCAAGCAAAGAGTTGATGAAGAGATGGATAACATTAGTTGTAAAGCAATTCAGAACCAATCGTCAGATCGACAAACAGACAAAACCACACATCCGTGTAAAACAACCATTAACCATTCTGTAAACACAAAACAAGGGAAACGGAAAAATGGCGGTAAAACTGTGATGTTAAAGTTTCCTGACTCAGAATCTGATTCAGTTTCTCGCAAAAGAAAAATGCAAGTAAAATATTCAATAACCCAAGAACCGTCTTCCGATAAAGAACTATATGCGAATCAAGCTGATTTAACTCATACAAACAAATCTTATACACCAGAGAGTCCGATGGACAAATAGGACTCTGAGGTTATGTAGTCTATGTAACATATGACAACATTCCAGCATTGTAAAATTCTAGTGTGTCTGACAAAACAAAGCAGAGGGATTAAAATGATGTTTAAACAATTCATAAAGTACTGAAAGCCGGGCTCTTTTGGTGTGTCTTTACGCACATTGTGTAGTAAAGACTGAAAATGTCTCTCTTTCATACGCATTATATGTGTCCAAAATGCATAGTCTTGTTTTTAAAATACGTTATTAATAAGAGAACTAAAAATAGATAGAAAATTCTCTCGAAATTAAAAAGACACAAAATGCCAACACTTTTGAGAAAACGTGGCTCTTTGTGTAACTATTTGGTATAGCGGAAGCTTTTACTTTGACGCTGTTTGGTTTTCTGTTTACTTTTGAAGGTTTGCTATTTATAGTAACATTGGCGATTTGCCTGCCTACAGCCAGGACTCTGCTTAAAATGCGAGGAAAGAAGTAAAATGAAAAACTACAAACGTAAATTACTATGTGGAGATATTTATATTTAAACTTAAGCTTATGTGTATTCTAAATAACGCTAAATTATGTCAAGTAATTCTTACATCTGCAGGCATATTTTAAAGAAAGAAAAATAATTAAATTTAATTCAGTTGAAACAAAAGCATTAACAATGTTACGTTTTGCTTTGTTTAATTTAAATTGTAACATTGTCAGATTGCACAACATTTGCTCCAGTAACCAAGCATTGATATAACAAAGATCAACGACTAAATCATTTGACTGCAGCGAGAGAATGAAACTCTTACTGCTTTTATTTTAAATAAAATGACAGTGTTGTCAAAATTGTACTGCATTAGTTTTTCTTAAATTTGTCCAACCTGACATAAAAGTATTTCCGGTTGTACATGCACCGAGGGAAATAAGCCTATGACAAATGTAAACCAACGAAGTTTTCTACGTATTACAGCTGTCTTTTTTAACTGAAACTTGGAACAAACAAGGAAGAATCAGGTATGAGTGTTTTCAAAAGTTGCAATCATAACAATATAAACAGTTAAATCAACCATATTTGTGAATATCAAATACGAGTAATACGTGTTTAACAATGTGACATGCTATTTACAAAGTTAATCCTTAAACCTTGCTTCAATCACATTTGGTATTTATTTTCTTTAACATTTAATGTCATCTCATTTATCAACGACGTGTAGAAATTTTTTTTTATCAAAACATTATAAATGTTCATGTGGATCAATTACCTTAAAATTTGGTTTTATACAATCAAAATATATTGACAAATATATTAATTACTTTTCAATTGGAATATATGTCCCTTTTAAACAGTTTATTCAAGCATTGCATTAAAATATTCAGATTTCATAAAATATTATTAAACTATTTATTTCTAGTTATAATAGATACTTTTAATTCTAAAAACGAAAACTAATTGAAGTAACATACGGTATACGTGTATTTAATTTATTTTAACCACAAATTATTTTTATCACTTTATAAATGTTAGGTTGTGACAATGTCGTAGTTCTTAACTGTAAAATCATGCTAGACTTACACCCTAAAAGCAATTACACCGTACATGTATACAAACTTCCCTTTATATTTTACACATGTTTATACCATTACCATAACCCCCTTGGGCCAGGAAGTGGCCAGAAAAGTAAGCTTTTAACCTCATATATTTATATTCAGTGTATATTTCCCCTTTTATTTGCATTGGAAATCTGCAACGTTCAATTTTCTATGTTTACATCTACCAGGTATTATTTCCTCTATTTCTTACGGAAACTTATAGTTAATTCATAGTTCATCGATTGGTCAAAATCTACAGCGACCTAAGAAAGATCACGGACTGCAAAATATAATCATGATGATGTCAGATTCCAAGTCTCACAATTTCACTGTTTCTTTAAGCTAACGCACTTATGTACATTAACAGTGATTTAGTGAATTCTACTAACTTTTCAAAATATGTATTTTTTCTGCAGAAAAGGAAAGCATTTTAGTGTTTAAATGAATACACTTTGCTAATTCATGCGCAGTGGGTACAGATACAAACGTTTTCACGTTTTTTTTAGTATACTTATTTTTGTAGCATTGAATGAAACTTTCAGTCTTTCATAACCAAGTCAATATGTACTTTCGAAAAACGATTATTTATATAAATCTTCTCCTTCGTCAAAAAAGATTTTTCTCCAAAATCTTTCTGGCTCTATATTTTTGTCGCGGAAGCTAACTAGATAACATGTTAATATGGATGTTCCATGTACATGTATGTTTCATATCTTTAAATTAAAGCGCAAATCATGGCTTTAAAGCGGCGATTCATAATATCTCATAAAATTAGACATCAGTATGAAAATATAAATATAAGCATTAAATGCATATTTTTGGATGTAATCGTTCCTATGACAAACCAAGCAGTGCAGACAAATTATCATACCGGGCTAACGCGCGGTTTTCAATTTGTCTGCACCACTTGATGTGTCATAGGACCGAATATGAAGATAGGTGTCCAAGTAGCGTAGTGGACAATGCACTCGCTTGTCGCCGCTGCGACCCGAGTTCGATCCTCGTGATCAACAGTGGCTGTAAGTGATAGGGTATGGCGGTCGCCCGCTTGGACACGTTGGTTCTCTCCGGGTACTCCGGTTTCTTCCCACCCCAATAACCCCCTCGCGCTTACATCGGTACCAACGAGAGATATTAATATGAGTTGTAGGACTTGCTTGTCAATCGTTGTAAAATAAATAAAGTTCAGTTTATAGGACCGCCATTACTACTAGAAACGGTCACATCTTTGTAAAAGCGAGCTAATGTATAATATTGTATTCAAATATTAGCCTTAGTTGAACCAATGACCTGGCCCCGACGTCACCAACTTTCCTCAAGTCAATACTCAGCTTAAATATTGAGATTTGAATTCAAATTAATGCACTTCTCATATAAGGATTTGTGTTGAGGACTGAATGCGTGATTTGAACATTTTAGTGGCCGTGGAGCCATGTTGATTAAAGTTGAGTATTTTCAAGTCTAGGCTTATAATAATCATAAGGGTCAAAAAGAGGTGATATTACCGACTTTGGATACTTTCCAATTTTACACGGTAATTAATCGGGAAAAAAAATGATAAACAATACATATTGTTAGTCTCGTGAGTGCAAAAAAAAATCATAGGATTATCGGAGTATGCATACAACTTTCACCTGAAATGACAAGCGACTAATTAATCATGCCATTTCAATAGCTAAAAATCTTTATGGATAACTGATATGGTGGTGCTCGGTTTGACACAATACAACTCAAGACATTGATTAAGTAATAGGAATGGTCATTTATTAAATAATATAATAAATGACAAAGTACAAAATATAACATAAAGATGCCACAATGTAAAATGACAAAGTACAAAATATAACATAAAGATGCCACAATGTAAACTACAAAAACACAATACTGTTAATCAAAGAAGCAATCTTGCATATATAAAACATAGATAAATAACACAGTATTGTAACTAGAATAAACAGAGAACATAAGACAATAAAACATGGCAATTTCTATTTACAAAAAAGTGTCAAAGATGGGGTATCTTCCGCAAACAATGTCGAAGATGAGGTATTTAATGCTTCAAGGACAAGAATAACTCTCTCAAGGAGGTGGGGTGGGCGGAGGAAAAACTTTTTGAGCTAAATGTAAACATTGACTAGAAAAAATGGCGAATGACGCTTAAAATCTGCGCATGCGCAATAGTAAACTCTGTCAGTTTATTTACAGTTAATGGCGGTAAATATGAATCAGTATCCATAAATGTTTTATGTTCATAAATATATTTTACCTTTTCCGAGGTTTTTTTTTAATGCAAAACATTGTGAACTAAAACGTTATTGTATCGATGTATGAGCTGCTATGCCTTGTATCTTGATTCAAACTAAATCTTCCAAGGGTAAATAGAGAAATATCATGGATTGTCACGCTTTACTAGCGAAGCTGATCCCGTTGATGCGTCCCAATAATGTACCCTAACGTTTAGATTTCATCATTTAGATATTTAATCACCACATACTTTGTATATCAAATGAAAATTTTAATTTAAAATCCCATTTAAAAAATTTGAAAACGTTATTAGAATGAAACTGTATATTCAAACATTGAAATAATCATTTTTATTGATATTAGCGACACCGCTTTCTTGCTACATATCAAATGTATTAATCTAATATAGAAATGCATACCCAACTTTTCCTTTTCTGTCATATTGTTAAAATCACAGACAAATCGTTAAAGTAACAATGTAAAAACCTGTTCTTTGTTACAGTACTTGACTCATATTTAATGAACAAAAATAAATGGGTGTTTAATTCCAATCCTAAATAAAAATTTTAAAAAAAATCCTTTTGATATTCTATTCCAAGATCACCATCCTGAATCTAACATTGATACATTAATTTCGTAGATTTATTAAATACCATTGTTATTAAATAACTGGATATATTAAAACTCTTTGGGACACTTTTAAAAAAAAATAAAACAAAACAATAGCCCTACACAATTTGTCAAGTGGTACTTGAGAAATGTCACAGATACCAAACACTTGACTGACACCGCACAATTGCTTCAGATAACGCTCTTCGGAATTTACTTCAGAATATATAAAAATCTAACAAAGGCAACCTCTATTTAGCTTAAGCTATATCATATATATCTAGGGGTTGTTTTTTGCGTCTTTGGTCGTAATAGAAAAGTGGTTTGTTTAATCTTGAGTGTAGTTTGTTATTAAGATTGAGATGATTATCTATCATGACCACAGAGTTACAGCTTTGTAAAACATTGAGTAAATATGCTTTTCTAGACATTCTTCACAGTTCGTACATGTTATCCGCATTGCAGCGGTGTCAGGACAACATTGCACACGATCTAATTGATTGTATATGTGACTTATCCACTCTCAACATCATTTCTGGTTGTTATTAATTATCTATAATTTAGGGAGAAAAACAGCATTAGATAAGTAGATAACACGATAAATACCGCATTGGAAAATTCGCCATCTAAAAATAGTATGTGATTTTTGGAACAAAAGGGAAACGATTAGTTTAAATTTCAAGTCTTGCAGTGCCGTATAGGATACGTTAATTCAATTCATTCATTTATTATTCTATTCTAATTTAACAATGGTTCATCATCCGTGGATCTTTATTTTACACTTTTTAAGCATTTCTTTGGGTGCTTGCCAAACTAACCCTAATATAGGTTATTGTACAGAACCGAACAGGTAAGCAGTTCCTGGAATATATTTTAAATAGTCCTAATATAAGAGTATATAACATTGTTCATCAACGATGAAGGTTTTTAATACTGTCTGTCAAGTATTTTTTACTCTCATTTTCCTGATAGCGCGCTAAGTAACTTTGCATAGGCGATCAAATAGTGTTCTCCATTTATATCGTACAAAGATTTCTCTTTTATTATTATTTTCATTATGATCAGTGTAATCATATACACTTCTTATTGTATTTATAAACACTGTTTATTTTACCGTGTATGATCTGCCTGTTTGAGTCATGCGGGTTTTAATCTATATCAACCCTCTATGAAATTGATGACATTATACAGAAAAAGCGTTTGTGTTTGTTTGTCTGCTTTGGGGGGTTTTTTTGGGGTTTGTTTATTTTTGGGGGGGGGGGGGGGGGGGGAGGGTTATGTGTTTGTGTTTATGTGTTTGTTAAACATTACATGTTTCATTCAAAGGAAACATTGTACAATTGATTTTTAAAAAGGTTGTGTTAGTACTTTAACCTTTTGATAGATTATATAAATAAAGGATATCTTACAAATAACGATTGAATTGACCTATAGGGGAGAAGGATCTCCCGGAAGAAATCACTATTGAAAATCAAAGTTTTTTGTTATTTTCTTTCGTACATATTTCTAAATTTTTCAACCGGCCTGCCCCTAAAAGATACTTCGATAGCTTTTGTTCAAAGAAATAAATTAAGATAGTATCTTTAGGAGAACCCGGCTTGGCCCTGCGCTTGAATTTTGCAACAAAAAATTTCGAAAACCAAAGTCTATCATAGTGGTCTATATTTACACCAAAGAGTTTGGGTTCTTGGTAGTTCAGTAGGTTAAACCGCTCGCTACGAAACACGTGATGTTTTTGGGCCCTGGTTCGATTCCATTGGGCATACTTTGTTTCAAATTTAACGACATTTATAAACACCTTTTCCTTTTTTATGCAGTATTGTTCATTTTGTACATTTAATTTCGATCTTCTTCTTCAATGCAATCTCCTCCCTGAATTAAAGATAAAAATGGGAAAAAGTACATGTTTCTAATTAACTGCATGTGAAAGCAATCATCCGGAACTTTACCTAAGTGTACGCACGCTTTGTTTGAGGACAAGAATCAATTACTCTGTGTTACTCAAAACAGGTGGCAATTAAAACAAGAGGCCCATGGGCCACATCGCTCACCTGAGGAACAATAGGTATGATAAAATCAGCTCAATGGAGTCATAATACAAACTATCTGGACAATATACAATAATTCATGTAAATCCTGTATAAATAAAATCCATTTTCCCCTGGATATTCTAATGTTTATAATCATTAGTCCCTTTTCTAACAGGATGATTTTATAGTCATATCATGTGTTGAGTATTGCAGTTCTCAAAAAGATCCCTAACAATAGTTTATATATGGGATATAAACGTACAGTAAACTCTCAACCTTCTCGTGAGGCCAAAGAATTGTCCTGAGGCCAAAGTCTTAACAATTATAAAGAATCATCTGGCTGATTAGTTTCTGAGAAGATTTTTTAAAGATTTACCCTATAAATTCCTTTGTTAAACTTTGACCCCCCCCCCCCATTGTGGCCCCACCCTACCCCTGGGGATCATTATTTTCACAACTTTGAATCTACACTACCTGAGGATGCTTTCACACAAGTTCCAGCTTTCCTGGCTGATTAGTTTCTAAGAAGAAGATTTTTAAAGATGACTCTGTTTATTCCTATGTAAAACATCGACCTCCCATCGTGGCCCAAACCTACCCCCAGGGGTCATGCTTTTCACAAATTTGAATCTACACTAACTGAGGATGCATCCACACAAGTTTTAGCTTTCCTGGCTAATTAGTTTCTGAGAAGAAGATTTTTAAAGATTTACTGTATATAATCATATGTTTAACTTCAATCCCCCATTGTGGCCCCAACCTACCCCAAGGGGTCATGATTTTCACAACTTTGAATCTTCACTACCTGAGGATGCTTCCACACCAGTTCCAGCTTTGCCTTCGAATTAGTTACTGAGAAGAAGATTTTTAAAGATTTACTGTATATATTCCTATGTTAAACTTCGATCCCCCAGTGTGGCCCAACCCTACCCCCGGGGGTCATGATTTTTACAACTTTGAATTTACACTACCTGTGGATGCATCCACACAAGTGTCAGCTTTCCTGGCTGATTAGTTTCTGAGAAGAAGATTTTTAAAGATTTACTGTATATAATCATATGTTTAACTTCAATCCCCCATTGTGGCCCCAACCTACCCCCGGGGGTCATGATTTTCACAACTTTGAATCTTCACTACCTGAGGATGCTTCCACACCAGTTCCAGCTTTGCCTTCGAATTAGTTACTGAGAAGATTTTTAAAGATTTACTGTATATATTCCTATGTTAAACTTCGATCCCCCATTGTGGCCCAACCCTACCCCCGGGGGTCACGATTTTTACAACTTTGAATTTACACTACCTGAGGATGCATCCACACAAGTGTCAGCTTTCCTGGCTGATTAGTTTCTGAGAAAAAGATTTTTAAAGATTAACTGTGTATATTCCTATGTAAAACGTCGATCTCCCATTGTGGCCCAAACCTTACCCCGGGGGTCATGATTTTCACAAATTTGAATCTTCACTACATAAGGATGCATCCACACAAGTGTCAGCTTTCCTGGCCAATTAGTTTCTGAGAAGAAGATTTTTAAAGATTTACCTTTTATATTCATATGTTAAACTTCGACCCTCCATTGTGGCCCCACCCTATCCCCAGGGGTCATGATTTTCACATCTTTGAATCAACACTACCTGAGGATGCTTCCACACAAGTTTCAGCTTTCCTGGCCGATTAGTTTCTGAGAAGAGGATTTCTAAAGATTTACTCTATATATTAATTTGTTAAACTTCGACCCCCCATTGTGGCCCCATTCTCAGGTGAGCTAAAAAGGTTAAGTTTACAATTCAATAAGTTGGTTTCTGGAAGAACAGATTTTGAAAATTTTCGTAATGAATATTGACAATTATTTTACTTTTTAAAGCGCTAAGCATAGCTCAGCCCTTTATTGTCGTTAGACTTCAACTTCCGGTGCATCGAATAACCGCCCCCTCTAAGCAAAAGTATACATCATTTAAACTGGTTAGGGAACCAGTTTCAGAGGTTTATGCACATAACTGCACGGGCTATTGTGAATCTAATTTACGGGTTATTGTGAAATTAATGTACGGGGCTTACACACATCATTGCAGGGACTGTCATGCAGTGATGAGGAAATATAGTGCGTATACAGAAGCTGAAATGCTATATACATATATCTGTTATATACATACAGAAGCTGGGTTAGCGCTTTTCAGTACTATCAGTACTTTGATTTAATCTTTAGCTTTTAAGATCTGTGTACAAACATAGAATTGCTAGCAATTCTCTGTATCTTGCTTATAATTCGAAGCAAACACTCAAAAATGGTTAGTAAATAGAAATTGTTAACAATTAAACACAAGAAACATGCACTACATGTATAACAAATAAAGAACACAATTTATTTTTTCGAAATGAATCATATATATACATGTATATACCTACATATTTCCGTAAGCGATATCAAACTCTATTTAAACTGAATAAACTAGAGAAAATGCCGAGCATCTTAACAAAAACCTATTGCATTAATCTACCATTACGCAAAAAATAATGCCGAATTACCGATAGAATGAATTGTATTTCAGTACTCCTACATCAGATTTTGCTTAATTTGCGCAGGTAAACAGTTAACGTAACTGTTTGATTTACCGAAGTCTCTGATTTGATACGTAAAAATCACGAAATACAGACGACAGTTTCCAGGTTACAAAGCATAAATAATGAAAACGAAACGAAAATCAGAACAAGCTAACATCAACGTCATGTGTGAAAACTGTCAACGCATTGAAATATTTAGCCTCAATTTACTTCACAAAATCGGCACCAATATATTTTTCATGTTTCAAAAATTTCCCTTCATACGCGAACTGTTGCACAACAAGCAAATTCATCATAGTCAGATCGACCCTTTTTCGTATAATGTCATGGCTGCTTTAAACAAAGAACCTCGTTTTAGAAGTATGGAATACGAGTCTTGGTAAAATGGGTAAGCAAAACCGGGCCGTGGCAAAATAAAAGCCGGGGCAGATCGGCAATCGTCAATTCCAGATACGCATTATTTTGCAGCAATATTTACAGCAAATACAAATATACTGGTCCATCAAATATCCTGAAATTTTAATGAGATTGGCAGATTAATAACTGCTTATCTTTTGTTTTGCCCAGGCCAAGTCTTGTCTACCCATTTTACCGGATGCCGAATCCGAGGCTATTAAACTGATTGAAACACGCCTTTCCTTTATTATTATTTTCGTAATAACTCAGATTTGAAACAGTATTAGACCTTAATTTTTGCAATTTATATTTTCCTTCCCATAAGGATAATTTATGCTAAACTACGTTGAATTGGAATCAGTAGTTCTTGAGAAGAAGATTTTTAAAAATGCACCCCCCTTTTTCTACAGTTTCAAGGTTTTCTCCGCTTTGAATACAGATCGGACTTTTATTTCTGCAATTTATATTCGCCCTCCCATAAGGATGCTTTGTGCCAAATTTGGTTGAAATTGGATAAGCGGTTTTAGAGAAGAAGTTCAAAATGTAAAAAGTTTACAGACGGACAGACAGACAGACAGACGGACAGACGGACGACGGACAAAAAGTGATCAGAATAGCTCACTTGAGCTTTCAGCTCAGGTGAGCTAAAAAAAATAATGCCGAGCAAAAACTGTTGCACGTTTGCTTTTCCAGAGCATCTATAGGAAATGGTGCAATTGTGAGAGAAGTAATGCAAAGTAATTACAGTTCGGTCTTTGCAAAGAATGTGTGCATTGGTGATATTTTATGCCAAAAATTGCAGGAGGAAGGTTAGATTAGATAAAAGAACTTGGGGGTGGGTGGGGTGAGTTACAGTTTGAAATCCGTCCCGTTGTCATCCCGGCATCAGATAAGCCCTTTATACAGAGGATGCAGCTATTAATACGGAAAATAGGTCAGTTAAATGTACGGTGAATGATGATAGGGTTCGAACGCCTGGTAAAAACCCTTCTACTTCTAAAAACATCATTCTTCCTGTTATTTCTGTTGAAAAAGACTATGTCGACGTGAATTATTTGTAGCAAAGAGTCAAACGGTTTGTGGCCTTCGTCGCGCGAGACTTTCGATAGTTGATCATATGTCCCTGGTTGTAAATAAACGCATTTAACGAGCAGGTGTCGTTTTATAGAAAGTAAACTGAAAACAAAATTAAATAATATTTAAGTTTTAAAAAATCGCCAATAACTGATACTGCTCGGACAACGAGTGTGTAACTTTTTTCAATCACTATACATTATGAGAACTAGAGCCTATGAGTTTACTGTATATTGCCTAAGTGTGAAGAAGTAGCATTGAAATCGATATGTTTGTTTTGTAAAGAAAGAAACCAATACCTGCCCTATAGGTCAATTAAATTGTTATTCGCAATAGATCCTTAATACTCCAAATACAACTGTAACTTGATCCAAGGAGCCGGATTACGTCTCGTTGCCAAGCGCGTAGTTTAGATTAAGAGTATTTTTAGACACATTAGATACAACAGATGAAGTTTTGCAAACGTTTTATGAATGTCTTATTTTCATTTTTTTTTTTAAGCTCAACCATAAGATGTTGTCCAAGGTATTTTTTAACTAAAATTAATGTAAAGGTTAGTTTCAATTATCCTTTTTTATCTTCAAGGATAAAAAATAATCTATGGAATCATCAAATTTATGGCACCAATTTTCGTGGATTCCTAAAATTTTACATATTCGCAGGGAGGTAATTTCGTGTATTTTCTTATACCTACAAAAGGAAATATGGGGTTTTTTTCTTTTTCTTTTTATTAATTCGTGGAAATGTTTATTTTCAATTATGTATTTATTTTAAAAAAAATATTGTTAGCCGTATTTATAACATTAGAACCAAATATGTTGTGTCTTTTTATGCTAGCGTTAATTTGTCACTTATGCGATTAGCGAGTAACAATCGAGAATCTGCAATAATATGATTTCAAAACAGGATACAGTGAATTAAAAATGTAACTGGCTAACTACTACATGGTACTTTGCTAACAAGTTTCAGATTTTTGCAATACACAGTTTTAAAAATAATGAGCATATCGACACTGAAAATAATATCCTTTTCGATCGGAGAGAATACCAAAATTTACTTCAAAGCTATGAGTAAGTCGCGCTCTTATTGTCAATCATGTTTTAATCATCAATTGTAAAACTCGTACTGTTAATCAACATCAGGAGAGTAAAGCAAAAACATTGAATGTGATTGAGTATCTATCAGTACGTTCTTAAGGTCAAGATCTAGTAAATGATTCCAGACTGTCTTTTTGGTGCTAGAGCCATTATGACGTCATAATTGACTTGATGAATCTTTTTCTCGTATTTTACGGCTATTAAGGAATTATGTAGCCAAAAAAAAACAATATTTTGACATTCTTTATTTAATCACGTAAAAAGTAATCCCAGTACTTATTTTCAATTTGACATCATTTTAAAGAGAAGGTCAAGAGCTTGTTTATTGCCGTTTTTGGAGAGACTGTAGGCATTCTAGATATATTTCATTAGTCAAAAATAGACAAAACTCTTAGATTTGTTACTTTTATCCTTCATATTTCATAGTAAATGGTTGTTTAAAACATGATTTTTCATTGTGTTTACGAAACATTTAAGCCCCGGTACACCCTATGAAACAAAGATATTGTTATGAAGCATCATTAAAAGAATTCATATCTGGAATTTCATAAACCTGTAGGCACCTTTCATTTACTAGATCTTGACCTTAAGTAAACACATGATAAGTCGGTCTGGGCTGTGCCTTAAATTTTCTAAGGATGCCAATCTTTTTTTAGAGTTATCAGTTTTTACAGTTTGACATAAGAAATCCTTTGTAGAGTGTGAGCCAGGCTACGTGGGTACAAACTGTTCCAGAACCTGTCCATCCGGGTACTTCGGACGTCGGTGCCTAGGGCTGTGTAACTGTTCACTAGACATGTATTGTAAGGCTGCAAGAGGATGTTTGTGTAACATAACAAGTGGTAACTGTACAGATCAAGGTATAACTCTTTAGTGCGGCTTTTAAAGAAAGGTATGAATATGCATTTAAACACATTTTAACACGCTGTACGTTAAATTGTTATTAACCTCTAATCATTATTGACAGAGAAGGAATCTACAAAGGCATTGACAACAGTTGTTAGTCCGACAGCTAGGCTAACTGTTAATAGTAAGTAATTTACTATCAATACCGGACTGGTTTGTCTAAATCTAAGAAAACTAGATAATAATCATAAACATTTATGTTTATAAAGTAATCAGATTTTACATTACATGTGAGGTCATATTAGCGATATAAACACACATGCAAAAAAGAAAGTAATTCAGATCTACACTAGGAATTAAAGAAGGGTTTTACATCAATCCTCAGTTTGTATATATTCAAAGGACAATTTTCCAAGTTGAATCCATCATACACTTATCCTTACTTAAAACATTGTTGTGAAGTCTTTCTATTGGTCATTTAGTCTTATTACACATGGCAAGCTTTTATCAGTGTGTTCAACTTCAGTATTGATAACTTTCAGAATTAGACAATCACGGATAAATCAATAGATAGCCCAAATTAAAACACGTTGCTGCAAATACGATATATGCATCATAAACGCCCGAAAACACCAGACAGTTTCTGATAACCAAAGCAATCTAATATGTTTTCTTATGGAAGTGCAATTGGCTGTGTCTAATATTAACCGAGATGCCTCAAATATGTTATTTTCTTAAACAAACAATGATGATGATAAGATAACGGTTCTTATCAATGTTCATTCAAGACGATTATTATCAATTTTTGTACGTTGTGCTCCATATTTATTAAAACCGATACTGTTCAAAATAAGACATCACATCATATTCGTATTATTTTGTACAAAAATTAAAATATAGTGATCACACACTTTGAACGTTTCACACTGCGAAATGCATTTTTATTTACTTTGTTTATAATATTTGTTAAACACATTGAACGTTTTACACTGCAACATATATTTGAATTTACATTAAGAATAGTTAGAAATATTCATAAATTTCATTGAACAAGCTTAATACCGACAGCGAAAGTAAGACATAGAAATTGGCGTATATATTGCATCTAATCACATATCGGAAATGTCTAATATAATGGTGATCGAAAAAGAAATTTGCCAAGTGAAAATTAGGCAAGAAAATTTATAATGAATCTTGAATAATACTTTACCATGTATGAATTGTTAATTAAAGTTCTCGTTTACTTCTAAAGATATTTTTCCTCTGGCAAATCATAGGTCGTTAATGCTCTTTTCTTGATGGTACTTCGTTATTCATTACTAGAGCAGCCTGATGAAGATGAAGAAAAAATAGAATTTGTAGCCGTTCCTTTAATGATTCCTGTCATCACCTGTCTGGTTTTTGGCACAGTCTGCATCAGGTAAACTTACTTAATATTATATACCATTTTCAAATCATACGTAAAAGTCTAAATTAGTATCAGTGGCAAATCAAATTTTTAGAATTAGATTATGTTGTGTCCTTTTAAGGATGCGATATTCACAAATCTTGAAAAGAAAAACAGGTTAGTATTTCCAAATCATATCAATGATAAAAAGGTATAAATAGTAATTTATTTTCAATGATGAAGCAAATAATGAAGTGTTTTATATTCCATGCCTAACGGGTTTCTTTTAACATATAAATACATTTCCCATAAAACTTGTAACAGATTCTACAGTCAGAAACCATCGTTCCGAAACAGATGAGTTCAATCCAAACGACGACATTTACGACCATTTAAACCTTAGAGTGTACCATTCCAACCATTCTATCTATCACAAAGGCAGTATGGCGGTGACCGGGAATACAGCGTCTGGTAGAAATGTCCCCTTCCAGCAGGCACAAAGTGAGGAAAGTATCCAAAACACATGGCATCCACACGAAAGGGACTTTCAGAGAAGTGAAGAGGGAATTAGTGAAAGTTTAGTGGACGAGCCCCACAGGGAAACTGTTGACGATGAAACAACAGATCAACAAGCAAATATATATTGAACACCATGCAAACGTATAACAAAGAAACCGCTATCTTGTTGTTCTCAACAAGGGCAACAAGAGAACTGTGGTGAAACTTTGAAATTCGAATATCCAAACTCGACTATTGATACTGTCGTGCTCGAGCCAAAACTACAAACAAATCTATTCCTTCCAAAGTGGACACAAGATTAATAAACATATGCAAATGACGGAGTGATTTAGTATTAAAATAGTATTAGGGCAGAAAGTCCATTGGAGAGCGACGAGTATATGCGTCAGTTTTAATGAACAGTTGACGACGTTTTTATATAACAATCAATTGTGTCCACTTGCCTTGTTTAACAGAATCTGATCTCGAAATCTTAAATCAACTGTGCTGCAATATTAATGTATTTTAATACTGATGTGGGCCAAGATATACAGTCAGATCAAGCATATCTTTTACAACATACACCATAGCATAGCATAGCATTGAAATCTAATAGCATAGCATTGGAATATCATAGCATAGCATTGGAATCTCATACCATAGCATACAATCTGAGAGAATCGCATTCGTCATATCATATCATAGCATACCACACAACATTATTTTAACTCGGTTTTAAATGTTTTTATTTTAAAAAATAAATGTTTACATGATAGATGTGTGGTGAACTTTGGCTTCTTATTATTTCACTTCGAAATGTGTGGAACTCTTCTTTTTATGGAGGCGTTTTTGTTCAAATCTCATAGCATACCATAGCATAGCATAGCATACCATATCATTAAGCCTTTCGTTTCAATTTCTCATAGCATAGCATACAAATCTCATAGCATACCATTAAAATCGCACACCATAGCATAGCATTAAATTGTAAAAGATATGCATGAAATGACTGTAACATACTGGCTATTGCTCAGATAATGTATACCGGGAAATATTCACCCCTCTCGCTCTCATTGTCAGCTGGTGAATTTAAGACTGGGAGAGTTCCAATGTTTTATATTATCTTTTTTAAAGACGACTGTGCCTGGGTTAATTCAAAACGGGGCAAAACTTTTTGTAAGTGTAGACGGGCAAAAATTACACTGGGCAAAAGTAACCCTGTATACAGTATCTCGTTGAACTATTTTTCACAAAATAAATATTGTTGTATTTCAAATTTTTAAAAGAAATGAATCAATTTTTTCTTTGCAATAGTTACATGTATTACTTGCTTATTCCAAAAGAAGACCTGACAAGATAATTTTCTGTCTGTAAACATGCAGAAGTGCCGAAACGGAAAAAGGCATGAGTACAGTTCCGCAGGGGGTGTAATACGGATCCGTATCAGCCCAAGGGCTAATAAATTGTATCAGTCCCGGAGGCCGATATGAGTTTTGGGGTGTCATCTGTATCACATAAACAAAAAACATGTATTTATTATTAAGGATGTAATAGAATCATATATAAACATTTTGAAGATATCGACGAACTTTGAGATTGCATGCGATGATCAAAGTCCAAAATTGTACGGACTTTGGTTTTATTTTCACGAAATCAAATTTCTCAAAGAGCATATACATGTTACACACGATGTACTCAATCAGATGTTTGAACAGTTGTTAACTTAATGCGTAACGCTTAGGTTTATATCATGTTTGATTTTATCTAGATTACAAAGTTCACAGGTTAAATATAGATATAATATGAAACCGGAACAACTTAAGGAAATTAAATTTAAAACATGTAGATCCCCAAAAAGAATTAAAGAAACAAAACTGTATTTTCATAGCATCATATAATTTGAAATCAGAGTCAACATTCACCATGGTAAATCTATAATGAATTTTTGTAATACAAAAAAGGGTTGTCTGTCAAAATATTGGTTGCTCGAATGTGTGCATGGTACCTAACAAATAAGTAATTCCTTAACTAAATAGAATTCTGATGCGGCTATAATTGTAAATCAATATAGTTTCAATTATCTTTCCCTTTCCAATGATATTGTTGATAAAAAAAATTTGAAAGTTATTTGTTCAAGGTTTTGTTTTAGCGCTTCTGTTAAATGTTGTACTGGGTGTTATCTTAGTAAGAATAAATTTATAGATAAGTATGGTCGAACATTAATAATCAGAATGGTTGTCTGATATTTATAGGTTCAAAACAAAAACACCAGTTTAATTAAATTGTCAATTCTTGTTGATGATGCTGTAGATAAAAGATTATCTACCTGTGTTTTGCATTAATTAAGATAGAAAAAACACTTATCATTAGCCTGGTTATTTACAAGAGGATATCAGAACCAAATTCATAGATTTGCATTTCTACTGGGTTTTTTTTTTCAAAGTGCCAACTAGGTAAACGTGACTTTTGGTAGTAGTCAGAAACCCGATGAATGCGAACTTGACGACATAAATTTTCAATGTTGATGTAAAAATTAAGTAATTATTTCAATGTTTTATAACACTCCACATTTTAATTTGAAACCAAAATAGAGTTAAAACTATGATTATACAAAACATAAGTGTAAACCAGGCGCCACAGGTGAGAAATCTCCTACACATGTCCACCAATGCAAAGAACAATCAAATCAAAGTTCTATACCAATATAAAATTATAAAACCTTCAAAACATAGGGTATTCGCTCAAAGCGAATCATTGTGCGGGCATTTATGACACATACCAATGTCTAATGGAAATGTTTGGCATTATGCGAGCAAATTACAGCAGGAAGCTTAATGAGATAACAAACATGGATTTGTCACATGTTATGATTTTGATAATATCAACAGGTGACATTATTACACAAACACCAGTTTCTCTTCATGATCCTGACTGAACAGCTGTGTATCAAAGGTCACCTCAGAGAGATTTAAAATATTAGATAACTGAAATACCAAAGGGACGCACTTTATTGTGGACGAGTCTGTTTTTGGTAAACACGTTGTTAAACATAGCGTATACAATAACACAAGAGGAGTCAAAGAATTTTACGCAATGAAATACGAATGCTGCCTGTAAATAGTATCGATAACTATTCCCAATTAGCACAGACATTTTTTGTACCGTTTACAATGTCTTTACAAAATATTGTGTCTTACCGCTGTAATATAACATTGAAACAAGTATTTTTTAAAAGGAATGATCGGCATGTAATATCATTCGTCACAGCTTTGTTGATGTAATGCGAAAGCGTTATGTTACATGCAATAAACATAATTAATAAGATATATCGCACCGATTTGTTGATATCCGAAATAGGAAGACATGAATAAGCTTTGCTTTAAAAGGGGTGCGCAGCTATCTGTACATTTGAGGATAAGAATTTTAGCATTTCTTGAGGTGGCTTGTTTCTGCCTGATTTTTAAATCTTTAAAATAAGTATGAAGCTGCGCAGTTCGACAGCTGTTTTGGGTGATTAAAAAGACATTGTCCCGTTCTTGTATACATTTTTTTCAAAGTACAAACAAAATGACATGTTTGACTTCAGAAGAAGGCAGAAACAAGCCAGTTCAAGAAATGTTTACATTCCTATCCTCAAATGTACAAGATGGCCGCACATCCCCCTTAAGTAGGCGAATTGTACTTCCTATTAAAGGGACATGGTCACGATTTTGGTCAATTGTTTTTCAGATTTTAATGTTTAAAATGATTTACTAAGGCATTTCTAATAATCGTGACCATGCCCCTTAAATATTCATAAGCATATGTGAAGATAAACGTAATCTAAAACATTATTTATGTAACTGTATAAATGTTTTATACTCTCAGATCAAACGCATCAGAATAACGCTTTTAGTCATTTACATACACGAGGTTGTCATTACATAGTAAATAGTGTAAGGTGCAATGCGCGCGCAAATAGTAACATTTGCCGGATGCCTCATATTGACACAATTTTAAAGAACGCGCATCGTGTCGATGGCTACTTTATGCGATTGATATTAGTTTAGTTACAGTTTCAAATGCAAATAATAAATCTAAACTAGAGCCGAGCTCGTTGCAAAGCAACGAGTAGGTCTTCCGTCGCAACTTCGTGTCGCGAAAGGATTGTCCATCAGTCTGATTAAAACACCTCCTTCTCCTGACACTTGTCAGAGCCTGACAGACCCTGTTTTGATAAAAGGTCATCTTTACAGGACCATTTCTTCTTAACAATTAGAGCTTTAGAAAATTGATTGGAACTCTTCAAATGGAGACAAAATAAAATTTATTCATGTCTGTTTTCTATGTAACCTCTAGATTGAGTATTGCACCACTCATTAAACAGATAAAGGCATATCATTGCTAAGAAGGTGTTTATTTAGATTGTATGCAAATGTGGAGGTCAAGTGGAGATAGTCTGTTATTGATACAGGTCTATCAGAACCTGGCGAGTGTAAGGAGAAGGGAAATGGTTTTTAATGATACTGGATTATCAATATGATAATAGTAAGTTCAAGAAATCGAAAACGAGACTCAATTTCAAAGTATTATTTTCATACCGGGCAAGTTCTTCGTATAACTTACTTCAAGTTAAGGATAACTTTAAAAAGTACATCATTTATGTACATGTATATAATCAATTTAATTATAATAAAAGTGTGGATGTGGTGTTGGGGGAAATGACCCAAAAATCAATTTTCTAAGCGTTAACTTAAGGGAAATTTTGGCTGAGAGAAAGGGGGCATTGCTCCCACTGGACCATCTAAAAGGTACTGTTAGCAAGCTCACAAATGATATCCCCGCTAAGAAAGAAGTCATTACTCACGTATTTCTCTATCAGAGAATAATGGATGGTTCTTTTTCTTTAGTGAGTCAGACAAGGCAGGGTATATTTACAGGTCACAAGTAATCTTTATGTCAAACTCTAGCTTTTACTCATTTCCATTAATACAATATATGACACATGTTTAATATCACTTTGAACTTACGCAACTGACCCTGGGTCAAGTTCGTGACACATCATCGGTCATCAGGAATCTTTACATGAAATAGAAACTCCCAATGTTTTTCCTTAAATGACTTAGGGACAAATCATTACACACCCTCAAGTCATAAGCAATCTTTGTGTGAAGTAATAAATTCCAAAGTGGACCGGAAACAAATTTTGCGCTTTTCCTGCCAGTGACCTTTACTTTGTCCAAATGACCTTGGGTTTAGGTCATGACGCTTTGTCAGGTAATGAGTAATATTTGTATGAAGTAAGAACACTTCCAATGTTTCTCCATCAGAAAGATATAGACCGGACACGACGTACGGACGGACAAGGTGATTTTTATTTACCCCCCCCCCCCCTGAATTTATTTTCGTGGAGTATAAAAATCCTTTTCGCCCGTTTTGTGCGGCACAAAAAAAGACCTATATTTTTCAATTATTTCTATTATATCACATATAAATATACATGTAAATGTATGATTTGTATGCACATTTGAGTTCTTCTCATCATCGTCGGAAAGGATAAGAAACCCTTGGGGTCCAATAATGTCTTTTCATGGGCATTTGTCAATTTGCATCACTAAATGATTTCCAAGCGGTAAGCTATCAAAGCTTTTGAGATGTTACATGTAGATTGAATTTCTATATATTTAAATTTAAGGTTAGGAAAAAAAACACTTTTTCATACAGAAAAAAAAATCTAAAATAGCTTTATGTACGCGTACACATAAATAAGAAGATGTAGCAAAAGCTATAAAGACTTTATTTCTTCTGTTCTAGACTTTTTCAGAGTTAACAAACTACAAATTAACAATCTCCCATTTTGACAAGCTAGATTTAAAATAAAATATTCAGCTGAGTTTTAGGTCACTTAATCTGCATTACAACCTCATACTACACAACTTCAATGATTTTTTTTTCAATGTGCATATAACAATAAGTAAAATCCCCAAGAACAAATATCTATCGCAATTAAATGCATACATTTTTGGGAGGCAGAAAAGTCGCTATATTATAGTCTGCAAGTCAATTGAACTACTACAATTATTTCAAAGAAATAAGAAACTGTTGACACTTGCAGTACTCTATATCATTACTTCTAATCCTGAGAACAAATTTTATTTAATATTTGACTTAAAACTGTTAACTTATAAAACCGGAGACATAAATAACTTATTAAGTTATTTATGTCTCTAATAATATATATTTTATTCTGTTCATAACTATAGAAGTTTAGCGTGTTCAACAGGTTAATTTTTTATCCACATTCTCAGATTGCGATATCGCACCTTTAATGTGAGGTTGATTGACATCGAATATTTAGACACTTATTGTTTAACAATTGACCGCTGCAGTGAAAGCATCCTTCCAAATGTTACTCAATTATTTATCAATTGCTGATCTGCAGCCCGGGGGCAATATTCTGATCGCTGACGCGACACGAGATTTTCGGTCGCACGTGGAGCGGATTGACTTAGCATAGACTGACCAAATAAACACACGGGTGGGAAAGTGACATACATTGAGGAGAAAAATGTACACATGTTAAGTAGTAGCCAAAAATAGGTCTTCGCCACATTTTGAAAAAAAATAAAGCCCTTGCACTTTGATCATGAAACCGATAAAATCTAAACAAATCTTGTTTAAGAGCTCATGTGAACATTCTAAAAATAATCACTAAATCCCTCAATTCTGGACAATTCTTTTATCGTGTCAGCCTCTACAGCCAATCGCAACTTCTCGGGCCTTTCCGGCAAGCTCGGAAAAACACTTCGAATGTTTTACCTAGGCGTCCATGACAACCCCCCTTTTTATAAAACTTGATATAATTACAACACATTTTATGATCTGTTGAGATGTGAGCTATACTTCATTAAAGGTATCAATATACACTAAAATATAACACAGAAACGACATACAAGACTTCTTGCCGATACTTATTTTAGTGGGAAGCGACTCCATTTTGTATAAAATTCTAACATCCGGTGATGTTAATACATTCGAAGTGTATTTCCAAACTTGCCGGAAAGGCCAGAGAAGTTGCAATTGCCTCTACCGCATGTGTTAATTTGATATTTGATTTTTTTTTATCCTGCCTTGAACGCTTGGGGACTGTTTCATTTTCTATATTCGGCTAAATAATGCTTCCAATTTTGAGCTTTCTCTCTCTCTCTCTCATTTTATGTGCAACCTTATGAAGATGTCAACTACTTTCTACGATAGCTATAAAACCTCTCAGCAGTATTTAGTGGAAATATTCGTGGGTAAATAAAAAAATCTTAAATTGAAACACAAGTCAATCTTACATGTACCGGTCAAAATCGTGAATAAACAAATAGTTGGAATCGTATAAAATATCAATAAACATGCACGTGTGATAAAGTACATGTAGAAGAACACGAAGCTACCGCGGATCACTTGTCCACTCGCGCGGGATCTCCTTGGCTATGTTCTAGGGGTGATCATCATTTTAAGGTTTAATCTTTGTGGTTTTTCGTTGTTTATCTATAACATTATTAGTACATGTATAGTTTTTAGAACATTTTAGAATTACATATTCACTATTGATTTATGTCTGATGATGTTTCTGATTTGGAATAATATCGCCTATATCAGTTTTTAGAGGGGCTTCTCAATTCACATTCTAATGTTTAATTAAATAAATTGAGGATGAACAAACTTTAAGAACATAAAATTGAAACATTTCTTGTATATATATATCTTGTTATAAGATAACCGCTTCCCTCTAGTGCAGCCGCGACCAATTTCCTCGGCCGACTTACGTAAAGGTAAAACACACATAGAGAGCTCAGAACCCAGGAAGATTTACAATGTTTGCAGTATGATTACTAAACTCTAATTAATATAAGTTTTTCCCCCTTTAATCCCACAGTTGATCTTTCTGTCTGACACTGCTTCAGTTCGAGAATAGAATTGCTTTTATGATTAAACAGAACGATTTCTTATTGACACTCTATCGTTTAATTCAAATTAAGAATAGTAAGCTTTAATGGCATTGTGTACGATTCTTGTGTTTGCGGCTGAATAAAATCACATATGACAGACGCGATTCTTGTGTATTAGATAACCGCTGACCGCTAGGTAGTCCATCCGCGACCTTGGCGATCGATTTTCTCGGCCGCGGGCGAGATGGGTTATGTAATGACGCACACAACAAAGAATTTAGGTCGATTTGAAATGCTTGCAGTAAAATGACTCAAATCTATTTCATGGAAGTTATTTTTTTTTAAATCTAGTTTATGTATCTCACTAGATAAGAAAAAGAACGTTTATATTTTCTCGTTTTTGTTTTTCTTAACGGTTGTCCACTATAGGACCTAAACAGAGGTGACTCCAAAAAAAAGGCTGTAAGAAAAACATGTACACGTATACTTTTTAGACACTTTTTCAAATGAATCAAAGCATCCCGTATATTCAGCTATTAATTTATGTACGTTATGCGCACGAAGACGATTCGCTTACTTGCCAAATGAATACAGGTACATGTTAACAAGACAAGCTTTTTACACTCATATTTCGCATTACCGGTACAAAATAATTTTGTAACGACATTGATAACACAATAATGAACAACTTTTCTATCGACAGCTATAGCGAAATATTAACCATTTTTGAGTTATAAAGCGAAGACTTTTAAGGGCTCTAGACCCCTAATTTAAGGGGCCAACCCTTTTTCAATGGTGTCAGGTGAAAGCCCGTGATATTTTGCACATATTTTGTTCTATATGTGTTTAGAGAAAATTTTAAACTAAAGAGCTACATAACAAAAACACACCCAAAAATCAGCATTTTTTGAAACACAAATTCAAATTAATTTTTTGAAACTTTAAAGGAGGAAAATTGTAAAAACAAAACTCGGAGGACAACGTTCAAACTCTCTATTTTTAAGATTAGTGACTTTGTAACACATGCTGTGAGCGGTTTCAGAGCCTTTGCGTGCACAAGAATGCCTATATTTTTGGGAAAAAGGGGAATAACTCGGTACCGGAAGTGTCGATTTCAACGATTTTCATTAGATATTGAGAAATAGTAACTACAAATAAGCTCTGAAAATTTGAACTTTATAGGACAACAAACAAGCAAGATATTTGAGTTTTAAAAAACGTCTAGAAGAAAAAAAAGAATAAAAAGAATTACCAACAGAATCAGTACAAGGTCTTCCGTTGAAAACAGAAGACCTTAATTAATCAAAATTTATTGTGTGCCAATTTAAAACTTTAGTTAGGTATAAAAATGCAGTGAAAAATGCTGGGAATATAAAAGAGATACAGCGTGTATAGTTTAACATACCCCTTTTGTTATACTTTCATGTTAAATACTGAAATCTGATTGGTTAAGACGCAGTTAATAATATTTACTATTACCCTCAGCGTTAGCAACGCACTTGGCAACGGGTAACATTAAAAAATGTTACATGCGCGAAAATTATGCGCGTACGGTTCGCTGTAGAATTCACGTTATTCCTATATAAAAGCAGTAAAATTTTCTTAAAAATTTTAAAAAAGACATTCAGTATAACAAAATAAATAGTGCCTGTTTGGGAGGATAACAGTTGAAATTGACACCCCTCGAAAACCATTGTCAACCTCCGCTTCGCGTCGGTTGACAATGGTTTTCTCGGGGTGTCAATTTCAACTGTTACCCTCCCAAACAGGCACTATTTATATAATAATGAATTTTATTGTAGAATTGTGATTTTACATAAAACAGTTGCAAATAATTTGGAAATTATATAAAAAAAAATTTTAATAATGTTTTTGTCTATGCTATCCAAATTAAAACAATATTGCCCAGTAACGAAAATATATATAGTTCAAGCCCCGATGTGGTCATCTAACGGTGTAGGTTTTCCTCTAAGACTACATTTCCAATGACACTATCATTTAATGAGTCAATGATTTACATCTACGTATCACTACTTATTATCGCTGTAAGATGTTAAACCTCTGGTTGATCAGCAAATAAACTCATTTACTATCAAAGCAGTTCTATAAAAATGAAATATTTTGATTTGGTATATTAACATACTGCGATGATTTTTTGAGAGTGTTCAGGTTAAGACTTATTATAGTCTTTGGGATCAAAAGGATGTAATATTTTCGAAATTAGGAAACTTTCCAGTTTTACAAAAATATACATCGGAAAAACTATTTTTAAAATGCTAATATTTGTGAACGTTAGATTGCTTGGGAGTCTTTAAACTTCTTGTTATAGTCAGAAAGAGAACGTTACACTTTGGAAGAATAACCAGTCTTAACCAACCAATATTGTTATAGAAACACTTACGAATATTTTCCGAGGACATATATTTTTTGGCAATTATAATTGCAATGTAATAAAATAAACTTTATAATGTTGCAAGTTTTGGCTCACTGGATCATAGAAACGACAAACTTTCAAAACGGGCAAACTTTTGTACTTTTGCTTATTTTCATATATATATTTTCTTAGAAAGATTGAAAGTTTGAAAATATATGTACTACTTCTTTGATAAGAAGTACTGATATAAACTCAACACTAAAAGTACATTTGGACTAATTAAATCAAATTGGTATGGCGGAAATGTCCAAAGTATGCTTGATGCCTTATCGATTGATAATCACTATATAGATTTATGATTATTGGAACAAACCAGGAAAATATTTAAACTAAAATATTTACTTCAGAAATTAGCCGTTATGTATTACGTGTATATTTCATGGTATTTAATTCCTTTTAATGAAGTTTAACAATGATTCATCAGCCATGGATTATCGTTCTATGCTATTTAAACATTTTTCCGGGTGCATGCCAAACTGCTTCTGATAAAGGTTATTGTAACCTACCAAACAGGTAAGGGGTCCCTTCAAATAGTCTTAAAGAGAGAGAGACGAACCTTAACATGGAATATATATTAACATATAATGTTCAAATATTGACACACCTTTTTGAAAACGGCTTCTGCTTCTCTTCAGAACCCAAAACAAATTAATGTAGTTTCATAGTCTTGAAATACGATTTATGAGTATTTAGATCTTTCAACATTAACATTTTACACATAAATGTACGAGATAAATATTCTTATTAAACTTATACTCTTCGAACTTACTTTTTTCAGTTTTTCAATCGATTGTTGCACAGGGTTTTACCTAAGCGAAAATAAATGCAAAGGTATGTATCACCTTATATATTTATGTTTATACTTGTATTTGAGATGGCCTGACAATATTTGTTGCTTAGTTTTTTGGGGGGTTATTTTGGATTTTATTTGGTTTTGGGTTGTTGTTGTTTGTTTTGGGGGTTTTTTTTTTTGGGGGGGGGGTGTAAATGAAATATTGATAGTTAACATTGTATTGTAAGCTATGTATATGAGAATTCAACAAAAGTTCATTCGGAAAGACATGTGGTGATAACGACAATGTTCAAATTCAAAAGTCCAAAGGAAAATTACAAAACAGGAGCAGAGCGAACACGGACATCTTAAAAATATAGAGGTAGGATCAGATGCCATGGAGGAGTGAGCATTCTCTGGTCACACCCGCCATGTGCTTTTTATAGTAATCGGGGAAAACGGAAAAAGTCCGTAGACAATTAGGTGATAAATTATGGTCAAACAATTAGTATGAAAATTTGAAAAACGTCAGTCAGCCTGCAACCCAGTGGACGATTGTATTAGCTGACAAGGTCGTTGTATCGACCATAGAACTTACGAAAAAAATTACTTTAAACAAGACTGTTGATAGTCCTGTTTTATCAGCTTGTTTGTCGGTAGCTTGCCTCGCCTTAGAAACTGTTCATACGAAGAAGTGAAGGGCATTCTGGAAGGTGAAACGTATCATTTAAAACAAACTCATTTTATTATTATTAAATGAACTGTACTGAGGAATTAATGAGGTTGCTTAGAGGTCACGTGATGGTCAGTATTTAGAGGTTTCTCAAGATGTAATGACGTTGATGTTTGGTGTTTAAGCAGTTTGGATTATTTAAGGAGTTTATTACCTATATCAGAACTGTTTATATTCAGTGCAGATTATTGTGTATTGATTGTATGAAGAACGGAAACATTTTGCAGGTCTACCTGTGCAATTAAACGCTGTAAAAGTTAGGAAACGTTTTCCTGAAACTTGATATGATGCCTAACCTAATTCTGGGTGACGAGGCTGGAGCTACACCCAATTCTGGGACATGCAATAATCATGATAATGTAAACGTGACTTTACCCAATTCTGGGTTGAATGATAATGTACCTCATTCTGGGTCTGACATTCTGAATACATCCGATTCTTGATTTAATATTATTTTGACAATGCTATTGTGCAGTCAATTAGTTCTAGATCCAGATATTCCGGGATTACCGTAACGGGAACGATGGCGGCAGCCATACGCGAAGCTTTGCTAGGGACCATTTTGAACCAACAACAAACGTTCTTTAACAATTTATTGTTTGAGATCAAGCAACAGAAATCCAGAACTCCGATTACTGAAAATCGAGTGTAGAGAGTAAACTAGACCTCGGCAAATCAGAATCGGATGTATCTGACGACGACGATATAGAGGAAATTCGGAGGACATTGTCACACTAATCTGATATTCATATAGAATAAGTCGATCTCCTCAAAGTCGAACATATAAATCCAGATAAAGATGAAGACCTCATCAAACAAATTGAACATTTTTACAAACAGGACGAGAAAAGGAGTTCAAGGAATGATTGGCTAAAATAGTCAACGATAGCAGTTATATTCGTATAAATGATGATGAGAAGGAAGATCAGTTAACTAAACATTACAAGCCTGATAATTGAGAAAATTTACAAGTTCCAAGGGTAAACAAAGGCATCTGGACCTCATTGGGACGAAGATCTCACAAAATGAACAGACACTTGTTTGCAAAGTTTTATATCCATTGTTAGATTTAATGGATTAACTCATGAATACAACCACAAATAAAAACGAAATGAAAACAACAGATGTAAAAAATCACTTAGCCTTAGCTAATGACACCCTCACAATGATGCAAATAGCATTCGCTGATTTATCACAACGCCGTTGCCTTTTTCTCAAGCCAGACCTGACCAAAGAATTTAAAACATTGTGTGCTGTGGACAATTCCGTTACCAGCAAACTCTTTTGTGATGATCTTGACAATCATATCAATGAAATCACAGATGCGCGTCAATTAAGCAGAAAAATCGTTCACTCAAATAGAGCGAAGAGAAACAATCGGAAATATATGCCCTTTGATTAACAAAAAACATCTTTATTAAGATCTTGACACAAGCAATTGGTCAACGAAATACGAAGTCGACATTTTTAGACAGGCGCCAACAGCCAAAGATATCCAGGAACCAAAACTAATTACATAAGAAGTAGACCAACATGTAAGTGAGTTACAATATATGATTGGGATTTATTCTGTGGTGATCTAAGATTATTGTGTCCTAAACTTTTTATTTTGTTAGCTTTGTTGTCAGGTCAACGAAGTCAAACATTTCAATTGATAGATAGATATTAGAAATGTACAATTTGATAGGTTTGGTGTAAATATTTATATTGGTGATATTTTGAAACAAACTTGCCCTGAATATCATTTGACACCTCTTGAGTTCAAGTATTTTACAAATGAAACCTTTTGTGCTGTGATGACTTCCCATGTATATATTGAAAGAACAAAAAGATTAAGAAAGAATGAAACTCAATTGTTTATAAGTACAATTACTCCATTCCACAGGATATGTAAACAGACAGTGGCAAATTGGATAAAAAATGTGCTATGTAAATCAGGGATTGATGTGATACAATTCTCACCTCATAGTACATAAAGTGCAGCAGTCAATGCTGCATAACAGTATAATGTATCAATTCATATCATTTTCAAATCAGCAGACTTGGCATTAGGTTGTGTATTCAGAAAATTTTCTCATAAAGACATTATTACTCATTAAAGTATGGGAGAAAATCTTATGAAAAAGGCTTAAAAAAAGACTTAAGTTATTGTTTTATAATAGAATAGTAGATGGTCTGATATTAACTGTTGTACATTTGCTGTTGTAAATATTAGATATGTATATATTGAGAATAAGATGTTTTGTTTTTGAATTATTAAATACTTTTGATGAATCTAATATCTCATTGATTCCTCAGTACAGATGGTTTGGTATAATTGAAAATTAAATGAATAGTCTATTGAATATAAAATTTAATGACAATTTTACCAATCAACATACTATTGAGGGATCAAATGCTTATTCCAATTAATTTTGGTTCCCTCTGTATAAATTACATGAATAAGTCTGAAAATGAAATTTGTAAATTTATAATTACATCAAATGTATAATGTATTTTCTTTGAAGACTGACCATCACGTAAACTCTAAACCTATTTTTTTGTAATCCTCTCAAAATGTATTAAGAATACACACACACACACACACACACACACACACACACACACATATATATATATATATATATATATATATATATATATATATATATATATATATATACTGCCACAAAATCGATGGGAAAAGACACTTTGGTGTCATCTTAAATGTTCCAATACTTACATGTATCATTCCCTCAATTGATTACATACTGTAGATCCCTAATCTAACTCGAGGAGATAATTTCCGCGTTAAATCGCGAGAAGCAACCCTCGCTGATTTTAGAATCTCGCTTTTATTTTTCAGACAGTTTTTAACTAAAATTTATTTTTTTAAAATGATGCTCGCTTTTTAATATTCTCGCAATTTTATACAAACCAGCGGAATTGCAGGATTAAGTACTCGCGTAAAAAAGAAATTAACAGTAATACAACCAATCAATGCGTTCAGCATTAAAAATTTGAGAACACTTAATCGATTTGAAATGTTGTTTAAAAGGATTTCACTCCCTTTTGAACCCTATTATGGTTAAAGTTAGATAAAAGAAATATGCTTGTAGAATGTGAGCCAGGCTTCATTGGTAAGAACTGCTCCTTAACCTGTCAAATAGGATACTTTGGACTTCAATGCAAAGAACTTTGTAACTGCTCCCCGGATAATTATTGTGATCCAAGAAGAGGGTGTGTGTGTAACACAACCAGTGTTAACTGCACAGATCCAGGTAGGATTCCTACTTACAATACGGATGATAAAGAAACACAAGTACATGATTAACATACAAAACGCTTATATTACTTGATTTTCACTTTCGTATTATTGTTGACTATGCAGTCTTTAATTCGGAGATTGTTTATACCGCTAGTAAAACCCTAAAGGCATCAAAGTAAAGATGATTTATTTTATTAAGATAGTGCCCAAATAGTAAGAAAACTGAAAATAACAAAACACTTTATTACAATTCAATCTCAAATAACAATACCTAAAAAATAACCTTGCAGAATTATGACAGTTATTAGTGACCATACTTTCAAAATGTAAACAAAAATTCCCTACAAAATGAGTAATTTTAACAGGATATATCCCATAAGTATAAAATATAACTTTCTTAACTTTAATGACTTATCAAAATTTAAACAGTGTGCACTCAATATCATGACACAATTTCACAATAAACATTTGACAAACAAAAACATATGTAGGGAAATGCAGAAGTAATAAAGTTTACAGATGTATCAAAGATCCATATACATGTATATATATATGAAATGTATCAATATATTTAGAATACTTAGTAGTGAAACGAATTGACCGCACCCATTAAAATGGAATGACCTGACATCTCTTGGAATGAACTGTTCCAAGGGTATATAAGTCGGCTCTGCCGGCAGCTGAGGCAGTCTGGCTGAGAAGCTCAAAGGCGACGCATTGGAGAAGCCTGAGCAGAAGAAGAAGAGTATTAGGAAGGCAATAGTTAGGAAATTAGAGGTTAGGGCATCTTCGTTAGCCAAGGGTTTTCGGTCCACTTTGCTCCCCATAAACCCTTGGCGGATTTCATTACGAAAACTCGGTGACAAGCTCCGTTTTATGATTGGCTACAGCTGCGAGTAGCTGATCCAATCGCAGTGCTTGTAAATATAAACTTTAAAAGAAAACACATGTGTGATCTTTCGTAAAACATTCGGTGCTTTTAACATTTTAACTTTTGCCTCCCCAACGATGGTCTAACCAGATCGCTTTAAAAACCTATATATTTTACTGGGATTGACCATAGTTCTAAAACCTTGTCAAGGCTCTCGTAATAGCATGGGAAGTAAACATGGCGAATGTAGAAGTTGCCTATCCCGTTCGTATATACGTTCCTGCTTATAGTTATTTCTTTTTAAGGTTCAGTGAGCTCTGTTTTATTTAATTTCTTTGGTCCGCAATATTCACGACAACGATACCTGATTTTATGGCATGAAAGCTTTCATATAAATCGGCGACTTTTTCACTCCCGGTACAGGTCCTTACAAAACACTATGAATAAAATATTCCGTGTTTCCCTTACGTTATAACTTAATTCGTATTTAATAGCATCGTTAATTATGTTCCGATATTCGGTAGTCAACATGTTTTCAAGTTTTATTAATTTCGTAGTGTGTTATAACCAGTTGTTTAATTCGAATAAATTGTAAATATGCAAGGGGCGCAACTCAAGTTGCTCGCTAGATAGCGCCACCACATCACCGAGTTTTCGTAATGAAATACGCCAAGGGTTTATGGGGAGCAAAGTGGACCGAAAACCCTTGGCTAGCGAAGATGAGGCTAGGGTGGGAATTCGAAAACGTTTCACCAGCAGTATTGGTGTCTGGGGAATTAAGTTGGGAATCAAGACGTAGTAGATCTGCATAAGATTAAGGCACATGGTTCCCAATATTAATAGGAACCCAGTACCGGTAAGTCTGCGGTGCAGTATACCCAGTCTTTAGAATACCTGGTAAAGTCTCTGATAAATCATTTTTATAGAAGCAAATCATAAAAAACTCAGGAAGAGTAGAGGAAAATCTTTTTATAATCGGATCAATCAAAATACTCAGAGTATCTTCGGAAAATTATATATCCCTAAAAAGAACCCTTATATTAATTGTAGTTAGAGAAGCACGTTACAGTAGTTATGTTAAAAGATAGGAAAAAATGTATAAATTGTACAATTATGTACCATAAGTTCATTCCGAATTTTCTCTTACAATTTAAATAGCATGGAGTTATATATTTGGACTAGTAAATAAACTATATTAACAAACTTATAATTATAACAACGTTTCTGTATTATGAAAGAAAAACACAAACCCAGACAAAATTGAAAATTATTCCGGAGACGGAACATTGACAGTGTATAAATCGACACAAGAAATGACAATAAATTCGACCACTATGCAGTCTGTTGAACGTTATTTACACAATAACATCCCTAGAGAACGTTGTTATTGAGGGTATGAACGCATTGAGCATAACGGAAAAAATACATTACCCCATTATATTAATATCACTTGCTTCATTTTTCTTTAACAAATTTGTAAATTATCGTTCTTGTTCTTGTAAATCTGGTGTTACACCGAACTTATTTTATTAGTCATTACAACTACTTGTAACTCTGAGGTCAACCAATGCAGGTTCATGGAGTTCGTGGAGTTCGTGCTCTCATTGATGTTTCTATTGGTTACTATGTCAACGTTAAACGCTTCACTTTTTCGAATACCATGAGAACTGGTGCTTGAGAAGCGATGCACCAAATCGAGTGACGAGGAACAAGTTTAACAACATACTTAGTACATGTTTTGCACGAGAAATTATTTTTTTATATTTCAGTCTATTTATTGCTTTTAAGTTGTGTTATATTTTACCAAATCAAGGAAATATTAGGAGTTAAATGTATTAGTCCAAAAGGTCTCTTTGAATAACGAGATTATCATGTTTTTTTATTTAATTTAGAATAGAAACTTCATTCAACACGATTGTAAAAGTTTTATTTTTCAAAGTTGCAATCATTAATATTGCAAATACATGGTGTAAAGTTGTATATCGTCAGCTCATTAAAGAACATTTTATTATTGCTTAGCCTGGGTGGCCTATTTTTTTGACAACTGTTATTTATATATTCAACACTAGCTGCTGCTGATAGTATAGCAACTCTAAAAGTCGTCCCTTTACTGATAACCGCCATCACCTGTCTAGTTCTCGGCACAATCTGCATCAGGTAAATTTACTTAATATAATTGACCATTTTCACAACATCACAAGTATATTTTAATTGTAATCATTGACAAATTAATTTTGTTAATAAACGGTACATGTAGCATCTTTTAAGAATGCGGTATTCAGAAATGATGAAGAGAAAGAAAGGTAACTATGAACACATTGATACTAATGAAATATAAGTATGAATGGTACATTTGATAATATAACTGTTTTGATTTTAAAAAATTGCAAATAATTGCAAAATATATCTTATCAAAATGTCTTCTTTTAATATTAAGATCTATTTTCCATGCAAAATGTGGCCAACTTTACGGTCAGAAACCATCCTTCAGAAACAGAAGAGGAAAATCCGCACGAAGATATTTACGACCATGTAAACCTTAAAGTGCAGTATTCCAACCACTCTATCTGTAACACAGGCGATACGGCAGGTTCAGGGGACTCGAGTCTCGGATTGACTAGTGCTGTCCTTTTGCAGCAGTACCAAAGTGTAAAAGGAATTCAGAACAAATGGCGTCTACACGACGAGCAGTTTGGTGAAAGTACTGTGGACGAACCTGATGTAGAAACTGTTGACAACAAGACAACAGATAGAGAAGCAGATATATATTCAACACCATGCAAATTCATGACAACGAAACCAATACATCGCTATTCAGAACAAAGACAACAAAGAAATAACAATGAACCTGTGACATTTGAATATCCAAACTCGATGATTGATGCAATTGTTCACGACCCAGAATCACGAACAAAACCAATTTCCCCTCTAAAGTGGACACAAGATGAAGAAATATATACAAACAATGACATTTTAGCTCATACTAACAACTCTTTAAGACAAAATAGCCCAATGGAAAGCGATGAGTCTGAATAATACTTTGATGTCAGTTATGAAGGACAGCAAACGGCGTAATTACACAAAAATGAAAAGCTTGACCTTGTTTGTCAAAACCTGGTCCCAAAACGTTAAGTTAGATCAACTGTCCTGCAAGAATTTTTTTTCGTATATCAATACACATAAAATTGCGAAGAATTGTACCTGATTAGATATGTTTTAATTTTCATATTAAATAAGTTTTACTTATTAAAATACATTTGTTAATGTCAAATTTGTTTAAAAGAAGTTAAATCACAATTAAAAATAAGAATTCAGATAAAGTGTTTCAAGTATTAATACTTTTATGACAAGGAATTAATCTTATATATATATTACTTTGATGGAATTTTTGACTAACGAGATTCAGGAAGTCGTCAAATGTTTACACAGAAATATATATTTCTTGAAAATCTTTACGGCAATATGAGGGTAGATTTATTGCAGTTTTATGCAAAATTGTATGAAAAGAAAATTACCTTATATTCAGTGATCTTGTGAAAGCTAGAAATGAGCCATATATTGGATCTAAATGCCTAACATATACATTGAAACACCTAAAATAACCAAATGGATTTACACATTTTTTAACTTATTTGCAAAGTTACTATATCATTTTCCAAATCCGTATAATATAAAACAAAATCTACCTTGATATATAGAAATTAAATATCAAATAGTCATTGTATTGTTACACGATTTGCTACAGTGTTTTGTGGCGAGCCCATGGATGAGTCCCCATGCTGCACCCCTCTGTGGATGTACGAGTATGCCGTCATTGTATTCTAAATAAATGTAATAATTTTTAGGACCAATTTCAAATTTTTGAGGAAAAAAACAATAGAACCTAACTGTATTTCCCGTCAAAGAAATATTAATATTCCATTCAAACCAGGGACACCGTAAAATTGCTTCAAAAAAGTAAAGTTCTAAGTTAAAACACGTAATTTAAATAATCAACTCATTTAAATATATGGTCAACTCATCCTTTCTTTGTTTAAATCACAAATAATTAGTACATGATAAAAATACAATTAAATGATGGGGTTTTTTTTGGTGATTCATGCCAAATACGAAGGTGTCGACATTGCGAAAAAACGCTAGCGGATTAAGTAACTTTTGTTTACAATGATCGCTACCTTCATAACCCGCATGAATCATTAAAAAGCATTTTCTTTTTTATATTTACCTCTATTACTAATAAATAAATTTATTATTAAAAGTAAGTCACTAAATTACGGTTAATGTACTTCAATACGTTAGCTAAATGAAACAGACAAATTGTCTCCTATCTAATTTCTAGTCTGACATCATCATGATTATTTTGTGCAGTCCGTGATTTTTCTTAAGTCGCTGTAGCTTGGCATGTACATGTCATTCCTATCAGATTCCTGATATTATCAGCCTTTGTAGATTTCGACCCATCGATAAAACAAGGCTTGTTGATTTCAGTCTGGCTGTTTCTATAGAGCTATGAATTACATTATATATATATATCCAAATAAAATAAAAAGTCACAGTGTCCGGTAATATATATTCAAATAACAATTAACAACATAAATCGCAAAACGTAAGCACTTTCATTTCTTCCTCAGACGCTTCACAATACATTTAAAAATAAGTGTCGTTAAAATTATATATATATATATATATATATATATATATATATATATATATATATATATATATATATATATATATATATTCAATAAATCAATTTTTCTTGGTACCGGGGATGAATAAACACAAAAATAAGTCCAATGCTCAAACAACTTTTATCTATAGCGCTTTCGCCCTACCAGGCTCTTCAGTAGATTTCTACTTGTGTTTATATATATAGATAGATAGATAGATAGATAGATAGATAGATAGATAGATAGATAGATAGATAGATAGATAGATAGATAGATAGATAGATAGATAGATAGATAGATAGATAGATAGATAATATTAACATGTTTAGAATTATACATTCATTCTTAACACTGAAAGTTAAATCTATTAAATCAAATCCAGTTCATACAGAGGAAATGGAAATGTAGGCTTATCATTACATTGCAAAAAAAGGAGAAAAAAAACATACGATGCATTAAAATTAGATTTATGATTACTGGAACAAAACAGGAAGCATTGTAACTGCAATTTTTATTTGAAGTTGGGCACTTGTGAATAAAGTACAATTAGAATGATACATCAGCAATGGATGGCCGTTCAATGTTGCTTGATCATATTCCCGGCTGCTTGTCTTACCGTTCGAGATCCTGGCAATTGTACGCTACCAAACAGGTAAGCTGTGCCTTAGAATAGTCTTAAAGACAGTAAAATTAGGATAGAATAAAAAAAATTACAACACATTATTTTTACTTATTTTTGCATCTGTCGGTCCGTAGCAATTTTTCCCTTCGTTTTAAATGGTGAACTATTTTGAAAACATAAAAAAATTAAATATAATTTACCAATTTTTGTTTTTGAAATCTGACTTAAGAGTGTGTTAACACCATTTATCATTAAACAAAATGTATATAATTTTTTAAAAAGAAATACTTGTATCAAAATAATACTTTCTAAAACTTTAATTTTCAGTTTTTCCGTTAAATGTTGCCCAGGTTATTTTCAAATTGAAAATAAATGTAAAGGTATGTATGGCCTACTTAGTATATCCTGATTTCTTCATGCATACATTTGACGTAAGCTGCAAAATTTGCTTTTACAAAAATAAGATTTAAAAGTTAGTATACAATGTCATTGTGAACTCCACAAAAGATTAGTAGGAAATGAGAGGCATTCTATAATAGGAAACGTCCTGTTAAACGAGGTACCAGATGAATTGTTAGCACTACGCCAGTTTCCCTCATGTTACCGATTTTATGATTAGTCAGCAATGTTGCTGACTTGTTAAGTTAGGATGAAACTTCAAATGCGCTAGCGAATGAATTCGAATGAGATATATATTTATTGTATTTCAAAAGGTTATGTTTTTACTCTTTACCTAAAAATTGATATCCCAATGGATTACTTTCTTAGCTTTTTAAATCGCTTACATTGTATGGCCGTTTTAAAAAAACTATGTGGTTTTGCAACGCTACTATGAAACAAGAGGCTTAATAATTAGTGTATGCTACTTTTTGTTGGCATGGGCACAATTACTTAAAAATGTTATCGATAAACAATTGATTATTTAGTGACATTCTGTCCATATATTTTATATTTTCAGAAGAGGTATAATTCCCATTTTTATAAAACAAATTGAAGTAATCACTTATTAATCGATTACATGTAACAAAGCAATCGATTACAGGACGAACATGGGTATAACAGATTATAGACAGAATTCCACTAAGTTTAAATTTGGTAAAATTTTGACCTTGTACCTTTCGCTATCGTAATAACTCTGTTGTTTTTGATTTCTTTGAATTTGAATTTGATGAAGATATTCTTGGCAATTTGCAAAGACGTTTGAGAGAATCTGTCTTAATTATTTGAATGATATTATAATAGATTCTTTTTGGGTGTATTTAAATTGTAATCTAAACATAAGGATGGTCATACCTCATAAACTGCATTGTGGATTTCTTAACTTAACAGGACAAACACACTTAGTGACACTAACACAACCTATTGTCTATTCCTATTGCAAAACAAAAAATATAAATAATATTCTCTCTCTCTCTCTCTCTCTCTCTCTCTCTCTCTCTCTCTCTCTCTCTCTCTCTCTCTCTCTCCAATGGTATATCATCAGGAACACATTAGGTTAAATTAATTTAAAAATCTGCAAGGAAGTATGAAATAGTGTGACCCGCTGAATATTTACTCATTTTCAACAATATTTATATTTATTAAGTGAAAAATCAAAATGAATGAATATAAATACTTTAAATCCATGAATTATGATATAAACATCACTGGCGTATTTTTTCATACCAAATGTGCATTACAATATATAAATGTGAAGAGTAATAGAAAGTAATCAAAAAACTAAGTATAATTACACTGAAAATTTTAGATGTCGTCGATATAAGTACGATTACAAGTAACCGATGATCTCTAATTACAGAATATTTACATTTTCAACTGTCTTTGTCTGTGATAACATTAACATTAACATTAATTTTGAACCCTCAAACCCATTAACTTTATAAAACATGAGTGACACAAAATGGGCGTGTCTTATACAATTACAGAAAAGCTGTGTTGTCTGCGCCGCGTATCTATACATAGCATATGTAACATAAAAAGAAATACTGGTTTTTAAAATAATGTTGTTTTAAAGTTTACAAATTGGAAATAATACAAATATAAGTAATAAGTGATCGTTCTTTGCATATTATGATGAGCTTTATGATAGATTTGACCAAGATCCGACCGACATTATCACCTCAGAATATTCAAAGAATGATTCCTTAATTACTGTCGATTGCTTCAAAATGAGCAATCATTACAATTACCCCATGTCTACCCCCTTGAAGCTTTGCGGAGAGAGAGAGAGAGAGAGAGAGAGAGAGAGAGAGAGAGAGAGAGAGAGAGACTGGTTCAACAAGAAAAATTAAGAAAATGTTATAAATTTATAAAAGTGACAATATGGTAAAATTGGTGTTTCGTAAACATTTTGAAATCGTTTTCAACAAACTTATAGAATCTTTAAAAATATGATTTTTTGATTACATATTGAGTAAAGAATAAAATTAATAGTGTATATAAGTTTTGTAATGCAGAAACACAAATGGTTCGCGGCAGTTCTTCTGCAACTGTGTTAATGTGTTTCTTGTACGATACTTGAAGTCACATACATAGCATGCGATAAACACAAGATACATACAATTATTTTATTTTGGAAATGTTACAGTAATTGCTAATAATATCAAGGCCAAAAAATTATATTTCCTGATAACATTAAAGGTTATAAAACATCAACAACACAAAAACAAAAATCTTTATTTGTCTTCAATCCAGTGATAGAAAAGCAATACTTACAATCGAGTCCTTTTAAATTATTTGATTAATTGTGCTTTAAATTTCAATTATTTTGAAATTCAAACTAAAAACTAAAAAATTTTTTCATCAGGAGAGTTAAAAAGAAAATGAATATGGACAGAGTTTAAATACATTGACACTGCCATATAGGTCATTTTTGTGTGTCATTTCAAATGAATCAATTTGAAACTATTTGATTAGAAAAATCATCGGGTATACACAATAGATCAAATAAAATACATCAATTGATAAGTTCTAAGAAACATTTAAAATCTGTTAAATCCTTCATCCATTTGCATTATTATTATAATTTCAAAGAAATCTGGTCCCTTTTAAATCTTATCAGGGTATGTAGTACAGTACAAAATATTTGATTGTAGAGTGTGAACCAGGCTACATTGGTGAGAACTGCTCAATGACCTGTCCTCCTGGACACTATGGTCGTCAGTGCAGAAAACAGTGTGACTGCTCCACGGACATGTATTGTGAACCAACTAGAGGGTGTGTGTGTAACACAAACAGTGTTAACTGTACAGATCCAGGTAGAATTCCTTCTTACAATACGGATGATAAAGAAACACAATAATATGAATGCCAAATCATGTGCGTTTAAACGATTACTTCATGCATCTTTACTTTTGATTATTGTTGACAGAGCATGAATTAACACAGGAAATGACAATATATTCAACATCTATGCAATCTGTTAAACGTGAGTATCATTCACACAACAGCATGCATCGACTTATTTTTAGAGGGTATGAACGTAGTGACCATTACAGAAAAAAATTAAAAACAACGAAATTTTAACCCAACAAAATATGTGATTCTACAGTATAACCCGCATTAGCCCACATGAGACGCCAACCAAAAGTTGTCAATATTAATATCAGCTGTTTCATTTTTCCAAGACAAGTGAGTAAAAAAAGGTTCAACATGTTACACAAAGGTAACAAAACTACAATTAATATAACTGCTGTAGTAGCACATATTTTCGTTGGGTTCAAGTTTCGTTCTTTTTCAACCATACACAATTTTGCTGGCATTTAATTTCGTCATAGTGTAATTCCTTATATGTATCAACTCTGTATCTTTATAATACTTCGGTTGAAAATTCGTCATGAATTTAAACAAGTTAAAATACAGTAAAACACAGTTATAGCGAACACGCTTATAATGAATTGACGCTTACAGCGAAGTGAATTTCATTCCCCAAGTCTCTATTTCATGTTGTAAACTTGACGGATATAACGAATTACGCTTATAACGAAGTTAAATTGGCCGTCCCTGGGACTTCGTTATAAGCGTGTTTTACTGTACCTATTTGGCATTACTAATACCAATGAACATAATATAAGTGTAACATCAGATAATTTAAAATAATTTCAAACCATTGCTCTTAGTACGATTCATGTACATGTCTTGTTCATTTCTGCGTCATAAACTCATCATTAAGTGAAAAAAAAGTCCGAAGACATCAGTTATAAATATCGACAATTCTATCTTTTTAAAGAACTCTTCGTCTGAATGTCTAAAAATGGCCAAAAATAGTCAGTCCTCATATTAAATATAACTTATTTGTTAATGGCAAATCCTCTTTGAAATGTGAAATTATCATGTACATGACAATTGTGTTTATTTTTTTCTTAATCTTAAACAGAGACTTTATTTAACCTAATTGTTTAGTTTTATCATTTAATTGGATCTATTAAATTGCAATCATGAATATTGCAAAAAGATGGCGTTACATTCTTTAGTCTAAACTAATTAAAAACACATTTTACTAAGGCTTCGCCTGGGTGGCGTATTTCTTTCTTGACAACTTTTATTTTAAATATTCAAACACTAGCTGCTGCTGATAGTATAAAATCTCGTCTGGTCGTCACTTTATTGATACCTGTCATCGCCTGTCTGGTTTTCGCCACAGTCTGTATCGGGTAAACTAACAATACAATAGACCTTTTTGAAAACATAATACTTAGAAGATTTGAATTGTAATCATCGGTAAATGAATTTTGTTTATAAACGGTACATTTTGTGTCTTTTAAGAATATGGTATTCTCAAATGATGAAGAGAAATAAAGGTAACAATGAACACAATGATATTAATGGCATATACTTTATGAATGGTAAATTTATTAACATGACTTTTTAATATACAAAGATGCAAATAATTGCAAAATATGTCATTTCTTGTCAAACTATCTTCTTTTCAAATGTAGATCTATTTTCCATCCAAAATGTGGCCGACTTTACGGTCAGAAACCATCGTTCAGAAACGGAAGAGCAAAATCCAAACGACGATATTTACAACCATGTAAACCTTAGAGTGGAGCAATCCAGCCACTCTACCTATAACACAGACGATACGGTAGATGCAGGGGACTCGAGTCTCGGATTGACTAGTGCTGTCCTTTTGCAGCAGTACCAAAGTGTAAAAGGAATTCAGAACAAATGGCGTCTTCACGACGAGCAGTTTGGTGAAAGTATTGTGGACGAACCTGACGTAGAAACTGTTGGCAACAAGACAACGGATAGAGAAGCAGATATATATTCAACACCATGCAAATTCATGACAAAGAAACCAATACATCGCTGTTCAGAACAAAGACAACAAGGAAAAAGCAATGAAACTGTGACATTCGAATACCCGAACTCGATTATTGATACAATTGTTCACGATCCAGAATCACGAACAAGACAGTTTGGTGAAAGTACTGTGGACGAACCTGAAGTAGAATCTGTTGACAACAAGACAACAGATCGACAGACAGATATATATTCCACACCATGCAAACGCATGACAAAGAAACCAATTTATCGCTATTCAGAACAAAGACAAGGAAAAAGCAATGAAACTGTGACATTCGAATACCCAAACTCGATTATTGATACAATTGTTCACGAGCCAGAATCACGAACAAGACAGTTTGGTGAAAGTATTGTGGACGAACCTGACGTAAAAACTGTTGACAACAAGACAACAGAACGACAGACAGATATTTATTCCACGCCATGCAAACGCATGACAAAGAAAAAGCAATGAAACTGTGACATTTGTATATGCAAACCCGATTATTGACACAATTGTTCACGAGCCAGAATCACAAACAAAATTCAGTTCCCCTTTAAAGTGGACACAAGATGAAGAAATATATACAAACGGTGACGATTTTGCTTATACTAACAATTCTATACGACTAAATAATCCAATCGAAAGCAACGAGTCTGAAGAATACTTTGATGTCAGTTATGAAGGACAGCAAACGGCGTAATCACACAAAAATGACAAGCTTGACCTTGTTTGTCAAAAGGTTAAAACAGCTGTGCTGCAATAATGTTTTTCTGTATATCAATACTCTTAACACTGGGAAGAATTGTAGCTGATTAGATATATTTTAATTTATATATTAGATAAGTTTTACTAATTAAAATGCATATCATGATTTCAGATTTGTTTAATAAAAGTTAAATCACATTAACGAGATTTTTTTTTTATTCTATTCTATTTTATTTCTGTAAGATGCGATACTTATTTGCATATTTGCATAATCACATTAACGAGATTTTATTTTTATTTTATTCTATTTTATTTCTGTATGATATGATACTTATTTGCATATTTGCATGATGCTGTTCGAAAATAAGCGAAAATATGCGACATTCATCAATATATGTTGAGTTGTACAGATAAGAGAAGAATTCATAATGTTAAGTAAAACAGTGAGTTTAAACCAAAGTACTCTATAAATGACAAATAAAATTAATGATAAAGTCGAGTAAAATTTGATATCTGTAGATTTAGCACATTAGTGGCACTGGTAACGATAACCTCTCCCCAAATCTCGGTATTAGAGCCAAAACAGTTAAACTGAAAAGCTATGAAATACCGCACCATATAATAATCATCATAATTCAGCATTATATCATGTGTATAAGATAATATTAACAAGTGGTATAATTGGAAACGTTGTGTTTAGGATAATATAAACAGCTGATATAATAAGACACGTTGTCTTTTGATGATTGTGTCTAGCAAGCACCTGTCCCTTAAGTCGCCTGTTCCTGTCTAAACACGGTTATAAACTTAATCTTGTTTATAGTATGTTCTAGTGTTTTAATTCTTCATTCATATTGATTAATTTCTTTACTGTCATTTAGAACGAGAAGAGGGTAAGCAAAGATGCATTCTATTTAACGGTATTTCATTAATATTGAATGCTAATAGAAGGTTGCCTGTCCAGTTCCCTCATTATGTCTTTTCTAATTTATACCCTTTGTCTTTTTAATATCACTTACATTGTGTCGAGGTACATTCTTTTGGTACAATTTAGTAAATATATGAGGGATAAAAATTGGACAATGGACAATAAGAAACCTAGAGAGGTCTGTTTTTCTTAAAAGGTTGATGGTCATGAAATTAACCATCAAATCTTCCGGAACTTTAAGGTCAGACGACACGTTCCTCAATTTTATATAACATTTTCAAGGAATTTGTTAATGGTTTACTACTACTCCGACGAGCTTTCTTGCAAAAAATTAGGATAACTTACCAGAAATTTCTGCAAAATACTAGAGAATGCAATTTCCTATGTAATCTTCTTGAAAATACACATGAATTGCTGATTCAAAATTATAATACAGCACAGGGAAATTCACTATATTGGGCCGGGCTTTGAACTCACAACCTCTAGAACCTACGCTCATGGCAGAGAGCGGCCACGGCTCTAAGCACTCGACCATCTAGGCATATAACCATGCACAAGTAAATTTATATCATTATAAAAAATCATTATAAAAATAATAATTCTTATTTGAACTCTTTATTACGAGGAGATACAAAAAAGATGCTCGAAGAACGTGTCCTCTGACCTTAATAAATGAACTGTTATGCTAAAAATTATGATGTGTAAGAAAAAAAAACATATTTAATAACCTTTTAAATTTGGGTATTTTCCTTCATTCTGATACGGACCTCTTCATAGAAAAAAGATCAATACAGTCTAGAAATGGCCAGGACCATCAGTCCGCTGACGATTGTTGAAGAAAAACTTTGAACCTTTGAAAGAGTGGTTGAAAATTGTTGGAAAATCGAAATCTGTTTCGTCTATTCTAATTTTTTCAGTTAATGTATTGGTACTTTATGAGTTATCAGCTTAAATTTACGGGGTTTTTTATCTATACTACTTTATTCAAATAATAGACTCGAATATTGGACTTTAATACCGATAAATCGGAAGAGTACTGCCTTTTGTTTCATATATTTTAAACATTATTGGTACTTGAACATTACCAATTTGTTTTTATTTTTTCTCAAGTAAGCTTTGCTAATTAATAATCAGTAAAATTCCTCAAGAAATCCCGGATATCATCTGAATTTTTTTGGATTTTACAATCTAGCGCATGCGCAATACATTCACGCTTACGGGATCTTTAGTTTATGTTTCCACAATATCATATTTCATTAATAAACTCAGAAACGATAATACAAATACGTGTAGATTTTCATTGGAAATTTAATTGCTATATATTCTGTTCATATATTTATGATTTTTATGAGAGAAATAATAAAATAACAAATATAACTAGAGCAAAGCTCGTTGCAAAGCAACGAGTGGGTCTCCCGTTAATGTCGGAAGTAAAGCTGGAAGTTCCTGTAAGAAGCAGAGCTCTTAAACCAATAACAAGAGAAAATACAATAAAAAGATGAAAAATCGAATTATTCCTGGTACGACTTAACAAAATCCGAATGATTTTAAGTACGACTTAACAAAAACCGAATGATTTTAAGTACGACTTAACAAAAAAAATCCGAATGTGTTTAAGTACGACTTAACAATTATTTTTGGTACGAGTTAATTTTACTATTAACATTACGCTATTTTTTAAACCAAAGACGCGGAAACAAAATTTCCGGAAAAATCAATTTTTAAACCCCGATATCTCTGTAATGCATCGTCCGATTTTCAAACGGATTTCAGTTTTGTATTCAGCATGACCAACTCTACAAACCTCGTTAACATTTGAAATTAAAACGGAAAATTCGAAAATTCGAAAATTTTAAAACACTTCCGGTTTGGACCGGAAGTGACGGAAACTAAATTCCAGCCTTATGTCCAAATAAAAACGATCAATGCTTCAACACAGAAAATTCCAAGTCTCTATCTTGAAGCGTTTTTCAAAAACGCCCTGGACAAAATCACTTTTTTAAGATTTAAAAATTGACGTAACGTTGAAACGGAAGTGACGTTGTAGTTGAACATTTAACATCTTTTAGGGACGATAATGCTACATAATCCCTGAAAGTTTCATGTAAATCCGTTGAAAACTTTTTGAGATATTAAGCTTTAAAAAAGTCAGAAAAATAAAGAAAAAGAATAATAATAAAAACTAGAGCAAAGCTCGTTGCAAAGCAACGAGTGGGTCTTCCGTTAATGTCAGAAGTAAAGCTGGAAGTTCCTGTCAGAAGCAGAGCTCTTAAACCAACAACAAGAGTAACGAATATAAAAAGATGAAAAAATCGAATTATTCCTGGTACGACTTAACAAAACACGAATGATTTTAAGTACGACTTAACAAAAACATTTCCGATTTCAAGAACGACTTAACAAAAAAATCCGAATGTGTTCAAGTACGACTTAACAATTATTTTTGGTACGAGTTAATTTTACTTTGAATATTACGCTATTTTTTAAACCAAGGAAGCGGAATCAAAATTTCCGGAAAAATCAATTTTTAAACCCCGATATCTCTGTTATGCATCGTCCGATTTTAAAACGGCTTTCAGTGTTAGATTCAGCTTAATAAGCTCTACAAAACACATATTCGTTTTTGATTTGATCAGAAAATTCATTTTTTCGAAAAATTTGTTTCACTTCCGGTTTCGACCGGAAGTGAAAAAATAATTTTTTCTGTACATTTGCCATAAGTCAATCCGCAGATTTACAATCACAGAAAATTTCAAGTCTTTAAAAACAACCGTTTACGAGAAAAGTGCTGGACAAAATCACTTTTTGAAAATTTTTAAAATGATGTAACTAGAAACCGGAAGTGACTTAATGACTAAAAGTTTGAAGGTTTCAAGGGACAAGAAATTTAAATAATCCCTGAAAATTTCTTGCAAATTGGTTGAATAGTTTTTGAGATATAAAGCAAAAAAGAAGTCAGAAGGAAATACAAGAAGAATAATAATAATAACTAGAGCAAAGCTCGTTGCAAAGCAACGAGTGGGTCTTCCGTTAATGTCGGAAGTAAAGCTGGAAGTTCCTGTAAGAAGCAGAGCTCCAAAACAAATAACAAGGGTAACTAAAATAAAAAAAAATGAAAAAAAACGAATTATTCCTGGTACGACTTAACAAAATCTGAATTATTTTAAGGACGACTTAACAAAAACCTTTCTGATTTCAAGAACGACTTAACAAAAAAAATCCGAATGAGTTCAAGTACGACTTAACAATTTTTTCTGGTACGAGTTAATTTCATTTTGAACATAACGCTATTTTTGAAACCAAGGACGTGGAATCAAAATTTCCGGGAAAATCAATTTTTAAACCCCGATATCTCTGTAATGCATCGTCCGATTCAAAAACGAATTTCGGTTTTGAACTCAGCATGAAAATGACCGTAAGATACGTACGTAAAATTTTTAAAATTGAAAAACATGAAAATTAAAAAAAATTGGTTTTGCTTCCGGTTTCGACCGGAAGTGTCCGAATTGAGTTTCAAGCCTTATGTCATAGGTAAAACGATAGTTCTACCTACTCTGTAAATCTCAAAGCTTTATCTTAAATAAAAAATGAGAAAAACTCCGGACAAAATCACTTTTTAAAACTTGAAAAACGTCAATATCTCACGAATTTGATGACGTCATCAAATAATTTTTTCATATCATAGAGATCTTTCAGATACACAATAAATCTGTAAATTTCAAAACAATCGATGCAAGCGTTTTTGAAATATTTGAGTTGGAAAAAAAATAAAAAGAATAATAATAATAAGAATAAGAAAAAAAAGAAACCGTAGAAAAACAAAAGGGTCTTCCGTTGGAAACGGAAGACCCTAATAAAAAAACAATAGAATAACAAGAGGGTCTTCCGTTGAAAACGGAAGACCCTAATAACTAGAGCAAAGCTCGTTGCAAAGCAACGAGTGGGTCTCCCGTTAATGTCGGAAGTAAAGCTGGAAGTTCCTGTAAGAAGCAGAGCTCTTAAACCAATAACAAGAGAAAATAAAATAAAAAGATGAAAAAATCGAATTATTCCTGGTACGACTAAACAAAATCCGAATGATTTTAAGTACGACTTAACAAAACCTTCTTGATTTTAAGAACAACTTAACAAAAAAATCCGAATGTGTTTAAGGACGACTTAACAATTATTTTTGGTACGAGTTAATTTTACTATTTACATTACGCTATTTTTTAAACCAAGGACGCGGAAACAAAATTTCCGGAAAAATCAATTTTTAAACCCCGATATCTCTGTAATGCATCGTCCGATTTTCAAACGGATTTCAGTTTCGTATTCAGCATGACCAACTCTACAAGCCTCGTAAACATTTGAAATTAAAACGAAAAATTCGAAAAATCGAAAATTATAAAACACTTGCAGTTTGGACCGGAAGTGACGGAAACTAAATTCCAGCCTTATGTCCAAATAAAAACGATCAATGCTTCAACACAGACAATTCCAAGTCTCTATCTTGAAGCGTTTTTGAAAAACGCCCTGGACAAAATCACTTTTTTAAAATTTAAAAATTGACGTAACGTTGAAACGGAAGTGACGTTGTAGTTGAAAATTTAACAACTTTTAGGGACGATGATGTTACATAATCCCTGAAAGTTTCATGTTAATCCGTTGAAAACTTTTTGAGATATTAAGCTTTAAAAAAGTCAGAAAAATAAAGAAAAAGAATAATAATAATAATAATAAAAAGAAACAATAGAATAACAAGAGGGTCTTCCGTTGGAAACGGAAGACCCTAATAACTAGAGCAAAGCTCGTTGCAAAGCAACGAGTGGGTCTTCCGTTAATGTCGAAAGTAAAGCTTGAAGTTCCTGTAAGAAGCAGAGCTCTTAAACCAATAACAAGAGTAACTTAAATAAAAAGATGAAAAAAATCGAATATTCCTGGTACGACTTGACAAAATACGAATGATTTTAAGTACGACTTAACAAAAACCTTTCCGATTTTAAGAACGACTGAACAAAAAAAATCCGAATGTGTTCAGGTACGACTTAGCAATTATTTTTGGTACGAGTTAGTTTTACTTTGAACATTACACTATTTTTTAAACCCAGGACGCGGAATCAAAATTTCCGGAAAAATCAATTTTTAAACCCCGATATCTCTGTAATGCATCGTCCGATTTTCAAACGGATTTCAGTTTCGTATTTAGCATAACCAACTCTACAAACCTAAGAAACATTTTTAATTGAAACGAAAAATTCGAAAAATCGAAAATTTTAAAACAGTTCCGGTTTGGACCGGAAGTAACAGAAACTAAATTCCAGCCTTATGTCCAAATAAAAACGATTAATGCTTCAACACAGAAAATTCCAAGTCTCTATCTTTAAGCGTTTTTCAAAAAGGCCCTGGACAAAATCACTTTTTAAAAATTTAAAAATTGACGTAACGTTAAAACGGAATTGACGTTGTAGTTCAAAATTTAATATCATTTAGGGATGATGATGCTTCATAATTCCTGAAAATTTCATGTAAATCCGTTGAAAATTTTTTGAGATATTAAGCTTTAAAAAAGTCAGAAAAATAAAGAAAAAGAATAATAATAATAATAACTAGAGCAAAGCTCGTTGCAAAGCAACGAGTGGGTCTTCCGTTAATGTCGAAAGTAAAGCTTGAAGTTCCTGTAAGAAGCAGAGCTCTTAAAACAATAACAAGAGTAACTAAAATAAAAAGATGAAAAAAATCGAATATTCCTGGTACGACTTGACAAAATACGAATGATTTTAAGTACGACTTAACAAAAACCTTCTTGATTTTAAGAACAACTTAACAAAAAAAAATCCGAATGTGTTCAGGTACGACTTAACAATTATTTTTGGTACGAGTTAATTTTACTTTGAACATTACGCTATTTTTCAAACCAAGGACGTGGAATCAAAATTTCCGGAAAAATCAATTTTAAACCCCGATATCTCTGTAATGCATCGTCCGATTTTCAAACGGATTTCAGTTTCGTATTCAGCATGAACAACTCTACAAACCTCGTAAACATTTAAAATAAAAACGAAAAATTCGAAAATTCGAAAATTTTAAAACACTTCCGGTTTAGACCGGAAGTGACGGAAACTAAATTCCAGCCTTATGTCCAAATAAAAACGATCAATGCTTCAACACAAAAAATTCCAAGTCTCTATCTTGAAGCGTTTTTGAAAAACGCCCTGGACAAAATCACTTTTTTAAAATTTAAAAATTGACGTAACGTTAAAACGGATGTGACGTTGTAGTTGAAAATTTAACATCTTTTAGGGACGATAATGGTACATAATCCCTGAAAGTTTCATGTAAATCTGTTGAAAACTTTTTGAGATATTAAGCTTTAAAAAAGTCAGAAAAATAAAGAAAAAGAATAATAATAATAACTAGAGCAAAGCTCGTTGCAAAGCAACGAGTGGGTCTTCCGTGGATGTCGAAAGTAAAGCTTGAAGTTCCTGTAAGAAGCAGAGCTCTAAAACCAATAACAAGAGTAACAAAAATAAAAAGATGAAAAAAATCGAATATTCCTTGGTACGACTTGACAAAATACGAATGATTTTAAGTACGACTTAACAAAAACCTTTCCGATTTTAAGAACGACTGAACAAAAAAAATCCGAATGTGTTCAGGTACGACTTAGCAATTATTTTTGGTACGAGTTAATTTTACTTTGAACATTACGCTATTTTTCAAACCAAGGACGCGGAATCAAAATTTCCGGAAAAATCAATTTTTAAACCCGGATATCTCTGTAATGCATCGTCCGATTTTCAAACGGATTTCAGTTTTGTATTCAGCATGACCAACTCTACAAACTTCATAAACATTTGAAATTGAAACGAAAAATTCGAAAATTCGAAAATTCGAAAATTTTAAAACACTTCCGGTTTGGACTGGAAGTGACGGAAACTAAATTCCAGCCTTATGTCCAAATAAAAACGATCAATGCTTCAACACAGAAAATTCCAAGTCTCTATCTTAAAGCGTTTTTGAAAAACGCCCTGGACAAAATCACTTTTTTAAAATTTAAAAATTGACGTAACGTAAAAACGGAAGTGACGTTGTAGTTTAAAATTTAACATCCATGAGGGACGATGATGCTACATAATCCCTGAAAGTTTCATGCAAATCCGTTGAAAACTTTTTGAGATATTTAGCTTTAAAAAAGTCAGAAAAATAAAGAAAAAGAATAATAATAATAATAACTAGAGCAAAGCTCGTTGCAAAGCAACGAGTGGGTCTTCCGTTAATATCGGAAGTAAAGCTGGAAGTTTCTGTAAGAAGCAGAGCTCTTAAACCATTAACAAGAGTAACTAAAATAAAAAGATGAAAAAATCGAATTATTCCTGGTACGACTTAACAAAATCCGAATTATTTTAAGTACGACTTAACAAACACCTTTCCGATTTCAAGAACGACTTAACAAAAAAAATCCGAATTGTTCAAGTACGACTTAACAATTATTTTTGGTACGAGTTAATTTTACCATTAACATTACACTATTTTTTAAACCAAGGACGCGGAAACAAAATTTCCGGAAAAATCAAATTTTTAAACCCCGATATCTCTGTAATGCATCGTCCGATTTTCAAACGGATTTCAGTTTCGTATTCAGCATGACCAACTCTACAAACCTCGTAATCATTTGAAATTAAAACGAAAAATTCGAAAAATCGAAAATTTTAAAACACTTCCGGTTTGGACCGGAAGTGACGGAAACTAAATTCCAGCCTTATGTCCAAATAAAAATGATCAATGCTTCAACACAGAAAATTCCAAGTCTCTATCTTGAAGGGTTTTTGAAAAACGACCTGGACAAAATCACTTTTTTAAAATTTAAAAATTGACGTAACGTTAAAACGGAAGTGATGTTGTAGTTGAAAATTTAAAATCTTTTAGGGACGATGATGCTTCATAATCCCTGAAAGTTTCATGTAAATCCGTTGAAAACTTTTTGAGATATTAAGCTTTAAAAAAGTCAGAAAAATAAAGAAAAAGAATAATAATAATAACTAGAGCAAAGCTCGTTGCAAAGCAACGAGTGGGTTTTCCGCTAATGTCGAAAGTAATGCTAGAAGTACCTCTAAGAAGCAGTGTTCTTAATCTAATGACAAAAGTAACTTAAGTACAAAAAAGATTTTAAAAATTGAATGATTCTTGGTATGACTTAACAAAATCCGAATGGTTTTCAGTACAAATTAACAAAAAAAACATAACCATTTCAAGACCCAGTTAACAAAAAAATCCGAATGTGTTTAAGTACGACTTAACAAATTTGACTTCATTTTAGGTAAAAGTTAACTTTACCTGGAACTAACATCTAATTTCTTAACCCAGAATGCAAAATTAAAATTTCCGTAAAAAATCAATTTTGTTTAAAACATAATTCTGAGCAACATTTCCTCTACACTGCTTTTCAAAGGGTTGACCTTTCGTACTATGTGCTTGTTGCATCATCAATTGTCAGAAACTTATCAATGTATAGTTTACTTAATTTTATTATTCTTCTGTGAATATTTTTATTTAAAATTACTATGAACCAGACAACATTGAAATGGTGAACATTTCAAAGGGCCCCGCTGATGTTATTTTAGAGAATTTTGCTTTGACCTTGACCTATAACTTGAAATTTTTCCAGCTGGCATAGAACTTCTAATTCAATTTCATTGCCCCTAACATATAGGCATTTTTGTTCAATCTGACCAAGATTAAGCATATCCGGGAAATAATCTACTGTCTAAAACTAATTTTATTAAGATCTGCTATGACCTTCACATTGACATGGTTCAAGGTCACTGCACGCCATTAACCAATAAGCTCTGTTTAGGCAAAATATTAGCCAATTAGGGGCTAAAAGGAGAGTATATATATGCTCTTAAAATATGGATTTTTGTGTGATCTGATATGACCTTGACACTTGATCTACAAATATCATTAGAGGTCATTGCATATCCTTTGATCAATGGCATCATGTGGGTGAAGTATGAGCCTGATTGGAGCAAAGGGAGAGAAGATGTACTCCAGACAAGGATTTTTTAAATATAATTCTGCTATGACCTTCACAGTTTACCTTGAAAATAGGTTCAAGGTCACTACACACTCTTTACTCAAAAGCTCTGCTTATGTGAAGTCTGAGCCCTATAGGGGTTAGTAGAAAGTATATATGCTCTGAAAAAGGATTTTTGCATGATCCGATATGATATTACACCCTTTACCTAGAAATTTCATGCAAGGTCACTGCACATCGATTAACGATAGAGACAGTCTGTGAGTATTAGCCAGATTGGACCAAAGGGAGAGAAGATATGCCCCAGACAAGGATTTTATATATGTAATTCTACTATGACCTTAACCTTATACCTAACAACATGGTTCAAGGTCACTGCACTAGACTTAACCCAAAGGAACCCTGTGGATGAGGTATGAGCCAGATTGGGCCAAGGGGAAAGAAGCTATGCTCCGGTCAAGTGATCTCGGATGGACAGACGGACAAACTGATCACTAGAAGGCGCCCACACAAACTTGCTTTCTATCTAATTTGAAATAGTATCCATGCTATCTGCCCATGGTGAATAGTCATCAAAACCATTCATCAGCAGAATTTGATTTCCCTCCTTTTTAAACTCGGAACACCTCTGACCTAATCAGATCACCGCATTAAATACAAAGTTTGATAACTCTAATTTGTTTATCATCAAGAAATTCTGCATCGCTGACAAATAAAGTTTTCTTCGGAACAATAATATACCAATTAACTGACTATCTGGACAATAGCAAGTTTGTCCAACCCCACAGCAACTATTTCCCTTGGCTTTGCCTCATGAAATAGTTGCTGTCTTGGGGGACAATAAACTTGCTATTGTCCTCATACCCAGTATATACTAAATAGGCATATAATATCCCATCCACCTCCATTTCGTGTTATATAACCTCCAGTTTGTAACCTTCAATTTCACTGTGTAAAGGCAACACAACAGTCAAAGCCGCAAGTTTCACAATTTATTACTGCTTCTCATGTACGGTACTTAAAATTAGGGGCCTTAATATTGCTTAGGCCTAAAAAAAAAAAAGTTGTGTGTTTCGGGTAACCCGACCTAACCTACAAAAATGGCCTGATCCTACCATTTTTAGATGCCTGATTTTATCCGACTGTGAATTTTATCTTATTTCCAATAAAAAATATGTTTTTAAATATGAAACAAATAAACATTCTTAGGATTCAGGCAAAAAAAATAGATAAAATAAAAAAAATCCCCACCTACCTAACCTAATTTTTTCATCAGTGTTACCATAAACACACTATTTTTTTTTTAGGCCTTACCAATTCCAACAAGAGACATCCCATTAACTATTGATAAACATTAAAATTCATTTCATGAATCTATGCAACACTGGTAAATCTTCAAGTACAGTCACTATCAATTTTACAAAAATATTGACGGTTCTTTATCCGAAACTATTCCTTGTACATGTACCTTTAACTGCAATTAGTACACTAACATTTTATGAAAAGACGGTTTGTCTTAGAATAAGAAAGCTAATGCAATTCTGAGAAAAAGAATACCACATATTGCAAATTCCATTGAGGTTTAATAAAAACATGGCCATTTAAGTGAACTCCCCATTTCCAATTTCCATTAGTAAACACAGATTTACAGGGTTCTCCATAGTAAAACATCTTTACCTGACCTTTTAGAGGTCAATTGTTGTTCAACCACCTTTGAAAAGAAACCTTATTCAATACAACATGCATCTACATTATATAATCATGATAAAAGCTTCACATCACTTAGAAATATCCATACACCCCCCCCCCCCCCCATCTTTTGATTTTCATAAAAAGTCATGGTTAAAAATGTTTTACCTAATTTTATGAAACTTATGGCAATTTCCTTGAGTCATTTCTCACACATATTTGAAAACAATCATCAATGATTCTAAAATTTGATCCTAATTATTTGTTTATTTTATGATTTACACCATTTTAATTAACAAATAGACAGCTGTCCTGCTTGTGATTTCTTGTTTTTATGAAAAAAAGTAAGCTAACAATCATATTTAGTGAATATCTAATCTATTTTGATTTCTAGTCTCCTTCTAACCATGCTAAAACAGTGGGATACAACCTACAAGTTAGACATCTGCCTTAAATTAAAATAAAATTCAAACACCCAGGTAGCTGGCGACAGAGTTGATTTCCATGAAAAATGTTCAAAATTTGACATGTTTTTCTCCTTTTTTTATGCATAATTATACCTTAGAAAGGTAGAAATAGGTTGTTTCTTGTTCATTTCAAAAGTAATTATCATAGCAGATGTTATTTCAAAGTCAAATGTACATTTACATATCCTACATGTAATCTTAATGCAGACAATTGGATGGGGTGGGGGGGGGGGGGGGTGGGGTTCAATTATGTAAACACATCTAAATACCTTTATAAAATAAAAAATAAAGGAAACATAATTGCATACTTTTATTGAAAAACAAATTTTCACAACAATTATGAATTTCTTTAAATAGCCTTAATTTTGTTTTTTATAATTTCTTATCAAACACAAACCACAACATGGGATGATGCTTTCATAAAGTTCCATTATTGTTCATGCATTATCCGATTTAATTTGAATTACCGGTAAAAAGTCTGTAGAACACAAGGAATATGCATGTGGATAGAGGTGACAGGTTAATCTCAAGAGCTGACCCACAAGAATCAACAGGTAAAAGCAATGTGGTGCCATGTCGGAACAAGAGTCCGTTTTGAGCTGAAATAAAAAAAAAAATAATTAGCTGTGTTTACATACATGTACTAGTAATAGCTGTGTTTACATTAACATATGCATATTATTTCTGGAAAAAATACACTGACCATGCAGTGTAATAAGTATTACATATCCCAATACATGACATAACATTTAGGCAGTACAAGATCAAAAATTTGCATATCAAGTCATAATATAATATTAAAAAAAATTCTTAGGTATAGACACTTATTAGATTGAGAGAGAGTTTGAGAGAGAGAGAGAGAGAGCTAGAGTTTATTTCTTGTAGTGCAACAGTCAAACATTTCAATTCGAAAATTACAAAGGAATATTACCCATCTGAACAGCGTCAAAGTACATGTATTTCCTTCTGGTATACCATGTTTTATCAATTCTACCGGGTTTTTATTTTGCAAATAAATTTGGCGAGGGTTTTGGTTTCTTTTCTTTCAAATTACATTTTTTAAAAACAATACTATGTGTAATAAGCATAAAACATGTATGAGTAAACTTAATGAAGAATTTTTAATAGATTATTTTCACAGAATGTGTTACATTACATGTATGTCAATCTTTATAAAAGTAGCGTATATTTCGTGCGTCATAAATTGGAAGTTTTAGTAAATATCATTTACTTGCATGGTAGATATATATGTCTAACCCAAATTTTCTTCATAAAGCTACATACCACATAATCATATGTTTTGTCACAAGTATACATTTTTAAAAAATACCCAAATTCCAACAGTTGAAAGTAACTCGATGAATTTTTCATTCTCTGATAAGTTCATTGTGTTTTGTGCGTGCATATATTATAAGTCTGCTGCAACAGCAGCCAATCAGCGGGTAAGCTGAATCCACTAATAAGAAAGTTTGTGGTTTAGGAGCGGGTAAATTGTTTATGCATAATGTAGCTGACACTGGACTTGAATAGATCTGATATAATGTACAAGATGGAAGAAATAATGACAGAACAGACTGGATTCGAACCTTGCCCTCTGAATCTCTAGTCAAGTGCTCTACCAACTGAGCTACATGTATCTGGCACCGGTATTCAAACCAGTCTGACCGTCACATCCCCCCCCCCCCCACATGATCTTCACCCTCAAAGATCACCCCTGGCTCTTCCCCTGGCAGGAGTTAACCTGTCAGTTCCATGGGGTTGGTACAACACCAATATTGTATAGGGATGGAACGATCCACCGATGCACCGGTGCATCACGTAGTTATTTTGACGATATTTGGATTATTACATTTACCATTAATACATTACGATACCTATGCGGACTTTTTTTTATTTTCCAAAAATATCTGAGCTTCATATATCGGCTATTTTTAGTCTGCGCCTAATATGAAAGTACAAAGATGGCGGAAAACCTCGTAAAGTTGTCAAACCTGTTAGGAAGCTAAATCTGGAGTGTGGACAACTTTTGGATTACTTGTTAATGAAAAAGTAGTGTATATGAAGACTTAAGTAATTTGTAAATTGTGCAACGCTCATTTTAAATATATCAAAATAACTTTGGACATGCGGTAATACGCGTACATCGACAGATTGAATAAATTTTTAACCCTTATTCATGTTTTCATTTAGTTGCAATGTATCGTGATATGTATCGTATCGCATCTCATGTATAGTGATATGTACCGAATCGGCTAAGTACAGAAACGTCCAAGCCTTAATATTGTAACAGGATGGGAGAAATAATGAAGGACCAAACCAGGAATTAAACCTGGGCCCCCTGAATCTCTAGTCAGGTGCTCTACCAACTGAACACTGGTATTTAAACGGTCTGACCGTCACATATATAAAAAGTTATTTTAAACAATGGTGTTCAATAAAAAATAAAACTTGCAACCTTCAGTTTTGTCTGTAATTAATCAATATTGGCGTGCGATCAGTTATCGTTGAGTACCATTTTTCATCAGTGCATTGTTACGTCATTTTATCAACACATAAAATTATATACGAAAATATGATGTAACATTGCACAGCGAGAAATGGTCCTTGACAAGAACTGCTGGCATGCCAGTACTGCCAGTAGTCAGATTAAAAAAAGAAATATAAATGAAAAATTACATTTTAAATTAACAAGACAATTCTTACATATCAAAAAAACTGCTAAACAAGAAAAATTGTAACTGTAGAGTGCATGCATCCAGAAAATTTTTCGTCAAGGATAATGTGTTGCTAGGCATATTTCGATAATTTTACTATGTAAATTTAAAAAATCATTCCAGGTACCCGATGTGGTACGCATAGTTCTAACTTGTAAACTACATGTACAAGTAATGTACCGGGTACCCGTTGGTCTGCTAAACCTCTCTAATGATACATTGATCGGCATCATAAAAATATTAAAGACTTTTTAGTCATGTTTTAACTCTGAAGTCTGAAGTATACAATTTTATTTACTTGATGTTACATGTATGTCTACAGGGTATTTATGTCTACATTTGGAGTCTTCCGCACAAGAATATGATCATATGTTTCTAATTAGACCCTGCTTTGAATTTTGAGTTGAAAATTCACAATCTGATTTTTTTTAAATAGATAAATTCGGTCATCCTTCCAGTCACACCAATGAACCTCGAGCAAGTCTAAACATCCAGTAAACAATGTAAAAAATTACACGTTAGTAAACAAACACCACACCATAACAAAACATCTAACTCTGTAATTCTTATAAAATTCTTAACCCAGCAGATGTTAAATCATCAAGATATATTTGTAATTCATACGCGATGGACATATCATAAGAAAATCTATGTACAGTACCAACTACATGTATTTGTATACTGTATGTATGACTTTCGCCACATGTGGATTTTGTCAATAAATTGAATTGTAATTTACACAAAATTCTGGTAAAAAGGAGAAAAAAAAAGTGAAAGGTACAACATTTGGGATTCAATTCTGTTAAAAGGATTTATATTGTCTGGACTAGAAAAATAACATACATCAGTGACAGTGTGCACGTACTTACATGTACATCTATAGACTAAATGTTAACCAGTTAACATGCTGACATTTTACCCACTATAGACAAGAAACTTTAAAAGGAATAAAAAGCCTCACCTTCTTCAGTAACATCCACATAGATCACACACTTTAATGTCCATCTTTTCCCCTTTATTACTCGTAGCTTATCAACGGCTGATCAATGAAAACATAAACATCCGTCGACATGGTCGACAGAAGTGTGGCTGTCAGAATTTCCTCGTAAACGATTCACACGAGAATATATCCCTCCTTATACAAATATGTAGTATTGTTCCCTGTGCATGTTCATATGTTTCACAGTAACTTGAAATTGCATGTGTACACCGAAAAATGCACAACTTATCTTCTGCATTACGCTCTCTCTTTTCTACAATGCCGTTCGTTACACTGTTTACATTCGCGGGTCCGCGACAAACATTGCAAACATTTGTTCTGCGTGGCCGATTAGAACGTGTTAAATAAGTAGTTGAATTCATAAATGATATAGCCTAGATGAAAAAAAAAATGAAATTGAATCACAACAATTTATCTAAGACGCAACACAATGTAATGCGGTAAATGCCTGGGCCTTAAAAACGGCATTTGTTCGCTTGTGTCTATGTAGACAAATTAACTCGTTCATGTACGATTCACACATATTTGTTTTATGAAATTTGAAAAAAATAGGGCACAGAACTTTTTAAATTTGACACCAAATGACATTATTTAATATATTAACAATAACTGAATTAATTTTTTTTCATAAAATGATAACGATTTTTGCTATCAGAAAAATACGTGTATGAGCTGCTGACCCCTAATTATAGGGGCCAGCCCTTTTTTCTTAATTTTAAATGAAAGCTCTCGTTATTCTTAACAACTTTTGTTCTATATGTATTAACAAATTATTTTAGTTTAAAGGTTATTATACAAAAAGCAACAAAATTTCAGACCCCCCAAAACCTTAAACTTTACCGGCAAATAGCTTAAAAACTAAAAAACATTTTGCCAAAATTTTCATGCCAGCAAAACTATAAAATGTTACCAACAATTCTGCTAAATTTCATGCAACTATCTTTTGTAGTTCCCGAGATCAACTCTGGACAAAGACCCCCCAATTTTCAATTAAAGGGCAATAACTCATAACCGGAAGTGAATTTTAAAATTTGAAAAAAACGTCTCTAGATATTAACATTGTCTACATACCCTGAAAGTTTCATAACAATCAGACAACAAATGTACGAGAAATGGCCTACACAAAATTTGCGGATAAAAAAAAACTAGAAGCAAAGCTCGTTGCAAAGCAACGAGTGGGTTTTCCGCTAATGTCGAAAGCAACGCTAGAAGTACGTCTAAGAAGCAGAGTTCTTAATCTAGTAACAAAGAAACCTAAGTACAAAAAGATAAAAAAAAATCGAATGATTCTTGGTACAACTTAACATGATCCGAATGTTTTTAAGTACGACTTTACCAAAAACCCTTAACCATTTCAAGAACGTTACAAAAAAAACCATGTGTTTAAGTACGACTAACAAATTTGACTTCATTTTAGGTACAAGTTTACTTTACCTTGAACTAACATCTTTTTTCTTAACCCAGAATGCAAATTAAAATTTATGTAAAAAATCAATTTTGTTTAAAAACATAATTCTGAGCAACTTTTCCTCTTCACTGCTTTTCAAAGGTTGACCTTTCGTACTGTGTGCCGTTGCGTCATTAATTGTCAGAAACTTATCGATGTTAAGTTTACTTTACTGTACTTCTGTGAATATTTTCTATGTAAAATTACTATGAACCAGACAACATTGAAAGGTGAACATTTCAAAGGGCCCCCCTTATGTTATTTCAGAGAATTCTGCTTTGACCTTGACCTTAACTTGAAATTTTTCCAGCTGGCATAGCTAGAACTTTTAATTCAATTTCATTCGCCCTAACATACATCTTTTTGTTCAATCTGACCAAGATTAAGCATATTTTGAAAATAATCTACTATTTAAAACTAATTTTAAAAAGATCTGCTATGACCTTCACATTGACATGGTTCAAGGTCACTGCACGCCATTAACCAATAAACTCTGTAAAGGTAAAATATTGCCAAATGGGGCTAAAAAGGAGAGTATATCTATGCTCTTAAATATGGATTTTTGTGTGATCTGATATGACCTTGACTCTTCATCTACAAATATCATTCGAGGTCATTGCATATATTTTGAACAAAGGCATCATGTGGGTAAAGTATGAGGCTGAATGGAGCAAAAGGGAGAGAGATATACTCCGGACAAGGATTTTTAAAAATATAATTTTGATATGACCTTCACAGTTTCTTTTCACTGAAAATAGGTTCAGGTCACTAACACCCTTTCACCCTTTACTCAAAAGCTCTGCTTATGTGAAGTCTGAGCCAAATAGGGTTAGTAGAAATTATATATGCTCTCAAAAAAGGATTTTTGCATGATCCGATATGATCTTCACCCGTTACCTAGAATTTCATGCAAGGTCACTGCACATCGTTTAACCATAGAGACACCTGTGAGTATTAGCAGATTGGACCAAGGGAAAAAAAAGATATGCCCAGACAAGGATTTTATATATTAATTCTGCTATGACCTTAACCTTATACCTAAAACATGGTTCAAGGTCACTGCACATCCTTCAAACCAAAGGAACCCTGTGGATGAGGTATGACCAGATTGGGCCAAGGGGAGAGAAGCTATGCTCCTGTCAAGGCATCTCGGATGGACAGACCGACAAATTGATCACTAGAAGGTGCCCGCATAACATGCTTTTTATCTAAATAGTATCCATGCTATCTGCCCATGGTGAATAGTCATCAAAACCATTCATAGCAGAATTGATTTCCCTTTTTTAAGGTGGTATGGACATCTGTCGATATTAATGTGGATTAAAGTTACTAAATAATTGAAAACTTTTCACCGGTTTTAGAATTTTCAAATTTACAATATTTAACCAAAAAATAGCTTTTAAAAATATTTGAAAAGGTAAAAATTTTAAAACCCCAGCGGGATTCGAACTCATGACTTACAGGTTTTCTAGTAACCCTCTAACCCACTGTGCTAAGGAGTTAGGTGACCCATTTTTGAAAGAAACTACATGTACTTATATAATTACCTTTATTCTATTGTTTATTCGATAAACAATACGTCACAACATGGAAGTGTCCCATATCACCTAAACTCGGACACCTCTACCTAATAAGATCGCCACATTAAATACAAAGTTTGATTTAACTCTATTTGTTTATCATCAAGAAATCTGCATCGCTGACAAATAAAGTTTTCTTCTGTATAATGAAATACCAATTACTGACTATTCGGACACATAGCAAGTTTATTGTCCCCATTCACCAGTACTATTTCCCTTGGCTTTGCGTGGCCGATTACAACGTGTTAAAGTAGTTGAATTCATAAATGATATAGCCTAGATGAAAAAAAAAATGAAATTGAATCACAACAATTTATCTAAGACGCAACACAATGTAATGCAGTAAATGCCTGGGCCTTAAAACGGCATTTGTTCGCTGTGTGTCAATGTAGACAAATTAACTCGTTCATGTACGATTCACACATATTTGTTTTATGAAATTTGAAAAAAATAGGGCACAGACCTTTTTAAATGTGACACCAAATGACATTTTTAATATATCAACAATAACTGAATTAATTTTTTTTCATAAAATGATAAAGATTTTTGCTATCAGAAAAATACGTGTATGAGCTGCTGACCCCTAATTATGGGCCAGCCCTTTTTCTTAATTTTAAATGAAAGCTCTCGTTATTCTTACAACTTTTGTTCTATAGGCTACATGTATCTGGCACCGGTATTCAAACCAGTCTGACCGTCACATCCCCCCCCCCCCCACATGATCTTCACCCTCAAAGATCACCCCTGGCTCTTCCCCTGGCAGGAGTTAACCTGTCAGTTCCAGGGGTTGGTTACAACACCAATATTGTATAGGGATGGAACGATCCACCGATGCACCGGTGCATCACGGTATTTATTTTGACGATATTTGGATTGTTACATTTACCATTAATACATTACGATACCTATGCGGACTTTTTTTTATTTTCCAAAAATATCTGAGCTTCATATATCGGCTATTTTTAGTCTGCGCCTAATATGAAAGTACAAAGATGGCGGAAAACCTCGTAAAGTTGTCAAACCTGTTAGGAAGCTAAATCTGGAGTGTGGACATCTTTTGGATTACTTGTTAATGAAAAAGTAGTGTATATAAGACTTAAGTAATTTGTAAATTGTGCAACGCTCATTTTAAATATATCAAAATAACTTTGGACATGCGGTAATACGCGTACATCGACAGATTGAATAAATTTTTAACCCTTATTCATGTTTTCATTTAGTTGCAATGTATCGTGATATGTATCGTATCGCATCTCATGTATAGTGATATGTACCGAATCGGCTAAGTACAGAAACGTCCAAGCCTTAATATTGTAACAGGATGGGAGAAATAATGAAGGACCAAACCAGGAATTAAACCTGGGCCCCCTGAATCTCTAGTCAGGTGCTCTACCAACTGAACACTGGTATTTAAACCGGTCTGACCGTCACATATATAAAAAGTTATTTTAAACAATGGTGTTCAATAAAAAATAAAACTTGCAACCTTCAGTTTTTGTCTGTAATTAATCAATATTGGCGTGCGATCAGTTATCGTTGAGTACCATTTTTCATCAGTGCATTGTCACGTCATTTTATCAACACATAAAATTATATACGAAAATATGATGTAACATTGCACCAGCGAGAAATGGTCCTTGACAAGAACTGCTGGCATGCCAGTACTGCCAGTAGTCAGATTAAAAAAAGAGAATATAAATGAAAAATTACATTTTAAACATTAACAAGGACAATTCAAGTACATATCAAAACTGCTAAACAAGAAAAATTATGTGAACTGGTAGAGTGCATGCGCGGATCCAGAAAATTTTTCCAGGGGGGGTCCGAAGGATAATTGTGTTTGCCAGGGGGGGTCCGAGGCATATTTTCGCGATAATTTTACTATGTAAATTTAATAAATTTTCATTTTCCAGGGGGGGTCGGGACCCCCCCGACCCCCCCTCTAGATCCGCGCATGGAGTGGTACGCATAGTTCTAACTTGTAAACTACATGTACAAGTACATGTACCGGGTACCCGTTGGTCTGCTAAACCTCTCTAATGATACATTGATCGGCATCATAAAAATATTAAAGACTTTTTAGTCATGTTTTAACTCTGAAGTCTGAAGTATACAATTTTATTTACTTGATGTTACATGTATGTCTACAGGGTATTTATGTCTACATTTGGAGTCTTCCGCACAAGAATATGATCATATGTTTCTAATTAGACCCTGCTTTGAATTTTGAGTTGAAAATTCACAATCTGATTTTTTTTTAAATAGATAAATTCGGTCATCCTTTCCAGTCACCAATGAACCTCGAGCAAGTCTAAACATCCAGTAAACAATGTAAAAATTACACGTTAGTAAACAAACACCCACAACATAACAAAACATCTAACTCTGTAATTCTTATAAAATTCTTAACCCAGCAGATGTTAAATCATCAAGATATATTTGTGAATTCATACGCGATGGACATATCATAAGAAAATCTATGTACAGTACCAACTACATGTATATTTGTATACTGTATGTATGATTTTCGCCACATGTGGATTTTGTCAATAAATTGAATTGTAATTTACACAAAATTCTGGTAAAAAGGAGAAAAAAAAAGTGAAAGGTACAACATTTGGGATTCAATTCTGTTAAAAGGATTTATATTGTCTGGACTAGAAAAATAACATACATCAGTGACAGTGTGCACGTACTTACATGTACATCTATAGACTAAATGTTAACCAGTTAACATGCTGACATTTTAACCACTATAGACAAGAAACTTTAAAAGGAATAAAAAGCCTCACCTTCTTCAGTAACATCCACATAGATCACACACTTTAATGTCCATCTTTTCCCCTTTATTACTCGTAGCTTATCAACGGCTGATCAATGAAAACATAAACATCCGTCGACATGGTCGACAGAAGTGTGGCTGTCAGAATTTCCTCGTAAACGATTCACACGAGAATATATCCCTCCTTATACAAATATGTAGTATTGTTCCCTGTGCATGTTCATATGTTTCACAGTAACTTGAAATTGCATGTGTACACCGAAAAATGCACAACTTATCTTCTGCATTACGCTCTCTCTTTTCTACAATGCCGTTCGTTAACAGTTACTGTTTACATTCGCGGGTCCGCGACAAACATTGCAAACATTTGTTCTGCGTGGCCGATTACAACGTGTTAAATAAGTAGTTGAATTCATAAATGATATAGCCTAGATGAAAAAAAAAATGAAATTGAATCACAACAATTTATCTAAGACGCAACACAATGTAATGCAGTAAATGCCTGGGCCTTAAAACGGCATTTGTTCGCTTGTGTGTCAATGTAGACAAATTAACTCGTTCATGTACGATTCACACATATTTGTTTTATGAAATTTGAAAAAAATAGGGCACAGACCTTTTTAAATTTGACACCAAATGACATTATTTAATATATCAACAATAACTGAATTAATTTTTTTTCATAAAATGATAAAGATTTTTGCTATCAGAAAAATACGTGTATGAGCTGCTGACCCCTAATTATAGGGGCCAGCCCTTTTTTCTTAATTTTAAATGAAAGCTCTCGTTATTCTTAACAACTTTTGTTCTATATGTATTAACAAATTATTTTTAGTTTAAAGGTTATTATACAAAAAGCAACAAAATTTTCAGACCCCCCAAAACCTTAAACTTTACCGGCAAATAGCTTAAAAACTAAAAAACATTTTGCCAAAATTTTCATGCCAGCAAAACTATAAAATGTTACCAACAATTCTGCTAAATTTCATGCAACTATCTTTTGTAGTTCCCGAGATCAACTCTGGACAAAAGACCCCCCAATTTTCAATTAAAGGGCAATAACTCATAACTGGAAGTGAATTTTAAAAATTTGAAAAAAACGTCTCTAGATATTAACATTGTCTACATACCCTGAAAGTTTCATAACAATCAGACAACAAATGTACGAGAAATGGCCTACACAAAATTTGCGGATAAAAAAAAAAACTAGAGCAAAGCTCGTTGCAAAGCAACGAGTGGGTTTTCCGCTAATGTCGAAAGCAACGCTAGAAGTACGTCTAAGAAGCAGAGTTCTTAATCTAGTAACAGAAACCTAAGTACAAAAAGATAAAAAAAAATCGAATGATTCTTGGTACAACTTAACATGATCCGAATGTTTTTAAGTACGACTTAACCAAAACCCTTAACCATTTCAAGAACGACTTAACAAAAAAAACCAATGTGTTTAAGTACGACTTAACAAATTTGACTTCATTTTAGGTACAAGTTTACTTTACCTTGAACTAACATCTTTTTTCTTAACCCAGAATGCAAAATTAAAATTTATGTAAAAAATCAATTTTGTTTAAAACATAATTCTGAGCAACTTTTCCTCTTCACTGCTTTTCAAAAGGTTGACCTTTCGTACTGTGTGCTCGTTGCGTCATTAATTGTCAGAAACTTATCGATGTTAAGTTTACTTTACTGTACTTCTTTGAATATTTTCTATGTAAAATTACTATGAACCAGACAACATTGAAATGGTGAACATTTCAAAGGGCCCCACTTATGTTATTTCAGAGAATTCTGCTTTGACCTTGACCTATAACTTGAAATTTTTCCAGCTGGCATAGCTAGAACTTTTAATTCAATTTCATTCGCCCTAACATACATGCATTTTTGTTCAATCTGACCAAGATTAAGCATATTTGAAAAATAATCTACTATTTAAAACTAATTTTAAAAAGATCTGCTATGACCTTCACATTGACATGGTTCAAGGTCACTGCACGCCATTAACCAATAAACTCTGTAAAGGTAAAATATTAGCCAAATAGGGGCTAAAAGGAGAGTATATCTATGCTCTTAAAATATGGATTTTTGTGTGATCTGATATGACCTTGACTCTTCATCTACAAATATCATTCGAGGTCATTGCATATATTTTGAACAAAGGCATCATGTGGGTAAAGTATGAGGCTGAATGGAGCAAAGGGAAAGAAGATATACTCCGGACAAGGATTTTTAAAAATATAATTTTGATATGACCTTCACAGTTTCTTTTCACTGAAAATAGGTTCAAGGTCACTAAACACCCTTTCACCCTTTACTCAAAAGCTCTGCTTATGTGAAGTCTGAGCCAAATAGGGGTTAGTAGAAATTATATATGCTCTCAAAAAAGGATTTTTGCATGATCCGATATGATCTTCACCCGTTACCTAGAAATTTCATGCAAGGTCACTGCACATCGTTTAACCATAGAGACACTCTGTGAGTATTAGCCAGATTGGACCAAAGGGAAAAAAGATATGCCCCAGACAAGGATTTTATATATATAATTCTGCTATGACCTTAACCTTATACCTAAAAACATGGTTCAAGGTCACTGCACATCCTTCAACCAAAGGAACCCTGTGGATGAGGTATGAGCCAGATTGGGCCAAGGGGAGAGAAGCTATGCTCCTGTCAAGCCATCTCGGATGGACAGACCGACAAATTGATCACTAGAAGGTGCCCGCATAAACATGCCTTTTTATCTAAAATAGTATCCATGCTATCTGCCCATGGTGAATAGTCATCAAAACCATTCATTAGCAGAATTTGATTTCCCTTTTTTTTAAGGTGGTATGGGACATCTGTCGATATTAATGTGGATTAAAGTACTATATAATTGAAAACTTTTCACCGGTTTAGAATTTTCAAATTTTACAATATTTAACCAAAAAATAGCTTTTAAAAATATTTGAAAAGGTAAAAATTGTAAAAACCCCAGCGGGATTCGAACTCATGACTTACAGGTTCCTAGTAAACCCTCTAACCCACTGTGCTAAGGAGTTAGGTGACCATTTTTGAGAAGAAACTACATGTACTTATATAATTACACTTTATTCTATTGTTTATTTCGATAAACAATACGTCACAACATGGAAGTGTCCCATATCACCTTAAACTCGGAACACCTCTGACCTAATAAGATCGCCACATTAAATACAAAGTTTGATTTAACTCTAATTTGTTTATCATCAAGAAATTCTGCATCGCTGACAAATAAAGTTTTCTTCTGTATAATGAAATACCAATTAACTGACTATTCGGACAATAGCAAGTTTATTGTCCCATTCAACAGCTACTATTTCCCTTGGCTTTGCCTCATTAAATATTTGCTGTCTTGGGGGACAATAAACTTGCTATTGTCCTCATACCCAGTAAATACTAAATAGGCATATAATATCCCATCCACCTACATTTCATGTTATATAACCTCCCATTTGTAACCTTCAATTTCACTGTAAAGTCAACATATCTGTCATAGCCGCAAGTTTCACAATTTATTTCTGCTTCTCATGTACTTAAAATTAGGGGCCTTAATATTGCTTACCAATTCCAACAAGAGACATCCCTCTAACTATTGGTAATCATTAAAATTCATTTCATGAATCTACGCAACAATGATAAACCTTCAAGTACAGTCACTCTCAATTTTACAAAAATATTGACGGTACTTTATCCGAAACTGTTCCTTGTATCTTTAACTTAGTACACTAACATTTTTATGAAAAGACGGTTTGTCTTAGAATAAGAAAGCTAATGCAATTCTGAGAAAAAGAATACCACATATTGCCAATTCCATTGAGGTTTAATAAAAATATGGCCATTTAAGTGAACCCACCATTTCCAATTTCCTTTAGTAAACACAGATTTACAGGGTTCTCCATAGTAAAACATCTTTATCTGACCTTTTAGAGGTCAACTTTTGTTCAACCACCTTTAAAAAGAAACCTTATTCAATACAACATATGCCTACATGATATAATCATGATTAAAAGCTTCACATCACTTAGAAATACCCTTACATGTATACCCCCCACCCCCCAATCGTTTGATTTTCATAAAAAGTCATGGTTTGAAATGTTTTACCTAATTTTATGAAACATGTGGCAATTTCCTTGAGTCATTTCTCACACATATTTGAAAACAATCATCAATGATTCTAAAATGTGATCTTTATTTGTTTATTGTATGATTTGTACCATTTTAATTAACATATAGACAGCTGTCCTGCTTGTGATTTCTTGTTTTCATGAAAAAAGTAAGCTAACAATCATATTTAGTGAATATCTAATCTATTCTGATTTCTAGTCTTCTTCTAACCATGCTAAAACAGGAAGTTACAACCTACAAGTTAGACATCTGCCTTAAATTAGAATTAAATTCAAACACACCCAGGTAGCTGGAGACAGAGTTGATTTCAATGAAAAATGGTCAAATTTGACATGTTTTTCTACTTTTTTATGCATATATACCTTAGAAAGGTAGAAATAGGTTGTTTCTTGTTCATTTCAAAAGTAATTATCATAGCAGATGTTATTTCAAAGTCAAATGTACATTTACATATCCTACATGTAATCTTAATGCAGACAATTAAATAGAGGGGGGGGGTTTCAATTATGTAAACACATCTAAATATCTTTATGAAATAAAAAATAAAGGAAACATAATTGTATACTTTTATTGAAAAACAAATTTTCACAGCAATTATGAATTTCTTTAAACAGCCTTAATTTTGTTTTCATAATTTCTTATCAAACACAAACCACAACATGGCATGATGCTTTCTTCAAGTTCCATTATTGTTCATGCATTATCGGATTTAATTTGAATTACCAGTAAATAGTCTGTAGAACACAAGGAATATGCATGTGGATAGAGGTGACAGGTTAATCTCAGGAGCTGACCCACAAGAATCAACAGGTACCGGTAAAAGCCATGTGGTAACAAGAGTCTGTTTTGAGCTGAAATAAATAAAAAAATAATTAGCTGTGTTTACATACATGTACTAGTAACAGCTGTGTTTACATTAACATATGCATAGTATTTCTGTAAAAAATACACTGACCATGCAGTGTAATAAGTATGACATATCCCAATACATGACATAACATTTAGGCAGTACAAGATCAAAAATTTGCATATCAAGTCATAATATAATATTAAAAAATTTTCATAGGTATAAACACTTATCAAATTGAGAAAGAGAGAGAGTTTGAGAGAGAGAGAGTTTATTACCATACTTGTAGTGCAACAGTCAATATTTCAATTCGTAAATTACAAACGAATATTATCCACCGAACAGCGTCAAAGTACATGTACTGGTATTAGCTTCTGGTATACCATTTTTTATCAATTCTACTGTGTATTTTTTGTTTGCAAATAAATTTAGCGAGGGTTTTTGTTTATTTTCTTATAAATTACATGTTTTAAAAACAATACTACGTGTAATAAGCATAAAACATGTATGAGTAAACTTAATGAAGAATTTTTAATAGATCATTTTTCAAAGAATGTGGTACATTACATGTATGTCAATCTTTATAAAACTAGCGTATATTTCGTGCGCCATAAATTGCAAGTTTTTTGTAAATATCATTTACTTGCATGATAGGTATATATGGTCTAACCAAAATTTTCTTCATAAAGCTACAGCTGTATGTACCACATATATGTTTTGTCACAAGTATACATTTTTAAAAAAAAATACCCAAATTCCAACAGTTTAAATAAACTCAACTCATTCTCTGATAAGTTCATTGTGTTTTGTGCGTGCATATCTTATTTGTCTGCTGCAACAGCAGCCAATCAGCGGTAAGCTGAATCCACAAAAAGAAAGTTTGTGTTTTAGGAGCGGGTAAATTTTTTATGCGACACTGTCAAGAAAACCACACCAAATAATAACAAGAAACATAAATAGTCACTTAAATGTATTCTGTTGTAAAGTAAAGGTTTTTAACACTTATTGCATCTTGCAAAACATGTGATGACCTTAATCATCTGTCATATATCTGATATACATGTATATGTAAAAGATGGGAAAAATAACGACGGAACAAAGTGGGATTCGAACCTGGCCCTCTGAATCTCTAGTCAAGTGTTCTACCAACTGAGCTACATGTATCTGGCACCGGTATTCAAACCAGTCTGACCGTCACATTCCTCCCCCTTAAATGATCTTCACCCTCGAAGATCATCCCTGGCAGGATCGAGTTAACCTGTTAGTTCCAGGGGTTGGTCACAACACCAATATTGTAACAGGATGGGAGAAATAATGAAGGGATTTGAACCTGGGCCCCCTGAATCTCTAGTCAGGTGCTCTACCAACTGAGCTATCTGGCACTGGTATTCAAACCGGTCTGATCGTCACATATATAAAGAATTATTTTAAACAATGTTGTTCAATTAAAAATAACACTCGCAACCTTCAGTTTTTGTCTGTAATTAATCAATATTGGCGTGCGATCAGTTCTTGCCGAGTACCATTTCTCACCAGTGCATTGTTACGTCATTTTATCAACACATAAAATTATATACGAAAATATGATGTAACAGTGCACCAGCGAGAAATGGTCCTCGGCGAGAACTGCTCGCACGCCAGTACTGCCAGTAGTCAGGTTAAAAAAAGAGAATAAAAAATTACATTTAAAACATTAACAAGGACAATTTAAGTACACATCATAACTGCTAAACAAGAAAAATTATGTGAACTGGTAGAATGGTAGGCATAGTTCTAACTTGTAACCTACATGTACAAGTACATGTACCGGGTACCCGTTGGTCTGCTATACCTCTTTAATGATACAATGATCGGCATCATAAAGATATTAAAGTCATGTTTTAACTCTGAAGTCTGAAGTATACAATTTTATTTACTTGAAGTTATGTCTACAGGGTATTCATGACTACATTTGGAGTCCTCTGCACAAGAATATATGATATGTTTCTAATTAGACCCTGCTTTGAATTTTGAGTTGAAAATTCACAATCTGTTATTTTTTTAAATAGATAAATTCAGTTACCCTTTCCAGTCCCCCATGAACCTCGAGCGAGTCTAAACACCCATGAAACATGTAAAAATTACACGTTAGTAAACAAACACCCACACCATAACAAAAACATCTAACAGTGTGCACGTACTTACATGTACATCTATACTATATACTAAATTTTAACCAGTTAACAAGATACTTTAAAAGGAGTAAAAGCCTCACCTTCTTCAGTAACATCCACATAAATCACACACTTTAATGTCCATCTTTTCTCCTTTATTACTCGTAGCTTATCAACGGCTGATCGTCGACAGAAGTGTGGCTGTCAGAATTTCCTCGTAAACGATTCACACGAGAAAAATATCCTCCTTAAACAAATATGTAGTATTGTTCCCTGTGCATGTTCATATGTTTCACAGCAAATTGAAAATGCATGTGTACACCGAAAGAATACACAATTTCTCTTCTGCATTACGGCTCTCTCTTTTCTACAATGCCGTTCGTTACTGTTTACATTCGGCGCGCGCGCGGGGGTCACAAACAGGGGCGCCCCGACAAATAGTTGCACATAGAACGTTTAAATAATGTGTGTTCATTGAATTCATAAATGATATAGATGAAAAAAATGAAATTGAATCACAACAATTTATCTAAGACGCAACACAACGTAATGCAGTAAATGCCTGGGCCTTAATGTGGCATTTGTTCGCTTGTGTGTCTATGTAGACATATTAACTCGTTCATGTACGATTCTCACATATTTGTTTTATGAAATTTGAAAAAAAAATATAGGACAGAACTTGTTTAATTTGATACCAAATGACATTATTTAATATATTAACAATAACTAAATTAATTTTTTTTCATAAAATGATAACGATTTTTGCTATCAGAAAAATACGTGTATGAGCTGCTGACCCCTAATTATAGGGGCCAGCCCTTTTTTCTTAATTTTAAATGAAAGCTCTCGTTATTCTAAACAACTTTTGTTCTATATGTATTAACAAAATATTTTTAGTTTAAAGGTTATAATACAAAAAGCAACAAAATTTCAGCCCCGAAAAAATCTTAAACTTTGGCGACAAATAGCTCAAAAACTAACAAAGAAATTACCAAAATTTTCATGCCAGCAAAATTATAAAATGTTACCGACAATTTCGCCAAATTTCATGCATCTATCATCTGTAGTTCCCGAGATCAACTCTGGACAAAAGACCCCCCAATTTTCAATTAAAGGGCAATAACTCATAACCGGAAGTGAATTTTAAAAATTTGAAAAAAACGTCTAGAGATATTAATATCATCTACATACCCTGAAAGTTTCATAGCAATCAGACAAAAAATGTTCGAGAAATCTCGTGCACAAAATTTGCGGGAAAAAAAAAAAAATAATAATAAGAAACAGTAGAATAACAGAAGGGTTTTCCGTTGAAAAACGGAAAACCCTAATAATAATAAGAAACAGTAGAATAACAGAAGGGTTTTCCGTTGAAAAACGGAAAACCCTAAACTAGATTCGATCTCGTTGCGAGCAACGAGTGGGTCTTCCGTTCGATTTTTGAATAGATTAGATCAAACTTATCAATTCAAAGATAAATACGTAGATCTAAGCGAAAAATAGTAAAAAAAAAATTTGCGGCACTCGAGGCTTGAACCCGGGTCGCCTGGGCCATGTCCACGACTATATCGACTGAGCTACTCGGACTCTCGCTTCAGGACTTTGACACTTAATTTCTCGAGAACGCCTTGATCGATTTTAAAACAAATTACATATTCTGAATCAGTAAAAGGGTCACTATCATCTTATAGTAAAAAATATATAAAAATAAAAAGTTGAAAATTTTCATTTTTTAAATTTGCTTCCGGTGACGACCGGAAGTGACGGCGGACAATCTCTTGACCGAGGTACACGAGGATATTGCTAGATCTATCATCTCTGAAAATTTCAGTTCTCTATCTTTACTCGTTTTTGAGAAACATCGCCGACAAAATTGACTTTTAAAAATCGTAAAACGACGATAACTTCCGACCGGAAGTGAATTTTTGAAAATTGTTCCGGCGGTATAAAATTCATATCACTGGGCATCAGTCCTGAAAATTTGAAGGAAATCAGGCGAGTCATCTCCGAGAAATCGCCTGCACAAAATTTGTAAGACAAAAAAAGAATAATAACTAGAGCAAAGCTCGTTGCAAAGCAACGAGTGGGTCTTCCGTTAATGTAGGAAGCAAAGCTTGAAGTTCCTGTAAGAAGCAGAGCTCTTAAACCAACAACAAGAGTAACGCAAATAATCAAAGTACTGAAAGTACTGTTAGACGGTGGCGTCGTTTGAAAGTGGCATATTACACGTAACAATGAGTGATGTATGATAATTATTTTTGTCGAAAACCGCGGCCAGTATCGCATACATGCACTGATACTTAACGCTTACTCGCACAACTGGTCGTGAGTTTCCTACATGAATAATTCTGTGGAAATCGTAGCTGTGATCTCGATCTACACTTTACAAATGCTGTGTCTCTTGGTCGTCATATTTGTGGGAAAACCCAAAGATTTATCACAGTAGTCTTTCTTATAGAAGTTTGTATCTATATTTTGTATCAATATGTTTGTATCTATATCAGTTGACATTAAAACCCCGTTTGAATGACTCATTAAATATGTGGGTTGCCACCACATATTGAATGAATATTAAATCAAATCCAAAGAGATTTCATCACAGTTCGCCCAAATATTTGATTGTTTGAAGAAGGTGAATTTTGGGTTTTTCCCTTTTGACCTTTGGGTTGACCCCGCAAAGGGGAACAACTTTTGAAAAGTGTGGATTTGACTATTGTGCTTTAAATATATTGTAGATTTCTCAAGTAACGAGAACAAATAAAGCTTTGGCATGATAAAATACTTATTTTTACTAACTATTTGGGCATACATATAGTATGTTAATTGTCCCTCTCAACAGCATTTTCCCTCAATTTCTTCACTGGGAAAAAGTTGCAGTCTTGTGGACCATCACATTTGATTTTTTCCTCATAGTCAGTTAATACATTTAGGTGTAAAGAAAACGGAATGGGTTTACAAGAACCTGTTTGATAAAATTGGTATTGCTTTTGGAATGCACGTCATCATGAAACAGAAGAGTAAATCAATGTTATCTCCGACTTTAGTGGATTATTTCCATTTGCTCACAGCGAAAGTGAATGAAATTAAAAAAAAAAATAATACAACATTCAGTCGCGGCAGTTTCATTAATCAACGTTTTAGACATTTGTTCTATTGTATTTAGCAATAGATTTATTCAAATCATTTAAATGAATTCGGGAAAGTCACATGCTATATTTTATCGCTTCTTAGTACACTTTAACACGCATAAATTACTTGCTCCATTAAACTTTTCTAGTAAACTTACAACAAATATTGATTAACTATACAAAATAAGTTTTTAAAAACACCAAACAAACAAAATTCAAGTTGAACGCACGTTTTTCTGACCGTACAGCTATGTATATAAAGAAGATAGGGGAATAAGATGGTGCAACTGCCCATTTGGTTTAGTCGTAAAATACAATTTCAAATTTATTTTTTCAATTAAATATATTTGATATGTTATTATACAAGTTTACAAAATGGTAATTTCTAACTACATGTATATTCAGTTTGAAATATTTCAAAAAGATAAGAAAAAAATAATAAATCTTTTAAGTTTGGTGGTATCGAACCCACAACCTAAAAACCCAAGTTCTAAAAAGTTTCCTTATGGCTGGTGCTCTAACCACTGAGCCATTTCATTCACAACAAAGTGTGTTGTTTAAATGCTATATGAGGCTATGACCACGAATTTACGGACTTATATTATATTTCTAAAACATTCAATTGTTGAGCTACAAAATGACATTTTTGAACTGTAGTGGGTCATCTCTCCACATTTTTGTAGAGTAAAATCGGTTTAAAATCCATTAAACCACATTTAGACGGTAAAAAAAAATATTGAGCTCAGACCAACTCTATGAAAGAAAATGCATTAAAGTTATACAAATTACACTATTAGGAAGTTTTGACACTCATACGCAAGTTTAAATCAATATATTGCAAGTATTTAAAATATTTAAAGATCACAACCCGATGTTACGTTAAATTACATTGTTTTTAATTAATTTTTTAAAAAAAGTATCAGATTTAATGATATTTTAATTTTGCCGTATCTAATCATTCCTCATATGGGCATTTTACACGCCTTATTCACCCATTCTCTTTAATTTTATTCTTTGCATGTACTAGACAATAGATCTAGGGTTCGCAAATCCCGGCAATATTTTCGGGAAGCTATAGTTCTGTAGCTCAGCAGAATTCTACAGTCATCTATGAAGCACATTTTTTTTGCCTTCATGTTTCATTATTTATCGCAAATATAGCATGGATGTATACGCTACGGCTTATGTAGCATTGCGTTAAGTGATGACACTTTCTAACCGGTGTGTATTTCAATTGCGAGTCGCAACAAACTGGCGCATTCATATAGGCCCGCCTATTTGTTAAATGTCGAAGAAAGTTCATAATAGAATTGTACTCGCGAGTAAAAAATCATTTGAGAACAAACGGGGCGATTTTTACGTACAAATGTAAATAATGTTATCTGTTAGTGAAAAAATGCCCCCAAAGAAAAGATAAAATACATTTAGCAGAGACGGGCGCATATGAATTAAAGTCACTATTTGTACTTCGCTCATCGAATTGCGTTATTCAGTTCATTGTAAAAAAAATTCGACAGAAACTGTTTAGTTAGCTGCAGAACTGTAGCTCTCCGGGAAAAAAAATATTGACAGACCGGAGAGCTACAGTTCTGCAGCTACTGTTTAGTTAACAAAATTATTATATCTTACATTTATTTACCGTTCACAATGTACCTTAATTAAATGTATATGGAATATCGCATGTTTTTTCTCACAAAAAAGCTACCGTTCGCTGCAAATTAGAGATACACAAGCTGACACGCCGTGATATCCATAAGACGCATATGTAAAAAAAAATCTGAACTAAGAATCTTTAAAACATCGTAATACATTTAAAATGGCGACTCGATTTGCACGTGAATTTTACAAGCCGACGTCGATTAGCGTGTTTGAGAGAAAGTCAGCAGCAAGTAAAGCGTAAACATCTGCGGTAAATATTGTCTGATGAATATCGAGGTGCCTGTAATAAAATTATTGTTTCTACAGACTGAGTGAGGTACAAAATAAGGTACATTGTAAATCACAGGTCAGTCGAAAATTAAACACATTTATGTATCGCAAATTTAATTTTTTTGTGTGTTTGAAAACACATGCTCACTTGTAAAAGAAACTGTGCAATTGATCGGTTGAAGTTCAATAAAATGTAATTTATGTAATATTCATTGTCAGTATGTGTTGTGAATTCTTTGGAATTAGCTACAACAACAAAAATATACTGCTCAACTAAAACTAATGCGTTGAATTTACCGATGAAGCATAATTGCTGAAATATGAAATGGCAAACCAGTTTAAATAGTGTGTTTCTGACAATTATTTATATCATAAAAAAACAAGAAGCAATTATTGTGACCAATTATCACAGTGATATAGTTTATGCAGTCCTGATACAGAGTTTAACGTCAAAACTGGCAGTTGGTGCTTATATTATTAATACCGCGTAAACTGACAGGGTAATGGAAAACACAATTTCATACATTATTTAAATGTATGTACAAAATAATTAGCAGCAATATGCTTAAAATATCTGATAAGATTAAAATTAGTTCTCATACTGAAATCGACACGTAGATAAAACATTGTATGTATAACACTGCATACATGTACCTAACAGAGTTATCGTTCGTTATCCGCTAGGGTCCCCGTGAGAATTACTCTTCCGGTCAGGACCGTAGCAATAGACTGTGGCTATTTATAGCCACCGTCTAAAAAGATGAAAAAATCGAATTATTCCTGGTACGACTTAACAAAACCCGAATGATTTTAAGAACGAATTAACAAAAACCTTTTCGATTTCAAGAACGACTTAACAAAAAAATCCGAATGTGTTTAAGTAAGACTTAACAATTATTTTTGGTACGAGTTAATTTACCTTTCATCTTTATGCTATTTTTTAAACCAATAACGTGGAATCAAAATTTCCGGAAAAATCAATTTTTAAACCCAAATATCTCTGTAATGAATCATCCGATTTAAAAACGGTTTTCAGTGTTAGATTTAGCTTATTTATCTCTACAAAATACATATACCTTTTTTATTTGATCAAAAAATTCAAATTTTAGAAAAATTTGATTTACTTCCGGTTTCGACCGGAAGTGACGGATTTTCATTCCCAGCCTTATTACAGAGGCAAAACGATCAATATATAAGCTCGAAAATTTTCAACTTTCTATCTTGAATCGTTTTTGAAAAAAGACGCGGACAAAATGACTTTTTGAAATTTTTAAAAATGACGTAACGTAAAAACGGAAGTGACGTTGCTATAGAAACTTTAAAATCTTTGAGCCATTATAATTTCACATTATCTCTGAAAGTTTCATAAAAATCGGTCAAAAACTTTTTGAGTTATGAAGCCGAAAAGAAGTCAGAAAAAAAAAGAAAAAGTATAATAATAAAAAGAAACCGAAGAATGACAAGAGGGTCTTCCGTTGAAAACGGAAGACCCTAATAAGAAAAGTGAAAAAGAAACATTACAATAATAGAAGGGTCTTCCGCTGAAGACGGAAGACCCTAATAATAAAAAGAAACAATAGAATAACAAGAGGGTCTTCCGTTGGAAACGGAAGACCCTAATAATAAAAAGAAACAATAGAATAACAAGAGGGTCTTCCGTTGGAAACGGAAGACCCTAATAATAATAATAAAACATCAGAATAACAATAGGTCTTTTCGACCGAAAGTCGAAAAGCCCTAATAATAATAAAACATCAGAATAACAATAGGTCTTTTCGACCAAAAGTCGAAAAGCCCTAATAATAATAATAATAATAACTAGAGCAAAGCTCGTTGCAAAGCAACGAGTGGGTCTTCCTTTAATGTCGGAAGTAAAGCTGGAAGTTCCTGTAAGATGCAGAGCTCTTAAACCAATTACAAGAGTAACTAAAATAAAAAAAATGAAAAAAATCGAATATTCCTGGTACGACTTAACAAAATACGAATGATGTTAAGAACGACTTAACAACAACCTTTCCGATTTTAAGAACGACTTAACAAAAAAAATCCGAATGTGTTCAAGTACGACTTAGCAATTATTTTTGGTACGAGTTAATTTTACTTTGACATTACACTATTTTTTAAACCAAGGACGCGGAATCAAATTTTCCGGAAAAATCAATTTTTAAACCCCGATATCTCTGTAATGCATCGTCTGATTTTCAAACGGATTTCAGTTTCGTATTCAGCATGACCAACTTTACAAACCTCGTAAACATTTGAAATTCAAATGAAAAATTCGAAAATTCAAAATTTTTAAAACACTTCCGGTTTGGACCGGAAGTAACGGAAACTTAATTCCAGCCTTTTGTCCAAATAAAAACGATAAATGCTTCAACACAAAAAATTTCAAGTCTCTATCTTCAAGCGTTTTTGAAAAACGCCCTGGACAAAATCACTTTTTTTTAATTTAAAAATTGACGTAACGTAAAAACGGAAGTGACGTTTTAGTTAAAAATTTAATACCTTGAAGGGACAGTGATACTCCATAATCCCTGAAAATTTCATGTGAATCCGTTGAAAACTTTTTGAGATATTAAGCTTTAAAAAAGTCAGAAAAATAAAGAAAAAGAATAATAATAATAATGAAACAATCGAATTATTCCTGGTACGACTTAACAATATCCGAATCATTTTAAGTACGACTTAACAAAAACCTTTCTGATTTCAAGAACGACTTAACAAAAAAAATCCGAATGTGTTTAAGTACGACTGAGCAATTATTTTTGGTACGAGTTAATTTCACTTTAAACAAAACGCTATTTTTTAAACCAAGGACGCGGAATCAAAATTTCCGGAAAAATCAATTTTTAAACCCCGATATCTCTGTAATGCATCGTCCGATTTAAAAACGGATTTCAGTTTTCAACTCAGCATGAAAATTACTGTAAGGTACGTACGTAAAATTTTTAAAATTGAAAAACATGAAAATTCAAAAAAATTGGTTTTGCTTCCGGTTTCGACCGGAAGTGTCAGAATTGAGTCTCCAGCCTTATGTCATAAGTAAAACGATTGTTCTACCTTCTCTGTAAATCTCATAGCTTTATCTTAAATCAAAAATGAGAAAAGCTCCGGACAAAATCACTTTTTAAAACGTGAAAAACGTCAATATCTGACGAAATTGATGACGTCATCTAATAATTTTTTCATATCATAGAGATCTTTTAGATACACATTACACCTGTAAATTTCAAAACAATCGATGCAAGCGTTTTTGAAATATTTGAGTTGGAAAAAAAATAAAAAGAATAATAATAATAAGAACTAGATTCGATCTCGTTGCGAGCAACGAGTGGGTCTTCCGTGCGATTTTTGAATAGATTTGATCAAACTTATCAATTCAAAGATAAAAAAGTACATCGAAGCGAAAAATAGTGAAAAAAATTTTGCGGCACTCCAGGCTTGAACCCGGGTCGCTTTCGCCATGTCCACGACTCTATCGACTGAGCTACTCGGACTCTCGCTTCAGAACTTTGACGCTTAATTTCTCGAGAATGCCTTGATCGATTTTAAAACAAATTACATATTCTTAATCAGTGAAAGGGTCACTATAAGGTGTAAAAATTTCGAGAAAAAATATTAAAAAATAAAAAAGTCGAAAAATTCAATTTTTCAAATTTCCTTCCGGTGACGACCGGAAGTGACGGCGGACGTTCTCTTGACCGAGGTACATTAGAAAAACGGTAGATCTGTCATCTCTGAAATTTTCAGCCTTTTATCTTTAATTTAAAATTTTCAAAAAATTTAAAAATCATCCAATCAATTCGAAAAAGATGTCATTAGACGCAGAATTGTAAGCGCAACTTAGATATCATGTTTGAAAATTATTCTGATGTCATTTAAACACAATTCAATTAAATTTAAATTTTTAAAAAAAATTTAAATTCATCCCATCAATTCGAGAAAGATGTCATTAGACGCAGAATTATAAGCGCAACTTAGATATTATGTTTTAAAATTAGTTTGATGTCATTTAAACACGATTTAATTAAATTAAAATTTTCAAAAAATTTAAAAATCATCCAATCAGTTCGACAAAGATGTCTTTTGACGCAAAATTGTAAGCGCAACTTAGATATCATGTTCAAAAAATTTTCTGATCTAATTTAAACACGATTAAATTAAATTTAAATTTTTAAAAAAAATTTAAATTCATCCAATCAATTCGAGAAAGTTGTCATTGGACGCAGAATTCAAAGCGCAACTTAGATATTATGTTAAAAAATTATTCTGATGTCATTTAAACACGATTTAATTAAATTTAAAATTTTCAAAAAAATAAAAAATCATCCAATCAATTCGACAAAGATGTCATTAGACGCAGAATTTGAAGCGCAATTAAGATGTAATGTTCAAAAAATTTTATGATCTCATTTAAACACGATTTAATTAAATTTAAATTTTTAAAGAATTTTTAAATTCATCCAATTAATTCGAGAAAGATGTCATTGGACGCAGAATTCAAAGCACAACTTAGATATTATGTTTAAGAACTAGTCTGATGTCATTTAAACACGATTAAATTAAATTTAAAATTTTCAAAAAATTTAAAAATCATCCAATCAATTCGAGAAAGATGTCATTAGACGCAGAATTGTAAGCGCAACTTAGATATCATGTTTGAAAATTATTCTGATGTCATTTAAACACGATTAAATTAAATTTAAATTTTTAAAAAAAATTTAAATTCATCCCATCAATTCGAAAAAGATGTCATTAGACGCAGAATTGTAAGCGCAACTTAGATATTATGTTTTAAAATTAGTCTGATGTCATTTAAACACGATTTAATTAAATTAAAATTTTCAAAAAATTTAAAAATCATCCAATCAGTTCGACAAAGATGTCTTTTGACGCAGAATTGTAAGCGCAACTTAGATATTATGTTTTAAAATTAGTCTGAGGTCATTTTAACGCGATTGAAATGAAATTAAAATTTTTGAAAAATTAAAAAATAATCAAATCATTTCGACAAAAATGTCATTAGACGCGAAATTCTAAGCACAACTTAGATACCATGTTTTAAAATTAGTCTGAGGTCATTTTAATGCAATTTAAATGAGTTTAAAAATTTTTAAAAATTTAAAATTCATCCAATCAATTCGAGAAAGATGTCAACACACTCAGAATTGTAAGCGTAACCTAAATATTATGTTTTGAAATTAGTCTGAGGTAATTTAAACACGATTTAATTAAATTTAAAATTTTCAAATAATTTAAAAGTCATCCAATCAATTCGAGAAAGATGTCATTAGAAGCAAAATTGTAAGCACAACTTCAATATTACATTTAAAAATTAGTCTCAGGTCAATTTGTTAAGATTTAATTAAATTTAAAATTTTTTATAAAATTATAATTTATCCAATCAATTCGAAAAAGATGTCATCAGACGCAGAATTGTAAGTGCAACTTGGATATTATGTTTTAAAATTAGTCTGAGATCATTTTAACACGATTTAATTAAATTTTAAATTTTTAAAAAAATTAAATTTCATCCAATTAATTCGAAAAAAATTTCATTGGACACAAAATTGTAAGCGCAACTTAAATATTATGTTTTAAAATTAGTCTGAGGTCATTTAATTACGATTTAATTAAATTTAAAATTTTTAAAATATTTAAATTTCCTCCCATCAATTGGAAAAAGATTTTATTAGACGTAGAATTAAAGTGCAACTTAGATATTATGTTTTAAAAGTAGTCTGAGGTCATTATAACACATTTAATATGAGTTTTAAAATTTAGCTTCCCTACTCGGAATTTCCAGACAATGATTTTTCTCGTGATGCTAGACTATCATGTCCTCTATCATTCCTGAAATTTTCAGCTTTCTATCTTTTCTCGCTTTAAAATAGATGTGTGGACAATGAAAACTCATCGAAAGTGTGTTCTATATCTTGACCCCGGCTAGCTTCCGTTCTCGGAATTTCCGGACAATGATTTTCCTCGGGAGGCTAGACGATCATGTCCTCTATCATTCCTGAAAATGTCAGCTTTTTATCTTTGGACGTTTTTGAGGAGATGCGTGGACAAGACGTTTTCGTCAAAAACGTATCCTATATTTTGACCCAAGCTAGCTTCCGTACTCGGAATTTCCGAACAATGATTTTCCTTGTGAGGCTAAACGTTCATGTCCTCTATCATTCCTGAAAATTTCAGATTTCTATCTTTGGACGTTTTTGAGGAGATGCGTGGACAAGATGTTTTCGTCAAAAACGTGTCCTATATTTTGACCCCAGCTAGCTTCCGTACTCGGAATTTCCTGACAATGATTTTCCTCGTGAGGCTAGACGTTCATGTCCTCTATCATTCCTGAAAATTTCAGCTTTCTATCTTTGCTCGTTTTTGAGGAGATACGTGGACAAGAACTTTTTAAAAAATGACAAAATGGCGGATAAGTCCGAACCGGAAGTGATTTTTAAAAAATAAAAAAAAGCGTATCAAGTTTATATAATAATATATCGATGCTGAAAATTTGACAAAAATCGGACCACCCTTCTCCGAGAAATCTTCTGCACAAAAATTGTAAAGAAAAGAAAAAGAAAAAAAAAAAAACCTGAAAAAGAAACATTACAATAATAGAAGGGTCTTCCGCTGAAGACGGAAGACCCTAATAAGAAAAAAAAGAAACCGTAGAAAAACAAAAGGGTCTTCCGTTGAAAACGGAAGACCCTAATAATAAAAAGAAACAATAGAATAACAAGAGGGTCTTCCGTTGGAAACGGAAGACCCTAATAAAAAGAAACAATAGAATAACAAGAGGGTCTTCCGTTGGAAACGGAAGACCCTAATAATAAAAAGAAACAATAGAATAACAAGAGGGTCTTCCGTTGGAAACGGAAGACCCTAATAAAAAGAAACAATAGAATAACAAGAGGGTCTTCCGTTGGAAACGGAAGACCCTAAAAAGAAACAATAGAATAACAAGAGGGTCTTCCGTTGGAAACGGAAGACCCTAAATATCTACTTAGTACTTACTTTCGTCTTCGTGATGGCAAATAAAATATTTGATTCTGATTTTCTTAAGAGAGCGAAGATGTAATATATAGAATGTTTTATCGTTAAAATGATAACTAGAGCAAAGCTCGTTGCAAAGCAACGAGTAGGGTCTTCCGTTAATGTCGGAAGTAAAGCTGGAAGTTCCTGTAAGAAGCAGAGCTCTTAAACCAATAACAAGAGTAACTTAAATATAAAAGATGAAAAAAAATCGAATTATTCCTGGTACGACTTAACAAAATACGAATGATTTTTAGTACGACTTAACAATCACCTTTCCGATTTCAAGAACGACTTAACAAAAAAAATCCGAATGTGTTGAAGTACGACTTAACAATTATTTTTGGTACGAGTTAATTTTACTTTAAACATAACGCTATTTTTTAAACCAAGGACGCGGAATCAAAATTTCCGGAAAAAAATAATTTTTTAACCCCGATATCTCTGTAATGCATCGTCCGATTTTAAAACGGGTTTCGGTTTTAAATTAAGCTTAATAAAAGCTTCTTTGCTGCTTGATGATTATTATCAAATTATTGGTCAGAAAAGAGTTATTATGAAAAGACTTAGTAGCCCTTCTGGCCCCTAATTTGAGGGGTCAGCCCCTTTTTCTTGATATCAAATAAAAGGTCTCGCTAATATAAACATATTTTGTTCTACAAGTGTTCATGAATTGTAAACCGTTCTCGAGATATCTGTACAAATGCATTTTAGGGGCCGACCCTTTAACCCCTTACCGGGGCCACTTACAACAAAATTTTTGGTATCATATTGTTAAGAACATTATTTTGAAGAACTTTTGTTCTACATTGCTTTTAAAAATAGTTCTCCTTTTTCAGATATTAATGATCAGAGTTTTGAGTTCTGGCCCCTTGAAACCCCTTATGACGTAATATATGACTTAGGTATGGTAATGTATAGATTAAAAGCTGTACAATGAACATTTTTGCTTCTATAATTAATAACAAAATATTGTTCAGTAATGAGTTATTGTAAGAAGACATTAGAGCCCTCTTGACCCCTAATTTGAGGAGCCAGCCCCTTTTTCTTGACATCAAATGAAAGGTCTTGTAAATATAAACATATTTTGTTTTACAAGTGTTCACAAAATGTTTACCGTTCTTGAGATATCTGTACAAATGTGTTTTAGGGGCCGACCCTTTAACTCCTAAATGGGGTCATAAACAAAAACATTTAAGGTAGCATATTGTACAAAACATTATTTTGAATAACTTTTGTTCTACATTGCTTTTCAAAATATTTCTCCTTTTTCAGATATTAACGATCAAAGTTTTGAACTTCTGGCCCCTTGAAACCCCTTATTACGTAATATATGACTTAAGTATGGCACTGTATAGATAAACAGCTGTACAATGAACATTTTTGCTTCTATAATTGATAACAAATTATTGTTCACTAAAAAGTTATTGCAAATAGACTTTAGAGCCCTCTTGGCCCCTAATTTGAGGGGCCAGCCCCTTTTTCTTGATAACAAATAAAAGCCCGTGCAAATTGAAACAGCTTTTACATTACATGTTTTAACAAAATATTTATACGTCAAAAGATATTACGGAAAATGTGCGAAAATTTTGTGAAAAAATATGGTGCTAATTTTCAGGTTCAGGCGAGCTTCTAGGCCTTGCGCATTTTTCGCAATTGGAAGCATGGAGGGAAATCTACAGACATTCATCTACAATCCCTGCAAATTTCAAGCTTTTATCATGATTAGTTTCAGAGGAGATGCGTGGACAAAATGACCCTTAAAAATTTACAATATCGTCCATATCTGAAACCGGAAGTGACGTAATCATTTGAAATTTTAATAATCAGTAGCGACATTGATGCTTTATAACTCCTAAAAATTTGGTGTAAATCGGTTGAATAGTTTCTGAGAAATAACGCTCCAAAAAAGTCAGAAAAAGAAAAAAAAGTATAATAATAAAGAAAAAGAAACCGTAGAATAACAAAAGGGTTTTCCGTTGAAAACGGAAAACCCTAAAAATATATATTTATGTCCTACGGACCCGGTTTTACGATAGAATGCGTTCCGTGTATTGTCTCTATGTAGCAAAGAAAATTCGTGTATGCGTCTTTGAAAAAGTGTTGAATTTTTACATTATATGGATTAGATGTTTAAATGAAAGGTATTTAGGTCTCAAAATGTTTTATTATGATTAATTTGACTGTTATTTTCAATGCAACTTAATTAATTTTCGCCAAAATCGTTTATGGGTGATTCTGCAATTTTCTGTTACATTACGGGAATATGGGAGGCGTTCTAACTGTCCATAGTGAGGGCCTTTCCTCGGACACAGTTAGATTTATTAGATCTATTCTAACTAAAGAAAATGTAGTGAAATTAATATCATTGCTTTGTTATGTAAATGTCAACTATACGACGTGTCGATGTATCTATTTCGTAAATTCCCGATATGCAATGCCAACCCATGCACGCACGGGTCAAAGTCTAGTTGTAACTTATTTAAATATCTGAAAATATCTGCATGGATATTGATAGTGTAAATGATTGACTCTTTTTTACTGTTAAGTTTATCTTAATTATAAAACATTGTACACCTATTTCAAATGATCTTTAGAACACCCGATCTTCGCTGACTTATAACAAATCACAATGAACCAGTTTCGACAACATGTTTATAAAAAAAAAACAAGCATGTAATAAATTTATTAATTCACTCATATTGATTTCATATTAAAGCAAACTGCATGATATATAGGACTATGAGTATGTTTACTGTTGTTACTGTATTGAACTTTACTTGGGTACCAAGTGAATCATATTTCCCACATGTATGGTGGACACTACGTGTTTTAACTGCTCCACAGTTCACATCCTGTTGGCTATGGTTAATTTCCTTCATTTTTTTTTTGGGGGGGGGGGGGCTGTTGGTATTATGCAAAATTGAAGGCAAACTTTTTTACCGGGTAACAAGCTAAGAGGGTCATCTTATATATTTATCATATTACGTCATTCCCCCAGCGCTGAAAGTGAAAGTATGTAAATTAGATATTCGTTTCTACTTTTATATTGATCGCATATCCTTATGCCATGCAGTAAATACTTTTCTTTACTCGAAGCAGATAACTGAGATACCGTATCTCGGATAAACATGTTCGAGATACCCGAACACGTGATATAGCCGATAACTGGCTCTAACTGATAAATGGTCCTAGTTGATAATAGGACCCAAACCAGTATAGTCATTTTGTACACGAGGGCTATAATGTAAACATTTTTGAACTGTTTTGTTTCTTCCAAAACCTGACCAAAACTGTTACAAAAGATACAAAAGCAATAAATGTTTCTATAAAATTGAGTGTACATGAAATTATTTCTTATCGAGTATAGTTATTCCACGGTCATTTTTTGTAGCTGCATGATTTTCCACCATCTGAAAATACTTGGATTGATTTTAGATTTTCTTTCAAAGAGTACTGTCATAAGAGAATTTTTCATTTTATATTTAAGTTGTGTTGAATGATTGTTTTATTTGTATGTCAGTATATATATGCAAGATACTGAAACATGACATATTCATCGTGAAGATGTTTGTAAAATATATGAAAGCGAGTTTAGTTCTTCTTTATCGATGATTTTTACATTACATTTTATAATTAGTGATATTCTCCATCAGGAATTTCTAAAGCCATCGGTATTTCCTCGAGAAACGTTTAATTAAATATCTTCTTGTATATGACGAAAACATTTAACACAATAAGATAAACGTTCATTGTATTGTAATAATCTTGTTCTACCAAGCAAATAAACTATAAGTCCCATGTATAAACACTGTAATTAACATTACAGGCCCTTTTCTCTTAACTTAATCAGTAACGTCCTTTGAAAGCAAATTTATTGAGATTCACCGTTTGATTGTCAACACTATTTATGTTTCAAAGTAGTTCTTTCAAGAAATGTTTGATACTTACTCTTATTTCTGTATTCGATTTAGAATGAATAACAACAGTTTTAACCATAAGATGCAATTATCATAATTATGAATAGGACAAAACTTCCAAAGAACAAGTATTTGAACTTCCGGACTAGATCAACTCTCTTTGAAAGAAAATCAAAGTTCTTTTTGAAGGTACATAGCTCAGAATTTTACAATCATGACGACAATTGAACAAAATATGATTATTTAAATCATTTTATATCTATAGACAGTATCAGTATTATTTAATTAAACGTGAATGAAACACACAAAATTATATTCAATTCACCATTATGTCGATGAGATCTTTAAGGTTTTCTTCCATATCCTTCATATGTCTATCCCAAAAAATACTTTGTGTCCTTTAAAGCACTTGCATAATGTTGATATACATTCTTTCTGTAAAATTTAAGAAAATACTACAGAGATGAAAAAAGATTAAAGGTTTTCTTTACATATAGCATATATATGTAGCAAAATTTTCATTAAATTTGAGTTAATGCGTAAACTCTTTTTTACAAACGTTTATACCCAAAAGATACACTATATAAGAACTTATGAGGATGACATAACCCCTTAACTTCTGTAAAACGTCTATAAGACAGATCCAGTGGTGATGTACCAGAAAAACATAATCATCATGTTTTAATAATTATCATAAATAAACTTCTAAAGGATAACGTCTGAATTGGTATATTAAAACTCTAAAATCTGGACGATATTGACGCATTTTGATAATGCATGCAATGATCAAAGTCTAAATTTGCAAGTACTTTGGTTTAATTTTAACTAAATCAAATTTCTCAAAACGCAATGTAACATAGGAAGTACCTAGTCATGTGTTTGAACAGTTGTTAACTTGATGCATAACGTTTGGAAAACATCGTGTTTGATTATAATTAGATAACGAAATTCACAGTTTAAAAATAAAGATATATTATTACACAGGAACAACTCAAGGAAAATGAAATTCACAAAATGTAGATCAATGACAATAAAAATGTAGCAATAAATCGGTATTTTCCTGTCATCTTATTAGTACGTTGTTATCATAATCAACATTTATCATGGTAAAACTATTATGGATTTTTTTAATACAGTATTTGAACATTTCCATGGTTGTCTGTCAAAATATTGGTGGGTCGAATGTCTGCATGGTTCCTAACAGGTAAGCAATTTTCCTGACTAAATAGAATTTTAATGCGACACTGATTGTAAATTTATTTCGAATTGTTTTGAAATATTATTTGAAAACACATGGTAATGTCAATAATCTTGCCATTCATAAAAGCGTTTAAACGTTATCTTTTAATGTTTTGTTTTAGCCCCTCTGTCAAATGTTGCACTGGGTTTTATCTGAGTCAGGATAAATGTATAGGTAAGTATGATCAGCCATTAATACAATCGGACCAGTGGTCAAATTTTTATAGGCTCAAAAATTGAGAACAAAAACAAAAAGATCAGATTACCCATATTGCCCATTCTTTATTGATGGTAATTTAGATACAAGATCATTTACGTATGTTTTAAGTTAAATAATTAACATGAAAAAGATCATTGGCCTAGTATTTTAAAATGAATTACAATACTAAATCCATAAGTCTGCATTGTCCATTGGGGCTTTTTTATCAAGTTTGTTTCATTTAAGTAATACCTTGGTAATGATCAGAAACCCGATGAGAGCATATGTTTTGATGTAAATTGTCACTGGCGATTCAAATCAAGTAATAATTTGTTTATGGGCTTGCAAGATTTTGTCTGATAGCTCTCGATAAAGTATAAAAATATATTCATACATTTAACTTGGACACGATTTTAGATCAATTTTTTTTAATTTTTTATGTATAAAATGGTTAACAGGTGCATTTTAAATGATTGACCAAAATATTGAATGTTAAAGCCAAGTTACAAGCGAAATACAGAGGTAAAAATTGACTGTTATATAAACAAAGCTCGAGTCTTAAAGTTGTTTACAAAAAAATGTAATGTAGATAATTACCATTTCCTAGACAAAATGACATGAATAAAACAATTTAAACTTATTCAATATCTTCATAAATACTATTATCAACAAAAGAAAGATACAATTGATTGAAACTTACACCAATACAACACAATCGTAAAAAATGACAATATTTGAGCTTTGTTTACAAAACAAAGAATTATGAACTCTGTATCTTGCTTATAACTTGATATTTGACTTTCAAATTTTGACGTAGCATTATAAACCTCTTTAATTATCAATATAAACATTGAAAATGGAAATATAAAATTTGAAAATTTTAAGTCAAATCGTGCCCAAGACTCTTTAAGGCGCCTTTACATGTTTTATTATGTTTAATAATACTCTACATTTGAAACTAATGGAGTGTTATAACTATGATTGTAGAGTGTGAACCAGGCACCATAGGTGATAACTGCTCCATACCCTGTGCACCTGGATATTTTGGACGTCAGTGTAATAGACGATGTCACTGCTCACCGGGCAAGTTCTGTGACCCAACGAAAGGGTGTCTGTGTAACTCAACAAGTGTTAAATGTACAGATCCTGGTAGGGTTTTCCAACACAAACAATGAACAATTATGATTTTGTCTTGCATGTTTATTGATTTTTTTTCTTTTTGGGTTTTATTTATTTTTTGTATGAATCATTGATAGAAACATCTATAAACATACACAGTGAATGTTTCATCAAGTATTCAACTTATAGTATTTTTTGCATTGACAGAACCGACAGTGACTGAAACAGTGACCAAGGCAACAGTTCCCCAGTCCAATTACTGTGAGCAGTACTAGTCTAGAAACTTATTTTATATTTTAATAACCTTTGAATACACATATAGAAAGAAAAACATACTGTTTCTACTGAAGATGATTACGTGAATTACACAATCAAACGCAGCAAACAACAAGATCATGCATTTTATTATTAAAAACATTCGCTTTCCTTGTTGATTTATAAGGTATGTTGTTATAATATAGACTGTTTACAGTTTGTTTTTGTAATTTTTCATCTGAGAGTAAGTTTAAATATTAGACTTCATACAATGTAATGGTAGAAGTTACTACAAACACTAAATTTCTTTTAGATATGGTCCTTCTTTTCTCGATATCAGTCATCACCCTTCTGTTCATGACCATGCTTTCTGTCAGGTATTGTTACTTTAAAATTTAAGCCATTATGAAATGTTGAATCTAAAAATTGATATCCATAACTTTAATTTCATTGTACTTTGATGTATGCTTTAAGGTTACGATGTGCAACAGTTTTCAGACGTAAAGGTAAACATAAAATTGTTAATAGGGTTTGAATATTAGTTCTAAAGAAGTATAAATCACTCTAATTTCTCATTACCAAATAAGTTCAATAAAGTTTTCTCTGTTAAAAATATATTCCACAGGCATTGAGACTGAATCTAACGTCGGAGCCCAGCGTCCGCCATCAGAACATGACCTGAGCGTAGTGACATCATCTGATGTTTACAACCACTTAAACCTCAGGGTTAATTATCAAAACTTATCTCATTATTACACAGATAGCATAGCTACTGGCGTAGAGCCGTCTCCTTGTCCCGGACTCGCATCAAATGACTCTTCACAGAACGATCAAGAACATATCCATTTCAATTGGCACTCATTGAGGATCAATCGTCAGAGAAACGTCAAAGAGTTTGATAGAAATCCTGTTAACGGGGCGAATACGGGATCAGTTTATAAACAAACGATAGATCTCTATTCATCATCAAGACCATATGATACAAAGGAACTTTCACATGGCAAGTCAGAACAGAGAAAAAGCGACAAGACCATTAAACTAAAACAACCACAACCATCACTTGAAACAGTCGTTTTGAAACCCAAATCACCATCATCATTATCGTCACCATCCAAACACCGGACACAGAATAAAGAGCTATATGTGAACGATGACGATTTGCCATCTATTCAAAACAATTTAAGAACAGACAGTCATTTGGACGGAGACGAATCTGACGAATACTTTGACGTCAGTTACGACGGACAGTTGACAGGATCCTCCTCTGTCCGTTCTTTGTCTGGTTCTTCCAAAACTGGTCTTGATATGTCTGATTACATTAACTGTGGTACACTAACCTTGTAACCTGGAATCATTTTAAAACTTTGATTTGAAAGTTTGTCGAAACAATGAGGCTGATATTTGGTGTGGTTGTTTTCATATCTTACAGCATCAAAATGTGTAAACTTTATAAATTGTTCATAGTTTGTAATGAAGACTTTTCGTAGACATTCTTTTCGATATAAAATTGGATGCTCAAGAAAACATCAATAACATGTCTACATCTAGTTTGATAAAAAATTGTGAAGATATTTTTAAAGTTTAATGTGAATTGTTAAACATGATATTGATATGATATACAGATAATGTCATCTCTGGTTTTAATGAGAGGTATAATATGACAGTTGTGGTTTAAATATTTTTATCCCGGAGTCCAATAAATGCCAAAACTATGGCGATAGTCTACATAAGGAAATATTGATTGTTACGCAGTTAAACATGTCTGTCCTCATTAATTTCTATTATTGATGCACGAGAAGCAAGTGAAAAACTTCCTTACTTTCGTTGAATGAAATTTGATGATAATGATATTATGTATCTAAACATTCATGTGAACAAACAAATTCAGATTTTCTCGGTGTGAAATTCGTTCTGTTGCCAAATGAGTTTTGAGTCAAATCACGGATACAGAAAGTTTCTGGGAATAAAAAGAAACTGAAGCAGGGTTTAAGCTCTCAAATCCGGATTGTCAAAAATTCAATTTTATGAGTAGAATTTGTTCTAAACACAAAAATTATTAACAAATGAATTATTATAAACATAACATTCGATATTTCGACTATATTATGGAATTAGTCTCAAACAAAATTAGGGTTTTAGCAAAACAGAGGCAAATTCAGACTATTTTTTTTAGATTTTATTTTTATTCAAATATTTTTTGGTAGTACTTTAATCTTAAAAGTTAAGATTTAATTTGTTTATCAACAAAATTTTGCATATATTCTGTTAGTATTATCTCACTGTTTGATAGGAATAGCACACACTACAAAAATATTGAAAAATGCTTAAAAACGATGAAAGACACCATATCTCAAAATTTTGATTATTGACCTCATGAATTTTATACTGGCAGAATAAGGTCAATTAAATTAGTTTGAAAGTATAAATGTTTTAGTATTATCATTCCTTTTAGCTCACCTTAGCTGAGAGCTCCAGTGAGCTATTCTGATTACATTTTGTCCGGCGTCCGTCTGTACTTACGTTTTATATTTTCAACAACTTCTTCAGAACCACTAAGCCAATTTGAACCACACATATGCATAGCACAAAGCAACCATAGGCAAAGAGATTGTTCCCAGGAATATATAGAATAAATATTGAAAAATCGTCTTCTCAGAAACCAATTAGCCAGGAAAGCTGAAACTTATGTGGAAGCATCCTCTGGTAGTGTATATTCAAATTTGTGAAAATCATGACTCTCGGGGGTATGATAGGGCCACAATGTTGGGTCGAATTTTTACATAAAATATATAGGATTAATCTTTAAAAATGTTCTTCTCCAGAACCATTTAATCATGAAAGCTGAAAGTTATGTTAAATCTCTAAAAATCTTCTAAAGAACCATTTGGCCAGGAAAGCTAAAACTTGTGTGAAAGCATTCTCATGTAGTGTAAATTCACAGTTGTGAAAATCATGATTTCAGGGGTAGGGTGGGGCTACAATGGGGGTCAAATTTTTACATAGGAATATATATAGACTATCTTTAAAAATCTCCTTCTCAGAAACCAATCAGCAAGGAAAGATGAAACTTATGTAGAAGCATCATCAGGTAGTGAAAATTCAAATTTGTATAAATCATGATCTCCAGGGGTAGGATGGGGTCACAACGGGGGACAAATTTTTACATAGGAATATATAGAAAAATATCTATAAAAAAAACATTTACTAAGAAATGCTGTAACTTTAGTGAAAGCAACTTCAGATAGTGTAGATTCAAATTCGTTAAACGTGTGAAATGACTATTAAATCATCCTGTTAGAAAAGGGACTTGATTAAAAGAATATCCAGGGAGGAATGGATTTTAATTCATACAGGATCTACATGTATTAAACAACATTGTCAAGATATTTTGTATTAAACTCCATTAAGCTGATTTTAGCATGCCTATTTTTGTTCAGGTGAGCGATGTGGCCTATGGGTCTCTTGTTTGTTAACTTGAATTAAAAATGGGTAGGGATTTGAAAACTGATAGAGGAAATTCAAACTGGAATATTTATAAAACTTGTCAATGAAATTAAGTGTTTTGTATCTGTTGAGTGTCATTGCCATTCATAAACTATTTCATTTTTAAAAAGGTTTATCAATTTGTATTATTTTCAAAATTAAGAAAATCTCAGACATAGTGTAAAATTTTTAGGGATTTTTCTTAAATTTTCAAAATATATTTAATGGCCATTATCTCAAAAAGTAGGTCATTAACCTATCTTTTGAAAGTTAAAAATAACACTACAATAAAAGGTCTAAATGGTTTTTCATTATCATTAATGGAATTTTTGCTCATTCTGAGTAAACGTAATCTTTATTCTTATGTACTTCCATCTCGAATAGAACATAACATTAACAGCCCATTTTTCTGCAATATTTATTATTTTGTGCATATTGACGTCCGATACAGTAGTCGCTCATTAAACAAATTCCTTCAATTTCAAATACCATAACACACATTTTCATCAATCCAAACCACACCATTTGCAAAACTTCACGAAGTTTTGCTACATGACAAGCACCTTGTCAATAACACTAGAAACTGTGCATCATATACGCATCTTTCCAACATCTAACATGTTCAAAATCTTTAGATTGAATATTTAATTCTTAAATAAAATCGACTTTCTCGTGCCGTCCGGAATCGTCAGAATGAATACTACTCGAACATACTCTACCCGTAATCACCTTCGAACCCCGCCTACCTCATGAATATTCATCATTACCACAAAAGAAAATATTTTCAATCTACATCATTACGTTCAAACGAAAGAAAATATATACACATTGAATATATTTGAGAATTTGTAGGCAAGGGAAATTCAATTTTCCGTCGCTCTACATCGTCTACAGTCATAATTCAGCTTCATATTTTTTTTATAAAAGAATAATACATGAAGTGTTTTCCTACATTTAAAGGGGTTTGAACATCATAGAATAAATCATTTTCAGAAAAATGTTAAATTCGTTCGTTTCATCATTGCTTGTGATGCGTGCGTATGTTTTCTCTTACTATTTCTAAATCGACAGGATTTCAAATAATTATAATTTTGTAACATATATTTTTTTTCGGCTGTATCTCTTGTCAAATCCTATTTGGTAGTCAGTAACGCAGATTTTGAATATGAGGTTTATTTTTATCTTGGATTATTGAGTCAGCAAAGAGCGGAAAGGGACATTACATTGCAATAATGTGAGTTCGTGGAAAAGATTACTTCAGCAGATAAATTCAATAGATGAACTTAGATTGGATAACAGCTGCCCTAGTCAAGCTTACGGAAGTGTTTCTGTACTAATCTGTGACAACAACAAAGTGAATAGTCGTCATAATACGATCGTGATCAAATGGCCATGATAAAATAAATACAGGGAAGATATTGTAATTAACGTTCATGCACTCCTCTATTTATTATTGGTGCGTAGTTATCTTATAATTTAAAATAGAAAGAAAAAGAAAGGAAGTATTGCACTATATTCAAATACCCTACATGAACAAGATCACTAGCAACAATGTTTCACCAGTTCAATTCAAAGTAATCTTCGATACCAAGATTACTTATAGCATGGTGTTGTCCGTCTCTTCTCCCCTTTTTGTACAATTGTGTTCCATAAGTTTGACTCGAAAGAGGGACCCAGCCTCTAATGAAATTACTTTTGATGGTGATGTTACGTTTACGCTGCAGGAGGTACAATCTTCTTGAGACATTGTGTTTCAACGACGGACTCTATGTTCTTTGATTGGGATCATTTATTACTAATCAACTTTAAATTAATTACATCCAGTATGGTTCATTATTATTGACTGTTGAGTAGGAAAAATATAAAGAAATAGAACAGGGCATAGACCTGATGTAGGGTAAAAACACTGTCAGTCATTGCCTTAGATGATTTTTGAACGATATGGATATATAGAACAGGATCATTGTGTAATTCATTGCCTTAGATGATATTTGAACGATATGGATATATAGAACAGAACTATTGTACTGTATGATCCATACTATTATGTTTCTTTATCTTGCAGCTACAGGCACTAGTACACGAAACTGTAAGAAATGTGCAAGTATTCGACTCAGTGGGCGCTTATCTTGTCTTGCACTATTAAGTAAAAGGTGGCACACTTCAACAAAATGACGACAGCTCTAAAGACGATCATAGCCATCTCTTCTATTTCTGTGGTCCTCGGGTACGTATTCTTTCACTGCTGATTCACGGCCTCTCTGAATCCTATTTCTCCTCTACACCGGTCTCCTGTGTGGTGTCTTTCAGGGCTGGACCCGGCGGAGGGACGGGGGGACTGAGCTTTACCGACATAGCCCGCCTTGTGGCCGCCAATGTGGACCAAGACCATGACGGTAACTTGACCCTGACGGAGATCTACAACTCCCTGATCACAAGGTTTGATCACGACGGTGAGTGACCATACTTTGGAGTACCTTTCATTCATCCATCTAGTTTTTTTTATCTCTTTCAGACATAACTGTAAGGAAACTAGAAGTATTGACAACTGAGTACTATTTACTAGTACCATACCTTTTACCTGTACAATTATTTACCTGGTTTTTTTACATTCAAGTCCGTTTCCGTTTAATGCTTGAACCACTATCGTTGATAATTTGTCTCCTCTCTTATTGTATGAATCGTTACAATGATAGTTATTTCGACACAAATTAAAACATGGACTGCCAGCATCATATTGATATAGGTCAAAGCATAAAACAACTTCCAGATAATTCTTCTGACTATGACAAAGGACATAGATCGTTGCAATAAATAGATAACAGATATATTGAGATCGCTGACATAAATCTCAAATCAACGGTCAGTGAGGCTGTCAGTGGTCTGATGATATCAGATTTGTGTTTGTAAAGCTAACCACTGACAAAGTGTCAGATACTTTAGCATTTATAGATCAGGCAAATGTCAGTGATTTAATCAAGTGTTCATGGTCAGTCAAACTGACATTGATCGGTGTCATAATTCGATCTGTGTCAGCGCTATACAACTGTCTCTTGTCCGTTCTATGCTTTTTTGATTGATGTCGATTAAACTGGCAGTTATCCGCTGCGTACAAGAACGTGCACGTGGATCTCTGCAACCAATCACTGTCAGGTTTACATTATATGATCTGGCCCCGCCGCCACCAAACTTTTTGCATCACTCAACTCAGTCCTCATTTCAAATCGTTGTAGGAAAAGTGCATGAATTTGAGGACAAAACTCAGACTTGAGGAAAGTTGGTGACGGTGAGGCCTGGTTTATTCTATACTGGAATGTAATCTTTTCCACGAACTCACATTATTGCTATGTCATGTCCCTTTCCGCTCTTTGATGACTGAAGATAAAACCGACCAGTGATGATTCAATATTTCAAGATAAAAAATAAACCTCATATTCAAAATCTGCGTTACTGATTACCAAAAAAGATTTGACAAGAGATACAGCACTTATTTTGTAAATGTATTGTATTTTAAAAGGGGATGGTTGCGCAGAAAAGCAAGAGTTTGTCAAGCAATGGAGTCACGATTACCATGACAACCCACACGTTTCCGGAATTTTCTTTGACCATCTAGATTTAGACCAAGACGGTTGCCTCACACAGACAGACATAGACTTTAATTTTAGAGCAATGGACGCTCATGGTAAGGTCCATCTGATAATCTCCTAGTATTAAAAGAAAATAAAACACCGCCAATGAATTACAACTTCAGTATTTTTACAATGGCTATGCTCTGATAAAACAAGCTTATCTTTAAAAAGAAAATGAAAACTTGCGTTCTTGAATATAAACAATAATAGAAAAACAAAAATATTTCTTCGATTAGACGCTTTACGCTGATCCTTTTTTTCATGGAGGGGGTGCACATTTTTCTTTATGTTCTTCTCTGTTGTTTTGTTTAGTTACAAATACATAAACTGTATGTTCTTTGACATTAGGAGATCACAGCGTTACAGAGGCAGAGTTTGCTTCTTTTCTCTCGGCGGTAATTCTCTCTCTCTCTCTCTCTCTCTCTCTCTCTCTCTCTCTCTCTCTCTCTCTCTCTCTCTCAATATGTGTGCTACTCATAGATTTAAGACATAAACAGAAGCAATATGTGACTCTCCTTTTCTGTTTTTGGTACAGGTACACCCGTCGTCCACAGGTGGCTCGTCGGTGGTCGGGTAGTTCCTAACATAAGACCGCCATGTTAGGGACGATGTTGTCATTTTACTCTTTCTAATAAATCATAAAAAAATTAAATTGTGTGTTTATATAAATTCCTAAGTTAAATATTGTACTAGCATGTAAACCTAAAATATTTTTGTGACGATAAATACGTAAATGTGAACTTGTTTTTAAGGTTGACAATCTATAACTTTTAAGCCTAGTTGGCATCCTCATGTATATCTTTTTAGCTCACCTGAGCTGAAAGCGCAAGTGAACTATTCTGATCACATTATGTCTGTCGTCCGTCTGTCCGTCTGTAAACTTTTCACATTTTCAACATCTTCTCAAGAACCACTGGGCCAATTTCAACTAGACTCGGCACACAGCATCCTTAGCCTAAAGGAATTCAAAGTTGTGAACATTAAGGATCAAGCCCTCTTACAAGGGGAGAAAATTAGGAATTAATGAAAAATTTGGAAAATTTTCAAAAATCTTCTTCTCAAGAACCATTTGGCCAGGAAAGCCGAAACTTTTGTGGAAGCATCCTCAGGTAATGTTGATTCAAAGTTGTGAAAGTCATGATCCCCGGGGTAGGATGGGGCCACAATGGGAGGGGGTCGTCTTTTTACATAGGAATATAAAGAGTAAATCTTTAAAAATCTTCTTCTCAAAAACCGTTAGACCAGGAAAGCTAAAACTTATGAGGATGCATCCTCAGGTAATGTTAATTCAAAGTTGTGAAAACCATGACCCCCGGGGCCACATTGGGGGTCGACTTTTTACATAGGAATATATAGAGTAAATCTTTAAAAATATCTTCTCAAAAACTAATTAGCCAGGAAAGCTCAAACTTGTGTGGAAGCATTCTCAGGTAGTGTATATTTAGATTTAAGAAAATCATTACCCCCAGGGGTAGGGTGGGGCCACATTTGGGATCGAATTTCTACATCGGAATATATAGAGTAAATCTTTAAAAAATACTCTTCTCAGAAACTAATTAGCCAGGAAGTCTGAAACTTTTTGGAAGCATCCTCAGGTAGTGTAGATTCGAATTTGTAAAAATCATGATTCCTTGGGGTAGGGTGGGGCCACAATTGGGGTGGAATGTTTACATAGGAATATAAAGAGTAAATCTTTAAAAATCTTCAGCCAGGTGATTATTGAATATAATTTAGATTTTGGCTTCTGGGCGATTCCTGGACGATTGGGTCCCACAAGGGGTTCAGAGTTTGATGTAGGTTTATATCATTTTATTTATTATTTTATTCACAATTGTTTAGGATCATTTTGAGAACTGCAATGCTCAACATGCGATATTACTATAAATTCATTCTGTTAGAAAAGGGACTAATGATATAAAACATAACAATACCCAGTGGAAAAAAATGATTTTCATTTATACAGGATCTACATGTATTATACTACATTGTCTAGATAGTTTGTATTATCACTCCATTAAGCTGATTTCATCATATCTAGTGTTCCTCAGGTGAGCGATGTGGCCCATGAGCCTCTTGTTCTTGATTTTGCATGATTCTTGCATTTTAGTATATATTTTGAGACGGTAAAAGTGTCATTTTTTAAAGGAAAAACTTATAATTTATAACATAGATGCCTTCGTATTGCGTCAACTGATTTTGAGACATACTCAATTGATCGAACTTTTTTGTGCAGGTTAATATTATGAAAGTACACATTTTGTGACATGATGAGACCACACCAGTAGTTGATACATTTTGTAAGAGAGGATTTCCTGTCCTACTTAGCTGGCGTTTGGAAGACCTCCTTTGATTTGCTTCATTGTTTATATTAAACTATATACTATCGGTCCTTTTCATTGTAGAGACGTTTAATAGCATCACAAGTGTGATATAAGTACATGTACATGTACACATAATTCAAGATTTAAAAAAAAGATTAACAAAAGCAATTTCAATAATTGTCAAATGATTTTAGCCAATGACATGACTTTTTTCATGTGGCCTCTTCGTAATTAAAGGCTTTTGATAGGTTATATGGGAGCAGTTAGTATGTATTCACTTTATATTACGTTATAGTGTTCACGCCTTTCATTTTCAGTCACCAGTTAGGTTTTTTCTGTTTTAAAGTGCCCATGGTCTGTTGGTCTGGAACGTTTTACGTCATAACTGAAAGTTCCTATTCACGTTAGTCATGCAGGGACTCCCTGCGTCTCTTCCCTGATCAATTCAGAGAAATCTGACCAATTGGAGCATAGCTCGTGACAGCTGGACAGTCCTTCCTGTTAAGATGTGTTATAGGGTGACGTTTTGTTCGATGAAGTCTGTTCGCACTGTGTGCGGTTGTGTAAGCAATTTCGAATATTGCATCAGCAATGTCAGTGCGTAGGAATGTTGTATTAGCCCAATGGAATAGTAAATGATGTTGTGTTATAAAGCTTTCGAAAGCTTGAAGTTATGTTGTGACAATACAAGCATTTGTTTCTGCGATAAATTATACTCCATTGTATAATTGTATACACATGTTGTTATTACTAGACTGTAGTGTGAACTTTTATTACAGAAACAGGCGCTTGTGTGTGCATGAAAGGTTAAGTCAGTGCGTAGGAATGTTGTACGAGGTTGTGTTAGCGCGTTGGAAAGATGCATGAGGTTGTGTCGGGTTGTGTTAGCGCCTTTGAAAGTTGTATGAGGTTGTGTAAGCGCGTTGTAAAGTGGTATGAGGTTGTGTTGACGCGTATAAATGTTGTATGAGGTTGTTTTAGTGCGTAGGAATGTTGTATGAGGTTGTGTTAGCGCACTGGAAAGTTGTATGAGGTTGTGTTAGCGCGATGTTAGCTGGTAGGAATGTTGTATGAGGTTGTTTTAGTGCGTTGGAAAGTTGTAAGAATTTGTTTTAGTGCATTGGAAAGTTGTATGAGGTTGTGTTACCGCACTGGAAAGTTGTATGAGGTTGTGTTAGCGCGTTTGAAAGTTGTATGAGGTTGTATTAGCGCGTTGGAAAATTGCATGAGGTTGTATTAGCGCGTTGGAAAATTGTATGAGGTTGTGTTAGCACGTTGTTAATTTGAATGAGGTTGTGTTAGCGCACTGGAAAGTTGTATGAGGTTGTGTTAGTGCGTTTGAAAGTTGTATGACGTTGTATTAGCGCGTTGGAAAATTGTATGAGGTTGTGTTAGCGCGTTGGAAAGTTATATGAGGATTTGTTAGCACGACGGAATGCATGGTATGGTTGTATTATGTACGGTTATATTATCGCAATGTTGTATGATGTGTTGTTTTCGCGTAGGTGCTTTCTGTTCGGTTTTTGCAAATTTGACAAAAACAATTTCATACACGTATGTAACAGGTGATCACGAATGGACTGTTATTCCCACGCCCTATAGCTGACAAAGATGTATATTTTTTTTAATTTTATTTTTTATCTGGATTTCCTTAGTTTTGTATATTGTCTTTTTTTTTAAATATCAAAGGCTATTGATGTAAACATATAATATAATTATCCTTACCTATACATCTTGTAACACATTTTACCTTCGCTTAAACAAATGAAATGTCTGGTTGATAAACAAGTAAAGGTCCCGGTATCGTATAGTGCTTACAGGAATGATTTGTAGGACAGGTAAGCGCTCCATTACATGTACCAGTAACATTGATACTGTCCGGTGTCTAAGAAGGCGTGCTATTAACAATAGAGAGGTTTAATTACCAAACCAACAGGTGCGCGGACTTTTATGTGTAGGTTAAAAGTTACTAGTTCAAATTCCTTTACTTGTTTAGCTTTTATAACGCTTACTTGTATTTTCAGATGTTTAAATTGTAATTTGTATATTTTGTCCTTTTTAAATGTGGGCATTGATAATTACGGTCAAAAACTGAAGACAGCAAGTGATATTGTTATTGAAAAACATTGTTTCAAAACATTTTATATAATTATATGCATACATGTATTATTTTAGTTAAGCATTTGAACGTGTACGTCTCCGGGTACGTGTGGAGCAACAAGTTTGTTAACACGTACATGAACCAAAGTCTGGGTTACTATAGTATGTTATTTAACTGCATGTTCTTCAAGTAGCTAGATAAGTGTATCAAAACTTCCACAACACAACACACCTTAGTGAAAATGTATCTTTCTTTATATCAGTAGCTGCATTAAATATCAAGGCTTTAGGAAAATAAACAAATTTGTTCATATCAATAGCCAACAAGTAAATATAAGCTACCCGTTTGACCTTACGTGTACTTAGCAATCTACATGAATGTTCATTCATGAATATGCGTGTAGAATTTCGTCATTACAAAAACTGACGTACATATTTTCCTTTCTACGCTTACACGTACGCGTACACGTTGGTTTTTTTACCCCCGAAACGCAACTAATTAAGCATTAAATCATTATTTTTTGAAAGATATAGTCTCATAACTGCAGCGGTGTGTGCATACAAATTGAGTAACGCGCGCTAGCGCGTTATGAAAATTTGTATGCACACACCGCTGCAGTTATGAGACTATATCTTTCAAAAAATAATGATTTAATGCTTATATTTACATTTTTTTTTAACTTCTTGCCTTGTCTGCAAATGTGTGATTTATAGGTCAAAATTTCTGTTTTATCCTAAGGTTAAGTTCAAATTAATGGAATTTGGAATGTAAATATTTACACATTAATTTGGGGCTCTAAGCACAGGCGCCTGACGTTATAAATTTTTCTCATAATAAAAAAATATCCTATATCTAATAATACGCTTATTTGTTTTATTATAAGTAAAAATTATAACGGTAGGTGCCTGTGGTTCTAGCTCCTATTTAATGAAATTCTCCTGTATGAAAGACTGGAAATTTTTTGGTATAGGAATTTATTTCGCTTAGACATTTTATTAAATAAACATGCACGTGTTCATTAGATATGACTGGTTGCATTATTTATCTATTTATTGATTTTGTAAATATATATAAATGATTGAAAGATTGTTTATTTCATTATTTCTTAATTTGATTGATTGATATAAAACCGCTAATTAAACAGTTGTTTTTTCTCTTTCTATATTTTAAACATTTACATCATATGTATATTTCCTAATCTTCGAATGTTTTCATATCGCTATAGGCAACTCCAAACTTCGATTTAAATTTTTGGAAGCTATTGTTAACCTTTCTAAAACTGACTACAGATGTATCAGTTAGCAATGTTCGTGCATTCAATGAGGAAGTTAATCTAAAATGGGGTTTTTTTCTCTGAATAACGTTTGTTAAATGGTGTCTTATATTATCTTGATGTTTACTGCACCTGGATTGTTTTGTGATCGATCTAAACTTTTTTGTACAGTGAAAAAAGGAAAGCAAATAAATAATTCAACTTATAAGCGTTAAACAGTCAAAAAGACATTTCATGGAACTAAAATATGATCTTTTTTGTTTGAAAAACTAATAAAGCAATAATTTCAAACTATTATATTTTACCTTTACACTTAACCACGTCAATATTTAATTTATATGCAATACTATCAAACTTAGACAAAATGATATAGATGAACAAGAATGAACAGTAATCAACCCGAATTTAATTGACTGAAATCTTTACGGAATTCGACATTTGTTTTAGTTCTCGTTATGTGTACAAAAATCCAATCGTTTCTTAGTTTTACAAGAAAAATAGCTCGAAGTAAATGGTAAATAATTTATCAGTTTTATGAGGCATAATACATGTAGCCTTCAGAATAACTTAAGTAATAAATGAAAATATACATATACAAAAGATTTTAATATATAACACAACCATAGAATGTAAAAATTCAAGCAAAAGTTTTAAAAATATAACTAGATAAGTTCTTAAATGCCCATAACAAAATAAAGTTATCAAATAAAACGACAGGGTTAAAAGCACAATAGAAGGATGAATTCGTAATAAAGGAATCGATGGTCAATATAACATGAAATGATCCACAAGGATACATGTATAGACGTTATTAAAAGATTGCCCAGATAATTAACAATGTTCATTTCATATACATAAAGGCCACATTACTCGGTACAATTGTTCATAATACTCTTGGGACGACAAAATAAAACCGGCATTTATATATCGATTTGATACATACTGATAAAAGACAACACATCAATTCACCATTATTTCACCATATCACACTTTAAAAAACGCAAAATTAAAATCATTCTTACGAACTTTATAAATAGCAAAATAAAATAATAATACGAATGTCCAACGCCGAGACAGATCAATGCCACGTGTGAATATAATCGCTCCATTGTAAATTGCACAAATCCCTTAATATCAAGTCTGGTCAAACGTCGGAATGTCTTGACGACAAACTTGTCATATAAATAGTAAATCCACAACCTTGGAACTATTGAGTAGATTATACCTAGACAGGTGCTCTCGTTAGCTGGGTCTCTGGACGGCGGTACAGGCCACGGGGACCAGTTCATCGCTCCTCTCCCAGTAGCCGGAGGGGTGGTACTTGAGCACGGACACCGTCACCTCCACAAGTTCACACGCGTACTCCACAGGCGTGCCGTTCAGCTGGAACACCACTGAGGACTTGGTGCAGGTGGTGGAGGGTAGCTGACGCGGGACCCTGTCGTTGTCCTCTACCATGATGGTGGACCAGGGACAGATCGACTGGGTGTCCAGACGCTCCGAATCGTCGTAATCCGAGTAATCCAAGCCCCGGAACGGGGGGTCAAATATGTGGCAGCCGCGACACCTGGAGACGGGGTGGGGGAGGCAGCATCTAGTCAGTAAGACAAGGACGAGAGTCAGCCAGACAGGGGCATTCATTGTTTGTTGATTATCTTAGTACCTTTCTTAATGTAGAAACTCTTTGCAAGTCTTCTATATATAGTGATCACGCCGGTTTTGGGCATTTCCGCTATTTTTCCAAATCTGAAGTAAATCCGGATGTATCAGTACACAAAAAAAGGATCAATAAGTATGAAGTTATTTCATTCAATTTCATTTTACGCACAAGCTTATCGTTCAGTAATGATAAAAGTTCATGAAACATTAATTACTTACTCGTGCAGATTTCATGAGTGTATCAAATATTAAAACGTAAAATAGTACCTATCGGTTTGCACCTGAATTTGTAAACGAAAAAAAAAAATAGAGTGATTGCATTAACGTTAGGCAATCATTGGTATCTCAAAAAAGTGGAGAAAACGTGTCCTTCTAACGCACATAGACAACGAACCATTAAAAGAGCATTGATATTTGAACTTTTATTTTTTTTTTTTTATTGTAAAATTTAAAATTGATTTAGTCAATGAAGTACATATAAATGCATGAAGGTGTGAGTGATATTTTTAGAAAAAGGGGTTTTTCTGTCGACAGGAATGCTCTGTCGTCGTGTATACACACCGGTAAAATTAATCAGAGGTGAACATGTCATGCACATCGAAACGTATGCAAAATCAATCTCTCTCTCTCTCTCTCTCTCTCTTCTCTCTCTCTCTCTCTCTCTCTTGGATTTTACGTATACGTAATCTGTTTTTAGCTGTCTGATTTCGGAAATCACCGAGGAGACCAGTCATTTAAAGATCGAGGAAGTTCACGATATTGACGAAATAATTATAGGATTGTTTATTTTGTGTACTTAGAAGCAACACTATAGCTATTGGTTGGTCCGGGTGATAGAATTCCTCGTCCTACCTTATATTTTGTGCAACAACTGCATTATGTTGCTTTGTGGATTATGCAACAAATATTGCGTAGCCAATTAGATATTGAGCTGCACTATGCTTGCACATGCCTCTCTTCACGTACTTTGACTGTATGTCACACCCTGACTCTCCGAGTCCTTTATTGAGGCCCAAAGGGGGGGACAAGCGGAGTACCGTGGCAAGCAGGGAATTGTCTGAATATGTAGTTACAGGCAGAAATATCTGACTCATCGAATTCATATAATAAAAATGTTGATATGTCAAACAATTGGAGTTAAAAATGTGTGACGGTGAGTGATACATTTAAGAACTTAAGAATAATTTTTTTTTTTAAATTCACGAAGGGTTCCGCTACCTTTGATAAGGTACACCAGTCTCATAAAGTATTAATGGTATTACGTACATACATCCTGTCACAGAGGGGTCACAATCGGTAGCCCATGAAGGGTTTATGAATGAGAGAGCTATCTGAAAGTGCATACATTGGCAAGGTCACGGGTTTATTTTTTATGAGTTTACGTCGCTGAAACATACGAATGGAAATAATGAATTACTTTTAGTTAGCTCCTGTACCTTTCAGATAATTTTTAAAGTAATTTGATAACCCGCAATAATTTTCATACAAGCTGTTAATAATTCTTATCACATTCACCTTCTTCTTTTTAGGTAATGAGAAATGATTTTTAAAAAGTTAATTTTATTGAATTTGTTATTACAAATAACAATGTGATAGTGACATAATTTTATTAGGGAGCGGTGTTTGGATTTACTAGCATTTTGTACAGTATCATATCATTATTTAACCAGTAGAAGTTGTCGAAAAACTTTAAGGATGCCACAAGACGGTATAAGAATTAATTATCATATCCATTGTATTACAGCGTATAAGTATACTTCAATTTTAAAAAAAAGAAATGATCAAAAAGTCAAAATTGTGAATTGGTGTGGCACGATTTTTCGAAAATGCTGAAAATCCCGTTATATGTTAAGATTTGTCATGTGAGCATTCCCGGATCAAGATGATGAATCAAATCATTTCTTTTCTTATGGACGGGACACTCCAACGACCGCCCCCACCCACTCACCAATGTTTTCCCTGCGGAAAAGCACAGACCCACTTTATAAAGAAAAAGCCTTGAAGTTCTAAAAAAAAATACGCCTGTTTGAGTCAACGCATTCCACGTATAGGACATATTTAAAGATCAAAATCGATGATATGTTAAATATATATTGTTTTGAATATTTTCAAAAACAAATACCATATTAATTGATATTTTAATTTTTAAATATACTTTTCCGCCCGTGTATAGGCATTTTACACGCATTCACCCAATTCTTTACATCATGCTGTAAATTTTGTATTTTCACCCATCCAGTAAATTCATAATTTACTACACGACACAAGCCCCGATTTTTCGATCAATTTGGGCGATTTTCATTCATGACCCCCCTCCGCATGGATCCACGGAGGAGTTCATTCAAAGCATCGACGATTTTATCTTTTGAAACAGGGCTTCGTGCCATATTGTCACATTCATAATTTTTACACATCTATATAGGGGACGAGTCCAAAATGCGATCGCGAGAGAGAGCTATCATGTAATGAGACATTCCAGATCACAACATGTGTACACATGCGGCTTTATTTGAAAAAAAAATAAACAAACTTTCCTGTTTCCTTTGCTTGGAAATGTCAGAAAGTCCATCCTAATATAACACATATAATTCAAATAAAATTTTAAAAACTGGGGTTTTTTCTGCTTTCAAGCTTACAGGTCAGTAATTAGGGTCTTCCGTTTCCAACGGAAGACCCTCTTGTTATTCTACGGTTTCTTTTTCTTTATTAGGGTCTTCCGTTGCCAACGGAAGACCCTCTTGTTTTTCTTCGGTTTCTTTTTATTAGGGTCTTCCGTTTCCAACGGAAGACCCTCTTGTTTTTCTTCGGTTTCTTTTTATTATTATTTTATTTTTTATTTTTTTTCTGACTCCTTCTCGGCTTTATATCTCAAAAAGTTTTCATCCGATTTCAATGAAATTTTCAGAGCTTTTGTAAAGTTAGCGTGCCTAAAAGATGTTAAAGTTTCAGCATTTACGTCACTTCCGTTCAAATTTGGCGGCCATTTTTAAATTTAAAAAAAGTGATTTTGTCCGGAAGAAATCTCCGTAAACTTTAAAGATATCGCTTTGAAATTTTTAACTGATGATAAATGTATCAATTCTATAATGTACTGGGGGGTTTAAAATTTTGTTCATCAATTTTGCTCAAAACCGGAAGCAGTTCCAATTTTTGGAAATTTTCATTTTTTTGAACAAAATAAGACAATACACCAGTCTTATAGAACTTGCCATGGTGAATTCAAATCTGAAATCCGTTTGAAAATCGGACGATGCATTACAGAGATATCGGGGTTTAAAAATTGATTTTTCCGGAAATTTTGATTCCGCGTCCTTGGTTTAAAAAATAGCATAATGTTTAAAGTAAAATTAATTCGTACCAAAAATAATTGTTAAGTCGTACTTGAACACATTCGGATTTTTTTTTGGTCAAGTCGTTCTTGAAATCAGAAAGGTTCTTGTTAATTCGTACTTAAAATCATTCGGATTTTGTTAAGTCGTACCAGGAATAATTCGATTTTTTCATATTTTTATTTTAGTTACTCTTGTTGTTGGTTTAAGAGCTCTGCTTCTTACAGGAACTTCCGGCTTTACTTCCGACATTAACGGAAGACCCACTCGTTGCTTTGCAACGAGCTTTGCTCTAGTTATTATTTTATTTTTTATTTTTTTTCTGACTCCTTCTCGGCTTTATATCTCAAAAAGTTTTCATCCGATTTCAATGAAATTTTCAGAGCTTTTGTAAAGTAACCGTGCCTAAAGGATGTGAAAGTTTCAGCATTTATGTCACTTCCGTTCAAATTTGGCGGCCATTTTTAAATTTAAAAAAAGTGATTTTGTCCGGAAGAAATCTCCGTAAACTTTAAAGATATCGCTTTGAAATTTTTACTGATGATAGATGTATCAATTCTATAATGTACTGGGGGGTTTAAAATTTTGTTCATCATTTTTGCTCAAAACCGGAAGCAGTTCCAATTTTTGGAAATTTTCATTTTTTTGAACAAAATAAGACAAAACCATCGTCTTATAGAACTTGCCATGGTGAATTCAAATCTGAAATCTGTTTGAAAATCGGACGATGCATTACAGAGATATCGGGGTTTAAAAAAATGATTTTTCCGGAAATTTTGATTCCGCGTCCTTGGTTTAAAAAATAGCGTAATGTTCAAAGTAAAGTTAACTCGTACCAAAAATAATTGTTAAGTCGTACTTGAAAACATTCGGATTTTTTTGTTAAGTCGTTCTTGAAATCGGAAAGGTTTTCGTTAAGTCGTACTTAAAATCATTCCGATTTTGTTAAGTCGTACCAGGAATAATTCGGTTTTTTTCATCTTTTTATTTTAGTTACTCTTGTTATTGGTTTAAGAGCTCTGCCTCTTACAGGAACTTCCAGATTTACTTCGGACATTAAAGGAAGACCCACTCGTTGCTTTGCAACGAGCTTTGCTCTAGTTATTCTTTTTTTTCTTTTTCTGACTTTTTTGGAGCGCTATTTCTCAAAAACTATTCAACCGATTCGCACAAAATTTTCAGGACTGATAAAGCATGATCGGCGCTACATATTATAAAATTTTTAAATGATGACGTCACTTCCGGTTTCACATATTGACGATTTTGTAAATTTTTAAGGGTCATTTTGTCCACGCATCTCCTCCGAAACTAATCAAGATAGAAGCTTGAAATTTTCAGGGATTGTAGATGAATGTTTGTAGATGTACCCCCATGCTTCCAATGATGAAAATTTGTAAAGGCCTCAAAGCTCGCCTGAACCTGAAAATTGGCACCAAATTTTTTCACGAAATTTTCGCACATTTTCTGTGATATCTTTTGATGTATAAATATTTTGTTAAAACATGTAATGCAAAAGTTGTTTCAAATTACACGGGCTTTTGTTTAATATCAAGAAAAAGGGGCTGGCCCTTCAAATTAGGGGCCAAGAGGGCTGTTAAATCCTCTTAAAATAACTCTTTAATGAATAATAATTTGTTATTAATTATAGAAGCAAAAATGTTCATTGTTGGGCTGTTTATCTAAACAAAACCATACTTAAGTCATATGTTACGTAATTAGGGGTTTCAAGGGGCCAGAAATTCAAAATTTCGATCATTAATATCTGAAAAAAGAGAAATATTTTGAAAAGCATTGTAGAACAAAAGTTGCTTAAAATAATGTTCTGTACAATATGCCAACTTAAATTTTTTTGTTCATGACCCCATTTAGGAGATAAAGGGCCAGCCCCTTAAACACATTTGTAAAGATATCCTAAGAACGATTAACATTTTGTGAACACTTGTTGAACAAAATATGTTTATATTTGCAAGACCTTTCATTTGATATCAAGAAAAAGGGGCTGGCCCCTCCAATTAGGGGTCAAGAGGGGTCTTAAATCTTCTTACAATAACTTTTACTGAACAATAATTTGTTATTGATTATAGAAGCAAAAATGTTCATTGTACAGCTGTTTATCTATACAGTACCATAACTAAGTCATTTATTACGTAATTAGGGGTTTCAAGGGGCCAGAACTCAAAACTTTGATCATTAATAACTGAAAAAGGAGAAATATTTTTTAAAGCAATGTAGAACAAAAGTTCTTCAAAATAATGTTCCTAACCATATGATTCCAAAAATGTTGTTGTTAGTGGCCCCGGTAAGGGGTTAAAGGGTCGGCCCCTAAAACGCATTTGTACAGATATCTCGAGAACGGTTTACAATTCATGAACACTTGTAGAACAAAATATGTTTATATTAGCAAGACCTTTTATTTGATATCAAGAAAAAGGGGCTGACCCCTCAAATTAGGGGCCAGAAGGGCTACTTAGTATTTTCATAATAACTCTTTTCTGACCAATAATTTGATATTAATCATAAAGCAGCAAAGAAGCTTTTATTAAGCTTAATTTAAAACCGAAACCCGTTTTAAAATCAGACGATGCATTACAGAGATATCGAGGTTTAAAAATTGATTAATGTTTAAAGTAAAATTAACTCGTACAAAAAATAATTGTTAAGTCGTACTTGAACACATTCGGATTTTTTTTTCTTAAGTCGTTCTTAAAATCTGATAGGTGTTTGTTAAGTCGTACTTAAAATCATTCGTATTTTGTGAAGTCGTACCAGGAATAATTCGATTTTTTTCATATTTTATATTTTAGTTACTCTTGTTATTGGTTTAAGAGCTCTGCTTCTTACAGGAACTTCCAGCTTTACTTCCGACATTAACGGAAGACCCACTCGTTGCTTTGCAACGAGCTTTGCTCTAGTTTCCTGATATAATTTGAAATAATAAATAATAAACTAGACACGATCTCGTTGCGAGCAACGAGGAGGTCTTCCGTGCGATTTTTTGAAGGTTATATGACCTTGACTTTGATATTTGACCCTTTATCTCCTTATTGGGGCAACAACAAAAAAATTGATGGTTGAATTTTATTAAGAACATCATTCTCAGCATTTTATTCTATATTGATTTTCAAAATAATGGTTTTTAAAACATTTGTTCTGTTTGAGGTATGTTATCAAAGTTTGGTACTTCTTGCCCCTTAAAACCATTAAAACCCCTTAATACGGAACACATGATAAAATAATTATAATATGTTGTTAAATAAATGTGAGATGAACATTTTTGCTTCCTAAACATATAATAAAACATTTTTCAGTAAAGTGCTATGGGAGAAAGACTTTAGAGCCCTTTTGGTCCCTAAATTGAAGGGCCAGTGCCTTTTTCTTGGCATCATACGAAAGTTCTTTTGATATTAAACATATTTTGTTCAACAAGTGTTTAGAAATTCTTTGCCGTTTTTGAGCTATCTGGGATATGATATTTAAGGGGCCGACCCCTAATCTCCTTATTGGGGCCAGATAACGAAACTTTTATGATTGAATATTCTTTAAAACATCATTCTAAACATCTTTTATTCTATATTGCTTTTCAAAATATTTGTCCTTTTTGAGATATATTCGATCGAAGTTTTGGACTTTTGGCCCCTTAAAACCCCTAAATACGTAACGCATAATAAAAAATTTATAATGTATAGTTTAATTAGTAAAAGATGAACATTTTTGCTTCTTAAACATATGACAAAATATTTCTCAGTAAAGTGCTATGGGAGAAAGACTTTAGAGCCCTTTTGGCCCCTTAATTGAAGGGCCAGCCCCTTTTTCTTGGCATCATACGAAAGTTCTTTTGATATTAAACATACTTTGTTCAACAAGTGTTTAGAAATTCTTTGCCATTTAAGAGCTATCTGGGATATGACGTTTTAGGGGCCGACCCCTAATCTCCTTATTGGGGCCAGATAACGAAAATTTTATGATTGAATATTGTTTAAAACATCATTCTAAGCATCTTTTATTCTATATTGCTTTTCAAAATATTTGTCCTTTTTGAGATATATTCGATCGAAGTTTTGGATTTTTGACCCCTTAAAACCCCTAATTACGTAACGCATATTAAAAAAAATTATAATGTATAGTTTTATTAGTAAAAGATGAACATTTTTGCTTCTTAAACATATGACAAAATATTTCTCAGTAAAGTGCTATAGGAGAAAGACTTTAGAGCCCTTTTGGCCCCTTAATTGAAGGGCCAGCCCCTTTTTCTTGGCATCATACGAAAGTTCTTTTGATATTAAACATACTTTGTTCAACAAGTGTTTAGAAATTCTTTGCCGTTTAAGAGCTATCTGGGATATGACGTTTTAGGGGCCGACCCCTAATCTCCTTATTGGGGCCAGATAACGAAAATTTTATGATTGAATATTGTTTAAAACATCATTCTAAGCATCTTTTATTCTATATTGCTTTTCAAAATATTTGTCCTTTTTGAGATATATTCGATCGAAGTTTTGGATTTTTGACCCCTTAAAACCCCTAATTACGTAACGCATAATAAAAAAAATTATAATGTATAGTTTTATTAGTAAAAGATGAACATTTTTGCTTCTTAAACATATTACAAAATATTTCTCAGTAAAGTGCTATGGGAGAAAGACTTTAGAGCCCTTTTGGCCCCTTATTTAATAGACAAGCCCCTTTTTCTTGTTATCAAACGGAAGATCCTGTAAATATAAATTTTATTTGCTCTATATGTTATGGTAAAATATTTTCAGAAAAGGAGATAAAGAACGAAAACCAATAAAAATTACGTCGTTTTTTTAAACTCGATTTTCGGGTCCAGGCGAGCTTCGACGCCTTTGAAGCCAGACATTCACAAATGCCTTTAAACACATCTACAATCTTTTGTCTACAATCCCTGAAAATTTAAATTCAATATCTTTTTTCGTTTAGGAGGAGATAGCAGGACAAAATGACCCTCTAAAAATCACTAAAACGTCATTATCTCCCGAACGGAAATGACGTCATTAAAATAAAAATTTATATATAAGGTTTTTATCAATATCTACAAGATCTGAAATTTTCACGAAAATCGGTCGAGTCGTTTTCAAAAAATCGCTTGTACAAAAAGCGTAAGAAAAAATAAATAAAAGGGAAAAAGAAACAAAGCAATAACAATAAGGTCTTCCGTTGGAAACGGTCCCCCCCCCCCCCCCCCCCCACTTTTTCTCGCAGCAACAGAATTTTTAAAATTTACATATAAAAAAATGAATTTTAATGGAGTTGGCCTCCCCACTTTTTTAGAAGTTAGTAAGAAATTGATATGAAAATAAGGAAATGAGTAGTCAATTTGAATATCCCCCCCTCCCGCCCACGGAATAGGAATTTGATGATTTGGAGGAAGAAAAATTTTGGTAGGGAAGAATTTTTTTTTTGAAAGTATAGTTGAGCCCCCCCCCCCACCCCCCCCCCCCCCCCCCCCCCCCCCCCCCCCCACGGATTAGGATTTTGAAGATTTTTTGAAAATTTTAATATCCCTTTTTTTGGGGGGGGGGGTCAAGATTTTTTGGATGGGTCTGCCCCCCCCCCTTTCAAAAACGATGCTACGTGCCTGAAATATACATGTTGAAATTTACTAAGCTCTCGTCATCACTTACATTTTTTGGATTAAATATTTCTAACAACAAAATAAAAATGACTTAGCAGACATATATGATGCCTTGTATTATATCTTTTGGAGTGAAGTAATTTTGGAATTTTCTTCGTTTAGCGAATGTTACGGCGGCCATTTTGCGAACTCATTTATGGCACGCGACTACTGCAGCCATATACAGAGCAGAGGAAAAGGACATTGGACAATCTCTTCTTAAATCTGCACGTTCTGTTTATGAATTTATGCCATCTTAGCTACGAATATTCAAATTTATTTCTTACAAAATAATTGATAAATGTTGTCAATGAAAAAAATTTTTTTAGTCAGGCAAGGTTTTTGAGAGCTGTACAGGTACAGTCGTAACGTGTATAATTTTGGAAAATCGGAATACCCTTTCCCCTTTTAATTTTTTTTTTCCTTTAAATAAATGTAGGTAACATGATTTTATGTCTAATGGTCTTTTTTGCACTATGAAGCATTGTTTGAATACCTTTTATAAATGCCTTAGATGTCCCGATTAATATATTTCATCAGTTATTTTAGCAAACATTATATATCGACAAGACAAACATATAGAAGATAAATGTATAATCGTACATTTATGAAGATATGTCTTTTTGTAAATACATGTATACAATTTACCGTAGTAATTTACGCAGTAAATGCTGTGTCTCCATTCTGTCAGAAAACATGAACTGTATGTATTCGACCTCTACTTAGAAAATATTCATCAGATTGTATAAAGGCATCCAGTTTACTTTTAATAAAGTTTGAAATGGAAGGCTGGGGAAATGTTTCATGCTCTGCAATGTTTACTTACAGCAATATATAGAATAATGCAAGTAATGCAAACATTCTAATTTCTGTAATCTCTCTCTCTCTCTCTCTCTCTCTCTCTCTCTCTCTCTCTCTCTCTCTCTCTCTCTCTCTCTCTCTCTCTCTCTCTCTCTCTCTCTCTCTCTCTCTCTCTCTCTCTCTCTCTCTCTTACCTTTGCAATGATGGGCTCCCGGAGACAACTACCCTTAATACACGGCTGAAAATCAGCTTTTTCATTGTATTGTCCGTTAAAGATAATTCTTTCCTCAAAAAATGCATTGGTAAAACCGACCTAGTTTTTTAAAGAATTATTCTCTCTTCGGACATTGTGTCTATTATCAAAAGGGGAAAAGCAGATTATAAGATACTGGTCTTTATCTGAGTCTCGTTAGAAGTGCGATTTCCTCAGTTTTTAGCTTGCCTGAATCGAAGGTTCAAGTGAACTTTTCTAAACTTTTCTGTTGTCCGTCCGTCCGTTTGTCCTTCCGCCCGTCTTCTGTATTTTTTTTTTTTACATTTTTTTTCTTCTCTAAAACCACTGGACCAAATTTAATCAAACTTATTTCAGAGCATTCTTACGGGAAGGGGATTTTAAATGGTACAAATAAAGGGCAAACCCCTTTTTTAAAAGGGAGATAATCACTAAATAATGGATATAAAAAGAGTGTCTTAACAAGTTCTTCTTCTCAAGAACCACTGCACCAGAAATGCTATTATTTACAAAAAAGCTTGTATTTATTGTTTTGATTCTAAATCGGTAAAATCTTGACCCCTGGACCATTATCGGGGCTCCAAGAGGAATTCAAAGTTTAACATTGAAATATATAGGGAAATTGTTTTAAGGAGGTTGTCACCTAAAATAATAGTATTGTCATTCATCCGAAAACCTTTTGGATATAAAGATGGGGACCTAAAATGTTCATTTATTTTATTTGTGACACATGTCACATGCCATTTTTGGAAATATAGGGCCCCAAACAGAAAATATAATTTTCATGAAATTTTTGCTCAAAAATGTGACATGGAAATTGATAACTTGAAGAAATCAAACAAATATTTATAGTTTGAACGATCATTAAGTTATGATTTTAATATAGTATGAAGTTGAACACGTGTAGTGTCTATAAAAGTAAAATCTAAGTCAAAGTTTAAAAATTTTTGCTTTACTGGTTGCTTCAAAAACCAGTACATAATGAACACAACAACAGATGTTACAAAATGTTGGATTAGTCAAACTATGACGCAAATAAAAAAAATCATAGTAATGTCATCTTTCCAAAACTTTGCATACAAATAAACATACATTTTATGTCTCATGCAAAAGTCAAAAAAAAAAAGTAGGGGTCACATCTCAAAAAATTGAGATACAGCATGAAATAAGCTAATTTTAGACCAAAATTGGAGTTAATTTTTTTTCTAAATTTCAATGAAATTTAAGCGAAATATGCTAAAATATATCGAAAGAAATCTCAAAATATTGTTTAAATGTTTTTTAGAACATCATGAATATATCGTAATACACAAACTATCTAAAAGTTCGGTCCGCGCTGGAAATTAGGAAGCTAAAGTAACAGCACTCTAAAACTAGTGAGTTATGAAAATTGTTCATTTCCTTCTTGAAAACCCTCCGCCACTAAATATAGTCCTTTACTAAACTCTGAAAAAATGTATTTCTCTTTAACATAATCTTATTCATTGAAGTTTATTTGGCATTGTAAAAAAAAAAATATAGTACTAGAATTAATATGTAATGCAGAATTTTCCGACTAGAGGTGACCCAATATGGCTACCCAAAACCTAAGGAGTGAACCTCTTTAAAATAAATCTTCTCCACAAGAATTACAGTGGTACAATTTGCGCACATGAGAATACTATGCAGGCCTCCTCAGATAGTGGAGCTCATAACTTATGCAAACCGTGAACCCCGGACCAAAATTGAGGCCATAAAAGGTGTTCAGAAATTTATAGTGAAAATGTTTATAAATCTTTTCTACAATACGACAATTTCTGATAATAAAATGCAAACATTTTCAGATAATGTAGATTCTAAATTGTTAAATTTGTAACCCCAGGACTAATGCAAGAGCCCCAAGATGGGTTCAAAGTTCAATATGGAAACATAAGGATCATTTTAAAATCTTTTTTTAAGGAGCTACCACTATAATGCTACAATTTGTGATATAACTATGCAATTAAAATCGTTAAAACTGTGACATGAGGGGTTTCAATGTTTAACATAGAAATATATATCGAACATTGTTTAAAAATTTTCTTTTCAAGAACTCTTATGAAACAATTTGTTATATTACTACGCAAGCATCCTTAGATTGTGTAGATTCTAACTTAACCGTGGCCCCCGTACTAAGACTTGGGCCTCAAGCGGGGTTCAATGTTCAATAAAGAAACAAAGGGATAATGTTTAAAAATCTGTTTTAGCTCACCTGAGCCGAAGGGAGTTTTTATGATTGTTGTTCGTTATCTGTCCTTGTCGGCGTCGCTGTTGTAAACATTTCATATTTTCATCTTTTTCTCCAAACCACTGGACCAAAGCACAAATCGTTATTGAATGAAGAGGATTCAAGTTTGTTCATATGAAGGGACTTGCCCTCTTAAAAGGGGAGATCATTTAAAAATATTGAAAATTTGTTAGCATTTTTCAAAAATCTTCTAAAAAACCATTTGGCAAGAATAGCTGAAACTTGGTTGGAGGCATTCATAGGTACTGTATATTCAAGTTTATTCAAATCATGATCCCCAAGGGTAGGGTGGGGCTACAATGGCTACTAAATCTTTGAAAAATCTTCTTCTTTAAAACCATTTGGCTGCAGATTCAAATACTCAGGTAATGTGTAATGTAGATTCAAGTTTGTTCAGCTTATTTAGAGTAGGTCCGCAATCAGGGTCAATTTTTTACATGGGAGTATAAAGAGAAAAAATCTTTAAAAATCTTCTTCTCAAAGACCATTTGGCCAGAAAATCTGTGACTTGTGTTAATGCATCCTCATGTTGTAGATATTCAATTTTATTCAAATCATGATCCCTGGGGGTACGGTGGGGTCAAATGGGAGTGTTAGAATTTTTACAGATGAATAAATAGAGAAAAACTTTGTAAAATCTTATTCTCAAAATTGAAACAAAAAAAGGAGAGGAATGTTTAACTTTACAATAAAAATTAAAAACATTTATAAACAAGATATACTCCACCAGGCTTAAGTCGGCCTAAAGATTTTCTGTTCAGTTGCTCAGGTGAACGATGTGGCATCTAGGCCTCTTGTTGCAAGTTGGGCGACTAATTTTGTCAGCATGATAATATAATATTTAAGGAATAAGGAACCATTTTATGAGTATTTTTGAAAGGATAATTTTGGTCGAGCGTTGGCAAATCCAATAAATCATTTATAATAGATTTGATCACGCCCGCCCTTATTTGATCACCCCATAATATTCAAAGAATGATTCCTTATTACCTATGTTTATATAAGAAGATGGAGAGATGAGATAGCGCAAATGTTCATTCGATTTAGTCGTGAAATACAATTTTGAATTTATTTATTTTTTTAATTAAATCTATTTAAATATCTCATAATACAAGTTTGCAAAGGCATAATTCATTTTAATACTTTTAACAAACGATAAGAAAAAAAAACATTGCCTTATATTTTGTTGGTATCGAAGCAACATCATAAAGCCCCTAATTATATAAACTTAGCTTACATCAGGTGCCTAACCACTGAGCCATTTCAAACACAACAAAATAGGCAGTTAAAATACTATATGTATCACTTTGGCCACGAATTTACGGACTTTTATAATTTATTTCAAAACGTTCAATTGTTACAATTTGTCAAAAATGATATTTTAATGTATAGTGGGTCATTTCTCCACGTTTTTGTGGATTGAGAATGGTTTGTTTTCTGACGAATGGTGACGACCAAGCCCTCCTCTACGCACAGAGACATATACTATAACGTATAGTATATACGTCCCTGACAAAACACACACGTATACACTTATTTTACACAATATAATTTGAAGTATAATACATGTATTTTACATGTATTTATTTAAAACATTACCTTACTTTGTTGAATAGAACCTCTACATATAAATACTTTAGCAATCAATTAACAAACTATAGTCTATAATTGATTTAAACACATATATAACATTAAACATTCATATGAATGTCTATATTTATTCACCAATCAAGGGCCCTCAGGGGGGCATATACATTATAAATAATAATATCATGATTATAACCATGATAACAAATAATGAATGAAATAATAGCATGGAACTGATGTCCAGGTTCATATTACAAGCAACCATATGCAAAATGATTCATCAATACAATGAAATATATCAATGTAACACAATCTCTATTTCTTGTAATTATAAGATTATCCCCTGTAATAATAACAAGCCTATAGTACAGGGGATTAGATCTATCTTATTATTAAAAGAAATGTCAGTAGGCTTTATGAACGATATCCGGGAAATGTAGGCTTGATCATACATGACCAACACATTATTTGGCTGCATATGTTTCCTATTGGAAAAGTTGCTCGTTGCTCGTGGCTTGGACTTGGAGTTAGAATCTACGGAAGGTACGTTTTATTTATTTTAAAAAATGATTAACGATTTATTCTATTTAGATAACGATGACTTCTAGACTTTAAGAATTTTGTTCAAACTTACTGCCTGTGGACTTTCTAAAATTTACTCCCCCCCCCATACTCTGTCCCAAGATATCCTCGATTCACATTTGCTTAATTACTCGATATTTATAAATTCCTCAGGGTTCAAACGATTTTTATTCAAAAGTATTAAACATTTCGAAGATTTCTCGTTTGAAACGCCCCCTTTAGTTATTATGTTTCGATACACTGCTAAAAAATGTGATGTTTACCCAGATAGCAAGCTTACGTTGGCCCAACGTCGGCTTATTGTTGCAAGGTTGGCTATATACATATCGCTGTTGGTAGAACAACGTTGGACCAATATTGGGCCAACCTTGTATTTATCACTGTTGGTGCATTGGCATTGTTCCAATATTAGACCAACGTAATTCATCCAACATTGGTACATAAACATTGTACCAACGTTGGTCCAATATCAAATTGATCTTGATGGGCGCAAATACACTGCACTGATGTCGGACCGACGGACTTAAATGTGTGTTTTGAATTTTTATATAAGTGATTATTTTACAGGTGAACAAAGTACATATAATTTTAAAATTGGTGTGTCTTTAGAAAACTATTGACTAAAAGTCTTTTATAATTAAAAGTCTTTAGATTAATTAAGATTAATATTATATTGAATATATTATAAATATATAATGGTTACTATACATATAAATGTATTCAAATTAATTTCAGATTTAAAATTTTAATTATTTATTTAAAAAAAAAAAAATGCATGTACTTTTTTGAGATTGAAGGGATTTTGAAGTTTATCTTATATAGATCGACTAGATAAAAAAAACATTTGAAAATTTGAATATTGATTATATTTCTGTGATAAAACAATAAAGATTAGACTTACTGTTAATCTTTGTGTGATTGTTTTATAAGGACAAAGTTTTGGGAATATTGGTTGGATTAAATTGTTGCCCCAATATTGGGCCAACATTAAAACTGTCAATCTACTGACAATGGGCCAACATCACGCCAGCGTGTTGGTGCAATGTTGCGCCGATGAGCAAAATTACATTGGGCCGATGTTATTTTCCAACATCGGGCCCACATAAAAGATAACATCGGGCCAACGCTGGGCCAATATAAGCTTGCTATCTGGGTACGGGGTCTGCAGACCCAGATAATATTAAACGTTAAAAATGCACGAAGTATTCTGAGTGACTTCCAAATAAATAATATTGTTTAACACGATACAATGCCATATCATATTATATGATACAATATCATATCTTTTACAATATCACATTGTATCATTTATATATTATCATAGATTATAGTATTATATTATATCATATCATATGAATGATATGATATAATATTGAATGATATCTTAGGATGCAATATCATGTTTTATAGTAATTTGTTGATAAACATTGTATCTTACAATACTGTATGAATATGATGAAATTAACATGATTATCACACAACTTTTAAACATGATCTACGATATTGTGTCAAACTACACCACAGGATCCACGAATATCCAAGATCATTTACCATGGTTTTCATATAATAAGATAAAGGTGGTCTCATAAAGGTGATGCCTCGTCTCTGTGAGCTTTGTAATCTATGATTACCTATGTTTTTTCCTATTTTAAGAAGGCGTCAAAGGTTGCAATTTGTTTCTCTCAGTACTAGTATGGAAGACCTTTAATGTTTCATATCCTAGTGTAAATGCTAAAATTTCAATATGACAAAATTTCAAGCTTAGGAAGAAAAAAAAAGATTTTCCTCATCTTAACTGAGAAAAGCTATTGCAAGCCTGGATTTTAAAAATTAATTGAATTTTTTTATGTTTTCGTGTGTCACCAGTTAACAGGTGTGTGACTGTCAGTCAGTATATCAGGTCTAAATTGTTCAGTGGTTAGAGTACTAGCACAGTACATCAGAGGCCCTGGGTTTGAGTCCCAGTTGAGACTTGACTTTTCACCACCTGTTACACATGTACAAGTAAATGAGTCCAAAGAGTGAAGTTTTAGGGTATAATAATGAAGGAAAATGGACACATCCATACTTATAAAAACTGTTCTTCCAAAATTTCAGGAACAGGATCTATTGACTCTACAAATATAACATGCAAGATGCATACTAAGTCTTATGTATTTAACTCTGTATAGATATTTAGTTAACTAATTTTGTTCCTACAAAAGTATGGCCATAATTAATAGGATTGCTGTACATTATTCACAATTGAAAAGTATTTATTTGTTTCATTAAAATAAGAAAAAACAAAACTAAGACATAAAATTTAAATGTTACTCTTGTTGACAACTTCAATTTATAGATATCAGGCTTGGGGCAAATTACATTGTAAAGTAATTCATTACATTACAATTACTTCATGAATTTGGGCATTAAATTACTATTACCATTACTTAGTTTTCTTGAAGTAATGCATTACATTACCATTACATGAGTAAAGTTATGCATAACCATTACCATTACTTTGTGAAAAGTTAATAAGTTTTAAAAAGTAGAGCTAAATAAAAAGTTTTTGCAAATGTTTCAAAATAATATAAAACACACTTCAACGTATCTACAGGTTCATGTTCTCTATCAGGTTCAAATTTAATGACTTAAGTACTGTGGAATCGTTTAAATTCGTGGGGGCCAATTTTCGTGGATTATAACTTTTTTGCTGATTCATGGGGATGAAATTTCGTGGATGCGTCGGTTACTGTTTTAGCAACAAAGATAACTCTTTCTAAAATTGTTTTAATTGAGGATTTAAATTTGTGGGGGAGTACTACCCACGAATACCATGAAAATTGAGCCACCACGAATTCTAATGATTCCACAGTAAACAAAATTGCTGTTGGACTTTATGATCATCAGAGTTTCAAAGGTTTCAACTTTTAACAGCATCCTGTAGGTTTTGAAAATCTTTCCTGAGCTATATACATGTATAAACGTTTTATGGGACTGAAAGACACTGTTTGGCAATCTTTATCTTAGAATATATTAAATGTTCAGGCAATGATAAAAAAAAAACATGAATCTTGTAAATGTTATATGTATTTTCTCTCAGTCCAAAATAATGTACTCAATATAACCACAAATTTTGAGAGAGAGAGAGTCATTTTCAAATGGGTTATAGTTAAGCTTCCAGAAATCATAGTTGGACAGTGCGGTCATTGGTGCATGTCTGTCCTCTGTTCTTTTGGGTCACAACCAAGAGAAAGGGATTTGGGATGTTTAGCACTTCTTTTAAAAACAATAGACTGTTTGGATTCTTTGTTTATCCTGAGGTCATTGTGTGTTGTTGACACAAACTTCACAGTAAAGAATTAATTGAATGCACAGCTAATTGGAGTTAAATTTTCAAAAAATTTCAAACTCTTAATAACAACACTGTTATTAAATGTTGTTGGTTTAGCAATTATTGACAATTTAAAAATGGACTTTTTTATAATGCAACTAAATGAATTCTATTTCAGGAATAATTTCTTTTTTCTTTAAAATAATTTTTAATCAAATACAATTCCAGTCATTAAATTTGTCACAATTTTAAAAATGAACATGCATAAATAAAGCACTAGTAATGCAATGTAATGGCTGTATGACTACTAGATTTTGGAAAGTAATGCATTACATTACCATTACTTGTAATGCTAAATTTAAGGCATTACACATTACTAGCATTACTTTGAAAACATGTAATGCATTGCAATGCATTACCATTACATTTAGCATTACCCTAAGCCTGGTAGATATATATTATAAGAATATTGTCCCACTAATATTTGGCCAATCAAGAACTCCTAAATCCTAATTAACTGTATATAGGTTTTCCAAAGTGTTTTTCCACATATGTTTTGAACTTGTAAATAAAAAAACCTCTTTAAGGAAATGATATGCTATTTCTTTGATTTTTCCGTTGGATTTAGAGAAATAGGTATTTTCAAGAAGAAAGGTAAAGTAAAATCTCTGATTTCAGCTGTTCCAACATGATATTGATAATGTAGAAAATCTCGTGTTCACTTACCATTTCATTGTTATTCCAGATAATGTTTGTAATTCCTAGATTTATTCCTGGACATAGTAGTATCAATGTGTTCATGTATTTCTTGTGAACGTGATGTTGATTAAGCAGTACAGAATCTTTTATAGACTTACATATTGTCTCCCCCAAAAGTCACCTGACATCAGTCACATAGAGACTTAATTAATTTACGAAGGGGAAGATTAAATGCTTCAGACGACTCTTAAGTTTCCTGCTGGTTTTTGCTTCAAGAAAATAGTTTTTGTTCTGCACAGTCATCAAAACACCAGACTGACGAGCAAATGTCTTCAGGAGGAAATTACTTTATTTATAACATTAAAATCCAGACTCAACGTGATACTTGGTTATTTTAGGTCTTCAATATTGCACAAAAATTATTTCGAACAAGATTTTCAGAAATATATGCAAATGACATTACATATGGAATGGTAAGGAAGAAAACATGTTTTTCATGAATAGGTTTTAAAATTATACTTTTTTTTATTATGAATGAAAACTTGTGTTAAAGGTAAAACTTTGCACAAACAGTCTTATTGTATGAAACTATGCAATGAACATGTGTTAAAAATAGTCCCACTCTAACAGATAGGGGTGAGACTGAATTTCATCATTTTTAAAAATGATGATTTCAAATCATACAACTGATTTTTAGTAATAAATGAAATTCATCATTATTAGAATATTGATGATAAACAGCTATACTACTTGGATTTATATAAAGTGACCTCAGAAAATAAGTTTGACTAAGTTTATTTCATTATTTTTTATCAAATTAGTTAGTCTAGGCACACTTACCTGGTATATATAACATTTGTTTTATGGGGCACACTAATTTATTTCGGTTTAAATTGTCTGTCAAGATGTTTCTCTTCCCATGGGACCATGGCAGGACAGGGAACTAATTATTATATCTCATTAATGAAGTAAATGGGTTGGAATAATTAACTTGGGATTGGAAATGTGATGAAAACAAGTCATATTTATAAAAATAATAAAGATGTGTACATAACTAATTAACAGAAATTAAAACAATTAGTTATTTTTCAATGTGATGAATTTCAGTATCACCCTTTACTGTCTGATGAGGTATTGATAAAACGCATGTATCTTAACAATCCTGTTGACCTTTTGTTGATATTGATCAGTTTTATGATGGATAGGTAGAATGACAATTTTATTATAAATGCACTGTCTAATTATCATGATTATGGAGTGGAGAGGAAAGATTTAGCGTTTTTGTTATCACATCTGCTTATTTTCAGTAACAGGAAAATTCGACTTTGGCAACAAGGACAGAGAAAGTTGGTGACTTAAAGGACAATATGAGTGATGTGATGAATGAAGAAAAAGTAGATAGTGGATTGAATCAGGGAGTGGATTCAGCCTGTGATGAGATGGAGGATACTGAGGCAGCCAATGAAGACTCGGAGAAGGCAGCCAATGAAATGGACTCAGAGGGAGCAGCCAATGAGGGCCCAGAGAAAGCAACCAATGAGAACTCAGAGGACCCAGAGGAGGGGAATGAGGAGAATGGAAAGGATCCATACAGCTACACTAAGCGTGAAGAATTCACATCAGAAATTTTTAAGATAGAAATCTGTAACTTGCCTCGCTTTGGGTTTAAGGTACCGGTATACCCTTCTAGTGCTTTGTATTTCACATGATAATTCAATCAATTTTCCAGGGTGAAATTATTTGCATATTGGAATTACCAACTAAGGGAATTTTGTTTGTTAATGTGATTTTTCACTTTCTAAGGAACTGAAAAAAAGGCTAGCAAAACTTGAATTAAAACCTGTTAAAATCAAGTCGGTACCCCGAGCAACATTTGCCTTTGCCACCTTCAGGTAAACACAAGGCTTTTCTGTTTAAGTTAATAAACAAACAACAAGACTCTCATATTTTCAAATGACCATGGCAGTTAAAACACTGTTTGTTTGTGTGTTTGTTTGTTTGTTTGTTTGTTAGCTTATAATATGTGTGTATTTCTCTGTGGTAGAAGTGAAGAGGAAAGGGAGTCAGCCATTAGCAAAATCAATGGACATGTTTGGCGCGACAAGAAATTAACAGCAAAGGTTGACACTCTCTCTCTCTCTCTCTCTCTCTCTCTCTCTCTCTCTCCTTTGATATTAAGTTAATGTACTTATGAGATTTTTAAATTAAAAAGTTTCTGCATCTGTAAGTTAATACAAAGTGAATCACCTATTTCCTTTTTCATCATTTTTCTCTGGTCTTCTATAACTGCATGACCAAGTATCATTTATCATAACCTTACAGAAAGCCAGTGCCACAGCAGACCCACTTCTGAAGAAAAGAAGGGCTGATGGACAGGGAGGTGAGAGAGTTATTTCCCTTTACCCTTGAATAATACAGTAGTTGGAACACAGTATCATTCAGAAATTAAACTTCATTTTAAAAGAAATTGAAAAATGACCCATTTTTCATATTGCATACAATGACTGTTGTCTTAAACTAAGTTAACACACTTCTATTGTATTTTGCAATTTAAATTCCTGACAGAAATGCTTTCTTTGACAATAATTTATAGTTCTGCATTTGATGTAAAGATCAAGCCTGCAGTAGTAGTTGGCAAACAGCATGCTCTGAGAATCTGTATTTTACCTCATCAAAGAAAGTGCAACAGTACTGGGTAATGATTCAGACCAATTGATGATTTTGTAGATGATGAACCCTCAGTGAAGAAACCGTGTGTGGGTGAGAAAGGAGAAGAGAACCTCTCTCCAGATGAACGGTGAGTAGTAGTTTATCATTTTCTATCAAAAATTCAGCTTTTATAAAGGTATTTTGGAGAATTGATTAAACAGAGAATAGAACTCTAGGTACTGGCAAAGCAAAGTAATTTTCTAAGAAAAATCAGCTATTTTACAGAGAATTGATTGAAGACAATGACTCTAAGTACAAGCAAATTAGTCAAGTAATTTCTTCTCCAGATGCTTGCTAAATTTAAAATTCAGTCGAGAAGCTAAGGTCGTAAACTCTTTCCATGTTACCGTTTTTGTATCAGCTCTGTTCAAGAGAATAGATTCTACTTTATCATTAGAGTCAGATCTTAATTTTTATCTGTCTATTCTGGTTTAATTCTTAATGAATTAGCCTAATTAGCTTAAAACAAATTTGACTAAATTTAAATATAATCAGAAATACATGTACATGTAGATACACTTGTAATTTTATTTAAGGTTAAAGAAAGCTGTGAGTCCACTATGGAATATGCCTTACGACAAGCAGCTTGAGGTGTGTGATAAATCTTTGTATATAGAATCAGGGGAAAGACATCATATTCACTTGATTTCTTTTTCTGATGAAATGGAAATGTGTTGATAGTTAGTTGATAGTGTTGGTTCCATCCTTTTAGTTTGCTATTTAAATTTCAGTCAAAATCAGAAGAAATTGGACAAATTATGAAAAATTTTGCCAATCAGATCTTCAAGAACAATGCAAGCCTTAGGGATTGGTTAACAGAGCAAAGGTATTACTGCTAAGCAGGTTCAGGAAATATAAAATATTTGTTGTGATTATGGTACAATTCATTCATTCAGAAGTATTAGCAAAAATTTCAGGTCTCCCTCAACTACTAAAAAAAACAGATCATTGAAAAATTTTGTGTGCAATCAAATTCAAGTTGTTTGAAATCTCTGTATCGTTGTTTGAGTTCTCTGTATCGTTGTTTGAGTTCTCTGTATCATTGTCTGAGTTCTCTGTATTGTTGTTTGAGATCTATGTATCGTTGTTTGAGTTTTCTGTATCGTTGTTTGAGTTCCCTGTATCGTTGTTTAAGTTCTCTGTATCGTTGTCTGAATTCTCTGTATCATTGTCTGAGTTCTCTGTATCGTTGTTTGAGTTCTATGTATCGTTGTTTGAGTTTTCTGTATCGTTGTTTGAGTTCCCTGTATCGTTGTTTGAGTTCTCTGTATCGTTGTCTGAGTTCTCTGTATCGTTGTCTGAGTTCTCTGTAACGTTGTTTGAGTTCTCTGTATCATTGTCTAAGTTCTCTGTATCGTTGTTTGAAATCTCTGTATCGTTGTTTGAGTTCTCTGTATCATTGTTTGAGTTCTCTGTATCATTGTCTGAGTTCTCTGTATCGTTGTTTGAGATCTATGTATCGTTGTTTGAGTTTTCTGTATCGTTGTTTGAGTTCCTGTATCGTTGTTTGAGTTCTCTGTATCGTTGTCTGAGTTCTCTGTATCGTTGTCTGAGTTCTCTGTTTTGTTCTTTGAGTTCTCTGTATTGTTGTTTGAGTTCTCTGTATCATTGTTTGAGTTCTCTGTATCGTTGTTTGAAATCTCTGTATCGTTGTTTGAGTTCTCTGTATCGTTGTTTGAGTTTGCTGTATCGTTGTTTGAGTTCTCTGTATCATTGTTTGAGTTCTTTGTATCGTTGTATGAGATCTATGTATCGTTGTTTGAAATCTCTGTATCGTTGTTTGAGTTCTCTGTATCGTTGTTTGAGTTTGCTGTATCGTTGTTTGAGTTCTCTGTATCATTGTCTGAGTTCTCTGTTTCGTTGTTTGAGATCTATGTATCGTTGTTTGAAATCTCTGTATCGTTGTTTGAGTTCTCTGTATCGTTGTTTGAGTTTGCTGTATCGTTGTTTGAGTTCTCTGTATCATTGTCTGAGTTCTCTGTATCGTTGTCTGAGTTCTCTGTATCGTTGTCTGAGTTCTCTGTATCATTGTCTGAGTTCTCTGTATCATTGTTTGAGTTCTCTGTATCCTTGTTTGAGTTCTCTGTATCGTTGTCTGAATTCTCTGTATCGTTGTTTGAGTTCTCTGTATCGTTGTTTGAGTTCTCTGTATGACCATAATTATCATGCTTGTATTGTGTGATGAGGATTTGTTTTGTAATAGTACTTACCTGTCGGGCTATTTATAGGAAGAAGTATGATGGTCACTGTTGTGAATTACAACCAATCAAACCTTCTGTAAGTACCTATATATATTTATTAAAACAAGCCAGTCAAATCCTCTGGAAGCATATATACCTGTATAAGGTTTATATAAAACAAGCTAACTTCCAGTTCTTGAACATTAGATGTACCCATTACATGGATAAGTGTGATTGTGCATACACATATATGTACATGTTTCAGCAAATTTAAATTTATTTACATAGTTAAACTAGGCATTATTTTTTCAACTGTAGTTAAGATATTTCACTTCAATGAAAATACAATGATTTAAAGAGTATTTTTTCTTGTTCAGCCTGTCCAGACTGGATATCGCAACAAGTGCGAGTTCACCATAGGTCAGGATATAGACAAAAATGGTGGGTAGACCTTCATCAATTGATCAATTCATGTCACAAGGATGTTTTTGAATGAAGTAATTTATTTTGCATTGTAAACTACCACACAGGTCTAGCAGGAAGTTACCGGTAACTGTTTTGCTTGTTTTAAAGATAACACTGTTGGGTTTCGATTTGGTCAATACAAGGATGGTACCAGCTCTGTGGGAGAACCCCACTGCCTGTCCAATATTCCTGACACCATGAAAACCGTAGTCAAGGTCATCTTTTTGCCTTTATAACATTTCATATTAAATATGAGGAAAATGTAAATAGATAATAATAACCTTGATAAAGTTATATTTATCTCAGAATGCTTTGTGTAGAGTTTTCAGGACTTTATAAGACTCGGCCCCTATGGGGCATATAATCCCGAGACCCATGCTGGACACTGGAGAATGCTGACCGTTCGCACCACTCGCTCTGATGTCATGGCCATCGGGGACTTCCACCCCCAGCAGCTATCCTCTGTAAGTCTCTTGATCCCTCACTAGGGGGTAATGTAGATCTACTTTTACATTATACATGTATTAATAGTTTATGGCTTACATAGTACAGTAAATGTTGTAGAAGAAAATATGCTTTAAGGTTCTCTGATCCTCAGCCTCAAAGTATTTTTTTCATCATTAAAATTTTATTTCTCTTTAAAACTTTATTAATGAAATGAAATAGAATAAGTTTTTAGATGGTATCCATGCATTCTACAAAGTTATTGCAAATTTGACTGTGGTGGATATAATGGAATAACTATTTTGAGTTTTTTAATAAAAAGTACTGGTGCATCTGTGGCCCGAACTCTTTACCAACATGTAAAGTAGAAGTTCTCCGTGAATTCACTAAGCCAAGCACACAGTGTGTGACTGATGGTAATTCTAACACTAGAATACTTGAGAAATAAAGTACGAGTTTTCGTGAATATTGCAGAATAACCTCCGAAGTTAAGAAATGTTGTTTTGAAATATAATAGCCGAGGCGTTAGCCGAGGCTTTTATATTTCAAACAACATTTCGAGACCGAGGAGGTTATCCTGCAACATTCACGATAACAAGAACTTTATTTCTATTCTACTAACAGCCCAGCTAGTATTTCTGCAGATTGTTTCTCCTATAGAGAGGCGATCTCATTTTGACGGCTGTTCCGTGTAACCCCAATGGTTTTGTTAGTAATGTTTTCATGTGTATCGATCAAAGGAATCACATGCAGACGACAGAATTTTTCTTTGGATTTTTAATACTCTTTACTTATTTATAAAATATCTTTGAATCATGTTCCCAATATTTTAAGGGCAATTTAATACGATTATTACTACTACACGTTATATATTTTATTTAAAATCACGCAGTGAAAATGTGCTAGGGAGGTGCTAGGAACAGCTGCATTGATCTCTTAAAAATAAACATTTGAGACAATACACATCGTTTTGACTGGAACTAACACGTGAAATTGACATAGGTTAAAACTTTTTACGATTTGAAGTTGTACGTTCATGGTCAGTGCGAGACAAATACCGGTAGGTATTTCTGATCTGATAATTTACTGATGACGTTCCTGGTATATTGGAGAATAATGTCTGCGGCATCTCTTTGATCTCATCAATAACTGTAGTAGAATGGAGAATAATGTCCGTGGCATCTCTTTGTAGTAGAATAATTAATATTGTCTGTATAAAAGTAAGATTTATGGTACAAATAAAAGAAATCCGAATAATTTAGAGTTATCGAACATTGCTGAGGATCGGAGATCATTAAAATATGTTTAATTTACTTTGAAGTCAAATTCATTAATCCTAAAAATGTATCATAAAGTTATCGGATATAACAGTAATAAATTACATTTATTATGAATTATTTTAACTGTACATGTAGATTAATGTAATTTAACTCTCATGCAGGAAGAAATTGAGAAGGAAAAAAACAGACTTCACGAATACTTTTCGTCGGGGGAGGGGAGGTCTAGTGGAGTTACTTGTCTATACTTCAGAGTGTACTCAGACAGGTAAGTGTTGTTCTCCATTGCGGATCTAGAAAGGGGGGATCTGAACCAACCCCCACCCCCTTTGGAAAATTAAAATTCATTTAATTAACATTGTAAAATTATCTAAAAATTTGCCTCAGACCACCCTTTCTGAAAAACTTTTTGGATACATGTTACCCATGATTCTTTACCTAATTATATGGTTAGATTTGTTACAATACACATTAAAGAATTGATTCTGTGTAAGATATTATACCCTAGTAGATTGGTCTGATTCCCTGCTTTGATTGCATTAATATCTGTCCACAGAATGACAGGAAACACCACTGAGCCATACAAACATGTGCTGGGAAAAACGGTGAGTGGGAATAAGTACTGAATTTATTGATTTCTGATGTATCAGGTGTAACTGTACTACCCAATACATGTTGTAGTTGATTGATGACTGACATTCACCCTTCATTCAAACACTGGCCAATGTATACTGGTAAAAAACCACCATCAAATCTTTATATTGTTTGTAGATCGTATCGGCTTGGTTGTATGTAATATATATTACTATGTCTCATCTATAAGTCGGACCCCCACTTTTCACTCAATTTTAACTTCTAAAAATCCGACTTAGAGGTGAGTATATACAGTAGTGCTAAAAAAGAAGATATCAAGAAATGCTAGGTTTTTTCCCTGATTGTATTAATTAATGCTCTCAATTGATGAAAGATCCTATGTATCTAATGCCATAGGTATCACTATTTCTTAAATGATGTTTTCAGTTTATATTTTCCTCACACTTTGTTCCATTGTAGAATATTCAAGAAACTCTTCTGAATATGAACTTTGAAATTTCTCCAGATGCTTTCTTCCAAGGTAATTTAGAAATACCATTATTTTATACCTATGAAAATGAATAATGTGAGACATTTAACAAACTCTGAGCTCTGTTTGATAGTGAATACAGCGGGAGCGGAAGTATTGTATGAACAGATAGCTGAGTGGTGTGGTGCTACCACGACGACCACTGTCCTTGACATCTGCTGTGGAACTGGGACCATTGGTTTGACCTTGGCCAAGGTAATGTTATAAACTTAATATGTACAAATGCGCTTACAGAACTAAGTTCTCTCTCCTTCAACTGATAAGCATAATTATAAGTAATTTGGCACAATCAGAACAGATCCTCTATATCTGTATATTGATGTTAACTTTAATTTGCATATTAGTGCTAAATTATGTGTTTAAATCATTGCAGAATGAATGTCAATTAGAGATTAATAAATGTAATATGTATACATGTATTTTATTTTAGAGAGAAATGTTTCTTATTGTGTTTTTAGAGAGTATCTTCTGTGATTGGGATAGAGTTATGTCCTGAAGCCATAGAGAATGCCAAAAGAAATGCACACATCAATGGTACTTGTAAAATCAACTTTAAAAAAGTTATAGTCAAAGATCCTCTGTTTATTGCTTCAAAGGCTTATAAATTTTTCTTGTACATAAGTAACATCCAAGTATTCTCAAAAAGCATGCAGAAATTAAAGAAATTGTGCTAATTGTTATTTATCGATGTCTTGAATAGGTTGTTTACATCATATTTCCAACAAATGATTCCTGTAAAGTTCATGTGCTGAGCTGAGCTCATTCAATTGTCTCTGTTGACTGTAGGCATCACCAATGTGACATACCACTGCTGTAAAGCCGAGGACGTAATCACACAGACCATGAAGTCCATCACGTCACATGATGTTGTGGCCATTGTCGACCCACCCAGGGCTGGCCTCCGTAAGTCATGTCACAAAATAATTGCATCTTGTGAACCATGTACATTTATATGTCTTCAAAAGTAGATATATATTAGTCAGCTGCTGATATACAAAATCCTATCTATATTGAATCAGTCATGATGTTGCTTTAGTTTTACTGCTTGTGTTCTTATATATATGTTGATATATACATGTACCAGTGTTAATATTGTGTAAAAAAAAAGTTGAATTTTATTTTCGTTGTCCACATAATCTTGTCCAAATGGGCGGGGAGGGTTGCACAGTTCAGACTTATTATTATTAATCAAGCAGATTTAATGATAACCTACTCATATTTCAGATCCACAAGTCGTTAGGGCATTAAGAAATTCTCCATTTCTAAAGAAGATTGTCTTTGTGTCCTGTAATCCAAAAGGAGCCATGAATAATTTCATAGAGTAAGTTTTTGTGCCGTCTATATCTGATAAGACACTTTGATACATCAGTGAAGTTTGAGTTCTCTGTATTGTTCTAATTTTCTGTTGAGTTTCTTTTGTGTTACTTTTAGCCTGGTGCGACAGACCTCCAAAAAGATGCGTGGCCAGCCGTACAGACCAGTCAAAGCTGTTCCTGTGGACATGTTCCCCCAGACCAAACATTGTGAACTTGTCATTCTGTTTGAAAGAGATTCCTGTACCTAGTAAACAAATCTGTTGGACGTCTTCATCGACATTTCAGATGTATGGAATGTATGTTGAGATGTATGTTTGTGAAATAGAGGAAGATATACAGGAATATACAGGATATACAGAAAGACATAAATTGTGTACACAGGTTGTTCAACAAACTGACAGCCCTGACTGACAACACTGTTAATTTTCTGTGATCCCTTGTAGCAAGGTTCCACAGCTGTTAATTTGTACCTAAGTATAAACTTCTTCTATATGGTACAGCAATAAACTGTCAATCTGTAAATTGTTTATTTGATGATTTTTGAACTGTTGAGACCATTCACTCTTGCCAAAATGTCACCAGTTGCTGGTGAGGACTTCAGATTTAGAGTTATGTGTAGCACTCGAGCACATGTAGCAATGAAGGTTCATTTTTCATGCCAAGCTTTTGGTTGGAAAGGAACAGCTGCCACCAGTCTGATATATGGGAGGTTTGTTATAATAATATACTGTGGTTTCATTAATATTTATGGGTATCAATCTTCATTGATAAAGTAAAAGTCACAGTTTCAAGGTTACGTTAATTTGTGGCCAATGATCCTGTCAATACAAAATGAACACGTAATTTTGTGGATCAACTGAAAAACGAAATCCACAAAAATTAGTATTCAGCGAATAGTGATGAAACCACAGTATAAAGAAAAAATTCTAACCAAGCAAATATGACACAAAGCATTGTGGGTGAATGACTTTGCTTTGTTCAAATGTAGGGCAGCCCCATAGGACCTATAAAACTATGAAAGAATGTGTTTACATATTTTTGATACAATTAATCGTTTCAGTCGTTTTTAGACGGGTCACGTGACCCATCTATTGGTTTACTGTCAGCCGATGTCTCAAACCGGAAGGCACGCGTAGAACACATGAATTGAGTCTACGCGTAAGAAAATAGTGCAGAAAGTGTTCATGCATTTCAGTAAATATGTATTATAAAAACACGCATTAAATCTTCTTAAGTCCTCTGTGTATAAACAAAATTCTATTTAGAAAATAAACAAATAGTTTTATTGATCAAAATATTCTTGCTCGGGTTGAAATGTGGAATGAGTTACGTAACTGAATGCACAGCGCCGTTGACGATTCAGTTGGTGTACGAGCTCATTAATCAATAGAAGAGGTTGATGGTGGAATCGAAATTAAACTTCCCAAGCGCAATGTGCCATTTTTGAAAAGTTGTGAATTTTATTTTGACAATCTTTCACCTTATACTACCAAACTTCATGCGCAAGCCGAAGTTAAATTGGGACGGTTTATACACAGATGTTTTACAAATGAAATAGGTGTTTCATTGGCTTCCAGTTTACTTGTGGTATGACTGCTGTTCGTCTCTAAAGGAATTTTGCACAAAGAAAAATAAAAACAATTTTAAACAATGCATTGTAAGCAAAATCTATAATAGATTATACATTTTGGAAGACTTATACATCATATAATATATACAAACTTATCGATTGAAGAACCAAGTTAAATGTTAATGTTCATGTTTTCCGCCTTAGTTGGAATCAGGCTTGGGGTGAATTACATTGTAAAATAATGCATTGCATTACCATTACTTCATGAATTAGGGCATTTAAATAACCATTACTTAATTTCTTGAAGTAATGCATTACATTACCATTACATGAGTAAAGTAATGCATTACCATTACTTTGTGAAAAGTCAATAAGTTTAAAAAAAGTAATTTAAAAACTAAATAAAGAGTTTTTGTAAATATTTCATAAATAAAACATGCTTAAAATATTTACAGGTTTATGTTCATGTTTACTATTAGGTTCAAATTTAATGACTTATACAAGATTGCTGTTGCACTTGTAGTTCTCAAAGTAAGGTTGGTCCCGTAACATTTACACGCTAATGGCGGAGTTGACAATCTCTGTTATTTATGTCTCTGATTTTCGGAGTATGATTTTTAATGAAAGGAACGGTTGTATCGTAATTCGCGTAGGTGATGCACGATTTTACATAAAAAAGTAGCAAGTTGCGAACGAATTTATTTTTACCTATTAATTTTGCATGATTCGCAAATGAAGAAAATCGTGTCAGATAAGTCGGTCTTAAAAATCAAAATGGTGACCGTGACATATCTTTTTATTGTCAAGGTTCTTGGAATCTTATTGGAATCTTATTGTAAAAAAAATATTTCTAACGTCAGGTGCCTGTGTTTGTTATCGGTATACAAATGTTCACTTTGTTTGTTAATTCAGCAGTTTTAGAGTTTTCGGGGTCTTCATAAAACTTTTATTACAGATACCGTCCGACTTGTGGATTTTCCCTTGGATCACAAAATTGAATAAATCTAATGATTAAAATTATCTACTGTGATATAGTTGTTTGATTTTCCCGGTTAGTAGTATTTTTTAAAATTTTCCTTGGGGTCTTATTTTACATAATATACTGTTGTGTCAATTTTCTACAATTGTGAAGGCCGGTATAGAGTAAAATTTAGATAAAGTATCAGACAATTGCAAAAAAGCCGAATTAACATAGATTGTAACAAATAATTCAAACTCATAAATTTTGGAAGCATATTCGAGGAAATCCAGGTCAATTACAAATTCAAACTTTCAAGACCCCGTCTTTCAGTACTCTCAGTTCTTTGATTCTTTTGGATATCAAATAGTAAAACTAGCTATGTTTCTAAGGTAAGCAATGTAGCCCATGGGCCTGATGCTAGATCGAACTCAATATCTTTTAAATAGAACATGAAGTGTCAATTTAAAATAAAGAGATGCTATTAAAGGATGTAGAATTCCACCTGGCTGTTTTGACTATAATATCTATCTATTCCATTCGTTCAACCAGACGCTCGGCTGTCTCCGTAAATCTCCGACAAAGAGAGAGGCTCTCTTGCTTGTCGGAGTTTAACGGAGACAGCCGAGCGTCTGGTTGAACGAGACTGGAGTTCAATATCAAAAGTGCTTGGATCCATACAATTTTTAGAATTGTTTCGATTACTAATACAAAGTTTGATATCTTCTTTGAATATTACACAACATGATTCATATGGGGTTTCTCAAAATTCTTGTCTGAAAAGTCTAATTAAAATTCATATTATAAAAAGTGCGTAATTGAACTACAGACTAGAAACTAATTGCCACGCAAGATAAGTTGATTTTAAAATATATGATAATCGATAAAATCAACTCCCGTCAGTACTTCAGTACTTTGATTAATTTTAAATCTTTACCTTTGAAAGAAATACAATTGAAATCGATGAAAGGGAAAATTTCCAAGATGACTTCATTCACACATTATCATTTTTCCCTCGTAAAAATTCACAGGAACGAAAACAGATTTCCTACGGAGATTTATAATGGGGAATGTTGACATCTTTTCTCCATTCGGAAGTCACTCAGAATACCTCGCACAATTTTTCAACGTTATCATCTGGGCTTACTAATGGCTGATGCAATGCAAAATCCCCCTAGACTTTCTATTTTTAGCCGTGTATTGAAACCTGACAAGCTAGAGGGGGCGTTTTAAAAGGAAAATCTTGGGGTATTTTCATACTTTTGAATAAATATCGTCTCTATCAAGAGGAATTTAATTATTTATTAATATCGAATGATTTAAGAAAATATGCGGCAAAAATATTTTAGGACAGACTATAGAATTCGTTTATACCGAGGTAATAGTTCGATCATAGAAATTATTATAATATTGGTGTATTTAACATCGTTTGCTTTGTCTCTAACTGTAGTACATATTCAAAAAAAGATATTCAGACCTGGAGAATTGTTGCTTATATAGACTATCGCTCTTTGATAAAACATTTCCATTATTCTCTATATCTTTTGGCATCGTAAATCAGAAGTAAAAATCTTATCAACTTCAAATAAACATGCTACATTGACCCTTGTAGCAAGTGTGTTGCGACTACTGTACGTAAAAAATGGGTAGAAATTTCGATTTTTTCATCTTATTTCTTCTCGCCTGTAACCTGAGTGGCGTGGCCCTTGGGTGTACAGCATCAAAGTACTGTCAGATTTTATTGTGGGGTCCATGGTCAAATTGTTCTTTGGGGTGCGGACAGGGGGTGAGGTACCGACAGCCTGGGTTGTGTTGTCCTCCGGGGACGACTGTCCAGACCATCTTTGAGGAATGCGCGGTAAAACTCTGTAACATGATGGAGAGAGAGTACAACCAGACGGACACCTGTCTGTCCACGGACACCTGTATCACAGGTAGGCTACCCCGCGGACTGAGAGTCCCATCAGTGGTCTGAAATCGAGTCTTTATTATTGCGGTTGGGTTTAAGTAGTAAATGTGTTTAATGCATTGAAAATTTTGCTATTTCATGTACATGTAAAAATGTATTTTAAAAGAAATGTCTAAAATTAATTATTGTTATTTTTCATAGAGTAAACGTTACATTTCAGCCTATTTAAATTATGAATAGCGTGATCACAGTACATTAATTCAATTTTGTTGCATGCATGCCATTGTGTAATGAGTATTATCAAATCTCTCTCTCTCTCTCTCTCTCTCTCTCTCCCCCCCCCCCCCCAAGACCCAAGGGAGACGACCGAGCAGGGCACGCTGGGTAAGTTCAGTATGATTCCGTGTAAATTACAGGAACCTGTTTCGTCACTAGTCAGACTCTGGTCAGCCACACAGCGGGGCGGTTCCTTGTGTTATAACCACGGGTATTTAGTGGTCTCTTGTCCGGTGCAAATATGCGATCAAAGCATAAATTGGATCCTAAATCATAAGTTTTATGCTCTTTGTTCTATCAGAACCTCTACAAACTATTCTTTAAAGAAAACGGCGCGTTTGATTTGACCTATATTAACACTAACAAGTGGCAATAAACCCGAAGAACATACGTCAGGTTAACTTGCAACTTATCACTCAGTCTCAAACTTACATGCACCAAAGATAAATGCATATGTAATGCACGCATATATACGCATATATACGTAATACATGTAATTGGTAGATATATCTCTATACTTTTATTATTTATCATCAAAGTATACAAAGAGCCTTTTTGTTCTCTTTTAGTAAACGTTTTATCAGGGTCTGTCATCATGTGCGGATCTAGAGGGGGTCAGGGGGTCAGGGGGTCCGGACCCCCCCCCCCCCCCCCCGCAAAATTTAAATCAAATAACCGTCGCCCCCCCTGTATTGTGTACTGTGCCAAACGATACCGCAGACGCAAGGGAGATCCTAAAAACTCCGTGCGGCCTTATAACCAAAGAGACTCAGTCAACGCCTAGATATAAACCCAAGCGCCGAAATCGGCGCCTATAAACAGCTGATCATAAATTCCTGTCGTACCTCAATTAATTATGAGAGGGAAAGTGGCCTTCAATAAAATTAGAACTATTTTAACAAGAGCTTGGACTTTGGGTAGTTGTGTCAAACAGCAATGTGACGTTGGCCTGTCTATTTCATTGCTGGCCACTCAGCCATGGCTCTTTGAAATTAACAAGATTCGTGAGGTTTTTGAGCTAAAACTTCGCAATCGGTACATACTTCGCTTGAAACCGTGTCATTTTTAACTTGTTTTGACGCAAGAAATAGATAGCTACGCCCTACTGAAAGTCCAAGGTCTTGTTAAAATGGTTCTAAATGGGGTCGCATGTTATATATGCTTGTATAGAAGCTTATATATGCTAATATATATGCTTATATCTGCTTGTAAATTGTTAGTCGAAAATGAAAAACATTCTGTACCTTAATGTCCTGTATATGACAATCTTTGATTTCACTATTATGAATATTTTTAATGATATTTTCAATAACTAGAATTATACTGTGGTATTGATCCCATTAAATAAATTGTTTTAATATCCATGTGATTATTATACTACATGTACATACAAAACGTCTTTGTGTCGACTTAGATATATATGCTTTATGCAGAGAAAACAGTTCCAGGGACTTGTCACTATGAAGTATTTTATAACACTGTCTTGCATGCCTTTATGTTATAATTTGACAATTATTCTTTTGTCTGTCATTTGATTTCATTTTGACTGTATGCCAACATGATGATTTCAATAAACCATTGAATTGAATTATATATTTCTGTGTTCTTCAGATAGTATCACTTTGAAGTATATTAAAATCCTCCGTTTATGGCTTCTACTTGTAGGACTTGGGTCTACAAAATAGTCGACGTATTATTTACTCAGCATTGTGGACAGGCACCTGTAATACATGTACATGTACCTACGCCTGTCGTCGCTCGCGAAAAGTTTCCAACTTTATGATAGAGATCTAGAAAAGTTAGCCCCAAATAAAACAATTTTTCTTTTATTTAGATTTGAATAGTTTATATATTATATATATTATTAATATTCGAGAAGAATTAAACAAGTTATTTTTACCTAGCTGTTTCGTGTGTTTATCACGTTACCTGCATAAAGCCAGTAGAGCAGGTACTATGTGTATACCAGGGAATGGAACCGTACAAGGTGCTCCATATCGTGCTACAGTGTATTTGTAAATAAACCCCCCATATCATACAAAACTCTCCGAGTCGAGATAAATAGATAAAATGTTCCAGGGGTGGGATGATTACACATTTATTACGGGTACTGTTCACGTTCTTGCGTATTTCGTTTCACATTTTTATGACTAACAGAAAAGCTATCCTGATTTTTGTTGCTTTACTTAGGCAATCTATTTTCACAAATGAGAAAAAATAATTGCAAAAGTAAACACAAAGATACGGATTTCCAAACTTATTTTTACGTTCTATAATCTCAGTAATAAAATTTAAGTAAAATAAACAAATGATAAAAGAAAACATGAAAATTTTTATTCGAACAAAATAACGAATTTGATTTTGATTGATAGCAGTATAAAACCGTATATCGGCTTTTGAAAGGGGACAGTCCTGTCCCCAATTTCACAAGTTAAAAAATATGGGAAACACCGAGAACGGAGTCGGAGTAACTCCGAATCTTAAAATTTAGATCTGTACGCTAATTTTCCTTATGATTTTTAACAATGCCCCCCCCCCTTCTCCCTTGAATTAGGGGGATGGTTCTATCAAAATTAATTTACTTATAAATGTAGTATTAAGCCCCTGTTTCGAAAAAAGATGCCCCCTTCCTTGCCTTCTTTCCAAAAGAAAAAAAAATTACTTGAGATTTCTTTGATTTAGTAAACTATCTGAAGTACTAGTATAGGTCCTAAAGATATGTATATTGTAATTAATCACCAGCCTATTCAATGCGCCAAATATAATTTTTTTTTAATGCGAAAGTTAGAACCATTTCACCAGTGACTGTGGTAGCTGTTGGTTAAATTGGAGAAGGGGGTGTTAAACGGATATCACCTACCAGCTCTACACCTCTTCCAATTTTTACACCCTTTAACGTTTTTTAAAAACTGTTATCGTTATTTTTTTTTAATTGTTGTCAATTGACATCAACCATTTTGTAAGAAAATGAAATTTCTAATTTAAGGTGGTCTTTCAACTTTCTTCGCACATTATCAAACAAAGGGGTTTTAAATAATTTTAAAAGAGGTACAGTAATGAATGTAGACTTTAACCACCCCCACCCCCAACTACCCTCCCCCCCCCCCCCCCCACACACACACACACACATCCACGAATTAGCATTTTGAAGTTTAGAAAATATCTGGAAAGTCCCTCGTATTCAATGAAAAATGCAGTTCTGCGTTCCTGCAGAGACATAATTATGGTTTGGCACTGACTAGTATGCGAGCTTCTCTGTCCCAAGGGGCAATCAGTTCATGTACCATTCTTACCTTCAAGTACAAAAGAGCTAATTCCGGAAGTAGGTGGCGATTGAATGAAAAATGACGGTGATGTAATTAAGAGATGGTAATGTTTACATCCAGAAATAGATCGTCTGTGGAGAGAATCAATCAATTGCTAGTTTGATTCCCAAAATGTCGGATAGTGAAGAGTTTGGGGCGCTGGAAACAGCGTCCATTTCTCCTTCAGGTATTTCATGAAACAAATTGTCAGCAGCCTGCATCACTAACTGCAGGACAGTGTTAGTATCGATCGATAGTATACATTATTTTACATCCTCCTTGGTCTAAGAAATCCCAAAGAACTATTTTGTTCTTGTTTTTATTATTTATTCTGAAATAGTCATCTAGTTTCAGTTTAAAACGGACGCTGATGATTTTTAGCAGTGTGTAAAACTTGATTTTTCATGTTCATCAGTTCGATCATTTTTCTTGTATGTGTTCGTTTGCAGAAGAGTTAACACATCTAAGAGAAAAGGTTAAGACCCTTGAAGAACATGAAGCAGAATTTGGTCAAAAGAGGGCAAAGTTTAAGGAGATTTACATGCAGAAAGAGAGTACGAATCATTTTATTTGATAGATAACTTGTTTATGATTAAGCCTTATGTTAATGAGAACTGAAAACTATAAAAAGGTTAACACTAATCTACAGTAGTACAATTAATTCTTTATTGCTAACAAAGTAATAGCCTAATAACATAATCTACTTTCTGCTCTCTCAATAAATCTTCATACTCTTTTGCACATAATAACTCAGAGTCTTATTAATCAGTTATATTTTGTTCTCTGGGTTATTTTTTCCAATTAAATTAAGTTATTGTAAATGATGAATATTTTATCTTTTTTTAAGAAATGGGTGGAGCTTCTTGAGTTATCAAGATTTCCACAAATAATATTTGTTAATATTTAGCATATACATGTAATTTGTTTTGTTAAAATTAGTAATTTGTGAATGGAACCTGTGTCTATATAAGTAATGTAGAATATGATACTATGTCATGATATCTTGATATCTTCAGAGGAACTGGAGTCAGAAAAAGAACGACTACAGAAAACAGAATCAGAATTAAATTCGGTCAAGGAAGAGTATGAAAGACTAAAAGGAGAAATGGAAGGAATAAAGACAGCTGTAGCTTACTCTGAATCCAATAGACAGGATGAGATTGAGGCGATTCGTAGACAGTGTAAAGAGGAGATTGACACACTACAATCTCTTCTTAATGGTCAGTTACAAATATACAAAGAAAGGAAACTAATTGTGGGGATAGTTTAAAATATAAAATAGTGATAAAGGGAGACTACCAGTACTTATTTTCACAAAAATGCAATGAACACATTTTCTCAGCAGAACCTTTCTCTGTTTAAAACGTATTGCTGCTTTGATGTGTTATGAAAATTAAAGAATTATGCTATTCGTCCAAAATGGATGTACAACAATTAATGTGGAAGTGGGGCTTAAATTATTATCAATTTTATTTATGGACCCACTGCAAAATTTTTATTAGAGGAAAATAGGATATCAATTACTTTAAATACATGCATTAATACTATTTTACACCTTTAATTTTCTTTAAAGAAGTAAGAAATGAAGCCTCAACATCAACAGCCATGCAGTATGAGCAGGAACAACGGAAGCTGAAAGAATTATGTGAAAAGTACGAAGAAGAAGTGCGTGAGTTACGCAGCCGCCTCAATCAAGATGGGTACGTCTGTAGGCCATTGAAAATAAATTTGATAAACTTGCATAAAATTAAACTACCATTAACACTTTGCTGGAGATTAGTACTTACCAGTACATGTTTTGTATCTAAAACTACCAACCATTTTTTGCAATGTTTTAAATGCAAGAAAAACAGAAAAAAAAGAAGCTGTGTATATACTCAGTCATCAAGGTGTTAGTTGTGGTGAATTGTCTAGAATTATTAGATTACAATAGAGAAAGTGCATGATAGTATACAAATAAACTGTAACATTACGAATCAAATAGTGAGAACTGATCTACTGTGTATTAATATAACTATAGCAGAAAATACTGCTCCAGTAAATAGAATACTAACAGTCATACCAATGCTTCCCTAGCGATTCTCAGAAGTTACCACCAAGGTATATAACAGATGACTGCATGACATGGTCTTCTTGTAATTCTCTCTGTTCATTTGTTTAGATAAGAATGAAAATTCATTTGATTTTTCATGAATGGGCAGGCAAATTGTCTGTGTTGGTTTCTAGTTGTTTGATTTTTCATCTTGTGTTCACTGTTTTTGACAACATTCATTCATCTATAATTTGTATTTAAAATAAAACAATACGAGTTAAGAAGTTTGATCATTATTCACAGATTTCTAGTTATCTTGGATTTCATTGTCAAATTGATATACAATATTAAATGTTCACCAAAGTAAGAATTCTAACAATATTTTTTATTGGTACATGAAGGAACATAAAGTATCCTTAAAATGTAACATTTGCAAATTCCATAAAAATGGATGCCCAAGAATAATCATGAAATAAAGTCAATCTTCCCTTTATTATTTCACTTTGTTTTTCATCTATCACTATGATAATTATAATCAAATTTATATTTATCTGAGATTTTTTTTTCTTAAATTTTTGTAGAAATTTGTGGAGATGTCATGCATACTCTAAAAAATCTATTTCTTACTGAATCTTGAACCTAAGTTTCTGTTTGATTTGAAGTGTATCTATCACTTATTACATGTATTACACATATTACATGTATTGTTATATTTGTGTAATCACAACACACACATAAAAAAAGTTATAAAAGTTATCTATAGTAAAGCTAGTAGAATCAGTTTTCATGTAATTGGAGCATTTGTTGCAATTTTGTAAAATTACTTTCAATGACTACTCTCTCTCTCTCTAATAATGCATTACCTAGTGCATGTACAGTATATTTTAGACTTGCCTTAATTTTTATCTTTATTTTTTCCAGAGAGGGGTTCTTGTCCTCTGTTGCTAAGCAACTAAAGCAGATGGCGCCAGGGTCCCTGGCAGGAAGCAGTTCCAGTCTGGCCCAGGAGCATGAGAGTCTGGAGGACGACATGAGGAAGGTCAGGGTCACCACTATGTTAGATTGGTTCAACAATGTCTTTAAAATGAACATTCATATATCATTTCTTATCTGGGTATGTGACATGAGGAAGGTTAAGACAGCCAACCAATGTCAGCTTAGTTTGACAATAGCCTATCTTTAAAATAAACATATTGATTCTCATCTAGAAGAAAATGAAATGAGCTTTTATAGTTAACTAGTTTTGTTTGTAGCTGTGTAGCTGAATGTTCTAATCAGGATTGATTGTCTGAAATGTTGTCATTTGACTTTGATTCTGAATTGAATTGATTGAGAAAAAAATATTGAGTAAATATAAAACCCAACAGAAAGAAGAAGTACATGTAGAGTTATGGTTAAGAGTATCATGTTTACTGACTTTTATACAGGCACAAGCTGATGCAGAGATACTAAAGTCAGTCGTAATGCCTCTGGAGGAGGAGATAAGAAGTTTAAAGGAACAGCTCCATGAGGCGAGAGGGAGGGGGAGAGAGGGGCAGGGAAGTCAGACCTCCCCCAGCAACAAACACCCCACCCCTGACACCCAGTCCCTCTCAGAAATGGACCACTCCAGAGACCCCGAGGAGAGGGTGAGACTTGGGCACAGACTCAGTAATAAGTTTGAGAGGGGGTGGGTGGGGGTTATTTTCAATGTAGAATTTATGTTGTTCAAGTTCATTCTTTTCTAAATCAACATATGATAGACGTATTCCGGTATGTGATCTCAATTATTCTAAAACTCCAAACTACAAGTATCCAGGGTAAATTGCTTTTATATATTGTATGAGAGGGTTTTAGTAACTGACATCAAGCTTTTAATAGCTATTTATAAACCTCCAGAGATGAAGAAGATCAAGGTGCTTTGTACTGTTCATTCTAGATCAATGAGCTCATGAAATACTTGAAAGCAGAGAAGGCGTCACGCAAGGACCTGGAGATGTATGTAGCCGTGCTGTCGACTCAGAAAAATGTGTATGAGGAGGAGGCCGACAAACTCAAAAAGGATTTGGACGATGGTGAGCGCGCTCAGTGAATGAGCATGTAAATTACATGTATCTGTGGTTTTCTTTCCTTAGATTTAAAATACTGTAACTAAGCGACAATAGGAATAGGTGACATGAAATAACCTGTGTATTCTTATAAGACAAAGTTCCTCTTTTCATAGTCTGTAAAATCTTGGAGGAAGAGAAGAAGTCCCATGAGGACTTGAGACAGACTTGGCAAATGGCCAACGACCAGTTCCTGGAATCTCAGCGCCTAATGATGATGGATCTCCGGCGAATGGAATCTGTCCTGACCGTGGAACAGCAGAGGCAGATCGGAGGTAAGGTCAAGGTGTTCAGGGTCAGATTGAGAATGAGGCTGTGGTACTGCATAGCGGGTTGATTTGGCAGGTGTCAGATTTGTTGATTGTAAGAGATTGGGGTAATTTTATTTTAATGTTGAAATGGGTTGTAGTCAGCACATTTCATGTACCGAAATACTGTAACCTGCTGTGCAGTATGTGTTTAGAGAAAATCTTATATTACTGTGTATGTAAAACAGAATGGTTAAATTAATAAGGGGGCATGAATTTGAAACATTTTGCATGGTTTGAAGAAAATTTCCCCTTGGTAAATGATGTAATAACCATCTCTTCTATTAATAGAGCATTGTATGAGGTGTAATTAAATAGTGTCTTAAAAGATCATTCTACTGATTATGGATTCCCTTGCATTTTGAAGACATGTTTGTTTGCTTTTGCATGCTGGTCTTAGAACTCAAATTGAAAGACAGGAAAAGAGAGGCCCAAGAAAAGCGCGTCAAAGATTTGGAGGAAATGCGGAATAAACAGGAACAGGATCAGCAGCGCCGTAAACTAGGTATTGCCGTAGCTTGATGTGCTACTAACCTGTAATCAAAGATGTTTTATTCCAGATTTTTAAGTTAATTTTGCTGCTAAATAGAATAAAGCATATATATCACGCTGCCTCTAGAAGTCTTGGGTCACTCAGGTAACCTATTGCAGTCACTGGTTCTCTGTTGTCTTGGGTATACTTAAATGTGTACAACTTCTCTCAGAAAATACAAGGCCCATAATCATAACTCTTACCATTCTCTTATATTGATGTGATGAATCAACATTTAAGGTGTTAACCTTGTACTCATTTTGTATGGTTTAAAATTATTTCCCTATCTTATTTATACCCCTGCAGCTTGTTTTTGACTTTTAGTCAGTCCGTCACTTTTGTACCTTTTAAAAGCAATTCCTCTTAAACCACTGCACAGAAAATCAAGAAACTTTGTAGGTATTTAGAACACAATGTGTAAATATTGCCAGGTAACTCCAGTTCCAATATTTTTCTGGGAATTTTGGCCCTTTTCAACTTGGTGATGCCTCATAAGGTGATGCCTCGTCTTGGTGAGGTGATGCCTCATAAAGGTGATGCATCGTCTCGGTGAGGTGATGCCTCATAAAGGTGATGCCTCGTCTCGGTGAGGTGATGCCTCATAAAGGTGATGCATCGTCTCGGTGAGGTGATGCATCGTCTCGGTGAGGTGATGCCTCATAAAGGTGATGCCTCGTCTCGGTGAGGTGATGCCTCATAAAGGTGATGCCTCTTTTTGGTGAGCTTTGTAATCTGTGATTACCTATGTTTCTATCATGACAATGTAGTGCTGAAGTACATGTACATGTATTATCTACACACAAACAATTCTTTTTATATCTCCCTTTCCCTGGTGTGTCATTCCTTAAAGACTGAAGTCCTGTACTGTTCTATTTGCTGTGAAAATCTCACCCATATATGACCCAGATTTCTCTTATTTGCTTTTGCTCGTACCAGTAATTAATGAGTATTGTAGTGCAATATCATTTCTGCCAGAAGACCTTTATGAAGGCCTGTCTTTAAATGTATTGTGTGCTGTATGCTAGAGTAGGTGTAGTACTATAAGAACCATTTTAACAAAACTTGGCCTTTGGGTAGTTGTGTCAAACAGCAAAGTGATGTAGGCCTGTCTATTTCTTTGTTGGCCACTCAGCCATGGCTCTTTGAAATCAACAACATTTGTTTGGCTTTTAAGCTAAAACTATACAATCGATGCATATTTCGCCTGAAACCGGGTCATTTTTAACTTGTTTTGATGCAGGGAATAGATAGCTATGCCCTACTGAAAGTCCAAGGTCTTGTTAAAATGGTTCTAAAAAGAATAATTTTGTTAAGGTACATATGTATGTGCCTGGCACTGTGTGCCCTTGCACGTGCACATGCGATAGTGTGTGTTTGTGTACAATATACCGATAGTAGACTGGAATGGGTGTGTAGTACAGTTGTTGTGTTGTTGCTGTAGTTGTAGAGGCCACCCTCAATAATTTACGGAGATTGAACCGACGTAAGTGTGCCGACATCGAGAGCATGACGTCTTATGTTTCCTTTATCTATGTTTACTTTAGTGATCTGAGCATGTTAACATTAGAAAAATGTTCTTTGAGTTTTTCTTTTTGAGCAGATTAAATTCACTTGCATGTTGTTTTGAAAAAGATTTTTCAGAAACGATTTTTAAATTTCAATACCAGTATATGTACATTTTATAAAAATTTAAGATTTATAAAAACAGTTGTATTTCAATTATGTTTTCAAATTTAATTAATGAAAAAAACAAGCTATTAGGAATTCAAACTCATATTTCTAAATATGAATTTTCTTTTTGTAGTATTTTGATCATATTGTTCATAAAATTTCTAGGCTCTATTGTAGATTCCTTATTTGACACAAGTTTAAAATTTCACTATTCCTGCCTTTTAACAAATTTCGAAGATATAAGATTGCAAGCAAGAAGTTTATCATTAAAGAAAGTGCCATAATTTTATTTAGATTATATAAACTGTAAGAAAACAATTGCGAAAGTTTCAGAATTTGTGGGAATTTATGCAGATAATCATTCCTTGTGTTTGAATAGGAATCTACAGTAGTACAGTAACAAGTATCATCTTACGAATATTCTTACTTGCTAATGTAATCCAAGTATTTCATTTTATTTTACTCTTTAAAGAAATCATGTAATTTTTTTTCTGAAGTGATTTGAAATAATTTCTGAGATAATTTTACTGAAGTATATGTATGTCATGAGAATAGGAGAAAACTTCAATTTACACTGACTGCACAGAATTTGAAAAAGTGTCATTAATTTTTTCCAGATGCTTTGAATAAGATGGAACAGGCTTCAGAGGTAATTTTCTATTTATTCAGTAATGTGTTCTTTTTTAAATCTAAAATTTTAAAAGATTTTTTCTATGCTATTTCAAGGATACTCAAATTGAAAAATAAATTAATTTCAAGTGTATAACGTAAGTTGCTAGCTGAAATGAATGGATGTTGGTGAATTTAAAATAGTTTTAATGTCAAGGGTTACTTGGTAATATCTCTTAAAAACAACTTTATTAGAACAAATTTAAAAATGTGGTGAATTCTTTCACAAGTGCTGATGGGCAAAATTAACCCCATTTACTATAGATAATTCTGTTGTTTTCATTTGATCCTCGTCCATTGACAGAAACTGCAGGCTCTAGAGAACCATGACCTTGGGAACGTCCTTCAAGTACAGTCCGAGTCCTTGTCCCAGGGGTCAAACTCCAGCATCAATCTCCTCTCGACAGATGACGGTCAGGTCAAGCAGTCGCCGAGTAACGACACGCTAGATACCACTGGGGAGAGCCTGGTGGATGGTCTGTCCGCTCCAGAGGACGGGCTCAGGGTCCAGATCAGTCCGGAGAAAACCCTTCACATGCCTCACCTGTCCGAGGCCCAGATGAAAGCCATTACAGGTACGATTCTGCCCAAGTCAAACAGAGTTACACATTGATTGTAAAAAGAGTAATTACATTCTTCTTCAAAATCTTCCAAAAATCATTTGGCCAGAAAAGTTGAAATTTGTGCGGAATCACCCTCAAGTAGTGAAGATTCAAATTTGTTCAAATCATGGTCCGCAGGTGTAGGGTGAGGCTACAATGAGGGGTCAAATTTTTACATATTAACAATATGTACAGAAAAATCTTGTAATTTTTCTTCTCAAAAAATAATTGACCAAAAAAGATGTAGCTTATGTGGAAGCATCCTCTGGTATTGTAGATTTAAGTTTGTTCAAAACATGATCCATAAGGATAGGGTTGGGCCATAATGGGGTCAAATTTTTACATAGAAAAATATATAGAGAAAAAATCTTCAAAAATTTCTTCCCAAAAACCATTTAGCCAGGAAAGCTACAACTTGTGTGGAAGCATCCTTATATGTAGGTTGTGTAGATTCAGATTTGTTCAAATTATGATCTCCGGGGCAAGGGTGAGGGAGAGTGGTGAATGTTTACTTACGAGTATATAGAGAAATTCCTTAAAAATCTTCTGCTGGAAAAACATTCAGCCAGAAAAGCTGAAACTTGTGTGAAAGCACAGGTTGTGCGGATTGAAGTTTGTTCAAATCATGATTCTCTGGAGAAGGATGGGAACAGAAGGGGTGGAAGGGTTAAATGGGAATAAATACTGAAACAACACAAGGAGCTGGATATTTAACATAAATGTATATGAATAAAAGATTTTTTTGGTAACTTTTTTTAGCAATATCTACTCTACTTAATTGCTAAGATACATGATGTTAAATTAGATACTTAAATGCCGATTTGATCAGGCAATTGTTGCTCAGGTGAGCAATGTTGCCACTTGGCCTCTTGTTTGTTGTTTACAAACCCTACACCTTGTATGCATTGTTTGTATAGCATGTTCTAGATATCGTATTCTGTGATCTATTGTCATTTACAGACCCTACCCCGGAGTTGGTGGCTCGCCAGTCTCTGCTGGCCACAGCCAGACAGACGGACAGCAGAATCTCCCTGGAGGGACGTAGGATGGTCAGCGAGAAGGAGTGGGAGCTCCTCCAGAAACAGGTACCCTACACATCTACAGTCCAGGGGGTGCTAAGTATGTCAATCTTATAACACATATAGGTATGAATCCAGGGGGGGGCTAAGTATGTCAGTCTTATAACACATATTGGTATGAATTCAGGGGGTGCTAAGTATGTCAATCTTATAACACATATAGGTATGAATCCAGGGGATGCTAAGTATGTCAATCTTATAAGTAAACACATATAGGTATGAATCCAGGGGGTGCTAAGTATGTTAATCTTATAACACATATAGGTATGAATTCCAGGAGTCAGAAATATTTCATTAAGATCTGATGAGTAACCCAGTTTGTGTCTGAATAATAAATTTAATAATTATCATGCTTTTTACAGTAAATTTACAGTACATAATAAAATCACCCATTTGAATACAGTAACAAACAAAATATGGGACCTTATATAATGTAGACTTCATAAGTATGTCACAAATATAGGGAATTCTCACAAGTTATAGGAAATTATTAGTGACACAACTGACCACCAGTCAGCAATCAGATGAAGGTACATTTAGTCATCTTTAAGGGTATTTTTTTTAACTCTCAGTACTGTGCTAACCTAGTTATCCAATTAACAAATTATATGCATATACAGAATGTAGATCAATTGATAACTTTTACACACACAGCTGTTGGAGGCACGGGAGAAAGCTGGTAAGCCCTGTGATATGTGCAATAACTACGAAGCCCAGCTTCAGAACATTCAGGACGAGTACAAGAGAGAGCAGGTGAAGGCCAAGTCCCTGGAGCGCCGGCTCAATCACGAACTACAGATGCTGGAGAACAAACAGAAGTACATCACAGACCTAGAGAACAGTCTCAACAACTCAGCGACCGAAGCTCAAAACCAGGTCAGTGTGTCACAAGGGTGGAAGGGGGGTCACATGATCAATTGAACAGTCTCAACAACTCAACGACCGAAGCTCAAAACCAGGTCAGTGTGTCACAAGGGTGGAAGGGGGGTCACATGAACAATTGAACAACTCAGTAGATTTACCCCGTCTTAAATTCACCCAGACAATGGAATATGTGATAGATACTCTTGATGAACACAGTAACATGAAAATTGTTTTGATTTAGCCCATTCTAAATTGTGCTCACTGGCGACGAGGGTGAAATGGGTAAAAATAAAACATAAACACATACCGGTAATTCCCTGTAAACAGTTTTCTTGCAAATTTTTTCATTTAAAAAATATCAGACAGTTTGAGGTCTGTTTAAGGGGCATGGTTACGGTATTGGCCAAAATTTGTTTTTCAATATTTATGGTTTACAATGCTTTAGTAATGCATTTCTAATGGTCAACCAAAATTTGAGTGTTGGTTATAAAATTACATGTATAAGCAAGATACTAAGGCATTGTAAACCATTAAAATTGTTTGCTATGTAAACAAGGCTTGTGCCTTGTTTATGTTTACATTGGTACATATACAGGTGTAAGTTCTTTTTCAAGCTGATTCATTTTGATACATGAATCAACAGTTTCTAGTGTTTGTCACATTCATTTTAGGTCTAAACATGGAATATTCAAAATGTAAATAAAATATTATCCGAGTTTTGTGTACATGGCAGAGAATTGTGAGCTCTGTATCTCGCTGATGACTCAATGACCCCCAAATTTTGGTTGCCTATTAGAAATGCATTTTTAACATCAAATTAGGAAGAACAAAATTGACTTAAGTCTAGACCATGCCCCTTTAACTGTATCTCTTGAATCAGAAGAAAAGTATTGGGGATGATTCTCATTTATCTTAATTGAGATTAAAGTGTATAAATGTCTGTCTGGGCTGTAATATGATGAACAAACAGAGGATCTGCCTTATTTTTATCTTTTTTGGGAGTTGATTTTAATCAACTCTTCTATGCAGTTACTCAGACAAACCGAAAGTGAAACAGTGTTTGGACCTCAGCACAAATCATTGCTGCTGACAAGACTTTGTTCTTGAAAATAATTGATGAATTCTATGTAATGTATGCTAAAGCATTGTTGTTCAAGGAAACTTATTTATAAATACCTTGAAAATAGTCAGATTTTAAATGATACGAACAATTTAAATATTTTTTGTAGTCATATGTATTCCTACGCCAGAGTTTAATATAGTCTCGTTCAACTCGACGCTCGGCTGTCTCCTTAAATCCTTGTCCGAGATTTTCGGTGTCAGCCGAGCGTTTGGTTGAATGAGACTAGAGCTCAATATTGCTTGGATCCATACAATTTTCGAGAAATATCTCTTTCACTGAAACATAGTTTGATTGAATTAATTTTATCTTTAAATATTATTTAACATTATTCATATGGAGGTTTCTCGACATTCTTGTCGAAAAAGTCCAAAAATTCATATTATAAAAATGTGCGTAATTCAAATTAGAAAATACATGTACTTGTCATGCAAAATAACATATCATTGATTTTAAAATAAATAAACATCGACAAAATCAACTCCCGTCAGTTCTTCAGTATTTTGATTTAATAATATAAACAGCAAAATACACTGTCAGTAACTTTTGCTACATTGTGGTAGGTCTTCTAAGTAACTATGTTTAATGTTTATTAACTTAACAGACTGCTATAGAAAGATTTAAGACTGTTTGAATGTTATCACAACAATGTTTGAATGATCATGATTAACTGATATAAAGATGTGCATGACTAATATGAAAGTCTTGATACAGATCACCAGTTTAACAACAAAAATCCAGGAATGTGAACGGTACCTGACAGAAGTCAGGCAACAGAACACGCAATCTCAGCTCGAACTCAGGGATATGTTGGTGAGTGAATTCAAACAATCCAGCTAGAACTCAGGGATATGTTGGTGAGTGAATTCAAACAATCTCAGCTCAAACTCAGGGATATGTTGGTGAGTGAATTCAAACAATCTCAGCTCAAACTCAGGGGTATGTTGGTGAGTGAATTCAAACAATCTCAGCTAGAACTCAGGGATATGTTGGTGAGTGAATTCAAACAATCTCAGCTAGAACTCAGGGATATGTTGGTGAGTGAATTCAAACAATCTCAGCTCAAACTCAGGGATATGTTGGTGAGTGAATTCAAACAATCTCAGCTCAAACTCAGGGATATGTTGGTGAGTGAATTCAAACAATCTCAGCTCAAACTCAGGGATATGTTGGTGAGTGAATTCAAACAATCTCAGCTCAAACTCAGGGGTATGTTGGTGAGTGAATTCAAACAATCTCAGCTAGAACTCAGGGATATGTTGGTGAGTGAATTCAAACAATCTCAGCTCAAACTCAGGGATATGTTGGTTAGAGGGTACAGTTAATATCTGCTTGAACTCAGGCAAATATTGAAGAGTAAATATGCTTAATCTTAGCTGAAAGTCAGGGATATGTTGGTAAGTCAGTATGGTTAACCCTAGCTTGAACTTGAGGACATGTTTGTGAAGTTATTAATACAATCAATTTAGGGTAGAACAAAATGATATTTTAGTGAGTTGAGAATCTCAATTTCAATTAGAACTCTGAAGTATGTTTATGAATAAATGTAGTTTAAATCACACTCATATAAAATTAGAGATTAAAATCTTGCTTTCATCACTTCCTATGTTTGTATGGAGTAACAGGGGCAACAGGACTTATTTTTTATTGCATTTTTCCTTCTTTTGCAGAAATCATTAACAAAAGACAGAGAAACTGTACAAAAAGAAGTAAGTGTAATAATAGATTAACAAACTGTACAGAAAGAATTAAGTGTAACAATAGATTAACAAACTGTACAGAAAGAAGTACTGGTAAATGTAATAATAGATTACAAACTGTACAGAAAGAAGTAAGTGTAATAATAGATTACAAACTGTACAGAAAGAAGTAAGTGTAATAATAGATTAACAAACTGTACAGAAAGAAGTAAGTGTAATAATAGATTACAAACTGTACAGAAAGAAGTAAGTGTAATAATAGATTAACAAACTGTACAGAAAGAAGTAAGTGTAATAATAGATGTACAAACTGTACAGAAAGAAGTAAGTGTAATAATAGATTAACAAAAAAATATCACCTGCTAGGAAATTATTCAGGAAAAGGGAAGGGGTAGCATGCTCGATTTCTGGTAATGAAATGAGGCATAATGTATTAATGAATGGTAGGCCGAATCTGTGTGAATTAAAAAAAAATACCATACACTTTCCTAATTAGCTAGATTTGGACAGATGAATACTGTGCTGATTTCCCCCACTTCCTGTACTTGTTTTTTGACCTTCCTGTAAACACTAAACAGTTTCAGAAGCTTTCAGTTATGGTTGGAATCCAGGATAAATGTTAACAGTTCTGATTTTTCTGCCTACAGATCATGAAGCTACAGAGTGACAATGATTCCTTGATGGGGGCACACTCAAAGTTTGCCCAGCAGCTTCAGAATGAGGACATCAACCTCCCCAACAACATGGAGGTAATGCACCTCAGACAAATCTAACAAATGGCCAATCATCTAATCAAGTTATCATTGTGTAACTAAGAAGTAATTGTTGTCTAATTTTCTGATGAACAGGTGGACAATAAGGTACTAACCTTCACAATATTCTTACTTTAAACCCTAGTGGTTATTTTCCACTAAAATTATTATGAAAAACCCTTGTATCAAACATTTCCCAAAGCCTCAAAACCTTCCACAGCCTTTCTCAGTAAGAAAAAACTGTACTCCAACACACACACACCCTGATCTTAAAGTCCCACAGAGAACAGATATCTATAAATTATTGCACAGCCCCACGCATACATATCATATACATTAGTTCAGTTGAATAGAATTGAATTATTAGAAAAAAGAGATTTTTATATTTTCGGTATGTTAGCAAGTAAGTATGTATTTTTCAGGAGCTACAGCTTCTGTTACTGAAGTACAGAGAGGAAATCATCCAGGCCAAGGTGGCCAAGGAACACATAGAGAGCTCACTCAAGAGTGAAAATATGTTTCTAAAATCCCGAGTCCACGCTGAACAGGAAGAGAAAAACACGCTAGAGGAGACCCTGAATCAGGAGATAAACAGTCTACAGGAAAAATTAGGTGAATAATATCATAGATCAGTGATCTATAAAACCATACATGTTATCTCACCCACGAGGAAGTCTTACGCTTTTTGACTCTGTGCGTTGTGGTCAAATATCTGGCCCCGATTTCAACCAATTTTTAAATAATATCGTATTAAAATAAAATCTTCACAAATCATTGATAAGAGGATGCCTATAACTTTAATTTGATTTTAGTCATCATTGCTCATTAGCTGTTTATCTATGACGTCACTTAAATGACCTAATTCCTGCAAATTTGCAAAAAAATAAAAATATTCTCATTTTTTCTCCATATTTTGCATTCAGAATTATAGAGCGCAGGTCTTCATAAATGCGATTTTAACATATGTTTTTTGTCAGAAAGTTATACACATTATATTAAAAAATGGTACTTGAGCAAGCCTGCGCTCGATGTTTCCCAGTCAAAAAACCATAGGAAAACACCCATATTTTGCAACAAAACATCAATTTATCAAAATAATGCAATCTTCATGACGTCATTTCTACATTATGATGTCACTGTGGTGATAACCTTTTACACCTTTATTTCCAATATGATTTTAACTATCTTTCATCTTATTTTCAAAGCTCTTTCTAAAACTTTGATTTTGGGGGCAAAAAATGCATAAAACCGCACACAGTCCTTTTACTGACCAATGGCAAATGCTAAAGTCTCTGCACAAAAGTATTTTTTCCCTCCAAAAAGGCTTAATCAAAAATGATATGCAAAATTATGTGACTGACTTTTTTTGCATGTCTTACAGTTTGTTAAAACTTTTGTATTTTAGTTGATAATCTTAACTACTAATCAGAGAACCCATCTATAAATATATGGGCTATAAAGCCTACGTTAAAAAGACCGTGTGCAATGCTACCTCTTTGGCGTTCAAAATCCACCTCTTTTTCACCACTGGCGGTTAACATGTATGATAGAACAAAATGTAGGTACAGTGATAATTTAATAGACCAGTAGTCTATAGAGCAAAATCTAGGCAATGATATAACAGACTTGTAGTCTATAAAACAAAATATAGGCACTAATGAAATAGATCAGTAGTCTATAGAACAAAATCTAGTCAATAATATGATAGACAAGTAGTCTAAAGTACAAAATCTGGGCAATAATATGATAAACTGGTAGTTTATAGACCAAAATCTAGGCAATAATATGATAGACAAGTAGTCTAAAGTAAAAAATCTAGGCAATAATATGATAGACCAGTAGTCTATAGAACAAAATCTAGGCAATGATCGAAAGAACGATAGACTAAGAAATGAAATCTAGGTCATTTATCTTACTGGTAGATGAAATCTCCCACTATCAACATTTTATATGCTTTTAAATTTTTTTTGCCAAAAAAAGGTTATCTTATATACTGATATTTTTTTTCCTGTAGCTGTGCAGGAAAGCCTAAAGTCAGAGTTAGAGAGAGAGGCTACAGTAAGAGCAAACTTTGAGGCCAAATGCAAAGAAACAGAGGAATCGATGAAGAGCATTCAGGCCAAGTCTAAACAGCTGATATCTGCCTTACAGCAACAGGTGGAGGAACAGTCCAATGCAAGGGTAGGGACAGGTTGATATCTAGGAAGCATGATTGTATACTCTATCAGGCATTGGTTCTAATTATAGAAGCATAGTTCACATGTAACAAGAAAAAAAGCAGTGCAATGATGGAACAATATTGGTATCTTCAATCTATGATCTTGATGTGTACATCGTAAATGGGGTAACAAATATGTACCAGTATATAAATAGTGCCTGATTGGGAGGGTAACAGTTGAAATTGACACCCCGAGAAAACCATTGTCAACCGACGCGAAGCGGAGGTTGACAATGGTTTTCGAGGGGTGTCAATTTCAACTGTTATCCTCCCAAACAGGCACTATTTATTTTGTTATACTGAATGTCTTTTTTAAAATTTTTAAGAAAATTTTACTGCTTTTATATAGGAATAACGTGAATTCTACAGCGAACCGTACGCGCATAATTTTCGCGCATGTAACATTTTTTAATGTTACCCGTTGCCAAGTGCGTTGCTAACGCTGAGGGTAATAGTAAATATTATTAACTGCGTCTTAACCAATCAGATTTCAGTATTTAACATGAAAGTATAACAATATTCTATGATATGTAGAGGGCTAAACTAGAGACCCAGTACAAAGTACATGTATTACGATGACCAGTATAGTATTACATGGTATGAAGAGGGTATTATAACGTTACATTATTTATAATGTGAATATAAAAATCCTTGTCAGAGGAAATTTCAGCATTACCGTAGATTCCTTGTTTTATGCCAGATCTTAGTTCTGCAATTTAACCATTTTGCATCAAAGCACGAGAATATAAGATCGTGTACTCTGAATTTTTTATCATGTATAATTTCATTTAGTTTAAATCTGTCCGAAAAACGAAGGCAAGATTTTAAAAGGTGCGAGATGTGCTTCTTGCAATTTTACACGGATTTTATTTCCTCGAATAAGGAATCTACAGTAAATTCCTAATGATAGCAGATATTAATGCTGTTGTTAGTGAGATATTTTGTTTGATTGCAGACACAGCTGGAAAATGAGCTCCAGAAACAAAAGGGCAAAGTTCAGTCCCTCCAGATTGATCTTGACAACAGTGAGGCCGTACAGAGGGATTTTGTCAAGCTTTCTCAGTCACTACAGGTAATTCACCTGTGTAACACCTGTGTAACACCTCCCTTTATTATCATAACAGTTTACGTAATTTGTCATATAACAATTACAGTCATTATGCATTCGATAACTACTGTGTGACCTTGGTTGTCAAGGACATCAGAGATATCATGTTAACATTGGTATGAAACTAATGAAATTTTCCTTTTATGAACATCTTTGAGATGCTAAAATTATTATCGAAGTGATTCACATAAGATTCAAAAGAAAAGCTAGAAATAGACATTACTTAACATATACTAGTATTACATATGATGTTAAATGACCGTTTGCAGATACAACTAGAGAAGATTAGACAGGCTGAAAATGAAGTACGGTGGCAGCATGAAGATGATGTAGAAGACTGTACAAACTGTAAACAGGCATTTAGTGTCACCAAGAGAAAGGTATGAACAAACTGTAAACAGACATTTAGTGTCACCAATAGAAAGGTATGAACAAACTGTAGACAGGCATTTAGTGTAATCCAAGAGAAAGGTATGAACAAACTGTAAACAGGCATTTAGTGTCACCAAGAGAAAGGTATGAACAAACTGTAAACAGGCATTTAGTGTCACCAAGAGAAAGGTAGGAAAAAACTGTAAACAGGCATTTAGTGTCACCAAGAGAAAGGTATGAACAAACTGTAAACAGACATTTAGTGTCACCAAAAGAAAGGTAGGAAAAAACTGTAAACAGGCATTTAGTGTCACCAAGAGAAAGGTATGAACGAACTGTAAACAGGCATTTAGTGTCACCAAAAAGAAAGGTATGAAAAAACCGAAACAGGTACAAACAAACTTTAATCAAGTATTAAAAAAAAAGAGAAAGGTATGAACTCATTTAGTGAACAAAGGTATAAACAAAAATGCAAAGCTGCTAAGGATGAGCGATTTTGATTCATCATTAAAAATATGCATTAGTCTGATTAGATTCAATAAGTTTATAAACATTCTTCAGAAAAGGTGAATAAACTGATTTTGCTATAAATTTACTGAATTCATTACAAGGCTGTTGGCTGCAACCATGTTTTACTGTAGATAAAAGAACAGTATGATAAACCCTTTTAATGACCATGAAACATGATTTTCTTTTACTGTCATCGCCACTGATATATTTTATTCACTTGCAGCACCATTGTCGACACTGTGGTAGAATCTTTTGTTCGGACTGTATATCAAAGACAGTGAATAGTGGGCCCAATGGCCGGTCGTTCCGAGTCTGTGACATCTGCCACACGATCCTCGTCAAGGACGCCATGCCTTACTTCAGCACGGAACCCCCAAGCACGCCTGACTAGATGGAGTTCTCCCCTTTAGTTTACCTTATCATTGTTATAATAATTCTTTGTTGTTATTGTGTATTAGCCCACTTAAATGTAGCTGAAAGTGAAAATGAGATTTTCTGATAAAAGATGTGTAGCTTGAGTTTATCAACATTAGTCTAGAGCTCTCACAGATATAAAGTATCAACATTAGTCTAGAGCTCTCACAGATATAAAGTATCAACATTAGTCTAGAGCTCTCACAGATATAAAGTGCATTTATATTTATTGACCTGGCATGTGGACGGTGATTATTAGAGACACTTCTCGAAATTTTATCCACATATAAAACATTTATGGCTTAGTTTAATGTAGCTCTTTAAGTATTTAATGAGATCAGATGTAACTTAAGTATTTAATGAGATCAGATGTAACTGAAATGAATAGATAATTTAGCTTTGGAGGATTTTGAAAAAAAAATGTTTTTGATTTGAGAAAAAGAAGAAGTGACAAAAGTTTTAAATATTTTTTAAAATAGCAATTTTAGCACTTAAATGCTTTGGCATATCAGTGCTTGAAACAACTGAACAAAGCTGATGCAGTTCATAAAAGTGGCTTTTTTATTTGGTTTTTTTTTACAAAGCTAAAAAATATTATAGAAACATATCAAGTGTTGATTTTGTCTTAAACAGCTAAAATTTTAAACTTTTTTAAAAAGTGATGATTCATTAATCTGTCATTCTGAACTCCATCTTTTGTTAATTTGTATGTATTGCTTTTATAATGCACCAATAATTCTATATAGAAATGAAAAGACAATAATTCAGAGTGATTTACTTCTAATGGAAATCTATGCTGTTCATAATGCTAATATTATTGTAAATTGTTGAAACAAGCAGACACAAACACTTATATGGGGAGGAAGTAGGATGTACAATCGTGGGGGGGGGGGGGGGGGGGGGGGTTGCGGTTGGGATGTACAGTTTGGTTCCTGGTGTTGTATGCTTTAGAAGTTAATGTCTACAAAACTCTGATCAGAAAGAGTTTGTTTCTGATTTCTGTAAAATCATGGATTAGTGGATGTAATGTTATAGCTCTGTCTATTTGTCTGTCTGTGTAAGGAACTATTTATTACACCAGTGTAAGTGAGTGAGAGTGGAGGGATCCACCATAATAGTTGTATTCAGGGTGATTGCGGATGTATGTTCAGATATAGGAGTGAATGGGAGAACAGGATTGACCTTTTATTCCAATTGAATGTACATATAGAGAGATCTGTTTGAGTGGGGTGTTTGATGAAAAGAGTATGAAACATGACAGGTCTATCTCCAACAGTTGTGTGATCAGCTAGGCTACACTCTTACACTAGAAATTTGTTTGTTCTGGTGCATTTAGCAGTTTAGGTGCTTGATATCATATTCTGCAGAAAGTTTAGAAGAAAACCAGCTAGGGCAATATTTAGATATTGTTTAAAAGATTGTTCATTATGTCAATCACTGTTGAAATTTTAGTTTAAATACATGAAGGTTTCATTTTAAATGTACCTCAGTTCATGTGTATATACATGATTTTATTAAAACTTGGTTGTTTTATTCAAAGTGAAATGAATGTTTGGTCTTTTCTGAAAGATTTCTGTGATACATACAAGACTTGGTATAAATGGCCTCATTTTAGATCTGAGAAATGCTGGTGTAAAATGTATTAGGACAGTTTGTTTTATTGAATGTTTCAATGCTATGATGATACTGCAATTTCTGCACAAACTTGAATGCTCTTGGGAGGCAAAATTCTCATGGCAATGTTTTAGAATGTTATCAATACTGTATTACATTCAGATGACAGTTTTCAATTTTGATATGGTTTTTTGTATCATATTGTGATACTATAGTCTGTTTCAAAATATTTATGCAGCACATTTGGACGATTTTTAATAAAAATACACATATTTTTGAAAGAAGTGCAATTGAAATCAACGAAAGGAAAAATATCAACAATATCTTCATTGACAGAATATCAAAAAAATTCACAGGAACAAAAACAGATTTTTATGGGAAATGTTGACATTTTTTCTGAATTTGGAAAGTCTATCAAAATTCGTCACACAATTTTTTTATGTATCATTCAGATACTTTCTTGTCTGTTGCAAAATAGAAATCTTGGAATTTTTTCATACTATGGAATGAACAGCATTTGAACCTTAAAGGGTTTATAAATATTGAATATTTTAAGAAAATGTATTGCATAAATATCCTGGAACAGAGTATAGATACCTTATGAGTTGAACATGTTGTGGATTTTAAACAAAAACAAACCAGTACTAATACCACTGCTAGAGAGTTGTCTTTTAGAAATCTGTGCTTATTGATATCTATATTTATAGTTGTTTTGTATTAATTGTAGATCATTTGGGTTTTAGGTATAATTACCCTTTGATAAGGGAAATAACTCTATTCCAACATAGATGACTGTTGCGCCTCTATAACATTTTCAAAGTAAAAGACAACTTCAAACAAAACTTTATTTCAATTGTACTTCTTTTCGAAAAATAGACAATAACTTTTACCAGATTTTAAGCTTTTGTAGGTCAACATGAAGTGAATAGTCTATTCTCTGTGAATAGTGCAATTTCCAGGAAACAAACTTTTTACATCTCTGCATGGAATTACTTGTATAATTGCTAACAGTATTAGTAACCTTGTATGTTCAACTCAGATGCATTCAGAACTGAAACCAGAAATGAAGACAATTTGATTATCTGATACAAGCTTGTGATTTTGTAGACAAATTTTGCAAGAATTGTACTTTGGTAACATAATTTTGTTTCAATGGTTTGATGAGCAATTTGTTTCAATGGTTTGATGAGCAATTATGACCCACTCAACAGGAAGTTCTAGTCACTATATGGTCTGTACGTATCCAGGATGTACCAGCGTGTATTTATAGATTCCACTCTGAGCATTCTGTGATGTGTCAGTGACCATTAAGTACACTACATGCTACCTATTGCCAGATATCTTTGTTTTATCAAAATGATTAAAGTGAATTATAATGTGATCTCTTCGTTTCTTCTTTGTTTTTGCGGCAGATTCATCAGTGTTTGAAATCTACCATGCATCTACCTCTGGATAAGGCTAAAGGAATTGGTCGGACCATCCTCTGGTCTCTGTTGTTTTGACAAAGGACATCCATACATTTAGTTTGCATTGTTATGCTGAAGCAATCATAATGATTACATTGTCAAATGGAAAAGATAAAACTTTGAAACCGATGTATAGTGAAACCACAGCACTTCAAATGAAACGATATTTAGGCCCACGGCATATTTTGGTTAGTTTCAGGTTCCTGCAGCTAGCTTTTAACTTGCCTTAAGTAAAATGATAATTGGTGAAGTAAGCTTTTGTAAAACTTGTTGGTATGTTCATACCATGATCTCTTGGAAACATACAAGAGTTGTTAAACTTATTTATACAGTTTAAATAAAATTTCAATTCTTTCATTTTACAATAAAGGCATGTACATCTTTGGCGTTATATCGCGCAAGTTTTGTGTTATAACGTGAATTAAATGTTCGATGTATGAATATTATTATCTCTAATAGGGATCCGTGATATGGATAACAACTAAAGACAGTGAAATAGTGAATTGTAATGAACAAACGATCTTATTCTACTCTTCCTGTAACGGTTATGTTGAGACAACGCGAATTTTCTGCGTTAAAATCGGCAGAAAAAAATTAAGTGTATTAACATAAGCAAATCAAAAAATACGCGAATAAAGTGTAAATTCTCTTTACCTTCGCATTAATTCGCGAAAGTTTCGCGAGACATCAACATATGAATGAAAGTAACACATACATACATGTCTTCAAATTTATTTGCCATTGATGCGTTATCGAAATTTACATAGGGATAAAAATTATTTATCCTCATTCGGTCTCGAAATCATGACTTGCTGTTTATTATTAAAAATCATAGTAGCTAATCACTTCAGACGATTATTAGCATACCAGTGTTTTAGCATACATGTAATAACTATATATTGTACGTATAATCATAGTTATTTAGAACTATGAAAGACACCCCCTCCCCTCTCCCCTAACTGAAAGTAAATTAAACTTTATTTTACGACGTATTCATCTTAACTCCTATATCTATTCCCTACTGTTTGAAAATCAGTATTTGGTGCAAATTCTGTATAATTCTTGAATAAATGCATCAACGGGCACTGTGGGCACTTATTTTAAAACGTAGTTGGTTCATACTGGTGATGGGGTATCCAACTATCCATCTTCGCTAGCCAAGGGTTTTCGGTCCACTTTACTCCCCAAAGTGGACCGAAAACCCTTGGCTAGCGAAGATGTGGGGTATCGGGCAATGCAAAAAAGTGTAAAAACCTGACCACTTCGTAACTTGCAACCACGTCATTAAGATGTGTAATTTGTATTTTTGGCAATGGTCGCTACCTTCAAAACACTTATGAACCGCCAAGAGCATACATTTAACTATATACAAATGCACAGTACGTGTAATTATACTTTATCTTAACTAGCCCCCAACCCCTTTCTGTAGCTGTATTAGTAAATGAATGTACATCAGATTCATCTAAACTTGTATTTATCTCTGACTGTTGGAAAGAGTGCAAAAGGTACGTATACATAGGCCATCATATACTTCAAACGGGATATAATTTAGAGATTGAGGATGTATTCAAGTGTATACGAGTATGAGATTGAACATGCGTAAAAGAAAAAGTTTGAAAATGCATAAAAGAAAAAGTCTGAGCATGTATACGAGTGTGAGATTGAGTATGTATACAATTATATTTGCATTTCCATTGTTCTTTCCCACTGTAAGCCCATACGGAGGAGCTGCAATTATTTCTCTATAATCGCAATTGCTCTGTCAGTATACTATGACGTCATAAAGGTGTAACGTTATATATACTTTTCCATGACGTTATAGATTTAAACCACTATACGATACATCATGTGTTTTTCTCCAACTCGATTAAAATTGACGTATTTACATGTAATATTAAAACATGTCTTTGATAACATTTTAAAGGAATTACTGTTATAACACATCATTGATTCTGTTAACAAATCTATGTGAATTAAAAAGATACATTACAGTCTGAATGTTTACTTTTGATGTAATAGCTAAATGTCAAGGTCTAGGCTAATACAGGGTATTTGCAAGTGGTAAAATGGAAATATAAGTAATAAACAATGATTATTTAGTGAACATGGCGTTATGAATAGCAACTGCTCTGCTGGCATATTTTCCATGATGCGCTAGCGCGCATCATGGAATATGCCAACAGAGCAATTGCTATTCATAACGCCATGTTCACTAAATAACGTTGTTTATTTCTTAAATAAGTGCTAGATTGAGCATGTATATAAGTGAGAGATTGAGCATATACATACCAGTGCGAGATTGAGCATGTACATACAAGAGCGATATTCAGCATGTATACAAGTGAGAGATTGAGCATGTTAGAACGAGAATCGGGTGAACAAAATTTAATGGAAATGAAAACTTTGATTTTTTAAAGATCGATTTATACCTCAACAATTCGAAACTCTTTTTAGTCGACTAATTACGAAACATGCCATTGACCATGCGAATTCGAAGTAAAGTTTTGGCATGGAAGCATATTTACTATATGTCTATAATAACGTGGTTTTAGCGTATAAACAAATTCAACACGTGTGTATACATGCAAACATAACGATTCGTTTTATCCTATTTGTATAGGAATATCATAATTAATATAATGAGCGCAGATCCATTTTATAAATCTTACACAATTTACACTGCATGTTCTGTATGGAAATAACAATATTTACTATTCATTCATAGCTAGCTTGCATCTTCCCAAGTCAATTATATTTTCTATAGATCACTTTAGAAACATTTCGAGTAACTTTCAGCAACTGTTTGTATAATTCATGTATAAATATTCACACATTCCCCGTTAATCTACATATTTTGGATATTGGTAGAATGCAAACAACAACAAAAACGTGCCTTAACATGCTTAATAAGCAGCACAACTAGAGTCTAAGAGTATGTGCTAAGAATTAAGATGGGGGATGTGGGGGCAGTGAATGTGTTTCCCCTTTATGTTTAAATTTAACTCTTTTGAAATATAATTAATTTAACTCTTGTGGTTTATAACTTCAATTTCAATCTTAATTTCTTTATTTTCATATCAATTTTTTACATCCTCCAAAAAAGTGGGGGGGGGGGGCAACTCCATGATAGGCCTAATTCATTTTTTTATATGTAAATTTTAAAAAATTCATTGCCGCGAGAAAAAGTGTGGGGGGGGGGGGGGGGGCAGCCCCCCCCCCCCCCCGATGCTACGTGCATGTCATGGGAAATTTCACATTTATAAATAATTTTTGGCCGTTTTTTTCTTTGTTTGCTCTTTTGTTCGTTTATTTTTTATTTATTTTTTTTTTGTTTTTTTGTTTTTTTTCATGTTTTTTTTTTGGGAGGGGGAGTGGCTGTCCTTGTTTGAAATAATGGAATTTTCAGATGCAAAATAGATCAAAGATTGCGCAGCACTATACTATTATTTTAAATTAAGTAAATCTGGTTGAATTAGCCTCTTTTCTAAAGTATATTCCTAAAAAATGTAGATAAGTGATGAAAATAGTTAACGATGTTGTTTCTGCATTGCTTTAAGACGTGTGGGAAAAATAAAGATTTCATTCATAAACTGCCCGGAAGTAATTTGTTGTCTGCGCACCACAAAACGCGCAACATTTTTGTGATGTTTGTCTTCCGCTTTAGACAGAACACTGTACGTGTTTACGAACCGACAAGGTACAGTGAACAATGAACTCATCCGTGGATGAATTCATTCAGTCATCAGCGAAAATGAGACCCGAATCTTAATGGCCGCCCATAACGGAGATTTAGGAGGGTATTTCTCGTCCCCCCGAGCCGCGGGCTGGTGCGAGTTTTGTGATAATCAAGCCATTACTGCCTCGGAACAGTTTGTCCGTAGCTTCCTGGATTTTCAAAGAAGTCAGTATACTTCCGCAGATTCTGTACCTCGCGACCCTGTGATGTACGCCAAAAAGTTTGTAGAATACTTTCTTCAGCATTTCGAGCGTCAGATCAAAAGGACTTCATACTATCTGGAGTCACAAACACAGATCAAGTCCACGTTCCAAGGGAATGACCCTCTCTTCTCAGGACTTGTTAATGAACATCACGATTTGTCACGGGAGTCAAGTTTTGCTTCACAAACATCAAGATCTCCGACTAATGGCAATTCCAACAACCCGATAGTAGACGACTATTCGGACAATGTGACAGCGGTCAATACATCAGTTACTTCCCCTGATGTAAAGTTGAAACACTCCCCCAAAGAAAAGGGCTTTCTTCGTAGATTTTCATTTCGTAAACACAAACGATCAGTGAAACATAACAGTGAAAGCGATTTGTCTGGAAATCACAGAAAGTTAAAAAACAATCAGAGGGTTAAGGGGGAAGGTAAATCTAACGTCAAGTCAGACATTCGGGGCTTGGTCAAGCGGGAGAGTGTGGTCAGTGTTCTAACAGGAGAGGATTCCAAAGGCAAGTCCCGGTGGGAGAAAACGAAACTGGTGCTGAAGGAAGCAAGTGGGGGCTCCCTCTTAGAATTTTACTCCCCTCCAAAGGTTTGTATTGTAAAATTTACTCAGAATGTTATCATAAAACTGCATGTTTTATTGTGAAGTTAAGATGTGTATTGAGGTTTGCAATTCTTCTTCCAATAAAAGGTTATTGAGTTGTTTTCTTCAAACATGTTGTACCATCATATTTGTGAAAGATGATGTTTGATTGATAGGGAAAAGTATTTCACAAAGGTAGAATTTTGTGATTTGTTTGGTATTACTTTTATAATTTAATTTGCTTTGTACAAAGATGTGATTTAGAAACTTAATATTCTTCCTCTTTTGATTTATATTAGTAATTAAGGAAAACAGCTGGAAGGAAAAATTGCTGAATATGTATTTGCATTGTGAATATTAATTGGTAGTTTCAGTTTGTTTGGTAAACAAGAAGGAAGTAGTCTGTATTGATCATAGGTGATTCCAGTACCACAGACAGACCTCACCTCCCCCCCCCCCCCCCCACCCGACCCTCTTAAATCTCCCTCCCCCAAACTGCAAGCTGTGAGTGTGGACTCGATATTTACTGTGGTCGGTGTGACACTTACTCGAGTCCTTGTCGAGTTTAGCATCAGGAAGCTTGCCCTTGCTATTCCAGGATATTGATCCAAACATTCCAGCTCTGCACAGGTGCAATTATAGTGTGCAATAAAACTTGTTTTTCTGTGCTCATCTTGTGTGTAGATTGATAGGCTATCTCTCTGAGTGTACAGGGAACAGAACATGTAGGCCATCTCTCTGAGTATACAGGGAACAGAACATGTAGGCCATCTCTCTGAGTGTACAGGGAACAGAACATGTAGGCCATCTCTCTGAGTGTACAGGGAACAGAACATGTAGGCCATCTCTCTGAGTGTACAGGGAACAGAACATGTAGGCTATCTCTCTGGGTGTACAGGGAACAGAACATGTTGGCCATCTCTCTGAGTGTACAGGGAACAGAACATGTAGGCCATCTCTCTGAGTTTACAGGGAACAGAACATGTAGGCTGTGTGCAAGGCTTGTCATATTCAGGATACATTGATGTATTTAAAAGAAAAATTAATTTAGAGGGTTGGAGAAGGTGTAAATTATCTGGTGTGTGTATTAGTTTGTGTATTCTGTTAGTAGAACTTTCCTTTGTTCACATATTATCAAGAGACAAAATGGTAGAATCTAATTTAGAAAAGGTGTCCATCGCTCTCATAGCAGGTTTATGTGTTGTATTGAGTTGTATCTCTGTCTTAAATCTTTGCATTGACACAAAATTCTTTAAAAACTGAGTTACTTTACATTATAGTTTAATTTTATTTTTTTTGTAAGTAGATAAATATATCTGTGTTACAGTTGGAAACTATCTGAATTTTCAATGAATTGAGTTCTATGTTAGTTAGCCTCATCACAGATAATGCGAACGTCTTATCAAGAAGGATTAATTAATTTTCCTTAGATCTCTAATTGAAATTTCATTCAGTTCAGTGTAGAAGTTACTTGATCTTTAGGATGTTCAGAGCGATGCTGAATGAGACAGACAAGGACTTTGTGTTTTGTGGGTTTCATGTTGTAAATGGTATGATAATCCAGCAGGATTACGGAAAAGACCCCTTCAGTGTTCTGTCTTACCACATCACAAGGGGACTTTCTTACAAACATGCTCTTGATTTTGAGCTCTGTTAAAATGCACAGAAAAGGAATTCTTTTTTTTTCTCTTTCTGTGAATGAAACACAATATGAAAGATTGAATGGATGTCTTTGTTTACAGAGAAATGACTTAATGCAGCAGATTTGATGTGTGGGTCCTGTGTATGAGCCTTGCATGCAATACAGCACTCCTCTCCTGGTGAACAGACCCTGAGGTGTAGAACCTCATACTTGTGTCCATTCCTCTAACCTGGACTGCCCTCAACTTGTCAAAAGCACATTGATAATCACCTTTCTGTTTTACATGGAGTAGATCAGAATCTATGCTGCCCCACTCGTCAGATATCATTGAATGGTTAATGGGGGGTTGTTTTTGACATCTGTAGAACAGAAGTGACACTGTGGGATAAGTCACTTGTCTCCGGGCTCCAGGGATGACACATGCACACATCAGGCTGTTCATCCCATCAATTACAGCCCCCTATACACTAATAAGGCCCAATACACAAACAACTCCCCTACACACAAACAACCCCCAATACACAAACAACCTTAATATACACAAACAAGTCTCTAATACTGTTACACAAACACCTCCCTTACACATACATGATCCAAATACAAAACAAGACTAAATACTCATAAAATTCCCCAATACAAAGACAAGACCCAATGCACAAACAAAAAAACTCAATACACAAACAAAAAACTCAATACACAAACAAAAAAAACTCAATACACAAACAAAAACTCAATACACAAGCATGTCTTTTACATATAAACAAACATTTCCCTTATACATATATGTCTAGTTATACACATACATGTCCCTTACACACAGACATGTTTTGTGTACACATGCTGATTGACGTAGTGGCCTTGAACTGTTGTAAACAATGTAGGTGTAGCAGTGTAAACAAGTGTTTATTGCTGGGGACCCAGGTTGACTCGGGCCTGACCTCTGACTGGTCACTTATGAGGCCCACTGGCTAGTGTGTGTAGTAAATGTACCTACTGTTCCCAACTACAGCTCAGACGTAACACATATATTCAGTTAATGTATTTTAATACATTGGTCATGTTAGCTTAAGGCTGCATTGAGGAAGTTTATATGTATATAGGTACCATTTGTGCATTCTAGGTAGATATGAAATTGATATTAGTTTTCAGGTTGTTAGATATCTGCATTTTTATATATAAAGATGATACATGTACCAAGGTATCTACATTTTGTGCAATACCCCATTAATTTATTCTTTTTATATGAATTATAAATAACCAAAGAATAGGACCAGTCTTTTCACTATTTTAGGGAAATAAATGTTTTACATTTTAGAACTTGTTTATATAATTTGGTTTATTCTGTTTCCCAGTATTGTTATACAGATTGTTATACAGATTGTTATACAGATTGTTATACAGATTGTTATACAGATTGTTATACAGATTGTTATACAGCTTGTTATACAGATTGTTATACAGCTTGTTATACAGATTGTTATACAGATTGTTATACAGATTGTTATACAGATTGTTATACAGATTGTTATACAGATTGTTATACAGCTTACATGAAATGTTTTACATTTTGTTTTTGTTTTTGACTTCGTCATTTTTAGCCAGAATAACAAGACCTGTTTAACACTGTTCACATCCATCAGATTATTAAACTGTCTTATCTAGTGTATCCCCTGTCGGTGGTACATACTCTGTCCATGACTCATATTTCTAAAGACTAGATAAGCTCTTCAAAAATGTTTTGACATTGCAAAAAGATATATTAAAGACTCCATATTGCTATGGTCTCCCTCACCTTGATTGTGTGACTTTTCAGTTTTATGGATTTGAGTTAAGTTTAAGTTTTGGAAACAAGGGGAAGTCAGATTTGCAGAAAATGTATTTAAATTACATGTATCTACACATTTCCTGGACATGCTAGTACATGTTTATGACATATGTATGAGTTAGTCAGAGTTAAGGAAACAATTTTATTTTTTGTTACCGGTACATTAGTTAGATATGAATTTATGGTAAAAGCTTAGTGAAAAATATAACAATTTGCTTGCAGTCATTTTTTTAAGACACATCTTGATGGATAAACATATAGAGAAATAAACAGTTGTAGGATTGATAGAGATTGTTCACTACGTGTAATGTAATTCTTTTAAGACTTGTTGTAGTAACCCTAGCATTTAGCATAATTTGTCATTCAAATGACACATTTTTACACTTGTTAAATGAAGCCATTTGTTAGTACTCTAAATAGCAAGGATGATAATTCATGATCAATAATTTTAGTTGCTTAATTTATACTTTGTATTTACAGTCGATGAAACCAAAGGCAGGCCTATTTTGTTTCTTCATCACCGAGGCAAGGGAGGCAACCTCACTAGAAATGCCAGAAAACCACCAGCATACGTTTGTTTTGAAGGTATTGAAAAACACAATTTAACACTGTGTGTCCCCTAGCAGAGTTTGCTAACATCTTAACCGACATGTTCTATGAATAATGAATTTACTAGTGGGGACACTACTGATAATTGTTCTTGTTAGAAATTGCTTCTGACTCCTGCGGTCTTGTTTCCAGGATGTCTTCATTTTTATTAAGTTTTCTTTAGTTTGTTCTATAGATATAGTTAAACGACTTTGTAAAACACTTTAATACGATAGTGAATGTCTTATTATTTTCACACAGATAAAGTATGGAAAAGCAGACAACACCTAAAAGTGGCTCACTAGACTTTGAAATATTTTCTCAAATCGGCAAAAAATTACTTGATTATGATAGGTATCATAATGGATAAGAAGTATTTAAGTCAGATGGGAAAAAAATGTGCAATTTTGGATGAAAAATTACTTTTCAGAAAATTTAATTCAGTAAGCATGAACAAAAGCTCCAGGCGGGTTTGAACTCATGATCTGCAGTTCAGAAGCCCAATACTTTAACCACTTAGCTATGACGACATACAATCGAATCGAAAGATATAAACAATTTAACAAAACATTTAAATTGTCATCTTGTGACTGTAGTGTCTTGAAAAGTATAAGTCTGGGTGTAGTGAGGTACCTTAATTAGGAGTGTAACAATATACCGTTAAATACAATTATGGGCCGAACATTATACATGGTATAAAATACTGTGTCCTTATCATATTTTCAGCAACGATATTAATTTATATTGTATAATGATTAAATGTTGACCAAAATTTTTGTAAAGATAACCTTGTGATCTTGTTTAGGTTCTTTTCCAAGAACCACGTGGCGATAAATAGGATCCAATTTAAAAACAGTCACAATTTGTATAAAAAATGAAAATATGCAACACATAACCTTGTATCACAGTAAAGAAATGTATTCTGATATGCTTCAACTTTATCATAACATCCCTAACCTTAGGAAAATAAAACAATATAATTTGTAGTCCCTAAATGGACAACCGTAACAAGTATATGATGTAGTTATTGAAATGGATCCATATAAATCTTAAAATTGGGGGGAAAATTAACTTTCCTGCTGTTCAGAATTCTGGATCTCATGTTTGTAAAAACTTAAGTATCTTAGATGCTGAGTGTACTAATGTCTCCAGGGTAACCCTCCAGTACTATTACACAGTAATAATCATTCTAATGCTAAAAGCTAGGAGTGCATGAGCTTGATTTTGTTCATTCATTGGGAGAATTTCCCAGCAGTATGTCATTGTCTTGTCCATTCATCTGATTGTCTGACTGTTTGGAGTGAGATGAGGGATTGTGGAGTTAGCTGATGGTTGTAATAAGCTATTGATTCCTGTGACAACGCCTCATTACGAGGCAGTGGGAGGAATGCTGGCAGGATTAGCTCCAGTCCACAGGAAGTGATAGAGTGCCCTGACCTCAGCATGTACTTTACTCAGGGCAGCATTAATCTAATAGATTAGATAGATATAGGCAGATGGAAGCTGTCCTGTAAAAAGTCCAATACTGTCACATGTATTAGATAACAAAGCTGGTGCACCTATACAAACTGTGAATGTGTTTGTATAAACTCAAGCCAGATATTAGAATTGCTGCAGCATTTACTTTATTGCTGCAACAGAACTAAACAAATTGTGAGAATAAAAACCATTGCTATCGTTCACTTTTATCTCTGACAAATTTCTGAAGTGGTTATGTAACTTAAGGGTGTACAGAATTTCTATATCCCACCCACTCCTTTTTCAGATCCAATTGTTCCATAGTTTGTTTTGTGGCAGTACATCCATGGGGACTTCAATGTATTTTTGATCAATTATTTACAAAATATGAGTCTGAAAATAATTTCTAAAGCTCCCTGTCACTTGACTTGCATATGACTTAAAGGTAAATTACATAATCAAAGAAACTCTAATATATTGATGGAGCTTTTGATTTGAACGACTTGTAACCTGTATGATTTATATGATTAAAACCACAGGGGCCAAGCCCATTTTAACATTAATTTCTTTATTTATGGTTACATTGAAATTAATGTTAAAACGGGCTTGGCCCCTGTGATTAAAACAAACAAAACCATTAAATGCATAGGCGTCGGAATCAAGGGGGCTATGGGGGGCTTAGCCCCCCCCCCCCACTTTTTTTTGCAAAGTTAGACCTAACCATTAGGCACATAGCATCATAAAGGGTTCAGCCCCCCCCCCCCCCCCCCACTTTTCTTGCAGGAAAGAAAATTGTTCCAAAATTTACCTTGAGGAGATGGAAATATTGAGATGTTAGAGCCATAGGCATACTAGCCCCCCCCCCCCCCCCCCCCCCCCCCCATGGATTAGGATTTTCCTGATTTTGGGTATTAGGTTTGTTTTATTTTTTTTTACATGACAAGATATCTGAGAATTAATCTAGCCCCCCCCCCCCCCCACTTTCAATTTGGTTCCGACGCCACTGAAATGGTTACCATGACTTATATCAGCTTAGATAAAATCCAGTGTTTTATGGAAAAGGTTTTCAAACTAGCTATAATTTCACTCCAAATGCTCCAGTAATGGTCTTCAAGAAATGCAGTTAGATTAAAATTGCTAACTTCCAGTACTGGTCCTGTAAAATGATAAGGCCAGGTGAGTTATTCAGGCTCGTAAGGCCTGCTAATTTAACCAAAGAATATTGATGTGTCTGAACTTGAGCATTATTCAATCAAATTCCAAACTCTGGGTCTCTCAGAAATAAGGACAAAAAATTATAATAAACCTTAGATAACAACCTAACTGTTCTATTGTACCATTTTTCATTATTTGTACTGTTATGTGATATTGTATCATTAATGTACTGTTAGACGGTATAGGTTTATCTATTGTACTGGTATATGATATTATTTTATTTATCGCACTGTTGTATGATATTGTTCTATTTATTGGTACTGATAACCTTATAACAATGCTATTTTATTGACCCTCTCCAGGGCCAGGGGACCAGTGAGTACGTTATCGAGGCCCAGAGCCACCAGGACATGAAGGCGTGGCTGTCGGCAGTCAGCGGATGCATCAGTCAACCCAGCACCCCCGCTGAGCCCCTCTCACCCCCACCCAGGGTCCTGGAGGTGGACGCAGACTCCTTAGGACCAATGTAAGATATGATGAAAAAATCCTCAATGAGAGACAGTGACAATTTAGCCCAGAGATGTTAACATATAATTTCAATTTCTTTATTAACCAATTAAGGGCCCTCAAAAGGCAGCATGAAGACTGTACATACAACATCCAAAGTACATAAAACATTCAATAAACATATACAAGAGGGAAAGAGTTGGATGATTGAAAGAGCTAGGACAGACATGAACATTACATATATGAGCACTGATATGTTCTGTTTAGTCATTTGATATGACACTATGAGGGTTCACAGTGGCAGACATGTAATGCCTGCTGAGGTCAGTGATATCCATGACCTTTGTGCACTCAAAATAGGTCCGAATAGGGTACATGCATGATATCATTGGAAACATACAAAATAAGACACCATACACAAATTGTATGTCATTAGCAAATTTTTACTATAGAGCTGATTGTGAAATACATGTATTGTAATTTCAGAAGTCATGATATGCAAGTTCCTGATGAATTGTTGTCGTAATAAAAGAATGGAAATTTTAAAACAAATATTAACAAATTAAAATTATATTAGATAAATAAAGTTAAATACATATGTAATTGTATATAGTACATGTAAAAACAGGAAATCTTAATATTCCTATACTTAGGAAAACATTGATACAGATATATGTGTAACTCAAGGTGCAGTTCATTGAACCTGGGATTTTGTTCTGGTTAAATAATAACCTCTAAAGACCAAAGGTACAGTTGTCAAAGTCACTGAACATTTGACAGTCGTTTCTTTTAAGCCCTTTAATTGTTTCCGATCCTCTCATCACTAATTAATCTTCCCTTATATCAGCTTGGAGATTAGAGACGGTGGCTACTTCCTGTTCCTGTCTGCCTTTTGAATTCTGAATCAATACCATACGTCTCTGCCAATCAATTTCCTATGTAGTATTTTGATGAAATCAAAATAGATACCTGGTAAATTCCAATTTGTCTTCGATGATATGTTAAGTACCACTGTAATCCTCTCCAGTTAATCAAGGAAACCACCCTTCTTTTATTTTCAGTCATTGGGCATTATATCGTAATTGACAGTATTGATTCTTAATTTACCATTGCATGATGTCTTTCTCATGTAAACTGTTCAGATATTATCTTGCTAGTTTAAAGATGTTTCACTGAGCCCAAATTCACTTTTTCTGTCTGCTTTGAAAAGAATCAAAAGGCAGTATTCATTAGAGACTTATTTAATGTTCAAGAGTTTCGAGCCAAGGTTCGTTTAAGTAGGATGATGCTACAATAATTTGGTTAAAGATCATTTAAAGTACCTTTTCACCAACTCTTGTATATTTTAGCAAAATGAGAGAAACCAAAGTGTTTTTCAAATTATGTCTCTCATGGGTGGACTTTGCGATTAAATATTATATTTAACCTTTCTGTGCTGAAAAAATGTAGTTTGGAATCAAAATAACATTTTGGTGTAGGAGCTGTACTGGTCTCCATGTGTTCTTTTTTTAGTCAGATGTTTTGTCTGTTTTTTAGGCGACCACGACTGCCAACAGCTCCCAGTGGATCTATGACAGATCGGAAAGGTAAACTTTTATTGTATACAGTTTACATAGGTTCCTGTTTAAATACAAGGAATCAAAAGTACATCCGCTTGCTAAATAAAAAAAATCATACTTAAATTTGTATAGATTTGTATACAATGTCATAGCACTGTAACCAATAATTAATATATGGGATAGGCCACTACTAGAGAAACTTTTTTGTGCTATGATAAATTTATTTCTCTTAATGATTAGGGCCAGTTGTTACACTGATTTAGTTTGTGCTTTAATTATTTAAATTGCACATTAGCTGAGAGTTCAAATCAGGTTGAAAACATGACATATTTACAGGAGGTATATATTATTTGTATGATGTTATTATACTTGTACTGGTATTAACTTTGTATGATGTCATTATGGTATTAACAACGCTCTTAAAACTAGAAACAATTTCTGATATTACAGAGATGACGACCCTGCATCGTAGTTCCTCTCAAGGCAGCCTGGGTAGTAACCCGCCCCCCGATGTTCCCCCTCGGCCTCGCCCAATAAGCACTAATAGTGACATCATACAGACCAGGATGTCCTCGTCAGAGGCCCTCAACATGTCCTCCTCTCCAGGCCGGCTTCACGGCGAGCTCGGTAAGTCCTGTTAACAGCCAGATAAATTCCTGATCCAGAGTGTTAGTCCACGACAGTGGCTTTAGGCTTAACAAGAATATTACTCTAAGGGAATATTACCTCACATGTAGAAAGAATATAACTCTGTGTATACAGGAATACAGTGGAAATATTACTTCAAGTATAGCAGGAATATATTGGGAACATTACTTCAGTATAGTGGGAACAACATATTGAGGGAATATGCTGAGAATATTACTTAAAAGTATAGAGGGAATATATTTGGGTCATAACCTCTGACTCTACATGAAATGGGAATATTACTTCACATATAGTGAGAATATTACATCGTGTATAGGGGGAATATTACTTCACATATAGCGGGATATTACTTCTCATATAGCAGGGATGAAATAGTGGGAATATATACTTCATGCATATAGTCTTTTCAGCATGTGCCATATTTAGCAGAAATAGATTATCTATATAAAAAAAAAAACGTTGATTAGATTCATTACATGTCTAATGAAAAATCGATACATTTGTTCCATAATTTGTATGACATTCTGCAGTGAACTTGATTTTCTTGGAAACTGCTTTCCGCCAAAAATTGAAAATAGAGTACACAGCCAGATATACTTGTAATACGTTAACAGTACTTCCTGCCTGGTATATTTTTGTGTGTCCGTCCGTCTTGCTGCCTACACACATAGCGGGAACATCACTTCCTGTCCAGGGACAGGAGATGTCCTGATTACTGACTGCTCGATAAAATGATTTGATTTCAATCAAACAGGAATAAGAAAGCAAGGATAACATTATAGGTTCACAGGATGATAACATTATAGGTTCACAGGATGATAACATTATAGGTTCACAGGATGATAACATTACAGGTTCACAGGAAAGTGAATACATGCCTGTTCAGATCATCTGATAGTTATTAGTGTCAGTATTACGATTGAATGTTTTTCTATTGCAGTCAATTCAAAAAGGCTCAGAATACTTACAATACACAGTTGATTATTGGCTTTTTCCCTATTGATATATTGCCATCATTACTTGGTTAACTTGTTGTCTGTCAATTGTAAACACTTATTGTTATTTTATGCACACTCATCCCCATCATATGAATAATTTATAGAAAGGTGTATATATACATGTACACAAAAATATGCTTTTCTTTTGCTAATGGGGAAATAACAACTGATGATTGCAGGAAAAAGGAAAAAATAAAGGGCTTTTTATGCAATGCTTACAGTTGTTATACCCTTAAGAACCTAACAGAAAGCATCTAATTAAAAGGTTTGTTTAGTCAGAGCACTTTACTAAAAGACTAATGCACTAGTGTTCCCAATCCAGTACTATATACACGCCATCTGATCTTGTTTACATGCAGCTGCTCATTCCAACAAAATAGAATTTACTTGTAAAACGAATCGTTAATTACATCCAGACCAGTATAGTACATGTACATGGAATTATGGAACACCTGTACTTTTATCAAAACAAAAATAGCCCCGGGCAGTTTGGCTTGTGGGTCAGGAAACAACTACCTGTAAAAAAGGTATGGGCAGGTAAACAAGGTACCAAAAATAGATACACTGGGGCATCATTTTATTATAAACAATGGATGGAACTTTCTAAGCTTTCTCAGGTTACTATTTAGAATCATTTTAACAAGACCTTGAACTTTCGGTTGGATGTATCTGTCTATTTCTTGCGTCAAAAAAGATGATGCGGTTTCAAACGAAATATGCACCGATTGCGTAGTCTTAGCTCAAAAGCCAGACAAATTTTGTTGATTTCAAAGAGCCATGGCTGAGTGGCCAGCAATGAAATAGACAGGCCTACGTCACATTGCTGTTTGACACAACTACCCAATGTCCAAGCTCTTGTTAAAATGGTTCTATCTTATAAACATCAGATGGATATATGGAATTGAATTGCTTTAAATATTTGTTTTCATTACTGCATAGTAATACATGGATACAAGCAATGCCATGAGAATTGTATCAACAAAGAAATCCTTGTTTTGCAATGATTGAGTCACTGTAAATGAAACAGAGACAAATACTACTTTGCAGGAGATTGAACCTGGGTCCTCTGGCTTAAAAACCCAGCACTCTAAAGATTGAGCTGAAGGGTTAACCCTCTAGTAAGAGCTAGTAGGAATCCCATATACCTGACTAATCTACATAAGTCATATGTCTTTTTGTTTTGTAGACTCAGGGAGAGATGAGACACATGTAGAACAAATGTTGCGGGAATACCCGTGGTTCCATGGCACGCTGTCACGACTCGAGGCGGCTCAGCTTGTTCTTCAGCAGGGACACATGGGGCATGGAGTGTTCCTTGTGCGACAGAGCGAGACCAGAAAGGGGGAGTACGTCCTGACCTTCAACTTCCAAGGACGTGCCAAGGTTCCTGTTTTTTTTTTTCATTTATAGCTGTCTTATTAATGTGATTCTGCTGAAAAAAAAAGAAAAAAAGTAGCAATATCTAGTAATGTTATATTTTAGTTTGTGCCACAGTTTAAATGATGCATATTTCTCAAGAAAAAAGAACATTTACCGGTAGTTTTGTTTTAAAGTGACATGCATTCACTTAAGATTTATGAAATATTTTCATGGTCTTCACAGCAATTGTTGAATAGATCCTTAAAGTGATGCTTCTCCAATGGATAGTGACGTAATTCTTATGGTTGTTTTTTGTAGCATTTGAGGATGACAATAAACAACGATGGCCAATGTCGAGTACAGCACCTGTGGTTCCAGTCCATCTTTGACATGTTAGAACATTTCCGCACTCACCCCATTCCGCTAGAGTCAGGCGGTTCATCTGACGTCACTTTAACAGACTATGTGGTTGCCATGGAACGTCCTCGGACCCCACAAATGTTGAGGGGGTCGCCACGAACAAGAGGTGGGGCCCTAGGCTCCAATCCTAGCCTAGGGAGAAGCCCGGGGAATGTGACCAGCCCGATTGATCTAAGTGGGCGTGAGGTGGTGGTAATCAGCGGTTCCGTCCGTGCCACCACCGAGTCCTTAGAGAACGTTATGCGGGAGCAGTCCCAGGGTCAGGGGTCACATGGTAGAGCAATAGAAAACCAATATTCCTTTGTGTGAAGTTTCTGGCTCTTGACTGGTAATAAAGTCAAGACCTACATTTATACAGCCAGTGTTCTTATCTAAATATATTTGCTTTTCAACTTCAAGGTTTTTTTTTAGACCTACAGTCATATATGCTTAAATTTTTCGTACGTATCCTCAGAAATAAACAAGCATTAAAGCTATAGCAAAGACTCTGGCCCCAAAGCTATAGCAAAGACTCTGGCCCCAATGTCCATTGATAGGAAGAGGCTTCAGCTAAACCTGGTAATGTTTTCCATGGATCATGATGTGAAGAAGCTATAGTCAGACTCCAAGTATATTTTCCATGGATGTAAAAAGGCTATTGCCAAACTCTGGATATATGGTACATGGATGTGAAGAAGCTATACTCTTGATATAATGTCCAAGGATGTGAAGAAGTTATAGCCAGACTTCGGATATATGGTCCATGGATGTGAAGAAGCTATAGCCAGACTCCGGATATATTGTCCATGGATGTGAAGCTATAGCAGGACTCCGGATATATTGTCCATGGATGTGAAGAAGCTATGTGTCTATGTTGTTCAGTTATCATTGTATTGACGAAGTGTTCTAACATCTGGGTGATAGATGTTTCTACTTTTACAGCTTGTGATAATGTTGTGGATGACAATGTTGTTCTGTTTCCTTAGTTGTGTACGTGGTACAGGAGATTTTCACTATTCCAGAACACAGGCCCCACTATGGGGGCCTTGGTATCCTTGATTTTATTTTGTTTTGTAGTTGTTGTTCATTTTTTTTTCTTACCCATCCAGAGTTTTATTTAATTTCATATGATCTTTTTATCAAGGGAAGATAATTCTTGTATATAAAAAATTTAGAAATAAAAACAAATATTTTATATTGAATTTACAACAACAAAAAATGCTGGACATCTTTTTAGTTTGTTTTGATTTTTACTTTTTTAATGTTAATATGAATATCCCTTTGGGGATGAAACATTATCTTTGTTAAAGAGATATTGGTGTATTTTTAGCAGATGAGGTGCACAAGTTGACTGATTTATATTTGGTATAATTATAGCGCCAAGAATTTTGTTTTCAGTCTTTTAAAACTTACGAATTTTAAAATCTTGTTAATGTCAGCTTTCTTCTTTAAATTCATATGAACATTGTCATCATCCCCCCAAAAAATGTCATTGATGTAATAGGATTATTTTGTACCATATTTCATACATATCTAAGTACGTTGCTTACCTGTTGAGACTGAGTTGTTTTTTTGTTTGTATTCTGTATTCGGTATATTGGATGATTTGTTTTATATTCTAATATTACCCAGAGTCCATCCTTTGCTAATTTCTGTTTAGATTACATGTATATCTAAACAGTTAAAATTGTTCTAAAATCACTTAAATCAGTTTTTATTTTTTCAATTGAGATCATTTTGTAAATTGATAATTTTTTTATTTTGTTTTTTAATTTTATGATTTTAATGATTTCAAAGACCCATTGAAAGACTTAAGCAGAGATCTCTTTTATATACTTTCTTTTTACATAAAAACCATTTCAGTTTTTGCAAGAAAAATATAAATTGCACATGTAGCAAACAATAACTGTGGTCATTATTTTGTTCCTTGTTACCTTGGTAATGACCTTGACCTCAAGATTACCTTGATCCATACCTGAATATTTATTCAGTATCTGTCTAGAATGGAAACATATCTCTGGTTACCTGATATTTCTGTTGTGAAATCCTTGAGAACAGACAGACAGACAGACCAACCAAATATTGCCTTTTTTGATCTCAGTAAGCTGTATCTTGCTTTATTGATACAAAAACTGTTTACCACCCACTGGAATCGAACTTAAGCGCTGCAAGTTAGTTCACTCAGTTAAAACATAGTCTACTTCTGGTAGTTCATATACTAGCATAAAAAAATGTGAATCTGAATGAAAAGTAAAGATTAAAGTCTGTGCACTATAGTATACTGTTCAGGTGTTGACTTGCCCAGCACTTGTTTCTTGTTATACATGTACATGTATGTCATTAGGTCATCTTTTAGAAGCTGTTTGCCTTCTCCTGACTCTGTCTTATTACCGTACCTGTGGGTTGATAGGTTGTGTACAAAAACACTGTATTTAAGAAAAAAGATAATTTGCAGAATGAAAAAGATTTTTAAAGATTTCTCTGGATTAGAACTTGAGCATTGTTCTGTGGCCTCATTCTGGGAATGAACCTGTAAATATTAAGAAAAAAAAAGAGCAGGGGTCAACCAAAATGATTGAAGAGATTGTTGGGGAGGGGGACAGGGTTTGTACCTTATTGAATTAAGCAGGTTCATTCCACTTGATATGATGTCAAATAATGTGAACAAATCCTGATGAATTGGAATCAAGCGTTGAATTATCAGACGGAGCAAGGTCTGAACACCTTGATATCTGTGTGGAGTTGTGTATGATACATGTATAAGTAGTCCTGTGAGCTTTTTAATGTAAATGTTTAATATATCTGAAATATTGTTATTAAGATTGTTACATTGACAGAATGTTGTGCAGAGAGAGAGAGAGAAAGAGAGAATATCAGTGGATTGTTACAGAATCGAAGTGCAAGAGGAATGGTTTTACAGTCAGTAGTGACTTGTATGTATGAATGGCTTGGTCAGTCATTTCTATACTGTCTGTAGTGTGATATACACGTCTATTGTACTAATTATCAATGATATCAAACGAATAAACAATGAAGAATACTTTTGAGTGTAGCATTCTTTAGTGGGCAGTGTGGGTGTTAATTGACATTGAGTTGAATTCTAGTTGTCTGATAAGATAAATACTGAAACCTCTCATTGTCCACTGCAGGACTTTCATCGTCCATTTTGATTCCTTACAGTATTTATTCACCATTATTAAGTCAATATTAAAAACTTTTCACCATCTGTGTAATATTCTTCATCTACCACTACATATATCTAATGATCTTTAAGATATCCTTCACAATCAGTAAGATTTTGTTCATCGTCAATGAGATATCCTTAGCATTCAGTGAAATATATTTCATATGTGAGATATCTTTCAAGATAAGCTATATATTCTTTATGATCGGTAGTATCTAACATCATCAATAGGAAATCATCATCATCGATAAGTTATTTATCACCACCAGTGGCATATCCATCTCAGTCTCTGAGGTTTCTTTTCCTACAGTGAGATTAAAGAGATATTTCTCTATCAGTAGGATATTCTTCATCGTCAGTGAGATATCTTTTACCGTTAGTGAGATATTTTTGTACCATCAGTAAAATATCCTTCATGGTCAGAGGGCTACATATATCAATCACAAACAGTGAGATATTCATTGTTAATGATATATTCTTTATCGGTAGTAAAATATTTCTAACTACATTGTACTAGCATAAAATAAAGTAAATACAACATGTTTCATGGACACTGAAACATTTATCAGTCATCAGGGATATTATTCATTGGTAATGAGATATCTTTACCATCAGTCATACTAAGTGTGATATCTTTCATTGTAAGTGAAATGTCCTTTCTCAGTGAGCTATCTTTCACCATCAGAGAGATATACTTCTTCATAAATGAGATATCTTTTACCATCTTTTAAAAGATGTCTTTCACTTTTAATAGGTATATTTCACCATTTAGATATTCATGCAGTCAATCAAAATTCCTAAACCATTTGTGAGATATCTTTCATGGTCATTGAGATTTGATTCATGGTCAGTGAAATGTTCTCTATGGTAAGTGAGATATCCTTCACAATCACTGAAATATCCTTCACCATCACTGAGATATCCTTCACCATCTGATATATCCATCATCACTGAAATATCCTTCACTATCACTGAGATATCCTTCACCATCACTGAGATACATCACTGAGATATCCTTCACCACTGAGATATCCTTCACTGAGATATCCTTCACCATCACTGGGATATCTTTCACCATCACTGAGATATCCTTGACTAATGTATCCTTCGCCATCACTGAGATATCTTTCATGGTAGATAAGACATATCTAACTACTTGTGAAATGATTTTAATGAGATATCTTTCACTATCAGTCAGAAAATTTCACCGCCATTGAGACATCTTTCACCATTAAAAATATATACATGTACTTTATGTAAATTTTATTTGATGGATCAATAAAGAGTCTTTATTGAAATATGATTTCATAAAAAAGAGTCTGATATCGGCTTTTAATTTTTCTAGAGGATTTTTTTTCCCAGAGAAATGGGAAATATTGTTTTGTCTGCGAACAGGATAGTTATAGAGCTTAAAATTTGCTCTCAGTTGATACATAATATGCTATTGCAATGCTCTAGTAGAAAATAATTTCCACTATTTGTCAACTTTCTAGATAGGTTTTATGTGTATATATTTTCATTCTTCACTATCTTTGGTTTATACCAAAATTGTTCCTTTTTTATGTTCTCCTTATCGGTGATTTTGGTGAACCAATTATTACTGTATTTTGAACAAGTCTATTTGTTTATTTATAAAGTTCAACAACTGTTTTTGTTTTAAATGATAAAAATACTTGCATAACTCATTAGATCGTACAACTTCTTAACTACATTATATTCATTTATTAATTACTAAATATGAACAAGCAAAGGAAGATAACTCCGTTATGAAGAAGCAAGGGAAGATAACTCCTGAGCTCTTTTCCGAATGATTTCGCAATTTTCTTAACTTTGATAGACAGCTTCATTCTGTCTCTTTTTTAAATATGTGACTTTCTCAAGTCTTTGGTGACATGAAATATTACTAAAGATGACAACTCAAAGTTTTTTTTTCTAAATATGCAGTCAGTTTTTATTCTGTGTCGGTAGACGTTGTTTAAACACTATATACGTTTATACTTAATGACCATTTTGGTCATACCCTGCATTAAAGTTAAAAACCCCTATCCTAATCACTATATGTGTTTTGGCCCCGCCCTGGATCCAAATCCCCTCCTTTGAAGACATGGAATTTTGAATTTTGATAGATGGCTTTATTTTCTTTTTTTATATGCTGTCAGTTTTTATTCAGTATCAGCAGAAGTAATGAAGACGATATTTTAAAACATTAAATGCATTAACATTATATGATTTTTTTTTGGCCCCGCCCTAGAGTCAGAACCCCTTCCTCAGGGGACATGGAATTTGTATTTTTAGAGGGAGGGCTTCCTGGACTACAAAATTATGAATTCAGTTTTCCTTACAGTATGTGAAAGTAGAAAGGATAATTTTTAAACATTATACAAGAATGCAGTAACACTATACAACATCCATTTTGGTCCCGCCCTAGGCCTAGGGTCAAAACCCATACTCCAGGGGACAAAATTGTTTTAACAATTTTAGTAGACGACTTCCTGGTTAACATGATTATGAAGTCAGGGTTTCTTATAGATGCGTGAGAGTAGAGAAAGAAATTTAAAACATTATATGCATTAACGCTATTAGTATTTCAGATATCCCTCGCGTCACTGAGACGTCTCTGTCGCCTGTAAGATTTGACCCCTTACTAGTCTCAGTCAGGGGGGTGCTGTCCATTTGCCCTACGTCATATAATTTGTTATATGAAACCTACTAACATATACATATACAAACCTCCCCATTGAATACCTTCAAAGCTTTATTTGTCGTGCAACCATTCTGGTATATTTTAATGTAGTTTGTATGTACACAGGATGACAATGAACTAATAAAGATGCTACAGGAAGGATGCAAAATTAGACAAGTTATAAAAATTGATATGTGAATGAAAACCTTTAAAAACCCTTGGATGAAGAACTAATATAAGTTACAGTTTCTTTTATAACAACCAACCATCCAGTACGTAATGGAAAGAATGAGCCCAAATTCAATTACATGTCACCATGCAGGACATGCGCAAACTCCAACAATTTATAATCTAAAAAACGTTATCTAGGGTGAATTTTATTCTAAAAAGTCAATTTTGACATAGCCTTGCGCAGTATTGTTCAGGTAAAACTCATATGTGAAAACTGGTAAAATTCGTGTCAAGTTAATCTTAAACGTGAAAATCACCCTGAAAGTCGCAGGTTGTGAATATTTTTTCTTATGATTATCACTCAAACTTTGAATATTGACATTTCATAGCCAGGGCGAGGTAGTCCAGGCATGTAGCATCGTTTTTTGAAATTCGAAAGGGGGCGGGCTCATCCAAATAATATGTAAGCAACAGAAAAAAAGGCCCAAATTATGAAAATCCTAATCGGGGGGGGGGGGGGGGGGGGGGGGGGGGGGGGGGGGGGGGTGTAGCGTAGTACACCTATACATTCAATTTTCCTCTTCATTTTCTTCTTTTTCTTCAATTTTTGACTTGGTCTTAAACAAGTGGGGGAGGGGTAACTCCTTGATAATTCACTTTTTTATATGTAAATTTAAGGGGGGGGGTCCCCCCCCCACCCTGATGCTACATGAGGATTCAGAATTTTATATTTGAGAGGAAAGGGTGGAAGGAAATGTACGTGGACCGGATGAGCAACGTGGACTATGGGCCTCATGATAAACTTATGTTCTCTGGATTTACTGACCTATCGCGTTTTAACGTTCATGGAGAATTTTGAATTTCTGAGTGGGTAGTTACACCCACCCAGTAACATGACAGAGTGTAGCGGATTCTGACACCCCAACTTCACCCCCTCCCCACGTATAACACAACTACGTGCTTATTTAACCAAGTTTCCTCGCTCATAGCATATTGTACTATTAAACTGGATAACATATCCTGTTCTCTTTTCCTTTTCTCTTCTTATTTCCTCAAGATCGAGGAAGAAATTAAAGTCGAGAAGAGAAAACGAGGGATCGTCGGCCATGGCTAGTGAAGATACGACTAGGAGGAGTGGAATTGGTTGATGATGGTGTGATAAAGTCTCTTCGTGATAACATTCACACCTCTGGAGCGTTGGCTTTTAGATTTGATCCACTTCTATAATAGAAACCATCCATCTTTAAACAAAAAAAATTAGGTACATTTTATAAAGTACGTTCAGGGGACAAAAATATGACACGTTATACTATAGTTTTGCAATATAACAGTACCGTTTATACTAGTATACACATATCTATAACTAAAATAGTTTTAAATACTTTGAATTAAAAAACTGCCCTGGGTTGCGAATTCCGGGCATATAAATCACAGTAATTTGCATAATTTCTTTTACCAGAGATCTTTTATTTGTAGTTTCTTTTTTTTTTCTAGCGTAATTAAACGTAATGAATCAACCATACTTAATTTTTTCAATTTCCATTTCCAAGAAGATTCGTCGTTTTATGACTCAATTTATTAAGAATAAGTGCACTCAAACTAGAGACGAGCTCGTTGCAAGCAACGATTAGGTTTTCCGTCGTAGCTGCGTCATACTTGTGACGTATTACAAAAAATTGATAGCTGACCATAGTACAATATTAGATGTGTAAACACTGAGAAACAAAGTATTATATTTCTGTGACCGCGTAGATTTTACGGTGATAGAGAATTCGTCTGGATCTGCATCGGTCGTGTGCAGTAGGAACCGGGTGAGGGAATGTTGGCGTAAAGTGTATAAGGTAAATGGTTGGGGCGCGCTGTGGGCCGTAAGCTAAAACGAAGGGTAGGTTTGCCATATTCCCGAAGGTCCACCAGTATACAGTTTCAGAAAAATAAACAGGCAATTGATGCAGGATTCCACATTATTGGACGAGACTCAACGATGGCAACAATTTAACAGACAGACATGTTACAAACAAGTCGGATATGGCCAGAAGTGGCCTCCGGACTCAAGACTCTGGGAGAGTAGGACGTGGCCGGGGCTGGCCGCCGTATTCCAGACTGCGCATTGACAATTGTACATAACTATTTATAAGAATCTTAACAATGAGTATAAATTGCAATTGACAGGTAATGATATAAGTAAGCTGAGTGAAAGGTTCACAGATATAAAATAATTAAATAAACTCAATGAGTCTTTGATGTCCAAGAAATGAAAATCTGATAATTGCACAATGTTGTTTTAAGAGGTTAACAGTCCTTGAGACATGACACTCTGTCTTTTTGAAATCACATATAAAGTCTGAAAAGTGTCAATCACT